>CM060957.1:104250437-104952937 GCA_030765055.1 Mantis religiosa | reverse complement strand
GATAATAATGATAATAATCATAATGATAATAATGATAATCATGATAATAATGATAATCATGATAATGATGATAATAATAATGATAATGATGATAATAATAATGATAATGATGATAATAATAATAATAATGATAATAATAATAATAATAATAATAATAATAATAATAATAATAATAATAATAATAATAATAATAATAATAATAATAATAATAATAATAATAATAATAATAATAATAATAATAATAATAATAATAATAATAATAATAATAATAATAATAATAATAATAATAATAATAATAATAATAATAATAATAATAATAATAATTAATAAATACCTTAACAGCTGGTTCATTATGTGATGGTTTTATTAATTTACGTTCTCCAACTTTAAATCATATCGGACGATGAATTAAATGATGTTCAAATGAGCCCAGGGTCCATTGAGCTTAGAATAAGCGAAAACCACGGAAAAAAACTTTATTCAGATAACTCACCCCGATCGAGATGCAACTCGGGACCTGTTGCAGGTGTGGCAGACACGCAACCGTCTAAGCTACAGAGGCGAGCATGTGGTGCCTTTGATATTCCATTCCCTTTTAAGACCTCTTTACATAAAATGAAAGAAATTTCAGAAAATCATAATTATTTCAGAATTCAAAGAAGTAACAAGGAATAAATCGGAAATGGTTCACTCCTTAGAAAAATGTATTTGACAAAAGAAGTATGTTTTAATGAAATCTGCCCTTTTTAGAGGTTAAGATTCTGTGTTTCTTTCACGGTTTACTCGTTATACTGAAGTCATACAGAATGAAGAGCACTTCTGAGGAATTCATAGAATGTTTTCATTCGTCATGAATATATTTTAAACGTAGAATATTTTAATCAAAATCTTTTGAGCCATTTTTGATTCAAAACTTTCGAAATGTAAACATTGGGGCATCCTTGTGTATGTGTATTTAAAGGTTCGGTGAGTCTAAGAGCATTTATTTCTCGCGAAATATCATTATGGAGACAATACTTCTTCTCGATAGGTAGAGTCAGACTGAAAATTTCAATGCCATAGCCGTATTTGAATCATGGATCTCCCAGTCTCCTTCCGGTTGCCCTCAACCTTTAAGCTACTATGGCCAACAGTCCAGCACGTCATTAAATTCTCCAACTGACTTGTATATTTCCCGTTAAACCACTAGGAGTTCTCATATACAATTAGATACATACTTTTCGGGACGACTTACTATGCTGTAGGTAATTCCAACCTTTATAGTTAAACCACTGTTAAGTTAATAGGTGGAAATTAATTACTCTTCTACACCAGCCATGAGCAGCACAATCATTATTTTTTTATTCTGACTCTACCTGTCCAAACTTTGTCCTACACACGGTTAGTGTAGAAGAATAATTAATTTCCAAAACTCCCTCTATTTGCTATATGCGGGGTGAATAAAATTTATGGAAAATCCCTGTAACTTTATTGTTGTGGTTTTATGAAGTGATATTTTTTATACAAAATCTGTAAGATATCAACATGGTTTCATAACACTATGATTGTGAATAGGGCGAGACTATTTTTAATGACAATTTTTATTTTTTATATATATTTGGTCCTCAGGTCTCCTCAATTTATTAGTACGTGTTACAGATCATGGAATTTAAACTAAGAAAACACATTCATAACAAAACTAGCTGTACTGTGTTGTAACACATAATGAATTCACTTCAAAAGATGCTCAAAATGGCTTCCATTTACTGCCAAACAATGCCAAAATCTTTATTTGAAATTAATGTTTCCAGCAACACTGTTTGCCTGATTAGCTACATTTCTTGCCCAATTCTACGCCTCAACTCTTCCAAGATTTCTTGGTCGGTCCTTGTAAACCCTCCACTTCAAATATTCCCACAAGGAAATGTCTAAAGGGTTCAAGTCAGGATATCTTGGCGGCCATTCAATACTTTCTTTCTGCCAATGCATCTTCCGGAAAATTGAAGATTTAGGTAATTCACCACCTGCCTTCCATAATGTGCTGGCCAGTAGATAAATATGGGTTTTTTCCACTGGTAATAAAACATCAGGAACTTTATGAGCATCTGTAACTCGTTTTGGCCTTCCAGACTTTGCCTCATCTTTAACACTTCCAGTACCATTGAATTTTTTTCAAAACTTACCGTAGAATGAGTAATCCTTCGTTCTGGATGCATTTCATTAAACAAGACACAAACCTATTCTTGAGTCTTCCTCCTATTATATCCGATCATCTTTAATATTTAGGTTTGTTGTCTTTCTGTGAGTTGTGCCATGACTACTTTCAGGAAGATTTTGCAATGAAATAAGAATTGTTGTCATTAGTTTGGCTTTTGTCTATATTTGTTCAATCCAAAGCCACATATTGAAGTAGCCTACTGTATGGTTTAATTCAAAACCTACCCAATTTGAAGTAATCATGCCTTTTCATTTGTTCGTACACATGCAGTAAGATCCTAATAAATTACGGTTCTGAGACGTCAAGACTGGAGAATTGCACAGAAACGAAGTGCTGTCATTTAACAACAAAAACAAACCAAAAGACGTACACCCTTTATTTTTAATTATAGTTAGACGAAAGCATGTTGATATATATTTTCTAAAACATATCACTTCATAGAGATGCAACAGCAGGGTTACAGGCTTGTTCCATATTTTTTTACTCACCCAGTATAGTAAGCTTTCATAACAAGAGCTTCTGTGCTCAGTAATAAACGACAGCGGGTCAGGTCACGTGATTGTAGCGGAAACTTTTAATAGAATCATTGTACAATTTTTTTACATAAATATTTCTGACGATGTTCCAGAACCAATAACATGAAGGCAACAGAAAGCCAATGTACCATCAGTAGTGCAACTCCCTCCGTTATACAAAGATTAATGTGTGTTTCATTACTTGCGCAGGCAACGACGGCTAGCACCTCTTATGAAAAGCAGGGTGTGGTACCCACTTCTTAAATTTAAATATGTAGCCCCGTGACCTTTGGAGCCGCAACTTGCTTGCACCTCGTTGAATCTTCTTAGACTTTCGCGGTCCTTCCATTTGGCATGCAGCCCGTCAGTTACTTCCAACATAATTAGCCGTACACTGCCTCGTTGGTTCTGGAACACGCAGTTACTAGCTTTAGGCATAAAATAAACAATATAAGAATTATTTCTTCTTTCGTATCCTAACAAAATATATATTTTTTAAGATCTGATGTTTGTAACCATTTGTCTTTCTTTATTTCTGTACAAACTATTTTTACAAACCTATATTCTTTATTTACTCCCTGTTAGTTGATATAAATACTTGTAGAATTTGTTTAAGCTATAGTCAAATCCTTTAGGGAGTGGTTGTTATATAATAGCTTCGAAATTCCATTCTCTTTGCACTCGCGAGAGACATATTAATGAAAATTGCAAGTATTTAAAAAGTTAAACCAATAACAAGAAATATCTAGAAAATAAAATGCATGTTATATTTTATAAGTGTAGTAAAAACCAATAATTATTATTTTTTTCGTGAACATCTCACCTTATTGCCCAACACAGTCTCCATTAATGGCTATACACTTGGTCCAGCGACGATCTAGGTTTTGCATCCCGTCTGAAAAGTAGGTTCCGCCAAGGATTGCATAATACTGGTTGACGGTGACCATTGCTTCTTTATTTGAAGTAAATTGCTTACCGCCAAGCCAAATTTTCAAGTTTGAGAACAGGAAAAAGTCAATTTCGGCTATGTTTGGTGAGAAAAGTGGATGAGGAGCCAATTCAAAGACCCACTTATGCACATTTGCTATTACGATTTCTGATGTGTGCGATGCTGTATAATCCTGATGAGAGAGCACCTTTGGCGTTTCAGTCTTGGTTCTTTTTAGTCAACTCATGTTGCAAACGATGCACCAATAAACCATAATAGGCTCAGTTTATGGTTTTACCTTTTTTCAAGGAATCTATGAAGATTATTCCTTTGAATCCCAAAAAATTGTGGCCATCACCTTACCAGCTGACACAATGGTCCTTGCCTTCTTTCTGTACGTTCACCAGCCTTTGTCCATTGTTTGGACTGCTGTTTTGACTCTGATCTGCAATGATGGATCCAAGTTTCATCCACGGTCACAAATCAGTGCAAAAATTCATGCAAATTGCGACTAAATATCGCCAGACACTCCGTAGAAGTGTTCCTCCGGATGCTATTTTGGTTGACTATGAACAATCGCGGCAACCATCTTCCACATAGTCTTTTTCATTGCCTATTTTCATGCATGCTATGATGCATTCGTTCAGTTCAGATGCTCACAGCCTCAGCAAATTTTGACCCGGCGATCTTGGATTTTTTAAAGCGGTCCTGTGTGGTTACCTCAATTGGACGACCAAAGCGCGATTCAACATCGGTGCTTCTACGGCCACGTTTAAATTCATTGATCCAAAAGTAAATGGTCTTCAATGTTGGTGCAGAGTCTGCGTGAACTTCATCCAATTCAGTTTTGACTTTTGACTTGTGCGGCAGTCCAGCCCTTCAAATGAAAATGTTTAATAACAGGAAACTGTTTTTTCTTTTGCTATTTTCAATCGCAGCTATCACACTGACCAGTTCAGATGGCTGTCAACAAAAAACTGTATATTTTAGCACATTCAGATTGCCAGTAGAATCGTTTGAATAATCAAGTTTACCACCAACAACGTTACATAAAAGATATCCATTCCTTCATGAAGAATTACCAGACTTATCAATCGATGCTCGTAAATTACGTGCTTTATCGAGATCTATATTTTGGTGCACTAAGATTCAATTATCTCACATGGTTTATCAGATAGACAAAAGTAATTTAAAATGAAGATAATATCATAGAACATTCTTAGAACATTTAAGATCTAACTACGTTTCATTTGCTGTAAAATATTTTAATAAATGTTAGAGTTTTGTTTAAATGTTCGAAAATTTTTCAGTATAAGGGATAGCTTGGGAAGGGTATATTTTATTTTTTTATTTTCATTAATCTTCTTGTCTTTGAAAAGTAAAAAGTTTAAATACCAAATTTGGTATTCTATCCGATTTTCTTTCGGGTTATTCATTTTAGAAGAACGTGTTACGTATGCATATGCGCGCGAGCCCATGAATTGACGGTTTTAAAATCATTACATGTCATATAGCTGTACAGAGAGGGAAAGCGAGAGATGAAGGATTGGAGGGGGAGAGATAGGCTGGAATGCGAGGAAAATGATGGGATAGAGGGGGAAAAGAGAATAATGAGTAAAAGGGACAAGGAGAATATCATTACAGCAGCGCAATAACTCAAGCAGAGCTGCGATTTAGTAAAGATATTTTAATTTTTAACAGCTGTGTTTGCTTTCTTCTTCATTCCATTTAATAGAGATTCAACAAATGGAATGTAAAGAGAATTTTTCCATCTGTTTTTGTGTTAAGTGATAACTAACGTTCTCAAATGATTTCCAAAGACTGAAACAAGAAATCGATGCCAGCCAGAGATACAGAGAAGTAAAAAATCCATTCACACTCGTGCTATCACATTACTGAGTAAATTCAATCAGTTACTAATGACAATTCTTCTCCAGCTCATGATGTTGCCGAACTTCCTCACTCTCTTTTGATATCGAAGTTAGAAGATGGTATCGAACACATTACAAGTTCCTTTGATAATTTTACGTACGTAATTTTACGTACGCCTATAAAGAAATGTTTTTAGGTTCCTTGAAGACTCCCAAACTCATACAGAAACGCTTGCTAAAACTCAATGCAGGGCTAGAAGTAACACTGCAATGAACACCAAAGAAAACACTCGATTGTCAAAGGACAACACTGAAAAATATGGATTTTTCTGTGACGTATATATCTGCGTATGGTTAAACTGTTTCATTAATTACTCACAATTAGATATTACTGCGCAGTCATTTGTAGTCATATGGCGTTGTTAACATGTTATATACTGGCGAAAATAATAATTTTCAGCATATGCAGACGCAACAGGAAAATGATTAGATTATAATAGCGATTGCTTATCTCTGGAGCTCATTCACACTTATCACGTTATCTCCATCTCTTGCATACATCATGTGAAATAGTGTATCTACGTAAAACTCCGCAGAGTGATCTCTAATTGTCGTTTTCTAGATGTACTATTTAAGAGTGGTATATTTTTACACTTGAGAATATTTCAAACCGAAATATATACCACCAGGTGATTTTCTCTGGCTATAGGAACTAATGTGCACATATCTATATTAAATAAGACACCTCCTTTAAATCATTTTCGTGCGTTAATGCAAAATATTACATATTTTCAGCTAATACAAGTCAACGGTAGTGAACAAGCACCCTTCTGTTAAATGCACACGCTTTTCTATTTGGGTTAATACCAATCAAACCCTTCCACTAATCATACGATTCTCTGTAATGTTCACCCTTTCCTCTCCCTTTTGATCACCCTTTTCGGCACAGCGCTTTTAGGAATTATCCAGTGTAATGCATTCAGACTGTAACTCCTGTAATATTATTTCAGTGGGAGATACATGTTGGCGCGAGGTCTACCAAAAAGTCCAAAGACTCCGGCCTCTATCAACCCTAGAGCGATGGAAAACTCCGGGGCTCTTTCCATGGGACAATACCTTGAATCTAGAAAGCCTCGCCATCTCAAGACGGGTGCAAGTGGATACGCCATTTACGCGCGTCAACCCCGCAGGGAAGACTACCGAAAACCTCGGTGGGGCCGCCTGGTGATCTAGCACACCTTCTACTAGCTATTTAGCCTAGTACTCGGGACTTCTTAGACACCCCTCTATCCCTTTCGGGCGGCCCAGGCCTGGCAGGAGCTACTCGATCTCCCGCGGGTGTCGGGAACACACTGCCCCTCGAGTCCAACCCAATCTGAACAACTCCCATTCGGGATGGGCTCAAATGTTCGGCCCGAGGTTCCTCTCATAACCTCGAGGTACCACGAGTGCTAAGTGTCCGCAGCGCCCGCACCGCTCTAGCTGAAAGGGACGGATCCCCTCCGCTATGGGGCATATGATACGGCTACTAGTGAATGTGTAAAATATTATGATTGTTAAGAAAAATTAACCATAAATCAATATTATCCACCACCATAAGAAAATACACAGCATTGCACGATACCTTTGTTACTGAAATGTAGTTAGACATGAATAATCTCTGAAGAGAGTGTAATTATCTCTACCAGAGTCATTATGGCGGTTCAAGCAGAAGAATAAAGTTAAAATTTGTGAGACAAAAACACGTTATTCTTCAGGAACGCTTACTCTAATATAGTGTCAAAGACATTGCAATATAACTTTGACTATCGATTATCTCGTAGATGGCTTAGTCCGATGTTCAATTTTCTTTAGTTATCTTAAAAACAAGAAACGAACGTATATCTAAAATATACAGAAATACATTTTATTGTTCTGACTTCATTGCTTAATTAATATTAACGGTACAAGTGTTAAAATTGAATACAAGTCTACTAGTGTAAGCTGAAGATGAACTACCTGACAAGTTACAGTCGATCATACTGGTGAATTATTCTCGTTAATTCTTGTTCTTTCAAAAAAGGAAATCTTATTTGCAATACTGGTCTTTTCATCTACACATCCACCATGCCTTTTTAACCTCAAAAGATTAGCTCTCGCACCAACCGGTAGTTACGTGCTTTTACCATTTATTATTTTTGCATCACCACAGTGTACGGTTCTTCGCTATTCAAAGCCTCCAGTGTCATCTTACACCTAGTAAGACATCGATTCTGAATATTTTGTTAAATAATTTTTAAAATTTTTATGATTCATAACTGAAGTTGATTTTTATAGGTAACGCGGGACAGCGAAGTTTGATGTTTATCATGCACTTGCAATTTAAGTCCTCGGCGCTAATGCCTGGAGCCTTTTTTTTTTTTTACTCACTAATAAACATCAGCTTACCTCGCAAGTCCCATAAATAACTATTACACACTCCAATATATCTTTTTCTACCACCTTTTTTTTTAAGAAGAAACAACACCCTTTTTCTATATACGGGTGTAATGTGTACATATCTGTGTACACGTAAGTCAGAAACGAAGTATCAATTAGGTACGAAATCCGGTAAGAAGTCTCAGGCCTTCCCAGGATTAGGCAAAATTAGATTTCACCAGAAACATTTGGTGGCCTGCGAAGAAGAGAAAGCATTTTAGGGAAGCATCCACGGGTGTCTGGTGTGTTTATGTGTATTAACTTGATATTAGGTTCAGAACTTCCAGAAATTCCTCATAGAAATTTACAAATCCCCACCCAAAACTGTTTCTTTTTTTTAATTTAAAGGACCAATTACTTTGAGTAACACGTTCTTTAATATCTTGAGTGCTCTTTCAAGAGACTTTGAAGTCTACCATCATAAGAATGAATTTTGAATTACTGTGTACAATTAGTATACACAAACGATAGTGGATACAGAAAGTATATTATGTTAGAGGAGATCATTTCTGTTCTCTTGCGATCAAAGGAAAGTAATGACTATATCAAATGTTACTGCAACTTGGAATTGAAGAATGAGGCACATCCCTGCATTAACACTTTAGAAATGTCGCGCCTTCTAGTGGGTAATTATATCAGCTGAAGAATAAAACGATTAAAGATGTGCTGTCATTAATTTTCCATGTTCCAATACAACAAGCGTGTAATTATCTTGTGGACAGCGACATCCTCCTCGAGATTACGCCGCAATCAACAGCTGTATCCCAGTGAGTTAGCAAAACGACGGGGAACAAAAGAAATATAAAAAGGTAAGAACGAAGCAATAAACGTTGCGAGGCATGCGATAGGTTCTTTAACCACGATGATTCTGCGTATCTCGAGAAGACATCGCAATGCGTTTTGATTGAACGCTACCACCGTAATTTTGGTGTCAAAGGTTCTGCGGACATTCTTCTTTCTTTTTGTTCTTCTCTCAATCATCTGGTATAAGATATATGGTGAAGCACAAGTGCGAAATTATAAAATGAAAGCTGCTAATGGGTAGCACATAGTTAATAAAAACACTTCATTGTTACCGCTTCATCACTTGAGCGTAAGCCGTAAAAATACGAGTACAAACCGAACTGGATGCAACATGTTTACGACCTGTGAAGAGATTGCTTGTAGTACATGTGTGGAAATAATACTTTCTTAGTAATTGCGTAGCAGCTGTTTTGTTTGATCATTTGTTTTTCTTGACCTTACAGAGAATGGGTGCACAGACTGGGGTTGCATTTTACAAATTCTGTAAACGAACTAGAATTACAAATTTGTGTACCGATGTTGTTAATGTTTGATTACAAGTGTTGTGTTTATGCTATACTCTCTGTCAGGAGCGAAGGCGGTAAATGACAGTCGTCGCGTATTTGGTAGTTGGCCGCGAACCTCGAATGTAATAATTACCTTACATTTCTGTCGTTATATTCTCCATGAGGAGTCCCAATAATAGACGCCCATTCATAGCTCCGTATTATTGATGTTCACTTCTAAACAATAAGGAAGTTTACACAGATGCCTTCTGAAATAGACTATCGGTGTCTGATTAGCAAACATGTGGCTACCATTTCGCAGATTTGTTGCTAATGCGCAACAACAGACTTTTTCGTAAAGGTCTGATTGTCTCCTCTTAAGCCTACCACAAAAATAAGTATAAATAATGTTGCAGTACTTTAAGGAATTTTTGCTTGCTCACACTGGAACTTTTGGAGAACTTATTTTTTAAGATTAATATAACAGTATTAAGGATAAGCCTTAGAGACGACAAAGTGTCAGTAAATTAGACAAGAACTTCACATAGAAAAGAGTATGCTGGAAGAAGCAACATACAACTACACGAGAGATGGCATCAGCACATACAAAGAATGCCCCCCTTATAATTCCATAGGATATAAAACGGTCCAAAAAGAGATGAAAATAGCAGTTCAGATATCACCGTGGAACGAGAATAAATCCAACTTCTGTATTTGAAGAAGGCCATGCTAATTTCGGCACAGCTCCTCTATCCCTAATTACTCCTCCATCCCCGTTTTAGTCCGCCTCAGTAGTGTAGATAGTAGCGTGTCTGCCTCACGTTCAAGAGGTCCCGAGTTCGTATCGGTCAGAGTGAGTTACCTGGATAAGGTTTTACCGGGGTTTTCCCTTATCCCGAAAGATGAATTTCGGGTAACTCTAAGCTCTATGGACCCTGAGTTCATTTGAGCGCCATTTCACCCATTCGATTCATCGTCCGATATGACTTAACGTTTGAGGACTAAAAATAAAAATAAAAAAAAATAAAGCCGGATTAATGTTCGACTGGCAGAGGATACTTCATGGCCTGATAAGGTAATAGCAGTATTTGGACATTTTCTCCCTTATCGGCTACCCCGTAGTTCTCTCAAATCGAATGGTTGAGTCGAGTATACCAGCATTTCTGGATTCTGAAGTTTTATAAGCTTAATAACCGCGATGTTAACTGTAATTCCTTGTTTAATTTTTGAGTAATTCAATTCTTTAAATATGTAAATTACAGCCCTTTCAGGAAAAACAAATACTGGTTTAAGGAATTGTGAGAGTTGTTGTATCAAACTAACTTCTACTAACTACATTTTTCCGGTACCTAAATGCTGATCAAATTATTTATTTTAATGCTCTGATGTAAGATTCTGAATATGTCTCTAAGCCTTCTGGCATAATAGAAAACAGTATCATTGCTGGTATTGCTGATGTCATTTTGTGAAGGACATGAATAATTCAGTTATGTTTTTTATAAAGGTTACGTATTGATAGACAATATGCTTCATCACCTGCTGTGAGTCTGTCCCTCAGGGTGGTCTACACTCCCTGCTTATGTTTAAAAGGTCTTATATCAAAATATTCCTCATCATCTGTAAAAATTTCTACAGACTTCGATTCTTCGATCACAATTTTTCGACGTAAGATTTTAAATATCTGTAATTTAAATCAGTTTGCCTGTTACAGTTACGAGTTCCTCTACCCAATACCAGTGCATTAATCATGATAATAATTAGTGTATAAATGGTTTTATTTTAGACAGTGACAGGGTTATATGTTAAGTGTAGTAAAAACACAGAGTTTTACACTACAAGTATACTGTGATTAAAAATGGTACCTTGAAAAATAGAAGAAGAAAAAGAAGAAGAAAATGCACAATTTTGCTCACATTTGCTAAATATTTCTTCAATTGATGTAAAATGGAAAACAAATACCTTTTGGAATCAGTGGATATTGAACTTTATATTACGTAAATGTTCGTTTGTGGTAGAGTTTTCTGCAGATGCTCTTTTAGCATCCTCGAAATGCGTCTTGTTTCGAAAAGGCTGGAACTTATTTTAAAATATCTATAATTTAAATTATTATGTTTAAAATTTGTATTAGTTTTTTTTCCATAATGACATGAAATGAGCAAAATTTCAGTTGTTTTGCTAGTTAGTTTCTAATAAATTGGACACCTTATAAAAATATTTATAGAACAAGAACGTTTTACTATAAAAATATATTAACTGTTGAGTCGATTTTCACAGTTATTTAACAAAGGAAATATATTTCAGGAGCTATTCGTTTCTATCCTCAGTTGCTAGTCGACGGCCTGCACCATTTATCGTGGCGGTTGGACTTAATCTCGTGATGGTTGGATAAACCTCTGCCTAAGTGTGTCGGCTGACAGTATTTCAAAATTGAAAACATGAAACCCGATTTCTGTTATTCCAAATATGTTTTTCAAAACTCTTAAGTTCTGTTTTCTCTTTTTTTTAATATCGTGGAATTTCTACGGATGATGAGCTGGTGTTTTCAAAAATGCCAAAAATGATGATAAATATCTATGGTGTTGAGAAACATTTCACTACAGCATTTCAGAAAAATATTTCTTATAAAACAATTAACGAAGCAAAAGTATTGGTGGTTCCCTATGTTGCACTTCTGCTTCACTACCCTGAATTTAACAGACAAATATGGCACTTAAAATTCTATTCACAGAAATGTACGCACGCTTTTTCCTTTATTAGCATTTGCACTCGCATACCAAAGAATTTCCTGGAAGTGGAACTCAAATATTTTATAGCACAGTAAAGTTACGTTTCACAAATAGCTGTAGATTAACTCGAGTCGTTGGCATGCGGGGTTTAATAGGTTTGCATTCCTAGCAACAAACAAGCTTATATACGAGTTAATGTTGCAACCCAGTTTGTGTGTACTTGCCTGAACCAGACTCCTATAAAATGGTAAACACTGTCTTAAATAACAATCACAGCCCTTGCAATTGCATACTTAAATTGGCACTATGGTGCTTTATTACGCCTTGAGGTACTTTATTGTACGCTAGTCTTAAGTTTGTAGTTTGTTGGCATTTAAAAGGACGAAAACGATGAGAAAAGCAGCTTTTATAGCAGTATTTAGTGGCAAAGAAAAGTATACAATTTCTAGTTGTAGACCAGGGTTGGACAATCTCTTTACTCACTCTACCGCTTGCCTATGGTAGAGGAGGTTAACTTCTTTATCATATTGGGAAGGTTATTTTAAGTTAACTGGTTCAGTTGAATCAATATTGCTTTGTTACGAAATCGATTTTATATACCATCGATTCTTCTTTCTGTTTGTTTTGCTTTGTAGATGATCTTTTGATCACTGTAGTTAATATTCAGTTCGGTATGAAATTTCATGAAATCCCACCATAAAATTTGCATGTAAAATTTTTATTTTGTTATTTTACCGAAACACATTATAAGGATTTTGATTAAAATACTCTGCTTCAGATGCTGACATAAGAAATAAAATGCATAGCTTTATTAAGACGTAACTGTACATAATTGGAAAGTCTTAAGAAATATGCAAGTCTTGATAAAAAAAAAAAAAAAAAAAGTTAGGCCATTAGGCCTGTTTCGCTCTCAATCCATCTTTGCCTGGTCTTCTTGGATTTCCTCGCATTGTGAGTTTATAATTTAAAATCTACTTGATATCCGTGTGCTATCCAGTCTTTGTAGGTGTTCTTCCTAATTTTCTATATGTTCTTTAATTTTGATGTCTCTGCTAAAAATGTTTTGCTGAGAGGAAGACAGCTTCGAGAGTTGTGACGTATTTCAGTCGGGAGCGAGGCCTGCAGCGCGTGAGACGTCAGTCAAGAGCCGTGTAGTACCAAGTTGCCTATATAAATGACGCTGTAAGTACAGATTCTGAGGGTTCAGTCAGGTGTAGTGTACTCAATGACAAGGATGTAGCTGCACGTACCTAATAGAACTGTTTAATTTACAGGGTGGCCATTTATTGAAGGACAAATATACACACAAGAAAGAGTTGGCTGATTTTTACAAGAATGTCCCCCAAACCAGATTTCCGAGGTTGTAGTCACTTGCCGCATGGTCATTGTGTATGTTTGACTCGACATATATGTGCGAACAATTCTTTCTTCTGTTATGAAATTAGCTAAGTCCAAACCCCGAAGTACCGTCTCGGATCACAATCTAACATGCAGCCTTCGATTACAAATTTCTTAGACATTACGTCCTGACATTGATAAACTAGTTAAAGAAAAACGAAAGAGGTGTTGAAAAATGTTCACGTAATTTTGTTCTGAATGGGTCTCCTCTAATTTGCAGAGAAAATTACTTTGTTTTGTGTTATTTACTTTGTAACATACCTGACCTTCAGATAAACTACGAGTTGAAGTTTTACATATTTTATCATAGCATAGAGCTAAAATGTAATTGTTTATAAACTGTGGCCAATTGTGTAATTACAGCATTAATATTACAACACCCTAGACGTAAGCTGTACATATTATTAATACCCGATACGTTTCCTGTCTTTCCTACGCTGTAGGAACCCCAAAACATCAAACTGTTTTCTTCCTCTTGGGCAGCAGAAATCAGCGCGGTGACGTCACACGCTAACCTGCCTTTCATTCGGGAGCATATTTGGCGGTTAGAGATAATGGAGCTGACGTCACACCGCCACTCTGTCTTCCCCTGGTTTAGCTTCTCCCTTGCATCCTGATTTCCTATTTTATCTTCTCAATATTCCTTTTGAATATGACTAAGATGTTTTTGTCTTGCTATCCAAGATTCACTGCCAAATAATAGAACTGCCATGTTGAAAAATTTTAATTGTGTATGGACCCATGCTGCTTTTAATATTATTCTTAATGTGCCGTTCATTAAATGATATTTTATTTTGTATATCTGTCGTAATCAAAGGAAATTTCACATCCTAAATACTTAAAATAACAGACTTATTCTAAAATGTTATTATGTAGAATTATTTTCACTCTTAACTTGGAATACCATGACTTTCGATTTAGGTACAGAAATTTTAAAATTGTATCTTTTACATAGCTGATATAACACTTAAGTGGCTCCATGGAGGTTATGTTGAGAATTTTGAATATTAAATAATCTGCATAGCCTAACACCTTTAAATGAATGTATATTATCTTTATTCCACATTGTATATATTGTTTCCATCTCATTAAGATGTCTATGTAAATATTAAAAAGTGTGGGTGATAGATAATACGTACACTTGTATTATACCTTGTTTAGTTGGTATATACTCTCCCTTTTTATTCGACATATTGAGCCTAAAGACCATGCCTTGATATAAACCTTATAAACAATTTACTATATGCATGGAGTATCTCTGATTCTTGATTATCTCCTATACCTTTTGTCTGTCCACTCTTGTCAAAAGTTTTCTCTGAACTATAGATGCTATAAATGTAGGTAGATTATATTCCCTCCTTTTCTCAACTAACTGCCTAATTGTTAAGGTATTATCCACGTAGGACCTTCCTTTTCTAAATATATTTTATTCCTCTTGCAATAGTGCTTCTGTAATTGGTTTCATTTAGACTTGAATGACTTGTCACTTTTTGGCTAGGGAACCCAAGGATTGCGAGGATATTGTGTAAAATATACCTAATGTAATCATAAAAGTTACATATGTGTCTGGTAAGCACCTATTTGGTATCTAAAAATAAGTATACATTTAAATAATTTCAGAATAGAACTTTTGCATTTCACAAAGGCGAAAAAGACACTTGAAGGGTTTCCTTTTCAATGTTTATTTTGATTAATTTTTTTTAGCCTAACAGCTAAACAGTTTCCATGTTTACCATTAACCTCCCTACTGAAGGTACATCAAGATACATCAATAATACCTCTGTGGTCTGGTAGTTAGGTCCAAGTTGAGAGATCCCATTTTCGATTCTCCGCTAAAGGATGGTAATTTTTTCTAGACAGAATTGTTCCCTTTCTTCCAAATCTGGAAGTATGCAAGAAATTGTAAACCCGTGTGTAAATTTATTGTTTATCCAACGTAAAGAAATATAAAGGCTAAAATAATACTAAACGTCATTGCACATAGTCAACTTTCAAGGAAGGTGGCATATGAATGGAAGGGAAAATGTTAAGACATAGGTTAAGCGGGAGTGTCTGAATGAATTTACGCATCCTAATAATTTTTTCAAAAATGCCTAAGAAGGGAACACTTCTAGAAAGCAAAGGGGACCGTCTGTCGCCAAAGATAGCGCGTCAGTAATAAATAGTCTCACAGAACACAAGTTGTGGATTGCTTGTATCTACTTGCTCATTTATACATGCTAATGCGATCAAATATGTGTAGAAAATAACAGCATAAGTTTTAGCAACGAAATGCGATAAGATGTTCTACTTAGTGAATTAAAATAATTCCCCACAACAGACTCTCCCATAGCCTTGAGAGGTACTACAACTATAGCTGATAGTAAAAGTAATATGATTGCCAAATATCTAAGCATTTATATTTTGTATTTGGTATTTAGGTTTTAAAGGAGTCGAAGGTTTGTGAAAACAAATGAAGAAGAGATGGCTGTATGATAGGACAGACATTTATCTCTGTTAAAAGTTGGGAAGTTAATGATGAAGAATTTCTTGGCGAACAAACCAGACGACAGAAGCAGATTTTCTTTTTTTGCAGGAGGGCCCGGGTCGAGTGTGTATGCAATCTGTGAATGTCTCAAAGACCTCACCTATACTTCTCCACCTATCCGTCAGTCACCAGGGTTCCACCGGTTTGACAGCCAAGCCTCTTGGTCCCAGGGGCGTGTTCAATTCTGTCAATGCCTGATCCGACCACATTTTTCTACTTGTTCATTGCAGCTGCGGAAGTTCACAATTGGTACTCCTGTGTCAATACGGCGAAACCTGTCTGTAGAACCTAAGAAATGATGGTCAGATCAAGCCATCGTAAGGAATGTGGAAGTGCATCTTTGATCAAATGTGTTTTAACATTGTTGCGAGTTTACGAATCGTAGCGAAACAGTAAATCCGTCAATGAAAATAAATTTCATTAGGTTTGTCTTAAGAAAACCCTATTTTTTAAATTGAATACCAAAAGTTAGTTTTAAAATACAGCATCTTTTCAGGACGAAACACGAAGATTTTTACCCCCAAAAGTACTCCACACCGAAACGCTAATTACTTGAAAATATTTCACTTATATTGTATTTCCCAAAATTCCAATCAAGTGATAACATGTCATATGTTTGAAATATATAGACATAAAAATGCATAACTCAGTTTTTTGTGAGATCTTCTTCTGTTTTATTTAATTTAGGAGATTTAATAAATCCAGAGTATTATAAGAGACAGAATTTTTAGCTGAACGTAATATAGTGCCGTCTAAAGTATTAAGAATATTTCATCCAGAATGCATTAACTTCTGCAAGAAGCAGAAGAAAAAAAACCTGTTTTATTAAAAAAGTTGTAGTTATTTTAAGTAAGGAAAATTATGTACCATAACAAGAATTACTTTTTTACTTTTTCTACGCTTGCTCACAGAGGCAAAGAAATTATTGTTCCAATTAAAAAAGTCGATATCGGGGTTGCACCAAAAGTAACTGTTTTGAGGTCTACGGAGTTTGTGACTCATAGCATAGCTCAAAGATGAAATGCTAGATAGGCAGTTTGGAACCTCCCAAAGATGTAACAAAAATATTGAAGAAAATATCACATCCAAGTTAACCTTTAGATTCACGTTTCATTATTTTTTAATTTGTTAACATGACAGGATTTGGATTAAGATACAATTTGTTTATGATACTTTCAAATCAAGCAGAACTTGTGTATATCTTATGAAAATGGCTGGTTCAAGCCCTTTTTATTCTGAAGGGATTTTGCGTATACATTACTGGAAAAGTGTACGAAATGCAGAAAAACTGCATCATTGTCTAGGATTTTGTATTTTTATTTTTTTGGAGTGCATGGTCTCATTCATTTGTTTCTTACGATGCAATGGAAAGAGTATGTTAAACATTTGACTATCTGTCTTGTTTTGCGTGTCGCTTGTTAGCATGAAGTCAAATAAGAAAAGGGTTTTATAAGAATAGTTTCTGGAAGAGAACCTAGCGATAAAATCATGTGAATGTAACGTCAAATTTTTAGTAGATTTTATGAATTTAGAAATTGTAAGCATCATATAATAACTTCCACACAACTGGCATTAAAAGAGCGAGAATGAATTAATATTTAGGCATCAATGGCTCTTGCTATAGGCTATTTGGTGATCAGCAATGGTTAAGAACCAAAAATGTTCAATCAAATAAAGAATTTTGAATATAATCCACCAACTTAATAACAGTTGCCAAAAGTGATGGACTAAGGTGATTTGAAAGAGCTCCTTCTGGCTGTAGCGCAGTTTGGGTGCACCAGAAGAAAGATAAGACGAGAGGCTTCCCTGCAGGCGGGCTTTTGGGCGAGGAATGACTTGCTAGATTCCTAAACCAGATTGTCTCTGGCGCTGGTATTAAGAGTAACAGCGTCTCAACCGTGCTGATCCCTGGTGGTCTCTACAGGGAATGCCAACAACAATACCAGTGACAAATTCTTTTGCGTTTTCAACTTTTAAACTGTACCCAACCCGCTTTATTGACGTTTAAACCTTTACAGTCCAGTGTATTTATGACTAAAATGACGTCATACGATGAATACTTAAAAAGTGTCCTTTAAAATGTGTTTACTCTTATATTGGCCGTCCAGTTTGCAAAACTACTGATCTAAGATTCAACGCCAGAGACTAACTTAAGTGTGTACTCTCACTGCAGTATTACTAAATTGAAAAGAAGGGCTGGTCCCAGGTAAAATAAATGTAGATTGGCATACGTAAATGCTGACTGGACCTCAGTGGCATTGTATCTGTGTACCTATTGTATTTGTCTTAGAAAAAGTTATTAAAAGAAATTTGATATTGGATAGGGGCTTGTTTTAAACTATGCTGATATTAATCGATGTAAATAAAATGCGGAAATTATCCCAATAAAGGTATACAAATGTTGGAAGTCAAATTTCACAATGGCGAATTATTTCCCCATCACAAACAGTACATAGGTTTACATAATTATGCCATAAGGTACTAAAAGTAAAAATACCAAATCCATGGCGCGACAGCCCATATAAGGCCAGGGCCTGCCAACCCGACTGCCGGCCTCACGCCCACATGTACATGGTAGAGGTGGGTACGGGGAGGAGGTGTGGTCAGCATCTCGGCACCCCCAGCCGGAATGTTAGGTTTTCTTGACCTGGGCCGCTTACCTATCGCAAGCTCCTCAATTTCCTCACGATGCTGAGGGGAGGGATCGAACCCGGGCCGAATTCCGTGGCAGGGAACCAGACCATGATGTCTTAGCCCACTAGCCATAAGGTACTATTGTAATTTTTTTTAATTTACGTCCTCCAATGTTACGTCATATTGGACGATGAATGGAAGGGGTGAAATGATGCTCAAATGAGCCCGGGGTCCATAGAGCTTAGAGTTACCCGACGTTCGTCTTTTCAGGATAAGGGAAAAGCCCGAAAAAACCTTATCCAGGTTACTCACCCTGACTGAGATAAGAACTCAGGACCTCTGGAACGTGAGGCAGACACGCTACGACCACGCTACCGAGGCAGGCTTACTATTGGCTAAAAGACTATTCGCGATATAATGCTTCCACATTATCTAGTACCTGCTTACAGTAAATAGAAGTATTACATTTTACTCAAAAATTCAATTTCGAGAATTCAGCGAAAATGCATGTTTTGAGTTCTCTGAGCAGAGAATGTTTACGAAAAGATTTATGTATTTAAGTATGTATGTACATGACTGTATACTAATCGGATAGCAAGTAAAATATGAAATCCACAGAAGGGAAAAAAACACTACCTGCTATGACTTAAATTTCTCATATTTACATTCCAAGTGCAACATTTTGTAATAAAAATAGTTTAAAACACATTTTAGTAGATAAGTGCTTTCCAGAAAAAGGTAATTTTGGATGTGGAGTGCTTTTCAACAAATTTATTACTAACATCCTTAATTAATGCCTGATTCAAGCATTAAAATTGGTATTTGTTCAACATTTATTTTGCGGTATTAGTTGCTGTACATATATTACGTAAAGCAGACATACAAATCTTGAAAAAGGTGTTTTTATTGTCAAACCTACATATTGAATTATTTTAGTGAAATTCAATCTTTATACTTGTGCCATATAGTACGTCATACATGGCTTATGAGGGAATGGCACATATGCTTTCTGAAGGAATCTGAAAATCACTGTAGTTTCATTAGCATTTCTGGTGAAAGGAATAGTTACACCAACATCTTTCTAATACGTTTATAATACTTAGGCTATTGTGAAATACACAATTATTGTCCTTAAGCAATTTGGTTGCTATCCATAGCTATATGAATTCCAAAAATTTATGGCACTTTCCTCAAGGAGACTTAGTTATAAAACCCTGCAAATTTGTTATCCAAAAACCTCAGCCCGTACTTCAAAGTCACTTGTTCCATGTCACGAATATGACCAAAAGTCCAGCTTTTTATATTTTCTTTCTTCCCTTCACTTTTTGGTCTATCGAAATAAGATGAAGGTGTTTTACTCAGGACAGGCCAGTAAATTTACCATTTTAATCCATTCTTCATCTTAATTACTGAAACGTGATTACAGTATGCGGCACAGCGTATACACAAAAGTGTCGACAAAAATTTATGATTATTGCAACGCCCAGATAACCCAGCACGCCTAATAGAGATCCTAAACGTCTTAATTTTCAGGAATTTTTGTTTCCCTCAGGATACTTAGGAATGGCTTTGCTGCTGTAGTATTACACCGTTAAAACTGGCCTGCTTTATTTTGTATCTATCTTCGTTCCTCATTTATTTGATCCCATAGGACATATGATAACATTTTACATCGGGAGCATTATAGGAAAATGAACATTTTATATTGAAAGTTTCCTTTTAGTTATATTTATGGGAAAATATATAAACCGTAGTTAAAACTCTATGTTCGACTAAAAGCCCATATATATAGCTTTTCCTATACAAAGTTATAGAATTAAAAACAGATCTGAATCTTCCTAATTCTAAAGAAAACATTTTACTCAAAGAAAATCCACTGACTTTTAAACCAATTAATATTCAATTAGATTTAGAACAAGTAGTTCCAAACCTGTACTAAAAACACTAGCATTAGATACCCACCTGAAGAATGGTTACATATCTACACAGATGGATCTAACTTGGACAACAACTCAGGAGCACGAATTAAGTGTGCACTGTTCTCATTCTATCAACCAGCAGGATATCACACAACAAATTTTGATGCAGAAGTAACGGCTATTCATATTTCACTCTAACACCTTCTATACAGAAAAGATAAATTCAAAATGCTGTCATACTTTCTGATTCTAAAGCAGCATTATGTGCAATAAGTTCATATAAAATGAGGTCAATCCAAATTAAAGAATGTCACAAAATGATCCAACAACTTCAAAAACTACAGAAAAGAATTATATTACAGTGGATACCTGCACATTGTGGAATTGCTGGAAATGAATCAGCTGATTCTCTTGCCAAAAATGGTGTAAATTACTTCATAACAAAAGTAAAAACTTACCCTTTACATCCATAAAAAGATTAATGAATAGCAAATAACAAACAAAACAAATCAAAATCTAACAAAGCCAAAGATAAAAAATGGAACATTTTAATTAAAAATCCAGAAATTATTCCAGAAATCCCACGTAAAGCTGCAGTAGCAAATTTTAGATTACTTACGGAGCATGATTATTTGGCCAAACACTTACACAGAATAGAAATTTATACAAGTCCAAATTGTCCTCTGTGCAACAAAGAAGAGGAAATGACTGAAGAACATCTTTTAACCTGTGAAGGGCTACCTGCCGGACCCACTACACAGAAATATTGGAGAGCAAGATAGCTAATGGCTTCATTGCCAAAGCCTAGCATTTCAAAACAACAGCAACAGCTTTGAAGGAAAATGTAAAGTATCTTAGTGCTTAAATACACACTTGAAAGTATCAAAGGATATCAGGTCAATCTTTGGGAATTCTCCTTTGAAAGACCAAACGTATGTAAATTGATTAGAAAACGTAAAATGATCTTGAAGCCTAATGGTCTTGTATAATACTTTATTTCTCGGTCTGTGTACATCCAAGCCTTATTCCGCTTTGTAGAGCTAGGCTTTCTGTGGCCATGTAATCGGCCCTCCTCCAATCCATCATGTGTTCTGACAAGTATATTCTTAACTAATATTCAAAGTATTGGCCATTACATTCTATAGCCTTTGAGCCATCATTCAGCGAGGTTTATTATCCCACGGTAGTACCAATCTCTGGATTTTGATGTGAAGAATTCGGTGACACCCATTAGCATTGCTTCAATTATCTCAAAATTTCTTCCACGTAGAAAATGGGCCATGGTTCGAAAATTATGATAATCTGATGGTGTGAGATCAGGGCTGTATGCTGGGTGTAGCAGCAGTTTGATTCCTCCCAATTTCTGAAGTTTTTCATGGTTCGTGCAGTATGGTGTGTTGCATTGACCTGTTACAATATAACTCTATTTCGATTAGCTGATACTGGGTATCTCCGTCTCAGTGTTTCATGAACTCGTTCCAGTTGTTGAGAATAAATATCTGCATTAATTACCCGTTTGTTTTGAACAAACTCCCAGTGAATCACACCTTTAAAATTCCTCCAGACATACAGCATTGCCTAGGGACCGAAGTGATTTCTTTAACGGTGACATTGGTAGGTTGGCAGGGATCAAGTCAGTGTTTCGAAGCAGCAGGGGTTCGTTAATGCCCCCCATTTCTCATTACAAGTGATAATTCTCCTGACAAATCTATCATACATGGGATTGCAGATAAGCTAACGACAGATATCTACCCTACGTTCAGCCTGTTGAGTTGTCAGTTCATGAGGTACAGATCTATAGTTTCTGTATAACTTTTCCAAGTGTCTTAATGTGGCATTGTATGCTATCTTTTTGATGCACCAAGTTCTTCTGTAATCCTACAGGTACTTTTTTGAGTATTTTCTCGCAAAACTTGGACGTGTATTCTCAATATTCCACACTGGTCTCCCACAACGTAGTAAATTTTAATTTTTTTTTCGTCTGCATTGTTGAAACGTAACCATCGTTGTGCCACACACTAACGACACCTTCTCCTTCCACTTTACATATTCCTCGAGCTGCGGCAGTGACTTTATAACTGTTTCCAGTAATGCATTTGAAGGACTTTAAGTTCAAACTTCGTTATCACCATTTTGTAATTGTTTATTAACAACTGAAGACCGATACATGCTCTTAATGTACGCAATAGCCAAGGCATCCTGTAAATAGCATTGCTAAAGAAACAATAAATTTTCCAAAACACAAAATCAAAACACTTATGGGACAGCTTAATAGTAGCCTTCAATTATCACCATTTGTGCTGATTATAGCAAAGATATGCGGAAAATATTTAAACTCGTTTGTTATGCTCTTTCGATAAGGTATTGTGAGCCGAACTGATGATTTGAAGGGAGCAGATAACGACATGTTTATTGAGACATTTATAAAGTCTATTAGAAAACCAGATTATACTTTGATTTTATCTATCTTCTTTTACCGTACAACATTTAAAGGGCTCTTTATTAATTTCAAGCTTTGTGTAGAACTAGTTTAATTACTTTTAAACATTTTATGATATGATGCACTGCATTCATTAATGTTATAGTTTAAGCCAAATACTCGAACGCCTAGGCTATTCCCACTAAACAATTCCGCACATTCAAGCTATATAATACACTGTTATGTTCTTATAGCCAAACTGCTACAGAACACGGCAAAAGTTAATTACTCAGTAAACTACAATACACTGTTATATAGTTGTTCTAAGAAGGATTCAAAGAATTACGAACCAATTATACAGCTTAAATGTTTCTAAAGTAATTAGGAAGGAACTCCTTGCATCATTAAAGGTACACAGAACCTCTTGTGTTACTAAAACTATAAATAAAGTGCAGTTTATTGAAGTCCTAAAAGTCAAAATAAAAAGATAAACCTTAAATTTAACCTTAGCTTATTTCTCTTATTTCCATTATCTTCCATAAAGTAGAAAACACAATAAATTTATTTATGAACTTACACTCGTAAATATATTTGAAAAACATTAGTCAAACTGTATATGAAGAAATCATATATTTCTTTATATAAAATTGGCATTTAAAGTGCTATTTTAATTGCATACCTATATTGAAATAATAGCTCAAGTTAATTAAACCATAAATTCAATTGATCTTGTATCACCTGCCATTCATCGCTCTCTGATAGCAACCTCCTGAACGGTGGACTTCAAATTTATGAACCCTTATTCAAAAGACGCTATTTCATCCATTGACCTTCGCTGTTTTAATCGCTGCTATTTGCAATTAATCTTCGGGCACTCCCCAGTTCTGCTTGCACTGCATTTCCTCTCCCTGCCTGCCTCTTTCGAACGAGGAGGAGGAGAAGAAAGTTGGGAGACAAGAAATGTAAAGAAGAGCACTACCTCCAAGGAGCGTGGCAAAAAGAAGAAAAATAAAAATAAAGAGAGTTTACGATCCTGAAAGCCATAAATTTTGCTCGGTGCCTCAGAATGAGCGCGGGTTACGACTTCAGAGGTTCGAACCCAAGTTGTTACATAGAAACCAAAGATTCCCCTCTGGCTTTCTTGGAGTTTTCCTACAGTCTAACACAGTAAAGTCGTGATTAATGCATATGTTTCTAATTTACATAATTGCAGATCAATTTATCAGTTTTTCTTAAATAAGAGCATATACATCAATGTGCAAGAACTTCGCATCAATCAAATATGAGTTTAATCCAATGCCTTATTTATATCCTTATAGTTATCATGCAAGGTTAACATAGTAATGATGAAACAATACAATTAATTCTAAACTTAAATAATTGAGTTGCTATGTTTCTATCAACCAAGTACTTATGGAAGTAAATATAAACCAAGAGAATAAAAGATAACAGTGAGGCCACCCGCCGAACAACAATGTTGCTAAACTTTCTTACATTAATTAGCAACATTTTGCTTATTATTTGTGTAATTATTTCTCACTTGGATACTTAATGTGGTATTTGAATTCATCAAAATTCAATGGGGCTACATATTTAGAGGATGTACCGGAATTCACTTTGTTCAGCTACTTTTGTTATACCTTTGTCAAAAACTTTTATTTCAGATTTGGTAATCTTGGTATGTTTTCAGTTAATAGGTATAACGATTCGATGAATTCTAATTCTTAATGTGATAAAATTTCTACTGAGTCTATGACGGGGGCGTGGCTCGAGTAAAAATGCTGATTGTTCAAGTTGCATTTGTCTGTACCTTTGCCCTTATTTTTTGGAAGAAGTATCATCAAGTCTGTAGTACTAAATCTGTGCAATATATTTGTTCAGTTGTGTGAGTACCTCTAACTACCACTTTTGATAAAAAGAAAAATAATTACAGACGCCATCACATATTTTAAGATAGTATTTTAGCTAATACAAACTTATAATACTTAAGATTTGCAATACCCACTCGAATTTAGGAGTTTGAAAACTCTATACCTGTAGTAACTTCCATTATATTTAAGCACAATATATTGCACATCACATTAAATTTAAAAAATAGGGTTCAAATTGCAATGCATTCATAACAAGTGTGAAGTGCGAAACTTTTTACTTTGTGAATATATCTTAAAAATTACATCAAAATTGGTCAAGTGGAAAAAATAAATTGAAAAGCGTTTGAAAATTTATAAGTAGGAAGCCGCAGAAACAAAAAGTTGAATTCATCAGTAAGTCAAGTAAGATAAATATGCAAGAGGAAGAACTTCCAGATATCTATGCAAGGAAATGTTTCTTTATTCTTAATTTTGTAAGTTTGTGAATTTGGCATGACGATAAATTTATATATTGGATTTTGTAAAGACAGTAAGTGAAGTCCTCTTAATTTTTAAGGAATATCTCTAACTCATAATTTTTTAATAGCTGCAAAACTAATTATAGGAGTATATGACTCTGTAAAATATCTTATGTCAAATATTTCTAAACTTTTTGTGACAGTAATTATTCGAATTACTCTGTTTTCAGGACTTGAGCATCATACTCCCTTAGTTTCTTCTTTGTCTACCCAAATGAATATATTTAGTTTATATTTGTCACAATTAAGAAGAAGCAAATAATTTGCTAGATGTGAAAGTAAGCTATAACATAGCACTCATATTACTTTTACAGGTACGAGTTTGTTACTATAATTATCAATTTATAGTTGTAGGAGTCAAAATTTTAAATATAAATGTCACGATAGAGTTGTTTGTAACAATTAGTTGAAGGTATTCATCACTTTCTTGGAAGGGAATTTATAATAAATTAAAGATCATTACAGAAATTAGAAATTTCTGTAACAAAAATACTTAAGAAAATTACTTTCTCTTCTCCCTGCTTGTAGATGATGCGAAAATTACTATATTCCGCCAAAATTTCGGTGTCGACAATTTTTCCTGTACCTAAAACAAGGTATGTTTAAGGAAAGGTGCCCGCCTTGGTAGAGTAGATGATAGCGTGTCTGACTCGCGTTCAAGAGGTCCCGAGTTCGAATCTCGGTCAGGGTGAGTCACCTGGATAAGGTTTTTTCGGGGTTTTCCCTTATCCTGAAAGACGAATGTCGGATAGCTCTAATCTCCATGGGCTCCGGACTCTTTTGAGCATCATTTCACCCATTTCATTCAACGTCCGATATGACAACGTTGGAGGACGTAAATTACAAACAAACAAAAAATATTTAAGGAAAGGTATGTGGGAGGGATAGCAAAAGTTAAAGAATTAATACAGAAGACAACAAACATATTTTCACCAAATATCTCCGTCTCAGTATCATCCTTATTTGGAGAAATTACCTAATTTGTACTTTCTCAAAATTGTATATAGCGATTTTGATTTGAATAGCTTTTAAAGTGCTCTTCATTCTCACTAAATTTTGGACAGTACTTTCTACTAAACTACAGATGACAGGCAAGCCCTTATTTTGAGTGAGGAAATCTGTAAATCATATTAAAATGCACCATTTTATGTTAAACATCTGTTTGCTTATAACGTAGCTGATTTCAGAATATTCAGTGTTTTCATGTTTATATTGCCACATTATCTAACAATGAATTAACGTTTGTCATTAAAACGATGTCAGAAATAAACACCTGTATGCTGTTTTTGCATATCATATGTAACTGGCCACTGTTACTAAATTTTAAATCATTGCTAGGCAAAATTATATCATTAATAACGTAATGTGGATTAAGGAATCACTACTTTATGAACACTGTAATATGTAATGTACGTAATAAATTAATTTGTATAGGGTAGAGAGAGTGTATGTTTGTACTACATCAAATTATTTGGCTGAATTACAAGAAGTGTTTTCCTTTGTATTTTAAAACCATTAGATGTAACATGCAGGGAGTGTTCCCAAGCCTCGATGATTTCGTCCACACTACCAGCTGACCTTGTATATTAATGATGTACATATAATTATGAGACACAGCAGTATTTTGGCCACTATCAACAGGCACTGCACGGCCTGTGGGCGCGGTGACAAACGGTGCGTAAGCTGAACACTGCACGTGATCTACTGGGTCATGCGCAACACAAGTAATACATATTTTATCAGCTAAACTAGCAAGAATGCAAATAAGCTAACGGTTAAAAAATTCACTTAGTTGAAGCACAGTAATGCACGCTATATTTCCCTTATTACACACAAAGTTCAGCTAAAATTAACAATCAAGATAATGTACAAGGTATTTGGTTTCAAACTGGTTCTGGAATATTTTGTACACCAGAATCTGTCTGATGAAATGTTGCAGCTAAATATAAGGTTAGAACCTTTCTTTTACTTTGAAGAATCTCTGGAAATATACTTCACTAAAGTGAAGCTCTCTCTTCTGGGAACTTACCTCCCCTGAATCGCATCGATTTATCTTTTTGGGGGGCTATTTCTTTGTATCAATTTTCGTTCATTGTGAGCATCTTCCAAGAGGATTGTTAGCATGAGAGGTATCGTCTGAAATATTTTAATTATCCACTGCAACAGTGAGAGTTTTTCTAATACTAACATACTCTAAGGGTTTCCTTCTCAATGGAGAATTCTGCTGGTAAAGTGATGTTGACAGTCATCTCAAAATGGATTCGCTGGAGTGAAATGCTTCAGGTTTCAACAATGAAGTCGAAGACGTTGCTAGGTTCACGAAGGTCTCATTGTCCAAGCGGGGAGGTGCTGGGGTCCAGTAACACACACTCTCCAGCCGAATTATTGGCTCCTTTGACCGGTGCATACTTACCTCATAATGTTGAATGATCCCAGACATATTCCGTGGCCGTGAACCAGAGCTCCACGCCCCAGGCCGCTTCGCCGCAGTGAAAGACCTTTCCAGAAATACAGTCTCCAAAAAATAAAGAAAGATAAAAGTTACAATTAAAGAAAGCGTGGTTAATGTAGTACCGTATTTCAGCCAATAATTTGATATCGGATTTTCATAATAAATCAGTTTTGAGGTCCACTGAACAAAAAGCGGCGCACGTCTTTAAACAATTTAAAAACTAAATGTCGAATATATTACAAAACTTACTAGCAAACTTCAAATTTTCCAAATCTCTTGAATGAGTATTTTAAGAAGCACCCCTAACACAAACGATCCTTTACGTGAAAAATAATTTGTTATTTTGTATTCACTTAAAAATAATCCCAAGGATTTTTATTTAATCACTACATCTCTAAGAAACTTCTGAGAGTAATAGAATGCATATCTTGAATTTCCTTGTGAAATACTCTGTGAACTCATTTTCATTCTGAAACGATTTTATGCCCTTTGTTTGACTCATAAACTGTAACCGATAAGACGAAAGCTTACTTACTACAGGAAAAGTGTATATCTCTCAAAAGCTCAAAATTTTTGTGACATTAACCTGCTCCGATATATTCGTTGTTATTGGTTTAAGTTTTCTAATACTTGATAGATAGGGTCAACATGAAAAATTCAATGTCATGGCCGGGATTTGAACCACGGATCTCCTGGTTTCCGTCCAGTCGCTCTAACCCATTGAGCTACCATGGCCAACATGTCGTCATGACATTAACTTCTCCATTTGACTCTACCCGGGAAATATACGAGTTTATATTTATTATCATGAAACAGAAAAATATGTGACTTTCTCTATCCACTGTTTAATAACTGCTCCTTAAAGAGCACATTCTTAAGTTAATTGAGACAAACATCGATTATAGAAACGTTTTTATTAATACTTTCTTTAGGGCATAGAGTAGACTTAAGCGATAGCGAAATCCTTAAGTACTGGACTATATGTAATTGCTGTGAAATTCCGTTCTCTTTGATGTCCGGGAAAGGAATGGGGAGTGTAAAAAATGTAACAGCTTCTCACTTAAAAATTTATATTATGTTTGGGAAAATTCCAGGAAATAATCAGGATAACCTTGGAGTTAGCTAACTTCACAAAAATGTATTTGACGCAAAATATCTTCTTTTTGGGATAAAATTTTGTCTAAGTCTTACGGTTTTCCAGATCTTCAAAATTTTTCCAGAATGGAAAGTACTTTAAAAGCTATTTCAAAAACAAATAGAACATATACATTTCGTTTGACACAAAATTATCTTGATCATTTAATATTTTAATCAAAATCATCAAGGCCACTTTTAGGAATATAAAAATTGTTTTAAAAAATCTTACTATTGAGTTAATTTGGGGAGGTAAATATTTGAAAATCGTTGTTCTATTGTTGGAAGACACGAAACTTAAATACCACACACAGTTAGGCGCGTGTGTGCGGACTTTTTCTATTTTCTATTTATTTATTATTCTTTTATTCAGTCTGGAAACGACTATTATGATGAAATCTGGGTATGAAATTTTTGGGTAGAATTCAATATCTTCTCTTCCTTCATATGGAATTGAAAGTAATATACATATATCATCCCTACTGTTTGAACGGTTGACTTGTCATTTAAAGGCGTTCCTGTTCGTTTCGTATGTAGTCTGATGGTCCAAGAATTTGCCGTTAACACTTCAACTGAAGATGGCAGGAAACTAAACTTTGCATCATATCTTCATATCGCTCTACATGTTTCCTTTCTTCCCAACATTTAGTGGTTTCCTGCAACGCTATTTTCACAGTCGTTAGGTTCCATGAAGCATGTTAACGCTGTTAGAAACTCTCCAACTAAGCCGTTTATCAAGATGTCCTGATTAAAAAGACTTTCATTGCTGCAGCGTATGTGTTTTGCCAGTCAGTCACCAAGGCGATGCTTTGAAACAATGGGCGTGCGTGTCGTTTGGTGCGTGTACCGCCGCCATGACAGCGCGTGTGTAGGTAGCCGCCATGACATCTGGGAGAAAGTTGAAGTCCTGGGCGATAGGACACATTCTAATTATGTATAACCAACAGATTCGCGATGACATTGTAATGACATGTTGCAAGCAGCAAAACCACTTCAAGGCTAAAGCAAATACGTCATTGCAACGAACGTTTTGGGTAGTTGCACCGGAAACGGGGTCATAAGTCTGGTTTTGAAGTGACGATTGTATGTACAGACTAGTTAATACTGGTTCGGATAACCCCTATTGTGATCGATACATTTATGTTAAAGTAGAAAAATTAACATACAAATACGTCCCAAAGGATTTCCAATACAACATAGTTTTGCCTTACGTAACACAATACTGTAAAATATAATAATCATCAAAGCATTTAAATACTAAAACAGGTAATAAATGCAATTATAAAAACGCCTTTATTTAATAAATTGTGCTATTCAATAACTCGATCGTCACATTTTAAAGATCTTCAAAGTTTTTTAAAGGCACACGACAGCCAAATGGCTTTTTAAGTTCTCTGGGCTCATGTTCAATCTGCTCTCTTATAACTGATTTTTCAGATCAGAAAATAGCCTCTCAACATAGACAAAAGCTACTGCATTTTTTCACTGTTATTTTTTTCGCTATTATAAGTTCAAAAATGAAAAAGATGTGAAAAATTTTAAGTTTTTATTTTGAAAAAACGTAGCATTCTCGGGCCCCAAAAATGATACTAAAGAGAGAATACCAAATATAAGACTACTGAAGCCAATATGGAGATACAGTCTCCTTGCTATATATATATGACTATAGATGACTATACTAGTACAGTATTTGAAGATGGCAGAGGAAATGGTTGTCTTGAACAATAATTTCTGTATAGCAATGCGCTGAAGTCGGAGTGCACTGTGGTTCACGCTCCACGGTTTGAGAATATAACACAATCTGTTGTTGGGTGTGGGAAGTTGCTATAAAGAGTAATTTCACAGATATCAAGCGAACACAACTAGGCATCCTGTCATCCTACAATGTGCCACAGTTGTGTGTTAAAAAGCGAACTCATCAACAACAACACAAGCAAGACGAACCACCCTTTGCCAAAACGAAGACGACAGCATGCGGTCGATTTTCTCATTCTGTTTATTTAAATGTTAATCACCCTTCTTGTACACTCGCCCTCATGTGTGGCGTGGGCGAAACTCGCTGTATGCAAAGGCGTCACAAAGCCAGGGCAAACAGCTGACACTATATTAACATTTACAGTCAAAATACAGGAAGAATCATCTCTTTTGAAAAGTTGAAGAGCTTAAGACAATTGCATTGGGTGCATTCGAGCAATTTATCTTCTGAGGCACTAATAAAATCTGTATGACCTACGTGAAAGTAAGCAAAACAAAATAAAAAGGAAGTGAAAACAGAAAGATAGAAAGAAAGAAGGAAAGAAAGAATAAAAGAGAAAATGTGCCCCAAAAATAAGCGTACTTTTTTTTTTCTAAAAATAGACAGATATTCCGTGGCCGAGAATCAGAGCTCCCAAGCTCTAGCCCCTGTATCACGGCAGGGTTAGGAAGTTATGGTTTATACAGAGGAGGAGACCCCACACAATGCGATTTACGTAGATCATAGAGTCTTACATAGGATATTCGACGATAATCGAAACTTATACCTTCCGAAGGCAAGCTTCATTCGTTCCCGTGAAGTCAGACACTTACTAAGTCTACGGAAAACCTGACACACAATTAAACATTAAATTATGATGTGAGCAAATAGGCACGCAAGAGTTTCTTCTATAGGCATTTATTTTGTTATAAGGTGTTATCAAATTTTTGGGCGGAATTGAATATTTCAGTGGCATACCAAAGATAGAGGGTTATATTTGAAGTACTTTTGCAACAATTCCTGTTGCATTCTAATATAAAACTTTAAGTAACAAGTATAAAAATATTAATATTTTAGTAATTTCCCATATAAACTGCTGACATTTCTATCGATTTCGATCAAATTACGTCCACGAATTCTCGTTTAATATCGACAAAAATTATTTACCGCTTCTAAATTCTGCCAGCTTCAAAAACTGTAAAAATGATCTGCATATTATTCTAAATCTATATCTATACAATTTAAATATTTAAAAAGTTGAAAATATATAGAAAGTTCTCCAAGATTACCCGTAATTTAGTACCGAGTTTAAGCAAATTTTAAATGTGTAGATATAGTACTCTGAATGGTAGCGTATGTATACAAGATTTTCCTAAAATAAAAAGTGTTTAGACGATTTATAGATGTCACCGTCAAAGATATTCTATATTGTACATTGGTCATTCAATAATTAATGTCAACTGGAAGAGTCACTTTGTTGCTGGGCACAAAAGTAGCTTCCTCCAACCTGAGGGAGATGACATGCTAATGTTCAAACGCTCTAATGCTGCTATAATTGCTTGTCTGGTTTTAAACCGAACTCCTCATAATAAGTACTAACTTTATTTTCGGTAAAAGGTCAAAATAACATGAGTGGGATACTCCACTTCCATCTGAACAGGTATTTGAGAACGATAAATTCAGGCGATTTGAACGTTGACGACGCACAATGGTTCGTAAAAGGTATTCCAGAAATTAACTGATATCCAGCATTCGTACGGTTTCCGGCAGAATTATGAACATAACTTTAAGAGAATTCTGTTCTTGCCGATACTTGGCTGTGGAGAATGGTTGTACTGTCACTCAGTTGATTGTCCGTTCAATTTTGGCTCTAGCCTTCTTGTCGTGGGCATACAATATTAAATCTTTCTCACCCCAGCAAAATGCATGCGTCCACCTGGTCACGGTCCCACTACCTTAAGCTTCCAGTAAGGCTGCATAACATTTATTGAGTTTTCTTGCCTCCTGCAACTGGAAGTTTAATGAAACATCTTTATTCGTGTTTACTTAACTTTTAGAGCAATGCAGATAATTATGGACAAATTAAATTAATACAAATATTATTTTATAAATACGAATGCTGTCTTTAAATCCACAATCACACATCTGATGCTATTATTTCTCGCTGTTACTAACATGAATCATTTATCACTGATAGCGTCACATGCAAACATTGTATAGAAAATGGGAAACAAGAGTTTGTGGTCAGAGGGAGAAAACACTGGAAGAAATAAGAATGGGGGAGACTAGAAAACAGGAGTGTAGCGGGTTCTTGGAAAATAGTCAGAACCAGAATGGAGAAATATAGAAAGTCAAGAAATGTGGGGAGCGTTAGAAAATGGAAAAACCTTACATTTTATAGGATAATAAAGAAAGAATTGGGAAAAGAAAAGATATGTAACAGGCAGAAGAGGGAAGAAATGTTTTGAATTAGAACAGGATGAATGTTTTAAGGGGACTAAGAAGTACCATGATTGATGATTGATGATATATATATAAGGGCGCTCAAATACGGCGGTCATCAGCGCCCTTTAAAAAACCAGTCATGGCATAAGCCATATATAAAACTTTCTAAAAGCTATACAGGTATAACAAAACCTATTAAAAATACACGTACATAAAATAATCAATCAAATCCTACTAAAAATTTCGTTCACTTTTTTTTCACCTTTCCACCGACACGGGTCTCCACGCACGGCCTACACGTGGGTGGGCCTGTTGACCGTCTCCCTCAACCACGAAGAGGAGCTCACACGAGGGAGACTGTTGGCTCGGGACCCCGGGTGCGCCAAACCCGTACCTACCGAAGTAGGCCCCTGGGGGGCTAAGAAGTACCAGGATAGTAATATGTGAATTATGTGGATAACCAGAAAGTACAGTTCATATTCTGACAGAGGGCAAAGAGTACAACGTATGGAGACAAAGTATGGGTGCCCGCCTCGGCAGCGTAGTGGTAGCGAGTCTGCCTCACGTTCAAGAGGTCCCGAATTCGAATCTCGGTCAGGGTGAGTTACCTGGATAAGGTTTTTTCCGGGGTTTTCCCTTATCCTGAAAGACGAATGTCGGGTAACTCTAAGCTCTATGGACCCTGGGCTCATTTGAATATCATTTCATCCATTCCATTCATCGTCCGATATGACAACGTTGGAGGACGTAAAATTACAACAACAACAACAACAACAACAAAGTATGGAAGAAAAGGGGAAAAGATGCAAAGCAAGTTGATTGCTATAAAAGTGGTTAGGGGAAAAAATGGAAGTACAAATAGAACCTGTTTTGGAAAGCTAAAGATAAGTGGATGAGAAAAGTAAAGGTTGGAAAGGAAAAAGTTCTGGGACAAGAGGAAGCAGATAGCAAACTAGAGTTGATGACAGAATGGTAACTATGCTACTCAGCAGTGATAGAAGGCCTGGGTGCCAAGCAGGCTGAGCTAGCTAGTGTAAAAGATGACACCAAGCAATTTATACAACTATTTAAGAAAATGTGTATGTAATTTGTATAAAATATTGTAAATTTAAGTTGTAAATTAAATTCTATTCTATTCTACATTGTTGCCACTAATTATTGAATGAGCCATGAGTAATTTTCCTGGATATGTCCAGAAGCTATGAATTTCTGTTTCGGTTTGTGTTCCGATTCAAGATTGTCGGTGAGAGATACCTGAATGCATGTCTTGTACATGACACATTCGTCATCATAATGAGTGCACTATACGACACTAAGTGGGCCGCAAAGCTAAATCGAAAGGGAAAAAAAATGTTATCTTAGAATTAGACGTGGAGATGTTCTTTTCCTGTGCTATGCCACACAAGATAAATCTGTGCTACTAAGCTAGCGTAACATGCCGTGTGGCACAGATACATTATAAACACTGTGCATGAGGGGAAACCAAGCGTATACTTCACCGCTGGCATAAACTCTCACTTGCTTTGCTGATTATTTCTTTTTCTGCAGGATATTTTGCAATATCTCAGGAAGTACAGATTCAAGGTTCCTCAAGAAATGACAATTTCCTTATGCTGTTTCACTAGACCTTGGCTAAATGAGGTGTCAAATAAACCTAGGTATCTCAAGGAACACAGCTATAATAATTTGATGTTATCTTAGGCAGCTACAACCAGTTATTTTTCTCTAAATCTAAAATAGCTAGTAAGTTAATATCCTTTTAAAATCAGGTATAACAACTATGGCAGTTATTCCATAAATTTTAAAAATTGATTTGGAAGTGTTATGAAAACATTTATCTGTCCGCAAATGAAAGTGCAAAAATTGGGTGGTCACTAGATGATGCAATGTAAGTGAAATACTATGTAATATTGTCGTTATTGGAAGTTTTAAGAATTTTATTAAGTAATGTGGTGACGTGGACCAGTAGAAGATAAGTTATTTGGTTGCTATAGCAACGTACAAAGAAACGAACAGGAGATTAACAGGAATTAGCGTTCTTCTGCATCAGAAGAAAGACGTGTATTTGAGTCTCTCTGAGCGTGTGCAGAAACAATTTTGTGTGTGTGTGTGTGTGTGTGTGTGTGTGTGTGTGTGTGTGTGTGTGTGTGTGTGTGTGTGTGTGTGTGTGTGTGTGTGTGTGTTTGTGTGTGTGCATTAAAGATGCATTAATTATCGTGAGTGTAAGAGATGAATAGTTCATCTATACATCAATCACCGTTAGTTAGAGGGCAGCATTTACATCATTTAAAATTTGTGCCAAAGAATATACATGTTTCATAAGATTTAAATATTCGACTTTGCAAAGAAGAGAAGTATTTGTTCATTTTAATAATAGTAATAACTTTTCCTCTATTGCGCGACCACCCCCAGAGGTAAGATCTCTAGCTCCAGGGATGCTGACGAGACTACCAGATCTTCACAAAAGTGAGAAATAAATCTTCACATCTTCAATCATTCCATTTGCAACGATTATCCTTGCTGAAAGATCGTCACAACGCGGGGCTTCTAGAACGCCATCCATCCCATTTGCAACAATTACCGGTTGCACAGCTCTGTGATAAAATTACTAATATTTACAAATTGCAACAATTAAGTCTACATAATTTTCATAATATTATTATAATATTGTTGTCAATCGTATTGTTGCGACGAGCGCGGCCGGCGTGCACAAAGAGACAGATACTGTAGATAAAAGCTTTCGAAACAGATAAGGATAGATGACTAGAAGGTTCGATTTCTTTTTTGTTACATAGCATTCTATTAATTTCTAGATATATGAGTAGAGGTATTTAAAAAAGCCGCGACTGGCCAGTAGACACAGTCGTAATCGGAACTGATAATTGTTCGCTTGCAGCTGTGATTTGAAAGTGAACTTTTTTGTTTATTTACGTGTGCAGAAGTGAAGAGAGATTGTGTTGGTTTATGTTACGTCATCTTGCTGCAAAGGGGTGTACAAAAAATAAATATTCCGAAAAATAAAAATTAATTCATATATGAAATGCAGCATGTAACGTAAATATTTAAATTTTGCATAAAATGCTTCTCGAATGTAGTTTGTTGTCAAAGATTAGATTTTCTGTGAAAGTAAATACTTATAAACGTTCTATTCTATAATAAGGCTTAAACCCAGAAGAGACTGGTATCCATACAAGGATATTTAGAACACTTCATGCTTCTTCAATAAAATGTTCACTGCAAATATGAAATAAGCAGCATCACAAGGACGAAACACCAATAGCATAATTAATTATCAATAGCTGTGGGATATTTAGTGAGTGTTGCTCCATTTTGGAACTTCAAACCTGTGACTTGTTGCCAGCTGGCTGAGGTGCAGCCTAGGGACTTTTTTTGCGTGGCAACCCTCAGTAGGGTTCAAAGTTGTAGCTTTTGTTGGAATGCATTCCTTTTCCGATTAGAACGTTCCTTTTATAACCGTTTATAATAGTATGTGAACGATTGCGTTAGAGCAATCTGGAGGACTGTTAACTTGGACACATGACTATTGTTTTATTAGATTCATTCTAGAGGGCAAAGAAAAAAAAAGTTACCTGATAGCTTTATCCAACACTAGTGACTATTTCGTCTGGGCTCGCATTCGTAAGGCCCGGGTTCGATTCCCGTTTCGGCTTCTTGACCCGTTTCTTTTTCCTTTTTTTTTCCGTGTCGCCCAGAAAATTACATCCTTCGAATTTCCGGTCTCTCCATTTCATCTCCATTATCATTTCACATAATCTGTCATCTGGTGGCCTCTTTCAGGGTAGAAAGTGTCGGTGAGTGTCTCGGCGCAGCATGGCAGGATGATATGGTTCTGGTAAACACTTCCTCCTCCGGTAAGACGTCTCCGCTGGGCCTTTTCCGGGTCTCGGTGGGGGCAATGCCGCCTGAACTGGTGCCGGGGAGTTTCCAACCTGTCAGCAGTAGGGGAGCTATGCCCTCTGCTCTGTCGTGACTCCTTGGGTCTGTCACCCTCTCCCTCCTCTCCCCTCATCTTTCCTCCCGAAGGTGCCCCACTTGAGGCGTAGGCATAATAGATCAAAACTTGTGAATTCCCTCTGTAATAATCCCCCAAGCCAAATTTCTATTTGAATGGGGAAAAAAGTCGTTTTGGATTTTCTCTAAAAATGACCTAATGGTGTTTATTACAATCCATTTTAAATGCATTTACATAAAATTATATGAACGTATACTTTCCATATAGCATACACTCTTTGAAGTGACAAAATCATTCAATTGTTTCTCAGAAAGTTTTAAGTCGGAGTACTCCGATTCCCACTTTTAAAGACTTGACTGTCGCTTCAACCTCTTGTATTCCATTGGATGTAGTAGGTACCTACAGCGAAACGTGTAAGAAATATATTTGTACATGCGTTTTCTTACTTTAACTTGAAGTAGGGGGACGCGTTTTCCTTTCCCTGGTGAGTGTTCTACAAACTTTGTGTCACTGTTGCATTGTGTCAGTCATTTGTTTATCAGTTTGTCAGGACCACAAGTTGTGCCACCACCTCCAATGCGACAATGCATTGCTACGCGATACATATATTTGGTTGTTCTATCACTCAGTGCAGGAAACCTATGAATGTCAATGTATTTTTCTTGATATGCAAATGAGGTTAATTTAATCTTGGCACGGCTAGGGGTGGACCTTCATTTTCTTGTGACAACTCCGCCCGCTTCATGTCACAGATTGGACCACAACAGGAAGATGAAACAAATTTGAATCTGGAATGAAATCGTTCTGACTCTTGTTCTTTCTTGTTTTTTCTTCTTCTTCTTAGCGATGATCTTTAACGTGCCCCATTATGTCAATGTTGAAGTGTTGTAGGGGTATTCATAATGATCCTGCTCGTAAAGATAAAGCTGAACATATTTATACAAACGGATACAGCGTGTTAGAAAATGTAAACAAAGAAAAGAGAATGAGGCATTATCAAATTTTTGTACCGCCGTTTTCTGTGGTCAACAAGTTCTTTCAGATACTTAACAATTCAAATATAATCAGTTTTTACATAAATTGATATTCTGTTAATGAATTATGTGACTACCCTGCGTGGAATATTGCTTTCGGAATGTCCTGGTTCAAAATCCGTATACTAGCCGTCTGAGAGCCATTTGTACAGAACTGCATACTCAGTATTACAACCATATGTTCCACCTACTGAAAGAAGAAAGAATAGGAATAAAAATAGGATTTTTTACCTTCACATTACCTTCTCTAGTCAATATCCTTTATTTGTATATTACGTATGCTCTATATTGCGTTATCCAAAATTTCCATTTATTATTTAACATGAAGTACTTGTTTCGAGGTCCCTAAATAAGTAACAAAAATTAGAAAATTCTGTGTGTACATCAATGTGTGTCTTTCAAAAGCTATGAACAGCAAAAATTAAAAAAGGTTATTGGTACTTGCGCTTTGATTTTTGTTGTAATTTTACGTCCTCCAACGTTAAGTCATATCGGACGATGCCCGCCTCGGTAGCGTAGATGGTAGCATGTCTGCCTCACGTTCTGGAGGTCCCGAGTTCGAATCTCGGTCAGGGTGAACCTAGATACGGTTAGATAAGGTTTTTCCGGGGTTTTCCCTTATCCTTCAAGACGAATGTCGGGTAACTGTAAGCTCCATGGACTTTTGACTCATTTGAGCATCATTTCACCCAATTCATTCACCGTCCGATATAACTTAACGTCGGAGCGGACGTAAATTACAGAGGAAAAAAATGTATCGGACGATGAATGGAATGGGTGAAATGATGCTCAAATGAGCCCAGGGTCCATAGAGCCTAGAGTTACCCGACATTCGTCTTTCTAGATAAGGGAAAACCCCGGGAAAAACTTAACCAGGTAACTCTCCCTGGCCGGGATTCGAACTTGGGACCGCTTGAACGTGAGGCAGACACTCTACCACCACGCTACCGAGGCGGGCGAATTTTGATTTATTTGCTTTCAGTATCTTACAAAGATGCAAGGCAGTTAAAAAAAGAATCCCACCATACCAAACTATTTTTATGACAGAAAACATTTCGATGTCCTTTATTTTTACAAGACTATCCCTATTTTGATTAAAAAGAATTTCGAATCTTTTTCTATGGTATCAGGTATATCCAGGCCTCCCGTCATTCGTTAAGAACTTTGCAGAGTACCCTTGTCATTGTTCCGAGCTGCCGCTATCGGCTACTTTTTTGTCATGGAAAAATTATGTAATTCAACACCAGTATTTAAACATTTTCCAAATGATTTCATTACACATCTTCCTTATAGGTGTATGATGTTTAAAAGCCGGTTGCATATGCTGGTGTTAAAATTTCATACTCTTTTTATGACATCCCAAGAAGCAATGAGTGGATCATATAATATAAACAAAAATATTTATAACTTAAATATTGACGAATAACTCGTAAATAGTTAAAGCTACACAAAACCCGCTATTTGAAACAAATTTTACATTTTAAGTGAATTTAAGTTAGTGCCTATCTTATGTTATACAAAATTCTTAGAAGTATAATGTATATATAGATTTTGAGGTCATGGAAGCAATAATAATATCAAGTGTCGTTCATATTTGAAATATTTTTTTCATGACCCTATTTTTCTCGGTATTTGAAGTCGTGGGAAGGAGTTTGGTTGCGGGTAAAGAACATTAATTTCCTTAGACAAGTTTATTATTGCAGTGGTAAAGCACAACATTTTAACGCGTGTTAAAAATCGCGTGACTCGTTCATTCCAGAGGTCCATTTTATGTTTCCTTTTCTTCTTTTACTTCTTTTTATGAGTGCTATACCATTCAGAATCGCCCTGTGAATGAACCCACCAACGAAACTGTCACGGTATGCCCGAGAGAAAACATCAAGACATCTGTTGTAGAAATATTATTACAACAATGAAAAGTGTAAGCAATTGTCATTGCTGGGCGAGTAAACGTTCTCAACTTTGGAATCAAGAAACAACTCAAGCATCTTCAGTAATAGCAATTTCAGGTTGATTAACTTTTATTTCACATAGTAAATTGCATTCTTATTACGTAAACAGCATCGATCAAGACCAATGAAGGGGTGTCGACTCCAAATCCCTTTATCATCATTATATTATCATGACTATCACCATTATTATGATCGTCTAAAATGGTTATTTCTCACTAACATACCGGTTTTCTCGGTCTTGGCGCAGTCTTATAGGTAAGCACGTTTATTTGTGGTTACAAGTTAATTAAAGGTCCCAAAGAGTGGTAGATATACCGTCCACCATTGACTGTTCTCTGGTATCAAGAGTCTTGATAGCGAAAGTAGCGAAAATATCTGTTAAACATCTGTGTGATTGGCACTTCTGTTCTGCGAACTTAGGAGAGTATCAGAAACAGTTCGACGGCAACTCATTGTTCCCAGATTTTCCTTGTTTTCGAACTGAAAATTGCAGAGAGTTGCAGCTGTATTCAAGCACGAGTAAACTGTGATAGAAAAGTAGAAGCCTGCAAGCGTTAGTTCTGCTCCACTTTACTAAAATACACAGACTAATACGCCGAAAAAATCATGCAAATGTTTAATAATATTGCAGGTCTTTGGTTCTCTCGTGAACTGGTTTTCATTCTAGCTATCCGTTTTACACCCCGTTATACCACGCATAGCAACAAACATTGAGGTAGCATTCGTCAATCCCTAATCCACCAGGAGCTTCTTGCATTTACATACGGAGTGACAAAGCATTTATTACTGTCCTAGAGATTCTGCAACAGCAAGAAACTTATCAGATTTAATACTCGACATGTACAACCTATCTTTAAATAAAATTTCTCGAAAACCGCTGCTTATATCTCTTGTAAATGTTTTCTCAATCTATACGTCAATTTATCATCAGTGCTGCTAGCTGGAAATGAAGTAATTTATGTGTTGCATTTATACAACGCCCTACAACAGTTTATCACTTTGTTTTTTCGTAGTCCAGATAGGCTTTCAGTTCAAACTTCCGTATTTTATTGTAGGATTTAATTGATAATTTGTCCAGATCTAGCTGTTTATAAATTTGCTATGTCATGGCTTTAGAACTCCATGCTCCATGCCCCCTCCCGGACAGAAAAAAATAAATAAAAAGTTCCGGTTGGGAGAAGTATTCAGTACAGAGTGTATGCTTTAAATATCTATAAATGTTACTAAAATTAAGCAAGTGAGTCAACCTTGTATATACTTTTCTCCACTTACAAGTTTTTTATGAAGACTAGTTTCTGGGGACTTCTCCCCTATCGTCAGTTCTGTGGTTGACTGATGATGCATCCGGTGTCTGCATCTGGCTTGGTGTTGTGCTGCCATCTAACGTCCTGGTAAGTTTGATGACGTCATCTACCGCGGGAATTTCAAAATTCATCAAGAGGTCCTGTTTTTTCGTAATAAATATGTTTTCCCAAATCTGTAGTTCCAGAGGTTTCTTTGCCTGTTTGATCAGTTCTATTTCTTGTTTTATGTTGTGATTCTCAGACCAAAAGTGATGTGCTACGGCCGACTTGTCCATTTGTTTGAATTTAATATTTCTGAAGTGTTCTTTCATTCTTGTTCCTAGATTCCTTTTGGTCTTACCAATGTATATCTTGTCACAATCCTGGCAACTCATTTGGTAAATGCCTGATAATTGAGCTTTCGGTGTGCTATTTTTGCAGTCAACTACAGAACTGACGATAGGGGAGAAGTCCCCAGAAACTAGTCTTCATAAAAAGCTTGTAAGTGGAGAAAAGTATATACAAGGTTGACTCACTTGCCTAATTTTAGTAACAATGGCACTCCACTTTCTGAAATACTTCTTTTTATTCTATATCTATAAATGTGTTCATTAGTAAGTTTCTGTTGCATCTTTAACGGCTTTGAGCTGTAAAAAATTATACAAAATTCAGTCATGATGAGGAAAATTTCACAGTCAGCCCAAAAGTCAGGATAACTATTTCACCCTTCACACCAATATCTCAAACTCACGATATTTGAAACAAAATCATTATTTTTAAGTAAAAAAACAATAGCATATGAAAGATATAAACATGACGGTATTGTAAGCTCATGCAATAAGCCATTGCTTAGGGTAAGTTTTGCGCTTGGTAATACTGAAGTATGCCAGCTTCTGCATGCCCCAGCAAGAGGTTTGGTTTTCTTATTGTAGACGTGTGTCAATTTGTTATCTCTATTTTTGATAGGGACAGTTTTTTAATAACCATTCCTGATATAAATTTCTCAGAAACCACTGAAGAATACTAAATTACGGGAAATAAAGCAGATCCAATTGCCGTTGTGGACCTCTTTTTTCATAATAACATGGTGTGTTCCGTAATAAACAAAATGACCGCAAAAAGTAGATTAGTAAACCCAGAACGCTGCATCTATATAGTGTAAAAATTGCAGTGTGATATTTCAATTATTAATTTCTGAGATAAGGAACATGAATTCAGTAGCTTCGACGACTTTAGTAGGAAAGATTTCCCTTTATCAGAGAGAGAATCAGAACTGCTCTATGGACCATCTTGAGACCATGTTTATGTCTTACAAGGCACGATAAGATAGAAAATAAGAAGTTATGTAGACAAATGGAAATAATTTATTCATTGTGGCCTAATCGCCACTTAACATTTTCACATGTTTGTGTATTCAATTATTGTTCCCAGTCTTTTCGTTCATATGTATATGAAATTTTATTACTGTGTGGTTAGGTCATGGTACTTCTTAATTTTGCGAATTAGATGATGTAGGCTGTAAATAGACAAACTGTTCACAAATCGCAGTTCGAAATTCGGTCCGTAATTGCTTCGGTATCCTATCCTTTTTCTTCTTATTTCCCATTTGTGTGTTTCCACATATATTGGAGCTTGTTGCCTTCAATTTCGAATCTCTCTCTTGTTTTTGGCAGTCGCAGTATTTTTGATACATCGATTTTACCTTATCTATCGCTTCTACGTTGATTTCTGCTACTTGTTTGGATATAGCTTTTATCCCATTAGTTAGGATTAGCGTAATTTTGGCTAAGTAACCGGATGTTTTTTGTCCTGTATTGCCCTTGCTGTTTGAACTGCTCCATCCGTTATATGTTTTGAAACATTCAGTGTGAATGACACCTGTAGCTGTTTATAATTCAATCAGTTTATTTTCTTTTATGTTTATTTCAGTGTTAAGGTTCTTGGACACAATTCTGAAAATCAATGAGTTTTTAATATATTTATGTGGGTTTTAGATTTATTGCACCGTTTTTTATGTTTCTCATTTGCCTGTAATCTAAATCTTAATGGCAATATCATATGTGTGTGTGTTTTTTTCTTCTTCTTTTTGTGGAATCCACAAGTGTTTTTCAGTGTCGACAGTGTCTAGAATTCATTGAGCCGCTCTGTAGGGATTTGAAATAATATGCTCCATGCACTTTAGCTGTATGGGCACATTAAGAAAATGCTTGGTTACAGGTAGCGGAAGAAAATACTGTAATAGCAACCATCAGGAAGAACAAAATGAAGATAAATAGGAGCCTAAGTTTGGAAAAATATATCCGTAAGAACATGGAAGACAGAATTTTACGTTCTGGTGACTAGAATGAAAGAAGTTATGAAGATCGAGAACGGTTAGCTCCCCAAGGTAAGCACAGAATAATAAAAAGAAAAGAAATTAACTGAGTTTTCTGTTTTTAATTATTCTGTGCATATACACTCAAGAACTTTTCGCTATACCTTTTCTGTTCGGAGAACTTAAAAACGTGTAGCTGTGGTGAGAGCCTCATCATTAAATTTTTGGGAGTAATACAGCTTTCCACTACCTGTGATAGGCAGGCGGTAGAAAAAGTAAAAATGAGGTAACAACACAAAAGCCAGCAGAGCATGTTGTACGTGAAGCTCGTAAATTAAATGCTAAACGAGAGGCTCTCAACAAAAGTGCTGGAACGCCACCACAGACTTAAGCTTCAAAGTAAAAAAATCAAACAGTGGTCTCTAGCCTTTCCACGGGAAGATGGAACGATGGAACGACGGGGAACTTAAATTAGGAAATTAAAATGGGCTATTTATTGAGAGGGTTCCCAAACAAAATTGTTTGATTTCCCACGGAGTTCAGCAGCTAATAAAACACCCATTACTGGTTCTCCACTTGTAAATCGACATTAGACTCGCACGTGCAGTTTTGATGGACGTATCTGACGTGGGTCCAGCGTGGTTGAACGCTAACACAGGTGGCTATCTAATTTGTTGAAGTGCAAAGTTACGCCAGCAAATGATGCACAGGAATTTGTGAATCCAATTTATAAGCTATCCAGACCGTTAATAGTAGAGTAGATTAGAAACAGAAAGTATAGCTTGAACATCACAACTCGCATGTGAATTAATACAATAAGATTTGTGTTACATGTGTGTCAATAACTAGAACAATATGATTCTTCATTTTACTGTGAAACCTACAGGGGAAAAAATTAATGTATTTTCCTACTCGATTTTCTAAAACTGTTCTTCTTCTCTTGGTTTATCACACAGTCCTGTTCGTTTATGATCCTCTAACACTTATGCCATTTTAGGCGCCGAGTAGGAAGCCATGACTATGGTTCAGAAAGAGAAATCCAGGATGGGTGATCAGCCCAGTACCCGGATTCAAAGCGAGGGAATTAGATGAACAGAATGAGGGCGAAGTGGATGAAGGGAAAGATGATAATGGAGCAATTGATGGAATGATGGCTGTGGAAATCCCGGAGAAAACCAGCTCAGCGCGGTGTTGTCCACCACAAGTCTCGCTTTGGGGTCGCATGGGATTGAACCCGGGCCGCCTTGGTGTGAATCAAGCGGTCTTAACTACAGTGTGATCCATATACACCTGAACCATTTCAATAGGTCATAACTTTTGAACCAATAATAAGACACACGTGCAGCTTAGGAGAATATAATTCACAATTGGGAGATTACATTACACTATTTACATCTCAGAGAAAATGATGTGTGTCCTCCACCAGCATCCATACATGTTTGCACTCATCTCACCATATTCTCTGAAGTTTTACGGAGAGTATCCTCGCCAATGTTACTTATTTCGGTTCGAATGAATTCCTTGAGAACTTCAATTGTCCGTGGCCTATTCTTGTACACTAGTATTTAGATATCCCACAGGGGATCTGGGGAGCCACAGACGTTTTGAGATTATTCGAATATCAAAGTAACTAGTTACAAGTTCCATGGTGTCATTGGATGTATGGCCTGTTGCTCCATCTTGCTGGAAATAATCTTCTCTCAATTCGATATCATCTCCGTGAAACTTCAGAGAATATGGTGAGACGAGTGCAAACATGTATATATGCTGGTGGAGAATACTTCCAACATCTTCTCTGAGATGTAAATAGTGTACTGTAATCTTCCAATTGTGTATTATATTCTCCCGAAGTTGCACGTGTGTCCTATTATTGGTTCGCATGTTATGGTCTATTGAAAAGGTTGAGGTTTATGCGGATTGCACTAGGCCACAGCGCGGATGAAACTGTTCCTAAGGAACTTCCTCACATCGGACGATGAATGAAATGAGTGTAATGATGCTCAAATGAGCCCAGGTCCATTCAGCTTATAGTTACCCGACATTCAACTTCCAGGATAAGAAAAAAGACGGGGGAAAACGATATTCAGATAACTCACCCTGACTAATATTAGACCCCGGGACCGTTTCAAAGTCAGGCAGACAGTTAACATGAAAACGAAAGGATAAAGTTAAGAAAAGCAAAAAATATTTGAAAATTCAGGTCAACAACAAGAAATATTAAGAAATATTTAACGTCACAAAAAATTAACATAAAGTCGTCTAACTGCATCATATTTTAGCGACTTTTAAAAAAAATTTACATACTTCAGATAAAGTGCACATTTTAGAGTACTTGACTTAAACATCCCCAGACCCTTCGGCCGGTAAATGTGTTCAACCTGGAATCATCGCCTTTCCCTCAAATAGTTCAATTGGGACCCCAGGATCTCAAGAGTATGAGTGCACCCTGGATTAAATCTCCAACTGGGAGAAAATCCATACGACAGTAATCGAACCACGGCCAATTGCAGTAACCCCGCAGATGGCATTATCAGTAAGAATACACTTGTTTTGAAATATTTTGTGACATAATTTGATGAATTTGCAGTGTATTACATGAACACGGATCCTTCATTGAGAGTTTCACGAAATTGGAACTGGTTTAGCTTTTGCTGCTGGCAGTTCTTAATTTTGTGCTGGATTCTGATCCTCGACTGTCTCTTATTTAGAGAGGATGTTGGAGTGTGTGAGCTTCGTGTGTCCAATTCGGATTCTGCTAATGAGCATTTGGTCACGGCGATTTAGGAACCTCACTGAAAAGGTTGCTGTAGAATTTCTCTTGGGTCATGGAGTTTGCTTTAACTCAAGACAAGGTTTTCATGTTTCACGGAGAATTCTTTTCAAATGGAACGTTGACGACTTTATATAGAATGTTAACGTTTGAATTTATACTTGGAGACTTGTATCTTTAGCTGCTTTGTCGGCTAAATCATTCTCATGTCCGTTGGTGTGTGAAGGAATCCCAGGTACTTTTCTTCACGTGGATGTACCGAAGAACTGATGGATTTCATTAATAGTAGAATGAGTTGTTGAAGAATCTTGAATGGTTAAAAGAACAGTTCTAGAGTTCGTAAGCATAACAGTGTTTCACTGTCCAGGTCATTAATACCAGACAGGGCTTTCTTGATGGTGAAACATTCACATGTGAAAATGGCATTTAGGTATTGAAAAGTAGCTCAGTAATGATGGGCTTATATTAGAGACTTGCGATTCCTCGATACTCACGATATTTGCATGATATCGACATCGAACGATATTTCAGAAAATTCACCGGATACTTTTCGATACTTCACTGGTGATTCTGCAAAACATTACTGCTGCAAGTAAAACGGTGCAAAATCCGAGAAATTGCTACTCAAATTCAGTGCCAATTATCAGTTCCCAAGAAGAAACATTGCATATTTCAACGACGACTTGTGACCTTCTCTTTCTAGTGCACTGGATTGCTGTATTTGAAAACAAATTCAAAATTTTCACAACAAAACAAAGTAGCTGCTAAATATCTGTGTATTCCACCTACAAGATAGTTTTCTCTGAAATACTATTTAGCATAGCAGAACTCATATGTGGCCGCGCTATGACTCAGTGGTTAGACCGCTTGGCTATCACCAAGGGGGCCCGGGTTCGATCGCAGGTGAATGCAAAGCGAGATTTGTGACGACCTTGCTGGGACGGGTTTTCTCCGGATCCATTGGTTTCCCACGTCAACATTCCATCAATTGCTCACGCATTATCTTTCCCTATCATTCTTCTCGCCTTCATGTATATCTTCCACTTCCTTCACCTTCACACCCGGCGTTGGGTTCACCTATCCTGGTTCTCTATCGGATCCAAAGCCCTGGTCCCTCCCGACCTTAAAGGGATAGAGGAATAAGAATCCCTTAACGCCACAATAGAGAAGGAGAAGAAGAAGAACTCACATGTGATAGAAAAGAAGTAAACTTTGTTATTGAACAAAAACTTATAAAAGGGGACAGTTTCGCTTTTTTGCAGAGTTTAAAAATAAGAACACATAATTTTAAGTTTTGTCTCCTTAAATATGTACATTTATTTAATTTTATTGGCATTACACATTTCTCCCAACATTCTATATTGTATTGAAACGAGGTAGAAGTAACGGTACCGAGTATCGAAGCATCTGGTATCGTGTAAGAGATCGTGTATCGTATCGAGTATCGAGAAGAACTGGTATGATCCAGCCCTAATTTATAATGATGGTGCAACCCAAGTCGGCAATTCGTTTTCCGTTCCATCCGCTATATTTATTTGTTTTGTGTGGAGCTCACTTTGTTAGCACAGTGTTTTATTGGCGAGTCTCGTGCTGAGGTTGGATATTTCGATTTCTGGCTGTCAGGTTTTGATCTTAATTCTGACATATCCCAGCCTTCAGCTCTCATGAGTATTGTGAAGTATTCCCGAAGCTCAGAATTGTTCGGCGACCACTGTAAATCTGTAGAACGTCTCATTTCATCGTCATACAAATTATCACCCTAGTATTGGACATGACAGACTCCGCCCTATGGTACTTCCAGCTCAAAAATGGGTCTAATCATTGCTGGATGGAGAGAGGTTTCCCCGAAGGTCATTAAATATATAAGGCTAACACTAGAGACTACTTTTTTTAAAGTAAATGTTTTGCCTGTCTCTTAACAGTTTACCAAATTCAAAAATCAATTTGATTTGTCATGAAAATACCTTAAACTTACGCTAAACATTTAGAGCTATTTTTAACAAAATCTAAAGTATTAAAAGCTTCTGATATAGGGGGAAATTTAATCCCTGTACCCACAGCGAACTATGCATGAACCATTTGTAGAAAGTGTATAAAAATAAATGAGAGTATCCGCAAAAATTATATGAATGTAATTTCAGTTTTTCGGGTCGTTATTCATTAATTCCCGATTTCACCAACAGATCTTAAAGTCAACGTTAAAAAAATGTAACGTAACAATTATTGTCACAGCGCTAACACTACTGTTAAATTTCTTGCACTTCACCAACCTGTTATCTGAAAATGTTAACAAGCACATCTTAACACCAAGAAACTTGTAAATTTTACAACTATAGAAGGCTATGGATGAGTCGTAATATTTTCTGAACGTACTGCGATGCGCTTTTGTATTCATTTTCGTCTGCACACAGCTGAAAAAATGGTGGGTGAACAAAATCGTAAACAAAAGCCATGAGAGGAATTTCTCATCGATGGAGAAAGAATTGTTTACTGAACTGGTGACGAAGTATAAAGATATTGTGGAAAATAAAGAGCACGGATGCGGTGAATGTAAAAGAGAAAGATGTCACGTGGGAAAATATTGAAAACGAATTTAATTCAAATGCATGTGTCACTACTATAAGCACCAAACAACTTCGTCAGTATTACGTAAATTTAAAACGAGGTGTGAAGAAGGACAAGTGACTTAAACGTTTCAAGACGGGAGGTGGATAGTGTATTTTCCACATAATTCAGTGAAATATAAAATCACAAAACTTATTAATACTTGAAGCAAAGTTGAGATTGGCATATTCCTTTCGATGCATGCTTCTTGTACTTCCGCAGTAACCTTCATGGCAACTTGTTTCGACAGTCTACACCTCTGTAGAAAATTGTCATCTGATAGCTCCTCAAAATCATTTCTTCTCATAGGCCGTACTCTATTACGAATGCCATTTAGACGGTCTTAAATATAGCAAATCGACATCAATAGCTGAGTTCATGCCCGCCGTCTTGACTATTTGCAATTGTTAAGGACTTAACAACAGAAATTTGGTTTGTTAGTTTAACAAGAGATTTAACACAAGTGTTAAGCTAACACATGTTGGTGAAATGCAATTTTTGTTTTAACTATTGCTAAACTCGTGTTAAGTCTTAACATCTGTTGGTGAAATCGGACATAAGTCTAACAAATTATGATTTCATATAATCGGCTAGTATGCATTTATTAGATATTCATATTCATTTATTGCATCCGTAAATCATACATTCATGATGTGGAATTGTCAAATTATCAAATTACTAACTACACCAAAAATGGTAACAAAAAACAAGAATTACAATAAGTTGTTAAGCATAATAACCAAATAAATAATTAAAATTTACATTCCTTTTATTCCTACCCTTTGTCATTTAAATATTCTTCTACTGAGTAGTAACACTTTTGTAACAAATACTTCTTTGATGTGTTTTTAAACTTTGTGAAGGTGATGTGGAATTGTCAAATTACTAACTACACAAAAAATAGTAACAAGAAACAAGAATTACAATAAGTTGTTAAGCATAATAATTAAATGAATAATTAAAATTTACATGTGTTTTTGATGTGTTTTTAAACTTTGTGAAGGACTCAATGTTTTTTATTTCAGTTGGCAGTTTATTGTAGATATGAATTCCGTTGAATTTAAAACTGTGCTCATACATTTTGTTTTTATGATAGGTGACATGAAAGTTTGAACTATTTCTCGTCTTATGGTCATGAATATTATTTCTTTTTTCTAATTTATCTAAGTTCGTTTTATCCTGTACTATTATTTCTAAAAGGTAAATGCTTGGTAATGACAATATGCCTAATTTTTTGAACCATTGTTTACAACTATCTGTTCTCTTTAAATTCATCATAATTATAATTACCCTTTTTGGATTCTAAATACTTTGATAATGCTACTACTATTTCCCCATACTGCTATACCATAAGAAATTAATGATTGAAAATTTGCAAAATAGGCTATTCTTAATGTATTCAAATTTACACTGTGCTTCAAAATTGATATTTGGAAACAAATTCTACTCAATTTCTTCATTAGACTTTCAATGTGTATATTCCAATTTAGACTGTCGTCCATCCAAACTCCTAAAAATTTTGTCTTTCCTGTATATTTAATTTCATTTTCATCCTTTGTAATTTCATTATAATATGATTTTATTATGAAAACCCAATGCCTGACTCTTATCCTTATTTACAACTAATTTGTTATTATGAAACCAAATTGATATTTCTTTCAAATTATTTATTACATTTTCTTTGAGTTCGTCGTCATTTTGAACTGATATCAAGAGGCTCGTATCATCTGCAAATAAGGAGCATTTTAAAGAATTTTGTGAATAAAGTGCCAAATCATTAACCGGATATTAACCAGACATCCATATGTCTGAGATTATTTATCGTGTATTGTGAAAAGTAATATTAATATATGTTTCAGTGCCCAAACCGCGATAAAATGCCACGAATCTCAGCTTGGTACCTTGCCATTATAATCGTTTATATTTTATCGTCTGCACATGTAACAGTTTTTCCCTTGTGTTGCTAAATAATTCAAATTATTAAGTTTAAAATTCTCTCAATATAAATTATGTTGCATGCATTTCGTTCCCAAACTTTAGTATTTGTTCTTACTTCCCAAATTTTACCAATTCTACCATCCTTCAGTGTTAATTTTTCTTCCTAAGTTTTAGTCTCCCGCTTTTTGTTTCGTGTTCCTTAAAACCATGTTTTCTTTGCTTGTTCTTAACCATATTTCCTTTTCTGTTGCGTGTATGTTTTTATTTTCTTTCCGGACAAGAGTTTGTGGAACATTCCTTTTGGATCTTATACGCTGCACTACATGACAGGAATAATATACATATAGAAATCACCGCTTGCAATAATAAATGCGACTACTGAGCAAAAACAAATGAAGTTGGAGATATAATTCAGCGGGAAAAAGTTCGCTGTAGAACGCAGAGGGAATTTGTTACGATGGCGAAGAAAATTCTTGCGTAAAATACGACCTGCTAGTATTGAATTTAAAACTAAAGTATACTTAATGTCATTTGTAGATAGATGGTGTTTTTTAGCATTACTGGGGGAAGCTAAGTAGCGCATTTTCAATGAAACAAGTCTTTCGGTGAGTAATGGACTGTCGTACGCGTGAACTGCAGTTTTAAGTCAGAAGTGATGCTGTTAACTTTGAATTAGAACCCACAAGTCTGCCATGTAAGAGAAAAATTATGAACTTTCATAAAAGGAAATGCATCCAGCAGAGACTGTTTTAGGTAGTGTAGTTATTTTTGTACAATCATGGAGTTTTCTTGGTATTGCGGTTAACGGTGTACAGTGGAAGTAGATTTTACTGGTATGTCTTAGGAAAAACTTAAATCTGTGTTCTGAGATGGTGACTTTTGCCGACAACACAGCAGTAATGTCAGTTGGTGATATTATTGAAGAGGCTACAGAAAAAACTTCAAAAAATAAATAGCAAAGTCAGTATTTGGACAAAAAAATGGCGAATAAAATTAAATGAAACAGAGTCAGTCCACATAAATTTCACAAGCAGGAAAACAGAAAAGATACCGCAAGATTTGAAGCTTTCACGGCGAGTATTACAAATCAAGGCTTCGCGGGTGATCAGCCGTGTCAAATTAATAAACGTCGAACTTTCGGCCATTGCAAACTCCATGGCCTTCTTCAGGCCTTCATTGGCCTTCATTGGCCTTCATTGCAATGACCGAAAGCTCGACGTTTATTAATTTGACACGGCTGATCACCCGCGAAGCCTTGATTAGAAAAAGTACCCATTGAACTAAATCAGGGGTGTTATTGAGGGGAAACAGGGTAGATACCGTTTCCCTCTCCTAGTTAACCTTCGCAGGTGACGTAATAGATATCGGGGTGAGGAAAAGCATGCGGAAGATTCAGTGGCGGGATTTGAAACTATTTATTCGTATTTTTATGTGCATGTGTATTGTGAATTATACTTTTATAGCTACATGTTAATAATTATTATTTCATAATATAAGTGGAGTTTTTATTCTTCTTAGCTATCAATTTGTCGATGTCGGGCTCTCTAAACGGGACATGTTGACTATCCACCGCTTACTTGCATCTGTTTTAAAACACAGAGGAGTGTAGACGTACTGCAATAGCCAATGCAGTCAGCTGTTTCCCTGCACCTCCGCTCCAGTAAGCGAAAAAATTAAGAAGAATTAAGATGGGGGAAAAGGAGGGGCGTCAACCTCAGTGATACCCGATGGCACCTCTCAACTAAATGGAAAAACTGTTCCCTACGAAAAAGAGATAAAATATTTAGGTCTAGATGGAAAGCTTAACTAGGTATCGCATGTAAAAAGGAAAAGAAATGAACTAGATATAAAATTTAGAAAACTGCATTGGCTACTGGGACATTACTCAGAATTAAGTCAACACAACAAATGGTTGATTTATAAACAACGGCAGAAACCTGTATGGATGTACTGAATACCCTTATGGGGTTGCACAAAGAAACCAAATGTCGAAACCATTCACAGATTTCAGAATAAGGTACTAAGGACTATAATAAAGGCACCTTGATATGTACGCAATGACAATATCCACAAATACTTGAATATATAATTTGTCAGTGGAGAAATTAAAGCTGCTGCAGTTAAGCTCGAAAGACGGTTACATGCACATTAAAATACAGAGGCGCTGCGTATGCTAGCAAATAGCAGCGCAGTACGAAAACTAACTGAACTAAGCCCTTGGACTTAGTGTTAAAACCAATGTGATGAAGTTGTAATAGAATTTATCATAGAAGTAATATCTGGTAAACGTGATGATAACAGTGAAGACTTAATTATTAGATAAGTGTAAAACTTATTTGCAGTTATTGAGAAAGAAAACAAAGCTTTGTTCTGTCATAATGGCTTACTCATTTGAATCCATCGTAACATAATTTTACCTCAGTGACACTAATAGTGTATACCAGTTCAAATAGAGCATCTTCAGAGGTTTAGATGTCTACAACATAGGAACAGAAATAATGTATCGTTCAATTTAAGACCAGTTCCCGAGTAAGTCAAGCATTATTTTGATTTAATTTCTTGTAGTATTTTATGAAAAATTGCAAACTTTGTAGTAGAAACTAGGGATCAGTAGAAAGAAAAACTGGTAACGATGTTTGCCTACTTTATTCTTCTATAATAATCCACATCCTATCCACCTCCACATAAATATAATTTCGATTACACCAGTCGATTTCGCAATTGATGACACTTTCGAACTTCCAGCCGCTGCTACTGTTGAAAAGCTCCCTTAGCCCAATACAGGAAAATTGTATTCCCACAGATATTATATTTTCAAAAGATATTTTAGAATTATGCGTATTTTTGAAGTGTTTTGGTTTTCTTTTGAGGGGAGAGATTTTTTAATCGATTCTGTAAAACCAACCGTGATGATTTCCTGTTGTAAGTTCTTACATTTCTACATACACTAAAGAACCAAAGTTTACGAGCCAGTCAGTTAATAAAATAGAGTTAATAAGTATAAAAGAATAAGGATTTCAACACTGTGGTAAAAGCTAAGTTTATTGAAACTGACAATATCTCCAGGAGAAAGGGATGAGTAAGAGAGTATGAAGGGCGGTAAGACCTGATGGCTGCAAGTACTGATTGCCCAGGACAAGAAGGCAAACTAGAGGAATGTGTAACGGAATCGCTTTTGCTGTCTCTTCGGGGTGTATGCCTATACATAATACGTAATCGCTGCAACAAACATTAGATCTGGCAGCATGGGTGACTCATATGCACTCTCACACACTCATTTCCTATTACAGATCCGCTACCAGAGCAGACAGAGTACAAACTCTTCTCTCCTTCATACCCCTCTAGCCTTCTTGTCGGGAGCATACAGTACAGAGCCGCGGGGTTCTCAACGTTTGCAGATTAAAATACCCGTCCGCTCCTTCTAACAGACAATTTCGTAAAATAGGTATATATATATATAATCAATCTCAGCATTCGTCTATCTACGTAAAAACCCAACGCTAGGGTGGCTTGTCCAACCGGAATGGAAATCCAAAATGGAAAACGGAGAAGTCACCCTGAGCTATTCGTTCGGCACTTAAATCATAATATTATCGTGATAGATATACTGATATTTTAATAACTACAAATTATTTTAAGAAGCTTTATAGAGATCCCACACTATAGTTCAACTTCTGGTTTCAGTGGCATACCCAATGATCAACTAGGCATAACCCATCAAATATATCCTCTGATTCTTCATTATCTAAGTGTATATTAGTACCTATTCTCCTCTATAAAATTGGACTTTCTATATATCACGTAAATTTATGTACCGATTTTCGACCGACCATAATATAGTTATGATGCTAATTAACTTTATTTCGGTTTTGCAAATTTATGTTGTAAATTAGGATTTAAATCTAAAGCAATTTAAACATGTAGAACATACCTTCATTAACCTCCGAAAACGAATTTGCAGAAACTTACAGCTTAGAAAGAAAGAATAATTTTATAGTTGTGTAATAATAATAATAATAATAATAATAATAATAATAATAATAATAATAATGATGATGATGATGATGATGATGATGATGATGATGATGATGATGATGATGATGATGATGATGATGATGATGATGATGATGATGATGATGATGATGATGATGATGATGATGATGATGATGATGATGATGATGATGATGATGATGATGATGATGATGATGATGATGATGATGATGATGATGATGATGATGATGATGATGATGATGATAGTCATATGCAGACTGGACAGATAATTGTTTTGATCGGTTCAATATTGTTTTAACCAAACTTGCATATAACATAACCTCAAACTTAAAGCCTTATCTATAATCTGTGGTAGCTAAGACATTCGCAGACATGCCCTTTTCTCTCCAAAGATCTAGAATTGCGAGATAATTTCACACACAGTGCGGCTATTGCTCAAATACTTTAAGGTAATTGAAATTCGTTCCTCTCGTTAGCATATGAGCACGCTCTGTCGACGGATTGCGTAATCAAATATAGACAGCGGATGTGACGTCACGTAGCGTTACGCCATGACTCAAGACGCAGGCTCAAGTCGGCGGAACGGCTTCTACGGCAGCTGCACGAGCCCTCTGGAAGACCTACTTTAATATTGGGTCTCCACCCACACCAAATTGCTCTCTTTTCTCATTAACTGTCTCAAATTACAAATGATCGCCATCAGAGATCCATAGCTTGAAGAATCCCTAAGTCAGTTGTTATAGATATATCGATTAGAGTTTTAGGCATTTGTTTTCATCGTTCCTGTCAATCAATACAAGGGTTTAAAACTTATGAGTAGACCTAAACTAATTAAGTTTTCTCTCTTTCTTTCAGGTGAGTATACGAAAAGAGGACACCATATTGGGTGAGCTATAACATTACGGCATGTGAGAAAAATTCAAATTATTACAAACATAGGCATAGTTGATCAATATTTTATATGTTCTGGGTTTGCTTGAGTTGTGTGAAGTAATTCATTAAGTGGGTGATGGATTAAATTGGATTAAACATCCATTTAGGGTTTTTGTGTTAAAAAGGGGCACGTTTTTGTACACGCAGGCTACTCTGATTACACAATTACCACTTTTATTAACTCCAAACTATTTTTAGAAATTTTAATATTAAAAGCATCTAAAAAATTATTATGTAGTGCTCTGCAATCAAGGTAAGCAAAACAAAATAAATTATTAAATATTAAATTTTATTTTTGGCACGAACAAAATGTCTGCTGTGACCTTAACATTCTTGAATTCTTAATTTTAGATTATGTTGTAGTTATAGTTCAGATATTTCATGTTAAAGCGTGAAGTTTTTTTCTTTGTCTTGCTCTTGTAAAATATTATGTTTTGAAATGCGATAATTGTCCAAATAGAATTTGTTATAACTCAGAAACTGCCAGTCTTATGGTCCCAAAGTACAGAAAGTTAAAATTTTCATATTATTATTTTAATATGCTTAATAGCTATCAATGTATGTCATAAATATTTCAATAATATTTTATGTAATGTAAAGAAGGGATGTATAAAGATGTATTATTAAACGTGTACCATTCTCATTAGGTAAAGCGAAGCAATATTTCTCGGTTACTTGAGAATTCGCTAGTTTCTTAAGCAATTAAAAAGTATTGTAAAATATATTGTTCCATTTTGAGCAAAATGAAACATTTAATCCGAAATTGTGTTTAAAACTCACAGATGTCCAGCATTTCACAAAGAATTACACAATTTTGAATATGAAGGACAAGTTGTAATTTTTCTATAGAAAGCATTTATAGAGGTAAGGGACAAAATATAAACTGACAGGTAGATTCCAACAATGTAGACGTTGTTAAACTCATGTTCCTGTTAAACTTCCGGAAAGAAGATCTGGGAGGGAACGCACAAAGGTTGCAAGAATTGATGGGCTAGGTGCAGGGCATCGGGATCCTTAACATTTCCTGATAACACTGTTTCTTTCGATGAATCTGCCTACCTAACCGGCAGGTTCGGGCAGAATGTTTCATGCCAATTATATTAACACAGATAGGCAAGTTCTAAAGCCACCTACTTCGAAACGAAAGTCCGCGCTTCTAATCTCCTAGGACCCCTAAGGAGGAGTCTGACTGAGTCTTACTTTATTTTTTTATTTTTTATTTATTTTTTTTTTTCTCCTTCAGTCTTCATAAATGGCAGATGCCTCAGTGGTATCCTATGCTTATCCTTCCCAAAGTTTATTTTTTCAATTACCATTTCACGTCATGTCCACCGTTTCTGAGTGTTGCTCAACTCATCTCACCTCGATTAATCCATTGTTTATAATTTAAATTAGTGTACTGCATTTAAATGTTCCTTAAATTATAAACAATATTTAATGTTGGTATTGTCAGTAATGTTTTAATTTCATAAATTAGATTAACATTGTTATTTTTCTTTCTGCGGATTGGTATGTAGTAAGAATAGGCGTAAACATGACAAAACTATGCTACCTTACACTCCATGGCCCTACAAAATGCAAAAGATGAAGAGAGAAATGTATGTAGTAATCGACAAAAAATATTCTGACTGGGTACAATTCTGTGTATAACGTTATGGGAATAAATACATTATAAATTAGATGAAATAAGATTTAATGCAGCAAAATAGCACAAAGAATCTTAAGACAGGTTAATGAACATTAGAATTAAATATATATTACTTTACGAGTGTAGTTCTTTTACGATGCTGAAGAAGTAACTTTGTTGAAAGTTGAAGAGACCTTGAAAGAGCGACGAACGATTTATTCCAGCCCTCATTCATGTCAAGAAGAACATAGTTATCATTTGGGATGAGTTGGTTTGGTGACCCTTCGTGTTCCTTCGACCTCCTGGTGGGGCACGTTACGGCTGTCCAATCACGTGACGTAATCACGGACCGTAGCTAACAAGTGGCCCGTACATCATACCCAGAAATGAGCTAATGAAATGTTTTGTGTCGTTATGGCCTTTAGAATGTAGTTCCTGTTTCCAAGACATGTTCTGAAATTCCCGCAGTTTGGACGGTAATGATGCTTTTGTGCTTTGTGCCTCACTCACTCTAATAGAAATCGAACCTCTTCTGAAGTGAGGTTAGGTCACCTCAATCTCCTACATAAAAATATAATTACCTGGACATCTCTGTGCGTTTCCCGTAAAGGTCACCTTTGTAAGTGTGTTGGGTTGCACCTTACATTCATAATAAAGATGTATCTCTTTTGTATCTCTTTTTATAGAGAGGTCAGGATACATCCATAGAGCACGGGAATGTCCTTAATCCTGCCCAGGGCGAATCTTCAGCCATGAGGATACTGTACACAGAAATGTCTTAACTTGAACTAACAAGCTCTCTTTTGTCCCAAACAATTTTTAATTTAACCAGTTAAAAGAAATATTTAAGTGTGTATTGAGCTTTTTTTGTGAATTTTATGCAAATTTTTGAGTTACAAAACTTAAACATTTGGAAATATAACTGTGTATATTTCAAAGAGGCTATCATTTAACTTAAATATTAGATTCACTACAAATATTTCCAGTAAAACTCGTATACATCTGTAAATGTTTAGCAATGTAAACTAAAGAGGAGTTTGTAATAAGTTTTGAGGAAGTTTAACCGTAGGTATTTTAAAACAAGCAAGAACAAGACATAAAGAAAGTACAAGGTTATGAATCTTTAAAAAAAAAAAAAAAAAAAAAAAAAAAAAAAAAAAAAAAAAAAAAAAAATTATACTCAGTTAATGCAATGAGTATTTTCCTTAAAAATTAATTTAACTTAGAAATTAAAACAATGTCCAGAGTCTATGAAACAGTCTCCTAATTGCTTCTTTTGTATAGCTACGGCCATGTTGGAAGATTTTGCCTTATTAACAACTAATGGTGTTATACTTCGTTGAACATAGGCTTTATCGTTATTTTTAATCGTTTTTACTTTCCCTGGTATCTACCTTATAGAGTAAGCGAAAGTACGGTGTTCCATCCATAATTCGCTATTGAGATTTCTCCAAAAATGCATGATTTTAAACCCACTAAATTAAAAAATGAAAAAATAGAAACAGTTCTACCTACCTTCTGTTTGTATTGCTCTAAGTGTGTCTACAAACAGATAACAGGTCAGATAAATACCAAGTTTGGTTAAGTTAATTAATGGAAATTAATCGTTCCTTCATACTAGCCGTGTATAGGCCCAGATTTTGGATAGATAGTCAGCCTGAAGAGTTCAATGCCATGGCCGGGATTTGAACCACGGATCTTCCGGTTCTGTCCGGTCGCTCTGAACCTTTGATCTAGCAACGTGCCGTCGTTATGACCAACGTTCAATTCTTCAATTAACGTACTCAAGATACCGTTTGCGGCGACTTACTATTGCAAATACTTGATTCACAGGCTTCGTTGTTGTTTATTATTAATTGATGGAAAATAACACTGGACAACAAAAAATTAATTTTTTAATGTTTCGAGCACTTCATTAGGCAATTCCTACTAATTTTGGGTTGAGAAAAACAAATATGACAATGAAAACATTTTATTAGCTCTTGTTTCTATGATATACACAAGGTGGAAGTATTACATATTAACGAAATGAGAGAAAAGGATACGCTAACAATGAAAGTGCATTTGATTTTTTTTACATACTAAGAGTTCTAAATTTCTGGAAAATACTTCAGATAGTCTTGTCTGAAGAGAATCATGTGCTGGCCTATTGACTTCGTCGTCTTTTAACTTGCTTCTTGTGATGGAGGTCCGCAGAATCCCTATACAAAGACCAACAGTAATCTGCAAGCATTACTTCATTCCAACGGCGCTGATATCTTTGTTCCATAAAAGAAATGTCCTGATGGAATCTCTCCCCTGTTCATCAGTAACAGCTCCAAAACTAGGTGGGAGAAAGTCTAGGAGGGAGTGGAGAAAATGGATCTTAAGGGACATGTTGCATCGAAGGTTACGGTATTTTTGTAGGAGTACTGTTACCAAATGCTTGTAGTTGTCATCTCTTTTGTTGCCTAAAAATCCATGAACAACACCCTTGAAGGCTTCCCAAGCTTCCTTTTCTTTCCCCTCCAAAATTTGGTCAAATGCAGCATCCTTTACAAGTTCTCTTATTTGTGGTCCAACAAAAATACCTTCCTTAACCTTTGCATCACTTAATTTCCAACATTTCTCTGTGATTGTGTTTTGTTATTTGACAGGTGTACCATCTCCCCCAAAAATCCCCCAAATATAAAATCTTTACTCTAAAAATGAAATGTCACTTTATCTTCAAAACAAGAGTTAATCTATCATTTTATGCTGATTTTTGAATTCAGCAGATGGAATTACATGTAAATTAACTATTTTTAAGCCCGAAACATTTTCATTGCTGCCCAGTGTAAACGTTCGGCATACTGGTCGTGTATAGGCTAAGGTTTTGGATAGATAGTCAATCTGAACAATTCAATGCCAAGAAATAGCCAGGAATGTGGTACCTGCACAGAAACACTATACAATAAAATGATCATTTGTTAGATTCACTGCCAGTTAAAAGTTCCGAAGAAGAATTCATTGCATATTTCAATGACAATTTGTCACCTCCTCTTTCTAGGGCACTGGATTACTGGTAAACAAACTAAAAATTTCCGGAGCGAGAAAAAAAAAGTTAGCTGCTAAATATTTGAGTATTTCAGCTGCAACAGTTTTCTCTGAAAGGCTATTTAATACTGCAGGACTCGTGTGGCAGAAAAAGAAGTAAACTTGACCAAAAAGAGTGAAAAGCCAGTAATTTTGTTTAACAAAATCTTATAAAATGGTAACATCTTATAAAAAATAAGAACGCTGGTGGTTTTAAATTTTGTCTCATATGTGCACATGTTTAATTTTATTGGCCTTACGCAGTTCTGCCAACAATACCATTTTGCATTGAAACTATAAGCATGGAGAAATGACAGTATCGAGTATCGGAAGAATTGGATATCGTGGAAAACATCGTGTATCGATTATCGAGAGAAACTTTTATCGACCCATCCCTAGTTTAATGGTAAAATCCCTAGATAAAGAGATCCCTAGTTCGAATCTCGGTCAGGGCGAGCTCTCTGGATAAGGTTTTTCCCCGGAGTTTTCCCTTATGCTGAAAAATTAGTGGCAGGTAATTCTAAGCTCTATGAACCCTTTACTCAATTGAACTAACTCGACAATTTCATTCATGTCTGATATCACTTAACTTTGCGGGACGTTAATTAAAAAACAAAAGGTCCCCATATCCCCGTTGAATCTACAAGAAAATTAGCAATTTGATAATTTCTGCAAATTCTTATCTGAATAAACTTAAAGCAGATAAATAAATAAAGGTTTGTAAGAATATTTGTACAAGAGTAGAGGAAGTCATGCAAACAGACCACGAGAGACTTTTAGAGAAAAAGTGCACTCCAGTATCTCAAAAGCTGGAAAGCAAAATCGATTAAGTACCAAGTTATAATAGAGATCCTTCTGATGGTTTTCAAGAAAAAGCCTTACACCAAATGATACTTTACATAAAAGAATTCGAAATACATTGTCTTAAAAACAGCTCCGATGATTTCTTTCAAAATACGATATGTTAAAGAAACATTCTTGAGAAATAAAATGTATATTTTAAATTCCCTGAGAATATCTTGCCCGCCTTGGTAGCGTGGTGGTAGCATGTCTACCTCACGTTCAAGAGGTCCCGAGTTCGAATCTTGGTAAGGGTGAGTTTTCTGGATAAGGTTTTTTCACCCGGGGTTTTCCTTTATGCCGAAAAATTAGTGTCAGGTAACTCTAAGCTCCATGGACCCCGAACTCATTTGAGCATCATTTCATCCATTCCATTCATCGCCCGATATGACTTAACGTTGGAGGATGTAAATTACACAAAAAAAAATTGTGATTATCTCTGAAAATCTCTTTGCATGACTACTGGACCGTAAGACTGAGCACTACACAGGGAAACCAATTTCGAATTGTCCTCGTTCTTGGTTTTAATTTTAGATATTTATGATTTTCTGAAGTAGAAAATCGTGATTCTTTTTTCTTTCTTTCGGCTATGTAAAGAGAATTTCAACGTCATCACAGAGTAACCAGCTCTTAAGAGATTTGACAATCCCTTAAACATATTTATTTGCTTATTCCCCTTGGACTTATAAGGAAAAATGCAGACAGGTAATTTCTGCAATTGTTTGTTTTGATTAACAGGAAGTAGATAAATATAGAAGAGTGCATGGAACCGAATACTTTCTCTACATCACGGCAAAATACTTGTTCTTTCTTGAAGCAGAACAAAGTTTTAACAAACGGGACTACAATGTAAACAATCATCGTCTTTCAAATTGCCAAAAATGACCACGGTAAGCACCTGCAATAAGAGCGGAAGCTTGCGACGTGTGATGAAAGAAACGCACTGGTGGGGTGAATTTCTTTAGAGGGCTTTGACCGTCCCTCTGAGGTCAGAGAGTAGAGCACCCAACAATATGGCGACACGCGAATTAACTGTGCGACTTTTCTTGTGGGAACCTCTGCCTACTCTTAATGAAGGGTCACCGGAGGTTGAGCAAAATTACAATTTTTTCCCCCCTTCTTCCACCTTATTCATCAAGCTCTGCTTCATCCATCTTACTGAAGTGGGACGAGCTTCCGTTTTACCTTCTTGTGGTATAAACATTACGGTGCAGCTAATTATTTATACGAATTAACGTGCTAATGATGTGATACCATATCATAGAATGTATCTCTGTGTGTAAGGAAGTTGTAGGAGGTAGCGGTAGGGGAAGGAAAAGACGCGAAATTGTCATCTTGATAGGCCACCAGGGACAGACTAATAACATCTGATTTATTTCACGCAAAACATGGCAGTAATTACAGATAGTACAGAGATAATCAGATTTTCATAATAGACTAAAAGCATCATATCTCTTTGTTATAGGGCCCCTCGGAGAGTAAGGGGTGAGGTGAATGTATACAAAGGGAGGTCAGACCGAAGAAGAGAAGCGTAGATTGGAACTCCTCCGTTGCGGCTCGTACAACCGTATAACCCCCACCCCCTGCGGGCTATATATATATTCCCTAGTATGCCAAAGACATGGAGACTTTTCCTAATCAGAATTCCTTGCAAGGAACTCCAGCCTACACGCAGAATCTTGAAATAGCGAACCAAGAAGTAAGCTTTTGTGAAATAAAAAGTTCAACCCCATACACCGAAATAATTGCAGCTATTGTAGACGTGAGTAATATAAGCAAGTTAATATAGGCAATGCATGGTCTGCTTCTAAAATAACGCAGTTAATTGAGTTAAATCTAACTGGCACCAGATGCTGATATGTTGGTATTTTAACAAGCTGGGTAAAATTATTGGATTAGAATGCCTTTAGAACTGCTTCCCGAGTATAGAAATGTCGATTCTTAGTAGCTCGTTATTGGAGTTCTCAAGATTTAATGCCTCAAAGATCTCTCAAATCTCGTACTAATCACCTGCCAGTGCAACAATGAACAGCGATTACCTACCTTCAAGCATATATAGCCCACTCTATTATCTATTTCAAATGGGATGATTATCCCTGAGCGCTACTACTTGAGCAACCAATCGGAGTTGTCGGGGTTGTGGTATTGCATTACCCCTAAGTGGTACGTGACGAACGCCAACCTAATCAATCTCTAAAAAATACTATTCGCGCTAAGACAAAAATTCATGTTTTGCAAACACTGATCCATAAGGAAGGTAGAGTTTTTTCTAATTTACGTCCTCCAACGTTAAGTCATTTCGGGCGATGAATGGAATGGAGCCGGGGTCCATGGAGCTTAGAGTTACCCGACATTCGTCTTACAGGATAAAGGAAAACCCCGGTAAAAAACTTATCCAGGTAACTCACCCTGACGGAGATTCGAACCCGGGACCTCTTGAACGTGAGGCAGACATGCTACCACCACGCTATCAACGTAATATATTAACATAACCGTAAATAAACTTATATTTTAGCTCATATAGTTTTCCTAATACACATAAAGTACTAAATATTAATTTATAGCAATGCAACGCGACGAAAGCACTGTTAAACGAATATCATTATTGGTTGGCATGTATAGCATGTACGTATAGTTGTAATTACTCAGAACTGAAATCTAAACGTTTGACATGAGGTGATAAAAGAATTATTTTGAATAAGTCAAGGTGTTTGTTAAATTCGAGTGACAGGAAACAATACACTTCCTCTGGCCTGGCAGAACGTGTATGGTCACATTATATCTTTGTTTATGAATGGTTCGTAATCTATATTTACTCTAGAGAGTTCAAAGCAGTATTATTCAGTTGTTTCTTCCATTTAAACACCAGGGAAAGTGTATAAGCTGGATCAGCTTGCAATTGAAATGAGACACGATCCACCTTACCCCTTACCACTGCCAGAACAATCCAATTGCAATAATGTGGGCTCAAATTATGTTGCAAACAGAAATAATACTTTTAAACTAACTGAAGTTGAGCGACTTATTCACGAAGAATTTGACAAAGAATACACCAAGGCTGGGAAAACTTCGTGAGACATCAGATAAACTGCAAGAAGACGACTTTTGGAAAGAAATAGCACGTGACGGGATTTTGGAACCTGCCATCATAAATTTGCAATACTCAGACGATGAAGACAGAGATAATGACGAATTATCTGTTAACGTAAGGAACATTCACAGCTATACGGATGCACCGCATGGCATTTTCATTGCAGTAGAAAAATAATTCATAAACTATAATTAGTTTTGAACTATGTTTAAAACATGTACGTAACATACGAATATCCATGTTGTAACTGCATTATTATAAAACATTGGAAAATTCAGTTTGCGTTTAGCACCAAGAAGACTCGCAAGTGTGAGAGAGGAAAATATAAAAGGAGTGGTGTTAACGAGGTGGCAACGCTGAAGGCTCTAACGCATCTAATTCGCTGCAGGCGAGAACTCCTCCCATTTGAAACGCAGAGCTGTTTCTGTAACTGTTCTAGTGGCCGAATTCGTAGCGCCAAAATTTGCTGTTCTAAAGTTTGTTGGTTCGGCTCCTGCCATGTAGTTGACTTTTTCTTCGTCTTTTTAATGCGTAAATTCTAATAGGAAGAAATGGCCTGATTCATAACTAATAGCGTGAATCTGATTGGCCAGTGCAGTATTACTACTATGATTTGCTTGACGCGGAATACGTGGCATTGAAAACGCAGGTCCCCATTTCGAGTAGTCCCTATAGACCTGACCTACAAAGTTGCATTTACTTTTTATTTTATGTAAGTTCGTTAACCATTTAAACCACCTCCCATTAAATGCTTCCAAAGATATGACTTCTGAATAGGTTAATAGCTATCAACCACCGATGTTCATGATGCTTCTGCACCCGCGACTATGGAAGGTAGAGGCTAATACATTACCAATATGTCACGAAAAAGCATACTGGAATATTATACAACCTATTGTCCAAACGGAAACTAACGCATACTACATTTCTAGTTTAATGGAAGTAAGTTCTGTCATTCTTGGGCTAAAGAAAAGAATACAGAGGAAAATAAACACAGCTGTTTTATTATTGCAGTACAGCAACCTTAGAACCTGCAAGTGCATTTATGTATTCTTGCACTCATGCACACCAGAAGCTTGAGACTGAAGTAATCAAGCTGTTGGAGAAATATGATTTTATAGATCTCGCTGATAAAGCAAGAAACGCCTTCCGCAACTTCTGGGAAAACTTGCTGATGTTTATTAGCAGGCAATCTGCGAGCACTTTTTCCTTTCTGCACTAGCAGTTACAACATTTTTCCGATCGTGATCCGTGTATTTAGTAACGGTGCTGTTTATGATTATTACTGTACGCTCAGTTCACAACTAGCCTTGGGAATAATTTAAAACTATCGGAGCAGAACGTGCCCAGGTATGCTTCTTTCAAGTGGCGATGGGTTAGACCCAAGGCCTAGTAGAGAAAGTAATAGCCAAATTCCAGCTAATACGCAGCGCAGGCGTTTACGAGGGTGGTCTGTAAAGTTTCCGACCTAATAAATATACAAGACATATTTTCAGATTATTTTTCAACATGGTCTCCTTGTAACTCTACTCAATTCTCTCAGCGATGCTTCCATCTCTCATATTTTCAGATTATTTTTCAACATAGTCTCCTTGTAACTCTACTCAATTCTCTCAGCGATGCTTCCATCTCTGTAATCCGTCCAAATAGGACTCGGCGTTTTTTCCCACCTGCATAATAATTGTTCACGAGGGTGATTGCCTCTTCATTTGACGAAAATCTCTGTTCTCCGAGCGCAATTTTCAGATGAGGGAACAAAAAGAAGTCGCTTGCGGCTAGATCTGGTGAATAAGGCGGATGGTCAAGCAGTTCAAACCGTAATTCGTGGATTTTCGCCATTGCAATCGCTGAGGTGTGAGACGATGTGTTGTCTTGCTGAAACAGGATTTTCTTTTTCTGCAAATGTGGCCGTTTTTCCGCAAGTTCTGCCTTCATCTTGTCAAGTAATGATGCATAGTATGCTCCTGTAATGGTTTTTCCTATTTGAAGATAACCGAGATAACTCCATGTCTATCCCAGAAACAGTCGTCATTATTTTTCCAGCCGAAAAAAACAGTTTTTATATTTTTTGGAGCTGCTTACCCCTTTGCAATCCACTGTTTATGTTAATGGCGTATCCGAGTTTCATCTACAGTAATTAATCGGTGCCAAAACTTGGCTTAAACTGCGCCAACAGAGCGTTGGAAATGTTCACTCGAGCACGTTTTTGGTCTAACGTGAGCAAACGCGGCACCCAACGCGTGGACAGCATTCTTATGTCTAAATCTTCGTTTAATATGTGACAAACATGTTCTTTTGACATTTTCATAGCCTCTGCCATCTCTCTCACAGTAATTCGGCTGTCGTCTAGCAGCATTTGGTGAACTTTTGCGATGTTTTCGTCGGTAGTTGCAGTTTATGGACCTCCCGAACGTTCATCTTTTCTCAAGCTCTTACGAACACGTTTAAATTGAGCTGCCCAAAATTTCATTGTGCAGAGTCCCCATACACAGAATCCAACTCATCTTCGATTACCGTAGGTGTATTGCCTTTCAAAAACAAATATTTAATGACAGCTCGATACCCTTTTGTCCATTTTCATAAAGCACTCACATCAACTCACGCAGACGACTATTACATAACAACTTAGCTTCAAAAATGGCTGAAACTTTGGTGAGTACTTAACTGTCAACAGATGAACGACGAAATTTACTAGCTTTTATTTGCGAGTGCTGCCATCTACATGTTGAGTTTGGAAACTTTTCAGAATATGAAACTGTTTCCAGAATATGAATTACAAACAAAGGACTGTTTTTAATTCTGAAGGTGTTTGTCTTCACCTTAGAAAATTCTAATAAATTGGCCCTTAGCCCGAGTAATATGACTGGATATTATTGCTTTGCAATAGTTCTTTAACACTGAAAGTTTAAATGAAAGCTTCGAAGCGAATCTCTGGTAATCCCTGGACGTCAGTGGGAGTGATATGTCACTGCTATGACTTCACTCTCTCGAGTATCACTAGATTGTTTATTTCATGTGTCGCTATTCAGGGAAGTCCTACAGTCTCCAACAAATTAAATACTATAGCTGCAGAAAGGTTTTTCACGTAATACAACTTAACACTGAGTTAAACAATTTTGCCTTTAATCATATTTTAACTCTTCTACGCCTAATTATATCTTCATCAGTCATACTCCTCACTTTTTCCATCGCATTGTCTTTAATTATAGCTCCTTCAATTTTTCTTCCATTGGTGCATCATTTTCTTAATCAGCTGTTTTATTTCATTCACATGATGGCATACCTTTTCCCATTCCATATGTGCGATTTGCTCAAATCGTTGGCCGTACAACATTTCAACGACTTTCATTTTAATGGTTAGATTTCTGCAAGCAACCCAGTATTCGGCAACTGTCCATTTTAATTCTATACGATTCTGATCCGGATGTCACGGAGAAAGCCTTAAAGTTGCAAGGTTGTATTCTGACAATATTTGGTCAATCAAAAAGTTCTTCTGAGTTGGCCTACTGGCTAGAATTGAATCATGCAATTTTATTTGAGTGCTACTTTCATCAAACGGGATATTATGATTTTGTAACCAATAAAGTATATATCTTCTTAACGAACTTGACGTTGGAGGCTTATCTACTTGTGTATTATGGTAAGAGGCATTATCTATTGCTAGCACCGAGTTAAGGAGCAAATTTGGAATTAACATTATGGTAACCATTTAACATAATTTTGAGTATTTATTTATGAACAGACGATTCACACGGCATATTGCATCAATTAACAGCAGCAATAAGTTCGCCTGAGTAAAGGAGATGGAAGGAGACAGAAAAGAAAGAAGGTTATACCTGGTCTCGCCAACGGTTCAACGGATAAAAGTCAGTGTTCTAGAAACATTGCGCGACTTATACAGAGATGATATCTACAAAGGCGGGGGCAAGGGTAAAAAACTGTATTATATTTTCAAGTTGAATGTTTGCGTGGAGCAAGGCAAAATATATATGAGCAAATAAAATTATTTGCAACATCTCTTGGCATAACATTTGTTAGACATTCCTGAAAATTAGTTTGTTATTTTGAATGTGTGTGCAAATAAAGTAAGGATTCGGACATACACAATGATGAGTTCTAGTGTGTTGTTTATTGTCGTTCATGGTTGTTTGACCTTCATAGCACAGTGCTGACAACATGATCACTTACACAATTCTAATACCCGGCTCGGAGTGTAGGTTGTAGCGTGTCTGCCTCACGTTCAAGAGGTCCCGAGTATCGAAGTTCTGTTATCTGGATAAACTTTTTCCGGGAGTTTCCCTTATACTGAAAGATGAATGTCGGGTAAGTCTAAGCTCTACAGACCTTGGGCTCAATTGAGCTTCACTTCAACCATAGTCGAAAATCAGTTCAGGTTTTCCTCCATTTTTCTTGTTATAAAATATTGGTAAAGTGTAAGAATATCTATTATATTCCTTTGCACTACTGAAAACATGTGGTATATGCAATATCGACTCTCAGCTGTTTTGGTGACAATTTCAACGTTATTCTCTCTGCATCTTGAAAAGGTTAATTTGGACCTGCCGAATTCATTTCAGAATCACTGAAAACATCTTGCAAGACCTCGGTTTCATTCATCGCAAAACATAATAGCAACAAAACCAGAGAGTTATAAACATTTTATTTCATTAAAAGTATTCAACTTCATTTTTTATACCAGTGGCTTGTATTATCTAGTTCTATTAAAATTAGTTTTATTCTATAATTCTTTGCAAAACTGCACACATTCTGTCATTTTTTCGTGCGTGGTGTTTAAAAAATTATTTTAAATGCTCTTAGTGCAATAATGTAATGAAATATTTGATATAAAGGACTAAAACTGGGAAATAAATTGAAGAGGTATAAAATCTGAGGCATTAATAAGGAATTTCACTAAAAACTAAAGCAATTCCTGAAGTTCATATTTCTTTGCTGTATCAAATGAAAATTGTTTTTCTTGGAAGTTCCTAGTAATATACAAAAACCTGTACCACTATTTAGCACCCGAACTAATTGAAACGTGCAGTACTGTATGATAATTGAATCGGAATACCGAGAAATCCCACATGTCCAAAAATCTAAATTTTTCAGGAGATACAAAAATCATTCCAGGGCTTAAAATTATGCCTAAAATCAATTTTTCTTCTCAGTTTCCGTTGAAATTAATGTAGAGGTAAGCATTCCATTGTACTGTAGACATACTTGATCCATTTTCTTGAAGTTATGTTAACATTTATGTAGTGAACGTGTGGGTTTTCTCAATATTTTGTAATAAATATGCAGAAATTATTACTTAACCCACACTTTGTTGCTGACAAAGACAAAAAATGAAACAAATTGTGCCAAAGAGCACTCTTTAGCATTATATTCTACACAAGGTTCATTTTTTGACACATGTTGGCCAGTGGAATACGTCTTCGTAGAAGCTCTGAATGATTTCATCTTTTGTCAAGAATGGCACAAATCTTCTTAGGTCTTGCATTTTCTTCTCATTTATATGCAAATTACATTGGTAAGCCTGACTTATAGGGTTTGGTGGAATTACAAATGGTTCAGTCAGTTGGAAATTGTGGAATGTTTTGATTATACAGTGGCTGTATAACAACACAAAAAATGCCCCAACATAAGGAGTTTCTCTACATTATGATCGGCCTATATGTTTAAAGTACAATGTCATAGAAAACTCAATTTTGTAAAAAAATGACAGAACAAGAACAAGATATATGTGACATCGTCTACTCTTTCTGCTTATTAAGAGTTATAATTCTATAGCTAGATTTCTGTGGACCAAAGGCAAATACATTCTGGATTTGCTGTATAATAATCAGAGTTTGAGGGTATTTTGCATGATTGTATTGAATTGCCCGATTCCGACAAAATTTTATATAATTATAATATAATGTTATAATTCAGTGGTAGGCACAGCTTATGTTTGATTTCATTCAAATTCTATAATACAAAGGTTTTCTACTTTGTGTAATGAATAAGCAAATATGTTTTTATTTATATTTTAAATGTGTTTTACAATCATCAATGGAATATGAAAGAGCTGTTAAACAAATCTAAATTTATTTGGAAAGGAATTATTTCTAAACTGTAATTTAGAAGGTATGTGTTAGCTTTAAGTACGTACATAAAGAAACGGTTTCATTATTACTTATTTAAGAAATGTTATTATAAAGGAAATGATATAGATTGTGTTATTATTTACATAATTTGCAATTTTTAGAAAACCGTTATACACACATTAGAGTGGTAAAATGGTCAATTGTAAGATGAAAATTGTGGCAAGCTTTTCAGAAATTAGACTTGCAATTAACAAGAAAATCACTCTTAAAAACTGTACAACGATCTTCTTGTGAAGCATCGTTTACGAACCTAGACAGATGACGAAATTACTTCCTGTATCTTAAATGCAAACGCCAGGAAAATAAAAAGAACTTCTTATTAAATCAATATTCGATAACATAATGTAATAAGGGGCTAATCTCGATTATTATAGGATTATTATTAAGCAATTTATTAAACACTGTGGGAAATAATGAAATACGTACCTAGACACTTTTAGCTTACATAAGGGAGAACGTCTTCATATGTTATGAGACGTTAGCTATCTTCCTGTTTATCACTTGTTATTACCTGGCGTATGGAACCGACAAGCAAGACAGCTACTTGCATTCATTGGCTTCCTGGGAGAGAGGCAAGAAGGTGTACTGTTCAGCACAGTATGTAAGTAATTATAACTCCAATTTTAATTATACTCTTCTTAATAATGTACAAAGTTTTTGCATCTCCGTTGTTCAGAGAAACGAATATTACGAAATGTCCTTACCTTACCAGATTATAGCATTCGTATAAAAATACATCACTGTTGGTATTAAAAGGTGGCATAATTATAAACAATATTGAAAAACACTTACATGTTTATAGTGTCAAGATTGTATAATTGTTTAACTGAGCCTAAACAGAGTACCCATAAGTTGAAGCACTCAGATCCAAAGTGTTTATGTCAATGTTTTTGAGAAATTCTGTTAATCACACGATAAGCATTCTGAATATAGCAGTTCTGTAATAGTGCTAAAAGATTTGTGGATCAGAAGAACATATTATGGCCCTGGACTATTCAATGGGCATCAATTTCATAAACAAAAGCCTTTTCGATTTAGATGTTAAGTCAAGTAGTTGCCGCATTAGCCGTTTGGTGGTGCAACTGCATTGTGCCACCCAAGCTCTTTGATATGAGCTGTTGACAAATTTTATATTAGACATTTAGACATTATACATTCCTCAAGTGCACTTTCAGAAAGTTCATCCGTTCTTCCCAATGCCAAGGCACTCTTTCATGCTTAATTGACAGAATTTTTGGCAATATTGAGAAGAAGAAACAAATGGCTGTCTTAGTCCCTTCCACATGGGTGAAACTGATCAAAGATTTACTATAGAAGAAGCCCATTGATGTTTTCTATGTCAAACGTCCACTGTCTTATAACGGGGTACATGATGGCACTCCAGTTGTTGAAGTTTTTTACTTCAAAGATGCCCTCGACCATGTCCTTGTAAAAAGTGGTCCTCAATTCAGTTTAATCCGAGGTGTGTGTTTCCAAAGAGGATATGTCGTCACACAATGTCTTCCTCACTTTATCAACCCCAGTCTCTTTTGAGGGGAGTAGTGACGTTGCAAGCCTTACACAAGGCATGTGATAGTGTGAAAAACACACCAAATAGATTTCAGAAGATTAAGAAGGTAAAATTTTACTATGTTCGTTCACTGCTGGAATATGTCACTCTGCCAGAAGGTACCACATTTTATGATGCAATGACATATGGAAGTGAGGTAGAACATGAAGTAGTAGAGATGAAGTGATGTTTTGATGACAATATTGATGTCAATCCCTGAAGTGCTGCTTGCAGAATTAGTCCACAGTAGAGATGTATTGGTGAAAATAAATTAATAGTTTATCCATGAATACATATTATAATGTCCTGCGCCGTGGCGTAGCGGGCTAAGGCAGTATGCCTTGGTCCCTAGCACGGAAAGCGGCCCGGGTTCACTCCCACCCTTCGGGTGCGGATTTTAGGTCCCGGGTGCCCAATCAGCATCGTGAGGAAAGTCAGGAGCTTACGATAGGTAAGCGGCCCTGGTCACGAAAACCAACATTCCGGCTGGGGCATGCCGAGATGCTGACCACATTTCCTCCACGTATCGGTTGGATGATACCACCTCTGCTGTGCGTAAGTGGGCGTGAGGCCGGCAGTTGGGTTGGTAGTTCTTGGCCCCCTTAGAGCTCTCGCGCCAGTGGTTAACTTAACTTTTAACATACATATTGTATGTCAATCCATGAAGTGCATACTGGATTAGTCCATAGTAGATACGTATTGGTGAAAATAAAGTAATAGTTTATGCATGGCTACATATTTTAATATTGCATAATGGAAAACTCTAACACTAAGAATCAGAAGCTGTTAAGTCAAGTGACTTAACAACTTTTCATCCATTTTAAATTAAAAGTTAAGTCCTAATAGTAAAATATCCTGTTACACATGTTACATATGACAAACCGTAAGAAACACTTCAACACAGTACTGTGTACCTCCAAACGGACTCACCACATTAAACTTTTTTTATTTGTATTCATATATTAGTATTTAAAATTACTTTTGAAGACTTTGAGTAGCTCCTCTGCACAATTTTGGAACAGTGACTTGGCAACTTGTATTTCTGACCGCTTCAATTAATGAAAATACGAAACTGGAAGCTGGAATTCTTTATTGATACTGAACCTCAGATAAATGAGATAATGTGGACTACCGAAATAATAAAATACATCTGTTCTTGGTCCTTTTAGTACCTTAATGCGAGTTCATTTATGGTCAGTCCTAGATGACTTTGGCCTGAAGACAATTTTGAAACGTTATTAAGCAAATTTTAAGCCGGCCAGGTAAGGGAGTGTTCATAGCGTGTTGCATGTAATATTTCAAAGCATTCGAGAGGAAAACTAGATTTGTCGCATAAAGTAAATTTTGCGTGTCTGCAAAAGTACTTAATTTGGATGAAACAACGGGTATTAGGATGCATTGCTCTGGAAAAAGAACACCCTCCGTACAAGCGCAATTTTCTGCTTCCTGAACATATGACAAGCTCCGGGTACCATAAAAATACACGTGGTTGATCAGGGGAAGGAAACATTATGCTTTATTTGTTAGAAAATTATATAGGATGGAAAATATCTCCAATTAGGCCATTCCTGTGTTGTAACCCCTTGTCGTACTTGTGACTATTTTGACAGTAGCAGAACTAACATCAAGCTCACTTTAATTACAGTCTCTTCCCATCTAGTTTTATTCTTTGACTTTTCTCTTTCTTTTCACTGTTGTCTCCCGTCCTCTCTCACCCTCCACATCACCCTCGGTCGTTCTTATATGCAGTGCACATATGATATTTTGAACAGTCGTCATAAAATTGATTTTGGTAGGGGTTATTAAATTAATTATTATATTGTACATTAAGGAAGAGAAACGCACCAGTTTCCACGAAGTTTATAATTGGAACCTGAGGGTTTCTGAAGGAAAATCTGTTTCAATCCCGTAGGTATAACACACTACTCTTTTCCCTGATGACATTTTTATTTATTATTGAATTTTGCTGAAAATGTTTCCTCAGGTTCTTTAAAATGATCGAGAAAATAAGTGTATATACATCGTTGTTTACTTTGTGAATTTAAATGCAAAGTGAATAGGAACGAAAGTTATAACGTATGCTTTTAGTGAGACAGCTACTGACTTATTGTCGAAAAATTTCAGAAGAACGAAAATGTGCACACTCGTTTTACAGAATTATGTTTACTGAAGAACGTACAAATATACTGAAAAATGTCTTATTGATTTATTTTCGAAAGGTGCGAAGAAATACATGTCTTCTAAAGCAGATGAAAGAGCGAATTTGCTTTTACCGTAATTAGCAGGCATCGGATCCCATACACCTTTAAAGAAATAATAAGTTTACGAGTCTCGCAGTATATAATTGGTGACGTCAATCCCGGAGACAACACGCATGGATAGTCCGATTTGCAACGTGTAGCTTTAATTTCATTACAACTACTGCTCACCAAGCAGGTAGACCTACGTTCCAGGGAGTGCAAGGTGTTTGACTTTGTGTTAACAGCATTACTTTTACAACAATTATTGGGCTATCTCCATTTTATAAATCAAAAGTTTTGAATATTACCAACAGCCATTAAACAGCCTGTATATAATTTCGAGCTGTCTAAAAGCAGATGATGAGGTGTCTGTAAAAATTAACATACAGAATGCACCAACTACCAAACGAGAAAAAAAAGAGGTCCTTCAGTTTTCTACACAAAAATACTAGATTTTCATGCTGTATAATATAGGAAATAAACTAAGTCTGGGACAAACACATGAAAATGAATTCTATTACTCACATGCACCATTAACGTCATATGACATTGAACGAAGTTTCTCCCAGTTTTTTATATTGTTTCGGCGAGAGGCACAGAAAATTCACATTCGACAATTTACGAATATACATGTTTGTTCACTGTAATTCCCGCAACGAAAGCAATGAGAAGGATGGCATGTTGTATCGTAGGTTACATTTTATATCTGTACCGGAGTATACATACACGGCGCATTGGTGCATTTGTTGACACGAAGGTTTGTTGATGTCGCGCTAGACCTTGTATAGTACCTGTGTTCGTATATTGATTGCTAAGGTGTATGCAATCCGATGTCTGGTGATTAGTCTAATGTTTAAAGTTAGATTGCTGTAAAGCATGTAGAAGTAGAATCGCATACAGAATTGGTAATAATCTAGTACTTTTATAGGTTACTTTGGGTTATTAGTTAAAATTGTATGCAGCAATAACGATCATGGTAATAATAATAATAATAATAATAATAATAATAATAATAATAATAATAATAATAATAATAATAATAATAATAACAATAATAACAACAACAACAACAACAACAACAACAACAACAGCAACAGCAACAGCAACAGCAACAGCAACAGCAACAGCAACAGCAACAGCAACAGCAACAGCAACAGCAACAGCAACAGCAACAGCAACAGCAACAGCAACAGCAACAGCAACAGCAACAATAATAATAATAATAATAATAACAATAATAATAATAATAATAATAATAATAATAATAATAATAATAATAATAATAATAATAATAATAATAATAATAATAATAATAATAATAATAATAAATTAAAGCGCTTCGTTTCTTTTCATTTTTATTTAATTTTTCTCTCCTTTTTGTGGGGGGTAATCCAGATCCCGTGTCGTAAAAAAATATAAGTAAATGGTTTATTGGTACACAAATGTGTGGTTTTCTTATGTTTCATGCGGTTAAACTGTTTACTATGCTAAGCAGAAAACAATAAAAGCCTAGAATTATGTGTCCAACTGGCTTATACCCAAAGTTATTAAGTATTCACTCGACAGAAATGTAAATTAAAAAATCAAATGTTGTTAGAGACGTTGAGCATACCAAATTTTGTTGTGTAACAATTCAGTTAAATCCGTAATACACGAAATACTTGGAAATTTGACTTAATTCTCCCAAGGTTGGATTATGAAGAATTTTTCATTAAAGAACGTTAGGCTTTCATCACTCAATAGCAAGTATTTGCATATTAGAACAACTATATAAACGCAGTAATGCTTTGTTCAAAAACAAAATGGATAAGTTATCCATAATTATCCATATTTAAATTCTTGGCTATAAGTAGTGTACAAAATCTAATCACTGAAACTGTTTCTAGTTATAGGATTTGAATTTGTTCCTGATATCAAAGCTTTAGCAGGATTTTCTTCCTCAGTGTTTATTATAATCCTACATATGTTATAATTTAATTAAAGGAACAAAACGCTTTTGATCAGTGGAAAAATAATTACATCTAAGCACAGAATGACTTTCACACTGAGGACTCCTGATTAAGGATAATTATACTATAGATAATTGCATTTACATGGATGCGTTATTGGTCATATTTTAAAATACTAATAATTTTCTTCTGGATTAATAATTTGTAACCTTATTCAAGTTTATCTATATGCAGGTAAATTTTGCAAAATACCGCTGGAAATAACTTTAATTATGTTGCATTTAAATGCTCGAGTACAATAAATAATTTTTAACTTCACTTTTTCAGCCTTTTTACACACATTTAAGTGCCCACTCTACGATGCTGTAAATTATGCTATATGAATCTTATATTTTTACTGCATATTCTGAAAGCTGTACTTAAAAATCTTTTTTAACAAGCTTAATATTTTCAAATTAAAAAAGTATGATTATTAGACACCAATAGTTATTTTGAAAATCCACTGAATTAAATCCTTTTCATTAATTTTGTCCTCTCGGTATTCAAAAACTATCAAATCTATACTAATATTAATAGAAAGATTAATATGAACAAAACAATTATGCCTCTAAACAAAAAGAGCTGTGAAAGATCTCAAGTTCATCCGTAACAGTTTAACTACTACTGCACAAAATCAAATTAAAAATTTGTAATTATTTTAAATATCTTGTCTACTTTAGGTCTAAGTAAGTCGTAAATGATATAATCATAATAGAAGTTCCAATTTTAATTTCTATTAATTTTAGCTGCTTTATCAGAGCACTGTTTTACGTAAACTGTGCTAATCTCTTAATGTCACTGATTACTGATGTATGACATCAAATGGACCCTTTCCCCTTGCGGTACCCCACAATTGTGTCGACTTTAGCCTCTTTCCGCCATGGTTTTCCCACGTGTTTCCTCTATTGTTCTGACATACTACGCCGACGGTGTTCTACTTTTCGTGTTTTCAACTAACTTCGCGGAATAAAGGATGAACTTGGTTATCTAGGGTCTCCTCTATCTACAAAAAGAGAAATACGTGGTCAGGCTTTGCAAAATTAGTTGACTATTGTAAGTGAAGCTATAAAGATGCCCTTGGATAGATAACAGGTCAATGAAACTGGTCTTGACTCCTGGCCAATCTCTCAAGAAATTAAACTTAACTAATAATATTTAACAAAAGACAGCTCAGAAAATATCCCGAACACTGAAATACACATAAGAGCATATTAGTAAATTCTCAAATGCTTGTTAACTCTTTTCTCTGGTGCTTGTGAAATTATTTATGTTATCTGCAAAGTTTCTCAGAATTCAGTTTCTTTAAAATTTAAATAATCCTACTTAGGTCTTGAAAACATTGAAAATTAAATTTTTCACATTTTTGCTTTATTTTTCACTTTCCTTTTACTATAAGAAGAATATCTTTTAAAAGAGATGTAATTAAGTCCTATACGTAAATTTATCCCTTAACTAAAAACATCGACTTGAATTATGAATTATAAAGCTATTAGAAATTGCTTTACAAAAGGTTTAGAATCCATGTTTTACTAGGTATAAGATAATGTTGAAAAGCAAAGAATCGTAACAATGGCGGTGCAAGAATAACAAATGGTAAGCTGTATGTCAGAATTAATAATTCAGGCGACGAAAGTTTTATACCTGAAGAAATTCGAGATAACCTCGACTTGCTGATCTTAGTTTGCTGTCACAAAAGTCATCTGCAATTTATGGCAAAGAATATTTGTTTTAAGAAATGCTGCAGCTCAAAAAGTATCACGTATTTTTTTCTGAGGAAATGATTTTAGCATATTTTTCAGAGAAATCACAGGTACTAAAATAATCTTGTTTTTCAGATAGTTAAAGAAAAAATGAACATCGGACTAAGTCATCTGCGAGGTAATCGATAGTCAAATATATTATATCATCTTTGACAGTATATTAGAGTAGGCGCTCCTGACAAATAATGTGTTTTTTGAGTCGGAAATTTTAACTTTATTCTTCTGCTTGACCTGCTATGTTGACTCCGATAGAGATAATTCGACTCTTTGCAGATGCTATTCATGTCTGACAGTAAAAGACCCACTTTTCAGTAACAAAAGTGTAGGTTAATGATGTGTTGTTTCTTATGGTGACGGATAAAACAACAATACTACGTTTAACCAAGTGTTAATAGAACTACGAGCATGATATTGCTGTATCACGCATTCAAATCACCTGAACTGTGGTTTTATTGCTACCATTGCATTGACTTCTGCTATTCAGTCACGTTACGACTTATGTAGTACCTTTAAAAACTTAATTAACTATATCTAATAACAAAATAATAATTCCGAACTACTGCAGATTTTGTTAAAATCAACACCGTGCCGCAGTGGCATTTGGATATAACAAAGGTACTAAAATTGTTTCTATCGCAATATAGAATTATATCTCTATGCCTGATTAAGTCAATAGTATTCCTGTTAGTATTAAAGAAAGTGATATATTTGTTAAATGAGTGGAATATAATTTCGATACGAGTAAGAAAATATTATTTTCTGCTTTGTATGAATTGTAATGGCTGCAAGTTTTTTTGTCGAGTCCGAAAAGAAACCTAATGTTTACATATTACGTCTAGTAGGAACAGCTGTGAGGTAGGTTGTGGTACTGCATAGCATTTATACATCTGTGAAATGGAAGCTTATTAATAAACAATGGAAAGGGAAGTAGGAAATTCCTTTCACTGGAAACAATTGTGTCTTTGTGTATCTGGTTCAAGGTGGCTCAACGTGATTCTTCTATCTCCTTTCCATTTTGTATTCTTCTGTTAATATTTTATGTGCTTTTTTATCAATTTAAAGTTTCATTTTAGCTAAGTTGTCTCCTTAGAGGTAATTAGCATCAACTTTTCACGGTTTAAGTCATCAAGGCTCATTCCGGTCTCATAAATTTTAACTTAAAAGTGTTGTATTCATCGTTATCTTGGTCTGCCAATATTTCTTCTACCTAATGGTTTGTAATCTTAAACTAATTTCTGGATGCGACTGTCACTCATTCTGTGGATATGTTCCTTCCAGTTATTTCTATATTGTTTTATTCTATCTGTTAGCTCAAAAATATTCAATTCTTTTCAAATGTCCTCACTTCTTTGCTTATGTAGAAGACTATACTCTGCTACATTTCTTTAAAAAATCTTCATTTCCGCTGTTTCAATAATTTTTTTAAAGTCCAAAATTCACTGCTATATAATAATATAGGAACTGCCATTACTTTATAAAACTTTAATTTAGTCTCTCTTCTCGTATTTTAAGGTTCTCTTTATGGTGCCACATATACCATTAAATTTGTTGATTTTATTTAACATGCCACTATTTTTAAAATACGAGATATTGCAACCAAGATAATTAAAGCAGTTGACTTGTTCAACAGGTTTTCCTTCTAATAATATGTTGACTCTTATGGTATTGGGTGCCTTGAAGGCTAAAACTTTAGTTTTGTTTATAAATATTGTTAAACTATATTGACAGAGGTTCTTAATTCATGAATTCTCTCTTCATGCTAATATTATATGGATATATTGAAGATCATTGCCTTGTTTAGAATCCCAGCTTGAGGAACTATATGGCAGAGCGGTATGTTCAAGTGGTACAAGGAGCCTGGATGTAAACTAGAGACAGCAATTGCCCGGTTCTTGGACCGGTCGCTCTCACTCCGGGTGGACTGTGACCGTACTCGCCACTCCAAACTTCATATGCCCGGTGGGCAAAGGAAAGCTCAGACCAAACAAGAGATTAGAACTGGTGAAGAGGAAAATTCATAAATTTTCTTCATACGGGTATGCATAACTGAAACGTTGGCTGAACAATTAGCCTTACACTTGTCTTACCTGAAATTTCCTTTCGATAAATGTATTTTTTCTCAAGTATTATGTTTTAAAATGGATGGTAAATTTATTATTTTGGTGCTAGCTATAGCTGAAAAAATAACTATTTCAAACTTATCATAAAAAGAGTATCCTTTTTTTTACAACTTCCTTTTGCTTAGAAGTCAAAAATTCTTCGCAGCACAAAATATTATTTAAAAGATTTACTTAATCTCAATCTTCCATAAATTTAAAATTCCAAATACCATATACACTAATATGTATCCTAATAATATCACAAGATTTAATTCACTCTTGAACAATTCTGTGGATCTAAGACTTCTAATTATCGTTTAATTTATACTCGTATATTAGGATAATGAACTGAATGTAGACATTTTATACAATTGAATTTAATTAGGAAAATTGTAATGTGAAGGCAAGAAGACAAGTTTTAGTACGAAAAAATAAAAAGAGAGATTTATATAAACTGATATTTAAAAGGTAAATCTTCAAAAATAATAAGGTAAAGTTACAACTTTCATTCTTTCATTTTTTGGTGAACGTGGTATCTTTAAAGCGCAAGGCGTTTTTGAATCACTTTTGAATCTTTTTTGAAAGAAATCACTGCATAACGTAACATCTATTTGTCACCTCACCTTTCTAATGCACTGGATTACTGGAAAACAAATTCAACATTTCCAGAACTAAAAATCAAGTAGTTAGTTAAATATTTGTGTATTTCTCCTGTGACAGTTTTCTCTGAAAGACAGCAGAACTCATATGTGACAGAAACAGAAGCAGATTTGACACCGAAATAGTGAAAATGCTAGTATTTTTAACAAAATCTTACAAAATTGAACTGTTTTGCCTTTAAATATCTAATATCAAGTTTAAAAATAAGCACACTGACAGTTTTATGTTCTGCCTCATTGAATGTGTGCCTATATCATGTGTGCTCCCAACATTCCATTTTGTATTGAAATTAAAGTAAAAATGAGGTATCAAGTAACGAAGTATTGGGTATCATAGAAAATATTGAATCGGTATCGAGAGTCGAGTATCGAGAAAAATGGTATCGACCCAAACCTAATTATAACCAACACCAACTCCAATTCTCAGACCATAATACGAGTATCGATTGTAGCAAAAATGGCGCCGCTCGTGGCCCAGCATGTTATGTTATGGTTATATCCACCGAGTGAAGCATGTGTTTGTTTACTTTGATCGTGTGTTTGCAGAATTAATGTAATTCACATTAAAGTGGCAACTAGTGACCAACGAGTTAGTTTATAGTGAGTTTTTAACATAACATTAAGTTATAAAGTTTATGTAAATATATAGTAGTGTGAAATATTGTCGAAAGGGTCGTTCTTATTCTGTTCCCGACTGCAAATCTAATTATGGTAGTGAACCTCATACGACAATATTCAAATTTGCTAAAGAAAAATCTTTATGGGATCAGTGGATCAGGAACATACATCGTAAAAATTTTGAAGTAAATGACAAAACTGTAGTTTGTGTTCATTATTTTGAACAGACTTTGTGGTTAAGGAAGACATTTTTCCAGCAAATGATGGTGAACCAATTCGTGTCCCTCAAAAAGTAACAAAATTAGCTGATGATGCCTAACCTACGATTTTTAAGAATCAGACATCCTATCACACAGTAAAGCTCAAGTAGAAAAGACGAAATCCTGAAGAACATATGCAAGACATTTTGCAGAGAGTGAAGAGAATGTTAATAATTGGTGTGCACAAGATGTTTATTGGCAGTTTTGAGTCCTTAAAAATCGAAGTGGTGAGGAAAGATTTTAACACATTCATAGTCATTATTAAAGATGATTAGTTATGTTCTTTTCAATAACATTCAAAATCCCACCTTCACTGATGTTCCTACTCTTAATGTGAGTTTCAAAATACTTCATAACCTAAAAGTGAGTGTGTTTTGCAATATTATGAACTTACCAGTGAAAAAATTTTAGATGGTTCTTGCAATGTGAGGGAACTGCCACCCTCAAATTTGACAGATGGAGTAAACTGGACAATCTGGTGAGTTCTCTTAAATATTATAGTATAAGCAGTAGGTATGTCCTTACCAGAAAAGGTAACTATGTAAACAATATAAAAGAAACTTTATTACTTGCTGCAGATGATGATACAGTCCAGTAACATAAAGTTTGCTTTAGAACAGCTGGAGCTAGCCTGTGCTAGTTGGATTAAATTTTCTCCAGATGTTTTGATATGGGCTATAAACATTTCATATGCATATCCAGAACTATACAATAAGAAAAACTAATGTATTGACATTACCACATCCTGTGTATCTAAGGCAATTTTTAAGAAAGATGTACAAGCACCCCTGGCTTAGAACACTCACACAAAAAAGAAAATAATATAAATGAGCCTTTACTTGTCAAAGTGAAGAAGTGTGTGAAAGTGCTGGCAAACATATTTATGAACAATTACACAAAATGTTAAATGAAAAAAATGTATCTGAACACTTATCCAAGAAAGTGCAAAATAGAGAAACCAGAAGAAAAGCCAGTGATGAACTTCGTGAGGAAGGAGCTCAAACTTAGCAGCCAGTAAACATTTCAGGTCAGCTTTTTCGTTTTCTTTTTCTTTTCTTGTGCATGTGTTCTTGATTATACCATTTCTGTTGTGTTCAAGAAAAACTTAACTTTTGTTTCATTTAATCATGTTTTTACTGTGCAAAGTGTTAATGCTTATGAGTTGTCATGCCTTAAAAGTTAAATTTTGGTTGGAAGTATAAGATAGGAAATAGCAGTGGAACGTGTTACTATATGTGATAAACGATTAGGATTTGTCATTGTGCTTTTTATTTATGTTATTACACGTTTTGGTTGAAAGTATAAAGTGATAAATGCTTAAGAGTTATCTTACTGCTTCTTAATATGGAATATATTATGTCCATTGTATATAGATTCAAATTTTGCGTAACCAGAGTCGCTGGGCTTCGATGGGCGCCATCTTGGAATCTGTATTAAGGTCTGAGTATTGGAGTTGGTGTTGTTATAACCATCAGATGCCACTCTCTAACTTCCTGTAGCTTAACAAAATGTACCGAAGTAATTTCTGAAAGCATTTTCGTGAGTAACAAGTAAATAAACCAGTTTTTCTTACCAATAATTTGCAGGAATAAAGTTTTATTATGCTGTCCATGAAGTTTATTTTATCTCGGCAAGTGTATTATATAAATTAAATAATTTTTGTACGCATGTTAATATTAACCATGCAGTGAAGTGATAAATACCCTGGATATAAATAAACTGAAAGGAGATTTAAATAATGGATGAAGAAAACCGTAACGACTTTGTATAAAAAGAGAAAAAGATTGTGTTGAACAAATGTTGGTTTGAGGTTCTTGTCGTGCCATATTGTCACTGCTTGCAGATATTTCGCTAACACTCGAAATATTTTGCATTTGAATAAAGGGAAAATGCATTGCGTAACTGTGGCAGGTAAATTCTATTGTGATATTGTTTGTGGAGGGTATTGACCTAGCAACGTACAGAGGTAATATGTTCGGGGTGAGAGACTCCAAACTTGTCATACAAAAAGCACGAGTTCAAGGAAGGGCACACAAAATGATAGTCCAAGTCTTTTATATCCATTTCCTGAAGAGTTATTGTGATCTCGGAGCTCCTGCCAGAGAAATGTGAAGCTTTAGTAGATATTATTTAAAATGCATTCCTTTTGAAAGACTTGGGTATTACCCTAGACATACAAATTACGTAATAGCACTGTAATTATAAACAATAGTATTATCACTTACTAATGCAACTTTCATTTTTTAGTTTTGTTTATATAATTGTTTTTATTCCTTATTTTCTCATTTTGGATTATTTTGTGTTCATTCATATTTTCTTTAGGCCGGTTACGTGCATAAGAACAAATAAATAAAAGTAAATCATTTCTATATTAGGTTAATTTATGTAAATTGATCGTTCTTCTACACTAGCCTTTGTGTACGGTAAGGTTTGAATAGGTAGATTCACTGAAAAAGGCAATGCTATAGTCGGGATTTGAACCATGGTCTATATTTATGAATTAACCTAATAGTTGTTAAGCTATGAGACGTGGGACTTAAGTACTTAAAGCAGAGTAAGTCACCACAAAGTGTATGTAACTCATTGTGTATGAGTACTCCTAGTGGTACACCGGAAATATACAAGTCAGTTGGAGATTTTAATGCCATGCTGGCATGTTGATATGCTTAAGAGCAACCGGAGATCTGTGGTTCGAATCCCAACTATGGCATTGAATTTTTCGGTATGACTCTACCTATGCATTCTATATTTTAAAATGCTTTCCTACCGCAATCACTTATTTGTCTATAACGTCTACGAGCTGATCCTGTGGCAGCTTATTTTTGTGTATCCTTAATTTTTTTAAATAAGTAACCGGTAGCCAGCTACTTCATTTATTAGTGTTAAGCTAATACATACTTGAGTATGACGGGCATTCAACATACTGCATATTACTGGTAACCAGCAATATTCCATCAAAATACCTACTACCTCTAAAATTCGAACAACTAATATTCTACATTTTTATTTTTCTATGGTTATTGGTAGCATTAATACTAATTTCAATCATCATCATCATCATCATCATCATCATCATCATCATCATCATCATCATCATCATCATCATCATCATCATCATCATCATCAACTTTTCACGATTTAAGCCATCAAGGCTCGTTCCGGTCTCATAAAGTTTAAATTAAAAGTGTTTTATCAGTCCTGTGAGACTTTTAGTAAGCAAATGTACTCTGGGCACGTTACTGGCGTTCAGCAGAGTAAGACGAATGATGTGATTGCCATCTTGAGGTTGATCATACTAGCCTCCATTTGTATTAAGCCCAAATGACGGGTTTCCTCTTCCGCGATTTAGTTAGATCGTTGATGACTTTATCCTTGTCACCCCGAACATGGGTCTCCTCATCCTCTTCCAAGGAGAGAGGGCGCCTCGTCCGCACAGTTTGTATTATTTAATGTCCGTTGACGTCTTCACACATAACCTTGTGTAAGGACTTTTAACCAGGTACTATAGATCGGGTTCGTGTATCCTGGAGCTAGCGAGGGAAGAGATGCTAACCCCTTTGGAGAGACGGAGAGACCTCCAGGTCTTTGAAGAGCCCTCCCGCTAGCCGCCCTTTCCAAATACTACCCTCCGGGCCAGAGAGACTTGGTGCTCGGGTGGACAGGGTCACAACTCCCTGATGTAGGGCTGTCCTAAAAGAACTCCCTACACGGTACCCTACTAATTTAAATATATTATAAATTCAACTTCCATTTCTTGTTAACTTTACTTAAAATTTGACCTAAGCTCCTACCCTCCTTACTAAAGAAGACCCTTTAATGCTGTTCTCCTATCCATTTCTGCCCCAATAATTCTTTTCGCCATAAATCCGTTACTTGGCATTCAAAAACTTTGTGCTCCATATCTTCAAATAGGACACTGACTCTGTGGGTTACCTCTCAGCCTCCAAACATCAGTTCTTAGCCACGCTATTGCTTCCCTTTGTTCACTGTCTACCTTATCCCAGTATATCTCTTTCCCATGTTTCCTTCATTGGTAAATAACCTACTAAAGACCACTTTTCCATTATCCCACAAAAATATTTTTTTATTTTCTTCATATCAATTGAGATAAGGTTTTCCGAAATTGATTCATAACTCATTTTATTCAAGCTAGAAGATAAATCGAGTAAATTGACTCGATAACAGTATTTAAAAACCTGATGCACTCAATGTTCTGTACTTTTATGAAAACTATTCTTACAATACCTTAAAGTTCTGTTTACTTAATGCTAAACTAGATAAACATTTGTTGAAATTGTCATATTGTTAATATACTTGTAGGTGTATGGTAAGCTTCAAGTGAAAGTCAAATCTTTTAAACATGGTCGTTTTATGATGGCTTGGATATTCCTGCATGGCTATATATATATATATATATATATATATATATATATATATATATATATATATTACATAAGTAATATATCAAGAGTATTATAAGAAAATTAAAAAAAAAAAACAGCAAGGAATATCTCGGAAAAGCTCGCTGCACAAAAAAAAGATTGTATTTGATTAAATTTTGGGTTTAAACGACATCGACATGTCTTGAGGCATGCAGTTGTCTTTTGTATATCTCTTATGATTTAATTAGTTATGCAAAGCTCATCCGGAACGAATAGAAAATTCGAGATATATATTTTCTTTGACATGAAAATACTTAAATATGTGTTGTTCTTTTTTGTCAAAATCGTTAGATATTTTTGAGCAAATACAAATTCCAAATATGTTCATTTAAGGTGCATCGTATAGCATCCTTGGAAGAACTTGAATGAATTTACTAAACTTAAATACCAGTTTTGGTATTTAATTGACTTTTAGTGTTCGAAACAATTGACTAGTTACACAAATAATTTGCTAAAGAGGTGCTGGGATTGCGTAGATCAGCTCCAGGTGAAGTAGCCTTAGTAGAATTAGGAAAATCAAAAGAAAAGTATAATAATTGAATGAGTTTTAAAATCTTGGTACAAATATTTGATAAAATATTATGAAATTCTATAGGTATATCTGAATCAACAGAAGTAGATAAAGTTGGTGGTCAGAGGTAGAAAAATCTGCGGAACAAATAGGAATGGGCGATTTATGGAGATTAGAAAATAGGAATGTAGCAGTTTTTGGAAAATAGTCTGAACTAGAGTGGAGGATATAGAAAGACAAACATAGGGAGGGTTAGAAAACAGAAAATCATTAAAATTTTATAGGTTAATAAAGAGATAATGGGGAACATAAAGATATGTAGACCAATTTTACAGGCAGCAGAGGGAAAGAATTGCTTGGATTAGAACAGGATCAATGCTCTTAAAGGGACTATGAAGTGGCAGGGGTAGAAATACGTGAATTATGGGGAGAAACAGTAAGTACAGTTCATATTCTGACAGAGTGCAAGTAGCGGTATGGAGACTGGGAGTATGGGAGAAGAATAGTAAAAGATGCATAGCGAGCTTATATACATTCGAACTCGGGATCTCTTGAACGTGAGGCAGACACTCTACCACCACGCTATCGAGACGGGCCTAGCGAGCTGATAAAATTACAAAAATGGTTATGGGGAAAAATGAAAGTAGAAATGGAAATATATGGAACTTGTTTTGGAAAGTTTACGAGAAACGGAGTAGAAAAGTAAAGAGTGGAGAGGAAATAATGCTGTGACAAGAAGAAGAAACAGCAAACTAGAGTAAAGGTTGGCACTGTGACTATGCTACTCAGCAAGGCTAAAAGGTCTGGGAACCAAGCAGGCTGAACTAGCAAGGTCAAAAAGATAAACGGCACCAAAATTTACACAACTAGACTAAGAAATACGTATGTAATGTAGACAAAAATATTGTAAATAGCAAGCTATATAAATAAATTCAATTCATACATGCAAACACACACATGTAAGAATAGAAATCCGATTTCTGCTTTCAGTACCATTTCAGAATCAGTTATTCATTCAAAATCGAAAATTAGTGATTAAATGCGCTGTTTTAGTATGTAAAACATATGTTAAGAGAATATTTTTATGATTCACGCCATCACACCGTTTGTTTTAGTGGGCCTTTCCCCGTCCTTCACCACTGCAGTTGCTCAGACTCGAGCTGAAGACGTTTGACTGTGAATGAATGAACCAGTTCATTTCGTATCGACTTGTCAAATTCAGTTCTTCACTCAAAATATAAATTTCAATTAAAGTTACATCACATGCACGGGTAGGAAGTTCTTCTGAGGCAGCAATGGCACTCCTGCACGTTTCATCTGCAGCTTACCGAGCCATATTTAGCAAAGCTTGCCTTGCTGCGGTTTGGAGACCAGGAATTCCGAGTTCACATTGCGGGAAGTAGATGAATCTCCGAAACGTGGGAGCATTAAAGTAATAGCATTGCTGGAAGGGTTACCTTAATTTATGTGGGCTGAGCTGAGAAGGAAGGGCACCGCTTCCCATAGCTGGGAGGGGAGAATGGGCCTCTTTTCATGCAACTTCCGCCATTCCTCAACCTGTGGCGCTCTTTTAATTATCCACCTGCAGCACTTTAGCACAATACGTTTCTAGTGCAACAGTGGAACAAGTAAGCCATTTCATCTAACGGTATAATTACTGTTAATGCCCGCCCGTCGCTTTGTCGCCCTTTTAAAATATATGTTCTCCAAAAGTTTCCCCATATACACTTAAATTGGCTAAAATAATTACAGTATTCAGTTCCCTTCTTCATTTATCTAAATTTTCCATTCGCACTGAAAAATGGGATATCTTTTGCAGTATCTGACATAAAAGAATGACGAGAGTTATTTTACAATTCGGAAAACAGATCCATTCTGGTTAAACATCTTCAAAATTTCTCTCGCAAAACATTATCCACTTCTAGTGGGGCTGGGGTAGCTATTACGTCATCCTTAAATTAATAAAAGAACATTATTTACACTTTTATTTCTCAAAACGTGTTGAGGAAATAGACTCGTTCGTTGCTGAATCTTGTCAAAATATCCCCCACCCAAATATTTTCCACCACCTCTTCCTACGGGGTCACGTCCTCTGATAACATCCTTACAGTATTTTAATCTTGCCTTAGAGAATATGTATATCAAGTATGATCGAAATCTGTGGAAGGGTGTAGAATTCTGTAAGGAACTTAGAGTGAAAGGGTGGTAAGAAGGGGGAATTTTAAGGCTCGTATTGAATACATTCTAAAAACTTTTAAAAACTGTAAAGAACTGAAAAATTCAATGCCATAGTTGTGATTTGAACCACAGATCTCCCGCTGTCCGTGCGGTTGCTCTAACCAGATGAGCTACTACGGCCAACATGCCAACATGACATTAAATTTTCCAACTGACTCATATGTTTCCCGGTAGTCCACTAGGGGTTCCCATATGCTATGAAACACGCACCTTTTGTGGCGACTTACTATGCAGTCCCAGGCTTCATAGTTAAACCACTACGTTATTCAGGTAAATTGATGGAAATAATCATTTCTTTCACACCAGCCGTGTGTAGGCTAAGGTTTGAATGAATAGAGCTAGACTGAAAAATTCAATGCCATAGCTGGGATTTAAAACACGGATCTCCCGCTCTCCGTGCGGTTGCTCTAACCATCTGAGCTACTATGGCCAACATGCCGACATGACATTAAATTCTCCAACTGACTCATAAGTTTCCTAGTAGACACTAGGGGTTTTCAGTCTGGCTCTATTCATTCAAACCTTGGGATGTACACAAATTACGTATTATGCATAGGCAAATATTAAGTTAGTTCACTTATAGGTCAAACAGGACCACCAGCCCTCTAGTCAGAGCGTGTGTAATCAGTGAACTTTCTAGTGAAACCTGGATCTGCTGCAGTGATGAGAGTTTGGTTCTAAGCTTGCTTAACGCGATAGGAAGATATCGACTGTTGTCAGATTAGGAACTTCTGCTCAGGGTTCCAATTCTAAAACTAAAAGGTTTGTTTACATGAGAATAAAAAGTACACGGCACCACTGCCGTTACTTTTTGAATGGAAACTCCTGCCATGAAGCTAGTATTAAATATTGTAATCGTTGCACCGTAATCTGACATTTAAGTGACTCTTTTTCTGCATATTTTAAAGTTACCCAGACCGAAACCATCATCGAGGACACGAAAAAAGATTTTAAACCAACCAGAGCACGTCAGGAATCAGTTAGATAGAATATTGCCATTCGGCATCAGCTACTTCTAAGTTATGGTGTCTCAGTATCCCTTAGCACATTTCTATATCTGTCAGTTTCGAACCTTTCTACCAATTGAGCCGCCGCTGAAATCCTGAGTCGGGAAATATTTATGGTCTTCCTAGATAAGGCTTGCAAGAGATGGATTCCTTGTAAATCAGGAAATGTATTCTTCTTAATTTTGTTTATAGAACAATAATCCAACAGGTTTTCTATATATGTAAGAATAAAATTGTATTAACTGACAGAAAGCTGATTTAAAATAATTTGTGAGCAATTAATGAAAGAATAAATTTTATGTTATCCAATGCAATTTGTTGCTTATCCTTATTAATAATGGTTAATATCTCACACGAAACTATAATTTCTGTATGATTATAACATTTTGTATAGATAGATTTTGTTAAACGTTTGGAAAAGGATAACAGTGATGTCCTTTGTCTATCTGTAGTGTTAAAAATAGTAAAAAAGAATTGAAAGCATAGGTTACAATATGATGAATATTAGTCCTGGATGCTATCGCTTTAAATCCACAGAGTGTATATAGTATGTACTAAATTTCGTTGCAAACAATATATTCGCCTTGAAATATACTATCGTCTAAACGTGGAATATAAACAAATGTCTCATTTTAACAAATTACTTTTAAGCTTCAGTTGTGCAACTGTTTAATTAGTAGAAGAGATTGGTCTCATACTGGCATGGATTTTTCAAACCAATAATTTTCAAGTTTCTACGTCTTATATAAAATCAATTTTATATAAATATAAAAGCAGAAGCATTATTAACAGTGAAGCATTCTTCATATTTAAGTTCGATTTATGAGTCACTTTACACTCAAACTTCACTTACTTGTTGTTGTTACAACAACGAGTAAGTGAAGTTTGAGTGAAAACATAGTGACTCATAAATAAAACTTAAATATCAATTTTATATACTTTAGAAAAATCATATCCTACATATTTTCATAAGGATAGTTTCAAGTGAATAGTCTGCAGTTATACATAGCTGAGTTCAGAAAATGTATACTGAATCAAAATCTCAAAATCTACTTCTGTTTGGAGAAAGAGCAAACACAAAATAGGTAATATTTTGGAAGTGGTGATCTTTAAAAACTGATTTTACTCAATTTGCATATTTTAATCAAATATGAACTTTTTGTATATTAAGTTTCGTGTCTTAAATGTCTATCATTTCTAACTATACTGCTATTCAAATATGACTAACTTGAAACATATTAACACATTCTGCTCGTAGAAACAGAAGAAACATTTATAATTTAGCAATATCGAAACAAAATTAATTGTAGATTGATTACCCACATGTGGCTTATTGGTGTATTATTGCACTTGAATAATATACATAAACTCATGGATTATTTTTCCCGAGTGCCTAATTTTTCGATGCTGATTTGGATTACGAAATAAATTCTAAAGCAGAAGGTAGTAATTCTGAACCTCGTTTGATGAGAAGATTTGGTTTTTTATTTTCATTGTTTATTTCAACTATAGGTGTGATTTGTTCTTCTGAGTAACGTGTGATAGCTCTGTAATTTCTATCCCATCGTGATGTGTCGGATATAGAATACTGTAATACTACAGCGAAGCAATGTCATGTCTTTTGAGTTATAAAAAAATGTGTACAGATTGTTTATGACGGATCTCTGGAACTTAAGGAAGTATTTTCCGGCCTGCTCAAGAGTACTCGATCATTTATTAGAATCAGATTACTTCTTTTCTGCGGTCAGTGCAATATTTCTCATATCCTAAGTCAATATCGAAGAAACTAAAAGTGGTTTAAAGAAATGTGGAGAAAGTGAAATATAAATGTGTAGAAATAAGCTGGTTTAAAGCGGAGAAAATCAGAAAGCTATACTGGAGGGCAATGCCCTTTGACAATCTAAGGTAGCAATTTCATGTTGAGATATTTCAAAAGAAACTCCAAGTTAGTTCACTTCTACATGTATAGAGCTCACTTAATTACAAGCAACAGGCAACAGTAACAATGCCATCTAACTACTTCCAACCGTGAGAAACTTTGGCATCTACTCATATTATAATGCCATATTCCGGTCATAATTTCCCATGTTAACAAGAAAGGCGTATCTTTTATTATATTATGCCCCTGTTATCTGCAAGCTGACAGCACGGATGTATGTAGAAAGCGCATGTTGGCTTTTCACTTTGTCAGTCTTTCTCGGAAATGTGAGTGCGAGCACGACAAAATAAGACTTTTCGATCGATTAGTGGTTTATTCAACTGTTAGTTCTAATGTGTCGTTGGTGAGATGATGTTGACATAACCTCAATGTGAACTGTGTTTCCGAGTTGTAGTCATATCTATAAGGAATCGCAAAGCAATTGTTTTTTGGAATATAAAGTGTAATCTTATCTGTTATGGGACAATGGCGTGTTTGGTATAGAGACGCAATCGGAAACGCGATTGTCTTGTGTGATTCCTGCTGCGCAGAATAAAAAAAGAGCGATGATGAACTCTTGACCAATTTTTGTTATTTCTGATATTCTTTGGAGATCAAGGGAACACAATGGTTAGCTATACGTCACGAAAATGGATTTTGACCCTCAACTTCAACCACCTGACATACTTTTAGATGACTTTGGTAAGTTTGTACCGATTAATAACTTTTTTCTTCTTAGTCCTACATTTTTAAAACATGCAAGTAATGTAATTATGTTAAACATTACATTTTTGTTAACAAAACCTCTATGCAAAATCACAGTAAGCCATTTTAATTTAGAATCAGTATTTTAATTTTATGAAATCTATTCTAATAGTATAAATAATGTGGGGATAGTCTCAGATCTCATTCAAATGATTTTTGATAGTCATATTGTTGTTGAAGATATCTACTATTTTTCACTGTTATAGACTACGTTTTCAAATTGTAAATGCCTAAGACACTAAAATGTATTTACAAGGCCTGATTCCTATAACACGGATATTCTGGAACTATAAAATAAAATAGATATTTCTCGAAGATAATTTCATTAAGTAGAAAGAACACTTTGTGTTAATATATAGTGAACCTCGTTTAGCCGGTTCAACTGGGACCAGGGCTAATCCGAGTTAACGAAAAATCCGGATTATCCAGAGAATGAAGGGAAAAAATGATAAAATAATATGTACAACATCTCGAAATATTTTAATGTAGTTTATAAAATACTGTCGCTACAGTTTCACCTAAAAATGCATACTCTGTATGTAATTTAATAGCCTCTACATTTGTAGTTTACACAATATAGCTGCAAACCAGTCATTAGTAAACAAAGACAGAGAGCTTCTGCTGTCTCAGTTTAGTACATCGCTTACGAGCAGCGCGATCTCGCATCCTTTAACATTTGGCAGTGTTTCGGGTTGACTCTCGAAATAAGGCATCAGTTTCTCTGTTTGTTACTGCTTGTATGGATTCATAATCACAGCTGGTTCATCAACACACTCTGGATCCGAATATTCTTCATTTTTATTTCCAGTAACACTGCATGATGCAATAATTCCTTCTACTGTAATCGGTTTATAACCTCTTTTACTGTCGATTTGCAATCATTTGCCAATGTCTTCTTTATCAACTTCGGAACAGCCATGGATATTTTAAAAAATACCCATAAAATCTTCTTACACACTTATTTTTCCACTTCTGTTTTCTGGAAAGTCAGACACAGCAGGCCACAATTTTTTCCCTCCTGGTCCCAAGTAGGAGGGGTGAGTTCAATGAATTCGCCTGCTAGAAGGAGGATTTCATTATAGTACCAATTGAGAATAACAATTTAATGTCTGGAAAACAAGTCTTCATTTACGACGCTAATCAACATAATTTTGTTTTTCAAATCTGATCCGGGTTAAAGATTCCGATTTCATGCGGTTTTACTGTATGTTCTAAATACTATTTAGATAAATCGAATAACAAGTACGAAAAGTAAAAGACACAGAAAATCAGAACACGGTTGTATTATGGTTATAATAATAAGATGTGTATGCAATACATTTTTTTAATTTACATGCTATTCCTTTGCCACATATGTACAAAATTAAGATTAAGATGTATTCTAATTTTACAGATCTGTGAAAGTTTTTGAATGTCAAAACATTACAAAGGATCTTCGTATTATGTGAAAATTGCGGAGCCCTTAAGTTTTGGGTAACTACGATTTAAATATTGGAAAACTTTCAAGGGAGTACAGATTAGAGAAATCAGGAATACAGCATCCGTCAACATTTTTTCTATTTAGAATAATATAAGGTAATTTTTCTCTGCTAGTTAAAATACTGCAGAATACTATTTAAATTATAGTTCTTAGGGGTCACAGAGATCTCCAAATCATGGTATAATAATTTCATAAGTAAGGAGGGATACAATTTAAGTCATATTTTTAGTCTACATATTCACCTAATTAATGTTTGCTGTCGAGTAGTTGGCATTTTGACTTTTCAATTCAGAGGTTCCGAATTCAGTACCAGGCAGGAACAGAGCAATTTTTCTTAAGTAGAAACTTCCCTCTCTCCATAATCTGGAAGTATGCATGAGGAGAGTATATGAGTATTTCAATTTTAAAAATGAATAACTACCAATATTGGATAGTCTGTAAATAGTTACTTAAATAAGGCCCGGGTATGGTCATAGAAGTTAAAGGGCAACAGGAAACCACCCATACAAGGCCGCCTATGACAGCAATAACTGAACTCAACGTACTCTTCCGACAGTTTCTCTTAGTTTCATTATGGAGCATTGAAGACGGAGGGGAGGGGTTTGCAAAAATAGAAAGAGTATAAGAACTACACCTATACAGGAATAGAATTTTCTCCGTTCAAATTATGACATCTAAGTAATATACTAAAGAAAGCAATGTTTTCAGTAAAGCAAATAAAGTGTGTATCAGTTCAGTTTAATTCTGCAACAAAATTATAAGTAAAATTGAGAAAATATCGCGCGTGATAGGCTTGACCAAAAATTCCACTATTGCAAAAATAGGCATCAATGTCACATTGACATCGCAGGTTGAACTCCGTCTCTTTATAGTGGAAATACACCGAAAACAAAAATACTGCTAAATTTTCTCTCCCAAAGTGCCCCTATTGTTCCACACGCAAGTATATGCGTACAGGAACGCGGTAAAGGTAACTTACAACAAATATTGCATATAAAAGTTAACCACTGGCGCGACAGCCCTTAGAGGGCCAAGGCCTACCAGCCCTACTGCCGGCCTCACGCCCACTTACGCACCGCAGAGGTGGACGATCATCCAACCGATACGGGAAGGAAATGTCAGCATCTCGGCATCCCCCAGCCGGAATGTTGGTTTCCGTGACTAGGGCCGCTTACCTAGCGTAAGCTCCTCACTTTCCTCACGATGCTGAGTGGGCACCGGTCCTATACCCGGGACCTAAAATCCCCACCACATGTGTGGCATCGAACCCGCGCCACTTTCCCAAGGCATGCTGCCTTAGCCCGCTACGCCACGGAAATATTGCTTATAGGGAGGAGAAAATCGGTCGCATTTGCGCTATATTCTTTTTCCTGCAGTGATGGGCACCTCCAAGAGAACAAATAAAGGAATAAAAAATTGCACGTTTTGTTTTTCTGTCGTTTAAAGCCTTTTAAAGTCCGATATATGCAAGAAATAATACATTACTAGGGAATCATTCCTTTTTTTTCTTCTTTTTGCTTTCAAATTTGCGCCTATTGGAGAGAAACTGTAAGGGCACGTTTATTTTCTATCGATTTGCACTAAGAATATTCCAGCTCGATGTGCAACATCTCCCCTTATGAGAGAGAATATATAAAACTACAGAGGGAAATAAATAGCACTTGTGAAGTATATCTTTCTTAATTAAAACGAAATGAATTGTTTCATCCAGAGACTTTCAGAACCCGAAATATGTGTTTTCCAAAATTCTCTTTTATTCATGCTGTAACTACGGAAACCGTATCCATTGTTAGGAGACATTAAGCACATTACCCCGATCTCCCTTGCACGCCAGATGTATGACAATGTCACGCTCACTAGAGCAGGTGCTCAGTAGCCGCAAGGTCGTCAGTTCGAGTCCCCCTGGGGCAAGGGCGTATGTTAAAATGCCTGTATTTGTTTTCGTTCCAATAAAGTGCGGTCGTGCGTAATCTGGCCATTGTTTTAAAATGTAACATTGATTCTCTACGACCATAAGGACGCCCTAAAGCCCTCAGGACTGAATTTCATCCCAACTTGATACGATGAGCTAATGGTACGTAATATTTCAAATGTAGAGACTGCATCAGAAATCCCTCTGCTTTTGTTCTTATTGATATATTTTTGCAAATAGTCGGTCTTCAAACAGGATTAAATCTCTAAGAGTTCTCTATATCCTACAGTGGAATTAAGGTGTGGGCTGAAATTAAGTTATGATGATGCTAATAATAATAATTGATAAAAAGATCTCTAAGGCAATCCCATCCACTCATAACCTAGGGAAAGCAGAAGTGCATAAAGTCGGTAAATACCAGAACCTGGCGTAGAGATCAAAAATATCTGGAAACTACAAACTGTAAAAATTATACCAATAGTTATATCCTTGGAAGATGTGATCTTAACATTTTTAGCAGAGAACATTAAAGACATCGGGATTCCAGTGAAGATAATCAGCAATATACAACGAGCACATTGGTAGTGCACTCCTCACTGCCACATTGTGAGAAACTTTTTGAGCTGCTGAATAAGATGAAATTCTTCTCAGCAGCATCAATACCAACAAAAGTTGTGAAATAGTGATAACATAATTAATAATAATAATAATAATAATAATAATAATAATAATAATAATAATAATAATAATAATAATAATAATAATAATAATAATAATAATAATAATAATAATAATAATAATAATAAATAATAATTAAATAATTAAATAATAATATTAAATTATTATTATTATTATTATTATTATTATTATTATTATTATTATTATTATTATTATTATTATTATTATTATTATTATTATTATTATTATTATTATTATTATTGTTATTGTTGTTGTTGTTGTTGTTGTTGTTGTTGTTGTTGTTGTTGTTGTTATTGTTGTTATTATTATTGTTGTTGTTATTATTATTGTTATTATTATTATTGTTATTATTATTATTGTTATTATTATTATTGTTATTATTATTATTGTTATTATTATTGTTATTATTATTGTTATTATTATTATTATTATTATTGTTATTGTTATTGTTATTGTTATTATTGTTATTGTTATTGTTATTGTTATTGTTGTTATTATTGTTGTTATTATTATTATTATTATTATTGTTATTATTATTATTATTATTATTATTATTATTATTATTATTATTATTATTATTATTATTATTATTATTATTATTATTATTAATTATAATAATAATCATCATCATAGGCACTATAACACTTTAATTAAGCCAGAGTGCATCTATGGAGCAGAAACAAACATTTTGAACTGAAAAGCAGATAAATATTAAAAGCAGAAACATTATTAACAGTGAAGTATTCTTCATATTTAAGTTTGATTTATGAGTCACTATGTTTACACTCAAACTCCGTAGTAGTGGAAGAAGAGGAAGGTTCATTTAGTCACCAAACAGCTGAGGATGAGATCGAATGATCTTGAAAACGTTTCAATTATACAGCAACAAGTAAGTGAAGTTTGAGTGTAAACATAGTGACTCATAAATCAAACTTAAATATGAAAAGCAGATATCAAAATATAAGAAAAGAAGATCGTAAAATTAATAGGCAAATTTTAGGTCCACAAGTACTAGGTGAAGAATATAGATTTACAAGTAAAAATGAAATGATATTACGAAACGAAATTTAAATTGTATGAATATATTAAACGAGTAATTTCAAGTAGGATCAAAAACATATAATGGAATTTTATGAAATTAGAAATAAAGTGCAAGTAGAAGTTATGAACTTGATTGGTAAGTAAAAAATTATTTAAAATTGGCAGGAATTACTCAAGACAACATCCTAGACAGGGAGATCTTTAGAATGAAGGTAAGTGGCAAGTTGACCGAGAGAATAGACCGAAGTTAAAGACTGGAACAACCTGGACAGACGAGAGAAAAAAAGCCTACTGTTAAAAATGAAAGTACTTTGGACTCAGAGAAGTACTTTTCGTAGTTCATTAAAAAAAGATGATGATGATTATGATGACGATGATTATGATAAATAACGGAGCAACCACACATTGTTTAAAAATTTCTTCTCAGCATTGAGCATTGGCAAAATATGTCAGGACTTTTATGTAGAGGATTTTTAATTATTTTAAAGCAATTTTTAAAAATATATACATCCTTTAACAAAAAGAATTAGTTACTGAACAAGGAGGTATTATTTGCGGCCAAATAATGGAATTTAAAGCAGTTGGGATCCGAATACTGTACTCGGAATTTAAAAGAAAAATGTAAGGGTTGTGTGTTTCTTCTGAAATACTTAAAGCAAAATAATTTATATTTGTTTCTTTACATATATTAGAAATCTAATAGGATATTGAGGAACTGTAGATTTTCTTCAACCGGATAGAACTATCGATACAAAGTACACCAATACAAACATCCCTGTGAGCTATGTACATTCCTAGGCACGATGTACAGATGTTTCTCATGCGGTAGCGAGCAAGGCTTCAGGCGTGGTTGTTCAGGAGTGTAGTGGACTGGAAAATGCGAGACACGGCCCTGTGGACGGATGCAGCCGCTCGCCGTGTTTCAGCGTGCAACTCTGCAGACATTAAATTGAATGATAACCTTTCCTCGACCCCCCACCGACACACTTTAAATTGAAAGATGTCCATCGACTTGTTCACTTTCAGGATACCGCAACAGGATTACACATTCTTGTTCAAAAGGCAGCCTCTGAAAAATAAATGACAGCGCTGCTTGTAAACTCAGCTAGGATTTTGATTACTCTTATAATTCAACAGATAAACTTAATACCAGCTCTCGCACAGCCTTCCTGTCACAGCTGGATTTACAATGGACAAAAGATGTGATGATGCATTAAGCAGAAAGTCAAACATCCAAACCAGAATGTAAATAACTCTGTGTGCTACATTTATATGATCTTCTCAACCCAGTATCGTTTATGTTAGTATAGTCTACAGACTATTTTTTCAAAATCTTGTTGTTCTACCAACCTTCCTCGAGATAAACGTCCATTACATTGCAATATTTCATTTAGTTATAATGTGGATATAGTAGAGGCAAACCAAGTGAAATGTTTTAAATGGATTACTGTATGCTAATCTTGAAATTTCAAATTGCCAGAGTATTGAAAAATGTAAATAAATAGCTACGAATTTATGAAGAAAAAACGGTTTGAAATACCTAAGTTTACGTCTTAAATAAATATAGATTTTGTATGTACTAAGTTTCTGTCTATTCTTTATAATTTATACTTACATAAGAACCCTAAATGAACAGAAAGTTCAAGATTTGCATTTTATTTGACACCTACATCGGATAAATACTAACTCGGTATTGTGTTCAGTGCTTCCGAAGATGAAGATGAAGATTTTTCAGGAAAGCTATCCACCCAAACTATCCTTTATATATAACTACCCCTTTTTTCTTTTCAAAATGCTTCATTTAAAAACAAAAAAGTATCTCCGTGCATTAATTTAGTTAGTTCATGGAAATTAATCATTTCTTCATACTAGCCGTATACAGGCTAAGGTTTCTGATGGAGTTAACATGAAAAATTCAATGCTATGGCGGAGATTTGAACCATAGATCTCCTGGTTTCTGTCCAGTCGCTCTTATCCATTGAGCTACCATGGCCAACTTGTCGTCATTACGCAATTTTTAATTTTTAATGTCATGACGACAAGTTTGCCATGGTAGCTCAATTGGTAAGAGCGACAGGACGGAAACCAGGAGATCCGTGGTTTAAATCCTGACCATGGCATTGAATTTTTCACGTTGACTATCTAAGCTCTGTGGATGTTTACAAAAAATTAGTAAGTATATGTAATAGTCCTGTTTAAAAAATAACACATGCATTTTGGATTTTCAGGGATTAAATTAGTACACTTTAAGTGTTAAGAGAAATCACAAAACAATATAGATCTCTTTTAAGCTTTCTATTTATTTCAGATAAATTATTATGATTTTATCCATTTTCGACTTAACTTCTCTAGTTAGTTTAGTTAATAATTTGTAAAGTTTTAAAGAGCTGACGCTGTTCAGTTGTTTTACAGTTATATGGAAAGAGTACACAGTGAAATTTCTAGGACAGTATTACTGGCCACTTATTGTGTGTGTCTGTGTGTGTGTGTGTGTGTGTGTGTGTGTGTGTGTGTGTGTGTGTGTGTGTGTGTGTGTGTGTGTGTGTGTGTGTGTGTGTGTAGCGACTATATTGTATAAAATTTTCAAATTATTATTATTATTATTATTATTATTATTATTATTATTATTATTATTATTATTATTATTATTATTATTATTATTATTATTATCATTATCATTATCATTATCATTATCATTATCATTATCATTATCATTATCATTATCATTATCATTATCATTATCATTATCATTATCATTATCATTATCATTATCATTATCATTATCATTATCATTATCATTATCATTATTATTATTATTATTATTATTATTATTATTATTATTATTATTATTATTATTATTATTATTATTATTATTATTATTATTATTATTATTATTATTATTATTATTATTATTATTATTATTATTATTATTATTATTATTATTATTATTATTATTGTTATTATTATTGTTATTATTATTGTTATTATTATTATTATTATTGTTATTATTATTGTTATTATTATTGTTATTATTATTGTTATTATTATTGTTATTATTATTATTGTTATTATTATTGTTATTATTATTGTTATTATTATTGTTATTATTATTGTTATTATTATTGTTATTATTATTATTATTGTTATTATTATTATTATTATTATTATTATTATTATTATTATTATTATTATTATTATTATTATTATTATTATTATTATTATTATTATTATTATTATTATTATTATTATTATTAATGTCCGTGTGTTCCTTCGAATTACTTAAAACTTACCTTGCAAATATTTCTGTAGATAAGCAATAGGACTTTCACAGGTATGAAGCCAATTTGGAGGTTAATTAAAGTATATGACTACAGATCTTTAAAAATATAAACAAATATGATTTTTAAGATATGTAAACTCGGTATGTAGATATAACAAGAGATTCCAGTTTCCTTGGACTTCCTGAATGTCGGCGGTGACTTATGCCACAGGCATGTCCGTAGGTTTACTGTTGAGGTCACAAGAACGAGAAAAAGTTGACACTGCCCATACGTGGCCTACACAGTGATGAATACACGACCAAGCCCGATACTGCACAACGGATCATTAATTTATACATAACGGAAATGCATTAATTGCCTGACACTTTTAATTAATACTCCATAATGAAATCGTCTTAAAGAAGCACATCTTCATTCCGCTTTTATTTTCTCTCCTGCCTACGAAGGGCAGCCGAAGCAACAATCTATCTTTCGTTAATTACTATCGCAACATTGACAAGCCTCACAGAGTATAGACACGCAAGGAAAGGCGGGAGTAATGTCATTTTTCGATGACGTCATCCACCTCAAGCCGAAGAAAAAGAAGCGAGAATAAAAAGCGATCTCCCACGGATGATCAGGGGAAGCGAGAGGGAAGGGGAAAGAAGGAAGGGTGGAGACCAGAAACGCCCCTCAAATTTGGTCCAAAACACCAAACAATTTCAGAGTCTAGCCTTCCAGACTCAGTATTCAGTTCTATACCCTCCCTACGTGATGATAATATTGTCTGTGTGTCACCATATCTTTAGCTGGGATCACAAACCTTTCCCGAATATCACAGGATTAATCACACGCTTACGGTTGGAAATTTGAAGAAAAGGAATTGGGAAAAGTGGACCACTCCTCTTTCGTCATTCATTCTGATGAAGGGACATGAATGGGAGCGGGACATAGTTAATATAGCTATCCTCAGGATCGCTCATGAAAATGCATGGATCCAGACACTCAAATATCAACAGGAACCAAGATTAGTTCTGGTTGCCACATCATTCATGCTCAGAGCGCATTGTGTGTCGTTACCAGATACCCAAAATATTCAACGGTAGCTGTGTAAACACCCTGAACATCGCTGCCTTAACTTCAGTCCTGTCTACTTTTTCTCCTTTTTGAAACAGTGTTTCGTCTTCGTATTTCACCAAGCCCAGATTTAATTATGATTTACTATCGTTGAGGTAGTTTTCAACAAGAGACGTATCAGACATTTTAATGAACTGTGAACTAAAAATATTTGGTGAAGCATTACGTACCAAAAATACCATCGTTGGCTGATGAGCACACTTGTTCCTTCTGTTATTTCTGTTAACATTAACGATGGTAATAATGAAAATTTATTATATGACAAGGCAGGATTGGGCTACTTCAAAATACAGGTGAAACTGAATCACAAAATTAGATAATTTACCTCAGAAATTCCACGATTAGAATAAATAAATGTTATTACAGCCATGCTTAAATTACAAAAATATCATGAGAAAACTTACTAAAGTTATTAATACAAAATACAACAGGTTCAGACTAAAAGTCAAGTGGAAACTGTTGTTAGAAATCTTAATTGATTAATATAGTCTCATATGTTTGAACACGTGTCCAAATGTGTAAGTTGAAATTTTCCTTGAGGTAGAACAGTGTTCCGGGCGCTCGAAGACAGCTGCCTTTCCACACTCCAGCGTTATGTTCAGGCCCATAATGATGCAATCAGCTTTCATCGCCTGTCACAATATCCATTAAAATTCACCTCCTCCATTTCGAAATCTGTGAAGAAAGTTATGATTGATATACGACTCCCGGCCATGGGTTGACGTTTTAAGTCGACCCAATCCAACTTTTTACCTCTTCGACTAGCTCATGTGAAGTATTCCTAAGGTCCAGTCCATGTAAAAGCTGTAGATCTCATTTTATCGCCATCCTCATCCTCACCCTTACATCGTAAGTAATAGTCACCGCCGTCTAGGTGGATCCACTTCATAAATGGGTCCAATTGTGGCTCTGTGGAATGAGATTGCCCATGAAAATCGTAGACGAATATGGGGAGCACTACAGGTGACGAAGATGTCAAAATTGGTTGAACCTAAGAAGAAACCAAAACAAACGAAAAAATTACAGCTTCTTTTTGTGTGAAAAGAGGAAAAACTCAGTGCAATATTAAACCGTTTTAATACACGAGGTGCGTTTTAAGTTATAACACCTCCACTTTTTCTTTCAGGACTGCGACCAGATAGGAACGTCTGTTTTCTTTTTTTTTTTTTTTAAATACACGTGGACTGTTTTTGAATGAGTGACAGAGATGGCAGCACAGTACAGTGCACAGAATTCTCTTCGCAGCGACGAGAGTTAATGTTTTTGTAATTAAAATGGCGACGTTTTCATTGCAAGAACAGCGTGTAATCATTGTTTTCTATATTTTCGTGGTGTGACACCTATTGAAATTCAACGCCTGTTGAGTGAGACATCTGGTGATGGTACCATGGATGTGTCTAATGAGCGTCCCTGGGTGCGACACTTCACTGAAGGCAGAACATCGTGTGACAAACCAAGACAGTTGCAGACATCGCCTCCAAAATTGGCATTTCCGTGGGATCTGTGCACACAATCCTGCATGAAGATCTGAAAATGCTCAATTGATGATCCTCCAAAACGTTCTTCACTCGCTGAATCATGCCGTCAGACCGGCTGGTGCAAGGCCGTAACTGTCTTGGTTTGTTGTCACACGATGTTCTGCCTTCATTGAACTGTCGCACCCAGGAACGCACATAATCACATCCATGGTACCATCACCACATGCCTCACTCAACTGGCGATGAACTTCAATAGGTGTCATACCACGAAAATGGAGAAAACGAATGATTTACACGCTGTTCTTGCAATGAAAACGTCGACATTTTAAGTATGAAAAATAGTCTAACTCTCGCCGCTGCCGCTAGAGTTCTGTACACTGCACAGTGCTGCCATCTCGGTCACTCATTCACAAAGAGTTCACATGTATTAAAAATAAAACAGAAGCTCCTATCTGGTCACAGTTCTGAAAAAATAGCTGTTATAACTTGAACGCACCTGGTATACAAACATTACCCCAGGATAATTCATTTATTTTCGTGCACCTCTTTAGCCAAGACCTGCGTTAAGGAACAGAATAGAACTATTAAGTGAATCCTACTTCAAGGTAATTGTCAAGTTGCCTAAATAATATTTAGGTGCAGTTTTATTTAAAATGCATACGCAGCTTAAAACATCATCCGCAATTTAAGTTTCCTCTTGCATTCTTAAGTGGTAAGGTGAAAAATATTTTGTTATACTTCATTATGATATGTAAAATAAACACAACTCATAGAGTGCCCCAACGACAGCATAAATCATCTTTAATGCCAACATTGTTTTAAAGACACTTCGCGCCTCTCCCACCAAAAAGAATGCAAAGAAACAAAATACATATCGGAGGACGCCCTTTGTTTCATTCATTACTGTATTCGCCAAGTTGCATTTTTGGAGTTAACGGTCGCCAGAAATTGTTTTTTCTTGCAAATTGCATCGAACAAATGTCCACCATTCTTTTGCGAATTGTTCATGACTTCACTTGGGGTAATTAAAGGTCAGAAAAATAAACTCAACACCGATAAATTTGTAGATTGTAGTTTTCAGAAGAGCTGATCTGTTGAAATAAGCTTCTCCATTCCCATTTACAGAAAGCATTCTTAAGAAAGCGTATTCCTTTCCACAACTAGATCTGCATCTTTTCAGAAAGATCTTGCACACAGAAGTGGTTTAGCCCGGCTCTAGCGTAGCTGGTAGCCTGTCTGCTTCACATTCCAGAAGTCCCGAGTTCGAATCTCGGTCAGGGTGTGTTACCTGTATAAGGCTTTTTCCTGGGTTTTTCTTTATCCTGGAAGACTACTGTCGGGTAGCTCCAAGCTCAATAAACCCCGGACTCATCTGAGTACCATTTCATCAATTTCATTCATCGTCCTTTGTCGACGGGCCCTAAAACACCACACACACACACACACACACACACACACACACACACACACACACACACACACACACACACACACACACACACACACACACACTCATTCATCGTCCGATATGACTTAAAGTTGGAGGATGTAAATTAAAAACAGAAAGTGGTTTAGAATGAACGGGGCTTATAAGGCACCTTAGAAAATTGAAGGTGTGCATTTTATTTGTGATGAAAAACTTTTCATCATATGATATTTTATCAGAATTATTAGATACATTTTTCGGGGAAAAATAATTAAAGCTTTCTTTCAATGTGGAGATTATTCAAGGGGAATTTTCTTCAAAATGCATGGAAGGTCCTGAACTTGACTAAATTCGAATTTCTTAGTATCGAAATTTTCGTTTTTGAGTTATACTATTTCCGTACACACTAAATAAAAAATTAAAAATCATTTTAAGATAAGAATTAAATTTTAACATCATTTAATTATTAACAAATTCTAAATTCATAAAATCCTCTAATTAAATTATTATTATAATATTTTAAAAAGCTAACCTCTTTTAAAATTAAGTACAAAAATATTTAAATAAATAACATATTCAATAACTTTTATACTCCGAATTAAATTTTTTATAGACGCACACGACCGTTTTAAAACATTTTTGGTGGGGGGAAGAGAGTTACAGACCTCCTCAGATTTCCAATGAATTCTCCATATACAATTTTTGGGTGGAAGGGAGTAACAGTTGTGTGTGAGTTTGTGTTTTCAGTAATTTAGAAATTTTCAGTACCACAAAGAAAAAAAAAAATCATTGCGTACTTCAGTGAGCTCTTAAATGCCTTTTTACAAAATAAATTAGAATGAAAATTTAGCGATCATTAACGAAAAAAAAAAAAAAAAAAAAAAGATTTGGCTCACCAATATCTAAAACATACGTTTTAACCAAAATCATTACCAATTTCTTATTAAATGAAAACAGAACTGTTCTCTATAAAGAGTTACTTGGATACAGATAAGCTTTATCATAAGCTACTGAAAGATCCTTTAGAGGACCTGACTGTCTTTTATGTTTATTACTTATGGATCGCATTAGACACGTTTTAGAAATAATAAACGATATAAAATTTAAAGATAATTCAGTATTAATGCGTTAATTTTAGTTGCATAATTTAAACTTGCCTTCATTCCTTTATAAAATGAATCTCCCTGTATTATCACCTTAAATGATTAAATGATTTCAAAACTTTACCAGAAGGATACATTAAAATCTATATATTCTAAATTGTCGTTTTTTTTTCATATAATAAAAAATTATGCTTACTTTTAAATGCTAGAAACGAATAGATAAAACACCACTGGATAGCCAATGACCATACGCATATTTTAAAAATTGAGATCAAAGGAAAAGATCCGAAGAAAGATTTGTGTTGACCTCGTAGTTTTTGAGATCTTTTTGAACTTCCAGATTAGGCAGATCGAGATCGTTCTATGCTAAATTAAGTTCCATTTGTTTTCCTTCATGTATGCGATAAATAATAACCGAACTTAAGATTCGCGGGAAGATACCGGGCGGTCAACTTAGGCGGAACACTTTAAACAAATGCAAATGTCCAATCTAATAGAACCATCGTTTATTTCTAGAAATATGAACTAAAGTATTGTGAAGAGAATGAAGATCTTGTGAGAAATTACTTGTCTTCTTCGTCAAATGTTATAAAGCAGATACTTAATTTTTGGATAGCTTCATCTATAACCCAATTTAGAGTTTGCTGTCTGCAAATGTAACACTCCGCATCTCCACCCAAGTTCGAACCAATGCTGGCTGCTTCTCTTGCATTATTTTCAGTGCTGTCTCAAGTACAGTTTCTTTCACATTCATTACATTTTAAATTCAACACATTCAAACATAATATCTAACTATTCAGTGGTTAACGTTGGTTTTATAAGTTCTATAAGTTCTATAAGATAAGGCCCTATAAGGGCAAGGGCCCCCTATTAGAGAGGAGCTCATTAACTGTTCCTCATCCGGTGAACAGGCCGCCCCGTGGCTCAATGGTTAGACCACTTGGCTCTTACCAAGGCGGCACGGGTTCGATCCCAGGCGACCGCAAAGTGAGATTTGTGGCGGACGATACGGTGCTGGGCGTGTTTTCTCCGAGATCTCCGGTTTCCCCCGCCATCTCATTCCACCGGTGCTCCATCTTCATCTCATGCAACATCAGTGTCATCGCCTGCGGGGCCGTATGTAGTAAAAGTGGGCGTTAAACACTACACATTTCATTTCATCCGGTGACCTAAGCTGCGTAGTGTTTGTCGCGTTAGTGTGACATGTCTAGAATTTTGATCCTATGAATCCTCATTTGTTTATTTTGCACATTCACTGCACTGCAGCAGTTTTTACTGCAGTTAGACGGTTCCTGCCTGGGTTCCTTGGTGCACTTGGATGGTTCCTCCTGGGTTTCTTGGTTTCGCCACGTACTCCTGGTTTTGGCAATTGTGGACCAGTGGTTACTTGCTATCGCCTTGAACAAGTCGCCTCATCTGCGCCTTGGCCTACCTTTGTGCCTTCTACCTATGTATGGGTCCCACATCGTGGTGTGCTGCGTCCATCTCTCATTGTGAAATCTAGCCAATGACCACCCCTGATCCATTTAATCCTGTCAACTTGGTTAGTAATGTCGTTTGATGCGTTTGATGCTGACCGTGTAAGAAGGGACTCATTTGAGACTTTGTTTTGAGGGATATGTTCAAGTTTTTCCTTATGTCCCTTTGTCATATTTGTGTGGATTTTCTGTTTTTCTCGTTGTTTCCGGTATTCCAAGGCCTGGCCTATCATCTCATCCATCCCTTACGGGTCACCGTTCCTTCAAGCTCATAGGCACAAGTCGTCCATAGATCAAGGTGCTGAGTCCCCATTCCAAACGTTGTCATTTTATTTATTTATTTATTTATTTATTTATTTATTTATTTATTTATTTATTTATTTATTTATTTATTTATTTATTTATTTATTTATTTATTTATTTATTTATTTATTATTTATTTATTTATTTATTTAATTATTTAATTATTTATTTATTTATTTATTTATTTATTTATTTATTTAGTTATTTAGTTATTTATTTATATATTTTTTTAGTTTACTTCTTCTACGATGTCATATCTTTCCACAAATGAAATGGGTGAAATTATTCTCAAATGAGCCCATGGTCCTTAGGTTTTAGAGCACACGACAGTCATTTTTCAGGATGAAACCTTATCCAGATATCTTGGCCGAGATTCGAATTCGGGACATCTTGAACGCGAGGCAAACACGCTACCACCTAAGAAGCAGGTGTTTCATTTCTCATACCTCATATATCATATAATTACGTCTGTAACTTTAAAATATCACAAAAATGTAGCTTACGAAGTAATGAACAACATACGGAGTCCAACTAGAACGATATCGTTATAAACCTGTGAAACGGGAGAAAGAGAACAGATACAGCGTAACATAATGCTCTTTGGCTGTTGAAGTACCATATTCGACTTCCGGATGTTGAATCGAAGGTTTCCTTTGTCAAAGATTATCCCATCCTTCTTAGACTCTGAAGTATGAATCTGAGGCTAGATAAATATGTGAATGTAATATAATTGTGACACGCTGATTGCTAAATGCTTCTTGGTGCCTAAAACCCCACACAAAAAGACGTAATGAGTTTTGCTGATTGATTTTCTTCTAACTGAGTGCTCCCGAACAACATACGAGTAACTCAAATAGGAGGTGTTGGTTAGATACCAAACTTAAAATTTAAATCCAGTATGGTCCAAGGAAACCACATAAAGATGTTGCAGAAAATTCCAGTCCCAAACTGATTAATTGGCAAGCATTTATCATAAAAAACAAACCTCTTTTTTTTTAAAACAAAAGGTGTTGCAAAATAAATGTATGCAAGTAATTGATATGCTACTGAAACCAATTGAATAAAAAAGAGACATTTTGGAAAAAGGTTTGCTTCCGTGTGTGAACAGCATAACTCTTAAATATAAAAATTCAGCTAAGTATCAGATTTGCTAAGCCAGCATCCTCCAAAGAATGTAACAGATAAATGTTCAAAGAAATACCCCATCCCGAAACTGCTTTGCACTGAAAATGTTTACAGAATTTTGATTTTCTGAAAAATTGCCATAACGATTTTGATTAAAATATAATATTTTGAGACATTTTATGTCAAATTGAAGTTTATTCTAAATTTTATAGGAATAGTCTTCGAAACCCTATTCGTTCTGGACGACTTTTGCATAAGTGGTAAACGTAAGAGGTAGGTAGACAAAAATGAACTGCCAACAACAACAAAAATCTCGTTGAACCAGGACCGATCTAAGTTACCGAAAATCCAGAGAGTGAGAAAAACCTATTAAAATTCCGTGTACATCACCGAAATATTTGAAATGGGGTTTAGAAATTACTAACGGTCCACTTTCACCTAAAAACACAAACTATATGTACTGCAGTAGCTTATGTATCTGCACTGCACACAATATAGCTACAAACTAGTCGGTAGTAAAAAAGTCTGTGGGCTTCTGCTGTCTCAGTTTGATGTAACACTTACGAGTAGCGTGATCTCGCATCCGCTTTAACATTAGAAGTTCATTTGGCAATGTTTCGGCTTGACTCTCGAAATAAAGCATCAATTTCCCTATGTTTGCTATTACTTGTGCGTGGGGCATAACCACAGCTGGTTCATTAACACCGTCTGGATCTAAACACTGTTCATTCTCATTATCAGTAACACTGCAGGATGCAATAATGCCTTCGTAATTGGTTTATAATCTCTGTTCAGTTGTCAGTGTCTTCCTGTTCGACTTGAGAACTGCCATCGATAATTTTATAAATGTCTGTAAAATCGTCTTGTTCACTTATATTTTCTTTTCCTTCAATCTTGTTTTGTGGCGAGTCACACACGCCAGGCCATAACTTTGACTATGACTTTATCAAAGTTTTTCTTCCAACCTGGTCCCACGTAGGTGGGGTGAGTGCAATGAATTCACCCGCTGGCAAGAGAATTCCAGTAATGTACCTTCTGAGAATAGCAATTTATCGTCTGTAAAACAAGTCTTCGTTTACTATGCTAAACAACATTATTTCTTCCTCACAGAATTCAAGGAATGCACTTCACAACGACAGCTTCATCACATCACTGGAGACTTATCCACCATTCTGAACACGCCATCCAACTTCAAACACGTACTGTTATTCCTCAAAAGTACAAACTTGTATATGAAAATCTAATTCTAAGGATACAAATTTAGAATATACATGTTATAATGCAACAAATTGATTTTAATGTAAATTTATATTGAGGAATTAATCTTTAAAGAATTAATCCTTTTAAATACATTACTCCGGTATATAGGTGATTTTTAATTAATTAGAGCCAACTGAAAAATTCAATGCCATGGCCGGGATTTGAACCACGGATCTACTGGTTTCCGTCCAGTTGCTATATCCCTTGAGCTACCATGTTCAACGTGCCTTCCTGACATTAAATTCCCCAATCAACTCATCATATTTCCCGGTAGACCACTTAGGGTTCTCATATTTGAGACAATCACTTGTGGCGACTTACTATTGTGAGTACTTAATTACCAGGATTTTTATCGTAGATTATTTTTAATGTAAATTTATATTGAGGAATTAATCTTTAAAGAATTAATCGTTTTAAATGCATTTCTTCGGTATATGGGTGATTTTTAATTAATTAGAGCCAACTGAAAAATTCAATGCCATGGCCGGGATTTGAACCACGGATCTACTGGTTTCCGTCCAGTTGCTCTACCCCTTGAGCTACCATGGTCAACGTGCCTTCCTGACATTAAATTATCCAATTGACTCATCATATTTTCCGGTAGACCACTTAGGGTTCTCATATTTGAGACAATCACTTGTGGCGACTTACTATTGTAAGTACTTAATTACCAGGATTTTTATCGTAGATTATTTTTAATATAAATTTATATTGAGGAATTAATCTTTAAAGAATTAATCCTTTTAAATACATTTCTCCGGTATATGGGTGATTTTTAATTAATTAGAGCCAACTGAAAAATTCAAAGCCATGGCCGGGATTTGAACCACGGATCTACTGGTTTCCGTCCAGTCGCTCTAACCCATTGAGCTACCATGGCCAACTGCCGTCCTGACATTAACTTCTCCAATTGACTCATATATATATATATATATATATATATATATATATATATATTTTCCCAGTAAACCACTAGGGGCTCTCGTATCCGAGATACGCTTGTGGCGACTTACTATCGTAAGTACTTAAATCCCAGGCTTCATCATTTAACTCTTATTATTTTAGTTAATTGATGGAAATAAATCGTTTCTTCACACTAGCCGTATATAGGCTAAGATTTTGGATGAATAGAGTCTACTTGAAAAATTCAATGCAACGGCCGAGATTTGAACCACGTATTTCCTGGTTTCCATCCAGTCGCTCTTACCCATTGAGCTACCATGGCCAACGTGCCATTGGCATTCAATTTCTCAAGTTGACTCTATTCATCCAAAACCTTACGGCTAAAGTGAAGAAATGATTAATTCCAATCGATTAACTTAAGTAAATGTGTGCTAAAACCATTTCTAATAAACTGTAACTTGACTAACATGATATAGGTAGAAAAAAAAGTGTTTTAAGAATAAGTTGTATAATAATGAGTAGAGAATGCCATATGAATCCATGCATAAGAATTTTAAAGGGAACTTCAAGTTCTTCCACCATTATTTATCAATATACACGAAAATCCTCAAAAGTAATAATGCTAAAATATATCAGATCATCGCACAGACGTTTTGGTCTACATAATAAATTAGCAGTATTATTGCGGTGTTGGTATAAGCTTTAATGTGCCACTTTCTTGCTTCAAGCATAAAGGGCACCGAGCTCTGCAACTGTCTGGTGTTTATAATTATGTTAAATAGCTAGACTCTGGGTCATTTAAATAAAACAAAAGCTTGTGACGATGTAAATGTCACGCCATGGCATACTTATCCATAGCGAATGATCGCTCGTCCGCACATATATTAAACTTCTTGATAACTTAAACCTTGCACTAGCAGTCTCGAGGCGTGGAAAATAAATCATAGAGAAATGTTTTAATTGCTTCAGTTAGAAGCGTATTTACACAACAGTATGAAAATAGAAGCCTTTATGCTTCCTTGCATTTTAAGCAACGGTCTACTGATAATGTTTGCTTATACACAGTGTGTTGGGAGATCTACTGATCCTAAGCCTGTTGGTAACGGGTCGCTATCAAATGCCGTAACACCTTAATGATGTCCCTTCGTATCATCACGACATTAGCCATCGTCTGAGAATACATTATTATTGGAATTACTTATTTAATTACATATTCTGAAGCAGATGAGGACTTTGATATTGTCCCATATCATCTTTTGGCATCTCTTCCTCTTCATTTATTTCATTATTCAAATTTTTTTCTCCATCATTTGCCCTCTGAGATGTTCCTGTATTACCTTACGAGGGGGTATCGTAAAGTTTTAACTATCGCCCTTCAGAAAATATGATAGAGAGTTTGTGTTGATATGTGTTTATTAGTTCTTCTCTACGTAGTCGTCATCCAGAATTACACATTTTTCCCAGCATTTCTTGACCTTCCGAATACCTTGATTGTAGAAGTCTGCAGAATTTGCTTTAAACCACTCTTCCACTTCATTAATGACGTCATTTGTGTTGTCAAATCGGTGACCACGCAATGGATTCTTCATTTCCGAAAAAAAAAACGTCACTTGGTGTGAGATCGGGCGAATAAGGCGGATGCTGTAAAGTCTCAGAGCCACATTTCCTTGTTTTGTCAACTGTAACTTGAGATGAATGAGCTGATGTATTGTCAAACAATAAGTGCGAGGATCTACTCCCATCAGTCCTGGATCCGTAGGACCAGAACCCGGTCCTCTCGGGTTTTTACCATAGGACAGTACCTATTTTATAAATTGCCCCCCCCCCACTGCACACGGCAGACAGGAAGTAAGTGGATACGCCACTTACGCGCCGGTCCAAAACGGACCGGCTACCAAATAACCTTGGAGGGGCCGCCGGTGATATAGCACACCAGCTACTAGCTCTGCAGGCTAGTACCCGGGACTTATGAGGCAGCCCTCTGCCACCTCTAGGTGGCCGTTGCCTGGCCCGAGGTACCTAATTTCCCGTGGGTGTCGGGAACGCACTGCCCCCTCGAGACCAACCCAATCCGAACTACTCCCAGAAGGAGGGGCTCGAATGTCCGGCCCTAGGTTCCTCTAGTAACATCAGAGGTACCACGACTGCTAAGGATCCGCAGCGTCCGCACCACGGCAGCTGAAGGAGAGGGATCCCCTCCCCTACGGGATCATTGTCAGACAGAAGACGAACACCTTTGAAGAGTATGCCGCGTCGTTTCATAATCAGAGCTGCTCGTAACTTGTCCAGAAGACTGCAGTAGTATCTGCCAGAGATGATTTGAACATTGGCGAGATAATCTGTGAGGATAACTCCACGACAGTCCCAGAAAACTGAAAGAATGACCTTCCCAGCTGACTTTTGCAACTTTGCCCTTTTGGGAGGGGGAAATCGGCGTGTTTCCATTCCATACTCGTGGTTTTTGTCTCTGTATCATACTGATAGATCTAGGAATCATCCATGGCTACCAGACGATCAAAAAGATCATCTTCATCTTGTTCCAACAGAATCAACATGTCTTGAAAGGCCACCCCGTGTTTGCTTTTGGAAAGGGGCTAGCAAACGTGGAACTCGGTGCAGACACCTTACACATGTGCAGTTCTTCGTGAATCATTTTCCACACACTACCATAACTAAGATGTGTCTCATTCATGATCAGTTGGATGGTCGCTCGTCTGTCTTACAGTATTAAACATTCCACTTTCTTCACTGTGACAGTCATCTGTCATTGACGGTCTACCAGCTCTTGGCTCATCTGTGAGGGACATGTGATCAGTTCGAAAATTCCTTTTCCACCTCACAATAGTGTCATACGATGAGAAATAATTTTCATAAACAGCCGTCACCTCATCATGGATTTCCCGGGCAGTTTTTAGCTACAAATTCAGGAACTTGATCACACTACGAGCCTCAATTTTCTCCATTTTCTCCATTTTCTCAATTTTCTCCATCTTCTGGCACTCACTGTAAAAAAAAAAAAAAAAAAAAAAAAAAAAAAAAAAAAAAAAAAAACTCAAATCACTGCAACTAGCAACAGTATGTCCCGAGGGATCAATCATGACACTAAAAAATGTTCATTACTCTAGCGTAAAAACTACCGGGTGATAATTTACAACACCTCCTCGTAATAGCAAAACCCTTAGCGTCATCCACGTTGTAGCTTTGTTAGTGTATTTCCCTTCTTCCTTTCTCTCACACTCCATGGTTGAGTCATAACGGACGACGAATAAAGTGGATGAAAAATGATGCTCAAATGAGTCCTGAGTCCATATAATCAAAAGTTACCCCCGTTCATCTGTCGATATAAGGGGTACCCTCGATGATGATTATGGTGATGATAAATAGCTTTAATAGACTCTTAGGGCTCTTTCCCTTTGTAATGCGATTAAATTTGTCGTGGTTATCGGTTTACGTATACTTAAGTAAGTAATAATGTAACATTTGTCTCTTACTTTCTCTACCACGTATAGGATAGAAAGTAGAGAAGGTAATGCTTTCCACACAAAAAGTCCGATACCAAGATTTTATGGATACATATGTTTTGAGCTCCCCGAAATTCAAAAGGACAATTTTAGAAAAATAGTCCGTGGATCTTAGTGAGTATGCGAGTGCCTGTTTGTCAATAGCATAAATAAAAACAGAAAGTCGCGTTTTTAGTATATTCCAAAGACTCGACTAGAATATTTTCAAGGAACCCCCCTCCCGTGCCTCATAAAACTCAAACTACCCTTTACATGAAAACGTTTCCAAAGGTGTTAATTTTCTTAACAATATCTCTAAGAGGTTTTATTAAAACATTATAATGTTATATCTCAATATTTTCGTGACAAATAAAATGTATATCTTGAATTTTCTTAGAATAGCTCTAAAGTCACCTTTTTAATTGCCTTTTTCGTAAATGCTCAACCTTAAAGTAAGACAAAGCCTTACTTCACAAAAAGGTAGATTTCGATAAAGCTCAAATCTTAAATAATGTTTGTCATTTTCGAGGTATTTCTTGTTTTAGCTTGAATTTTAAATATACAACGAAATGGGGCGCTTATATTAGATTAATTTATTCACGAATTTCGAAGAAATTGGAGAAAATTCAACCTGAGATTTTCGATATACAGTGTAATGACCTACTGAGGAACAACTACAAGGAAATTAATTTGATTTATTTTTAAACGCTATGCAGAATAACAGAAATGTTGTGCACGAGAACTAATATTAGATTCCGTATAAACGTATGTGTGAAGACATTTTCAAAAATGAAATACGTCAAACCAAAATATAGATGAATGACTGCAATGACTAAAATACCTTTAGATGATAGACTGGAAGAAATTAAAACCAAAATCACAATTATATCAGAGAAAAGTCAGTTTTATTATTCTTATTTAACATAAACTGCTAAATCATGTAACAATGTTATATTGTCTATGAGTTACGTTACCATAAATGAAATGTGTAGTGTTTAACGCCGGATGTTGCTACATACGGCACCGCAGGCGGTGTCAGTGATGATCCATGAGATGAAGATGGAACATCGATGGAATGATATGGCAGGGGAAACCGGAGATCCTGAAGAAAATCCGCCCCAACGCCGTGTTGTCCAACACAAACCTCACTTTTCGATCTCCTGAGATCGAACCCGGGCCGCCTGGGTGAGAGTGGAGTGGTCTAAACACTCAGCCAAGGACAGTGATGATCCATGAGATGAAGATGGAACACCGATGGAATGGTATGGCAGGGGAAACCGGAGATCCTTAAGAAAATCCGCCCCAACGCCGTGTTGTCCAATACAAACCTCACTTTTCGATCTCCTGAGATCGAACCCGGGCCGCCTTGTTGAGAGTGGAGTGGTCTAAACACTCAGACAAGGCGCGGCGTGTCACATTACCATGAGAGTGTTTGAAAAACTGAAAATTTGTGAAGTGATTAATTACATCGATTATTAATATCTAATTGTGGAATTTATTTCATAAACATAGAGTGAAAAATAGTAAGATCTGTGAACCTCTGCAAGTGAGCTTTTAGTTCATAAAAAATAAACTTATGTTACTCCGCCATGATTCATTCTCCGACGGTTACTGTGGTCCTCTTATGAAAAGTTGGTCAAAACTTGTCCTAGGACTATAACTAAACTAGACTCAACCTCCATTTATCTTAAGTTCAAAATATCCTTCTCAGACACTGCACTGCTCCTAGATATGTGTCATGAAGTTTTGGCGAACATAATCCTTGACTTTAGAAAACGAAGTGATAAATATAAAATATATTGCTGGTATATGTAGGTTGTAGGTGAACTCTCTACAAGGAGGACGACATTTTGTCACTGTAACAGATATCAACAAAATGGTGATCGATTATTCGCGCTGGTTGTTGATCGTTTAAGCAACAGTAACTTACAGCTCATACTTAAGTGATGCATGAATTAAATGGATATTATAAATATTAAAAATAAAATTCAGCTGCCAGGTATTATATTGCTTACATGTAATAACCTACACTCGTATATAAAAAAGTTATATAGCTTAAGAAGTTCATGAGCATACGTGTGGTAACCAGTAGATATTAAGATATTAGCAGTTATTGCAGAAAGTTCAGCTTTAGGCCCATGACAACGTGAAGCGGAAGTGGATAATAAACGAACGTATTGGACACATTTGAAACGTGCATACAGATTAAAAGAAAACAGTCATATTGTCCAAGGGAAGAACATAACTGAAATTAATCATGAAGAGGAAAAAGGTGTCCAATACATCCGACGAGATCAAACTGCTTACTTACAGCTAGAGTATGCGTAAAGAGGCTTCTGGAAAGCAGTTAAGTTAAAATTAGAAGATATTGACAGAGAAGACATTTTTGCCAGTAAAAGTGACCAAAGCTCACTGAGGTTATTCGAGAAATAAAAACAACCTGGCGGAGGAAAGGATATATAGACATATGTAATAAGTCAGGGCGAGAAGGTTTTGCTTGGGCGAGAAGAGGAGTTAGAAATTTGAAAGGCATAGTTCAAGAGAGGGAGCTAGGTAAATGTCCATTGTGTGGAGAAGACGGTGCAGATTTGCATTGTATATTATACTGTAGTCAAACAACGATATGGAGAGAGCAGGCCTGGCTAAGTAAATGGGACATTTTGGGGGGTGAAGTAGTAATTAGAAAAAATTTGTTAGTAAAAGGGGAAAAGAAAAGGAGAAATATAGGGAATTATTTAGGAAAAGCTAAAGAGAGAAGGCTAAGAACAATTAAGAGAAAAATGTAGAGTGGGATAGGTGAAATGGCAAAAGTGTAAAATGGGATAGAGGGCCTCCAATACACAAAAATCTAGGATTAGGTATATGGGGAATGAATTATTATTCAATAGTGGGCAACATGATAGGATTTTCAGTATTTAGGAATATATAAAATTTTCCAGTATGGATTTTATAATTGTAATCTTGATTGTGTATTTCCATTTGATGATGTAAAAGGAAAAATGAGAAATAAATTACATATTACAATTACAAATTACTTACAACTGTATTTGAAGGAGTATTGAATGAAAAACCAATAAACCAGATGATACCATTATTAGGGTAGATGGCCTAGAGACAGAAAAAAAAAGTTGTGGCCAATGATTTACCCTTTGGCGGAAACTTATGATTGACTTTTCTATGTCTGTTCTTTAACTTTTCCTGTGGTTACTCTACACCTCCGAGAAGTGGGCGGGTGGAGAGCGGGATAAAGGTAGTTTTGTACATCTCTATTCTACGGTAATAAATTTTGGAATAAGAGAGAAGAAATGTTCCACGCTTAGCCTAGAAACCGTTGTGTTGACCTTTGTTGTTGTATAAAGGCAGACAGAAGTGTTGTCAACATTCATTGATAATCCGCGCGTTGGAAAGAGATGGCGTGACTATAGTGGGGTGTGCCCCGCCGCGAGTGAATGGATGGATGGATGATGGACGCAGATGGGCGGGCTTGCTTGGCTCAGGGACCGTCGCTGTAGGATAATTACCAACCATTGCGCGAGCTGTCGCTAAATACAGGGATACCAACCTCTTCAGAACAACACCGTCCTAACTCGTCTAGCTGGAGAGTAACGATACAAACTTGACTCGTGTCCTGCGGTTTCCTATTTCCACTTCCATCATACCGGTGTTCGAGGTCGTTAAGGCAGTGACTCGCGAACGGGAGATTTGCGGCTCAAACCCAGCAAGGACCTTTGCTGACTGAGGAAAGCTTGTCTTTCTTTTCTTCCCTGGTTTTCTTCAATCCAAACTGCTAGTGTTAAAAAAAAAGTACCCTCACTTAGATCAGGAAAGTTTCCTTCCCAAATTTCCTTTCCCAGTTATTTAATTTCATGAACCATTAGTCTTTACGTCTCTAATGTTATATATGGTCAGAATTCTAGAGGAACTATAGAGGTTATCAGGAGAGATAAAGAATTACATGAAATTCAGAATATATAACATAGTTACTAACACTCCCCACATGGCAACCTTGGCCTTCGGGGTAACCTCACCCCACCAAGTGATGACCGGACCCATTTCTCAGGTGGAGGCACCCAGAGGGCGGTGTCCATTACCTCCGATGATAGGGTGATAGTGAAGATGGCGGTGAGGTGAGAGGACCTACAGTTTTTACCGTGGACTCCGAACCACGTTGGGCATAGGGGATACTTCACGTGTGCTAGACAGAGGTGAAGGCGTGGATAGGGCCGACTTAAAATCGCCAACCCCAGAGCCGGGAATCGAACTCGGGACCCTTAGAACGGGAGCCGCGAACGAAACCACCGCGCTACCCCGGCGCCCGAATATATAACATTGAAAGTAGGAAATTTGTGGTGCTTTACACAACAAAATCACTGATCATTTACAGGAATTTAAAGTTAGAATAGTAAAAAGAAGATGAGATGAAGCAGTATGGAAGAAATTGCAACAAACCTTTCACTCGTTAAAAAAATTAAGTGTAGCTAAGTTACCACCATTCAGAGAGGACTTCCCTAAATCAGTTACAATTTGATACATAGCTTACAATTAGATGATTCTTACATCAATTAATTTAATTATTTCTTCCTGCTTAATTATATCTTTATATGGGCTGGAAAATGGTTAGCAAAATTGAAAGGTGTAAGAGGAAGAAGAAATTTGGACTAATGTCCAATTAGTGGGGTGAAAGACAGTTATTGGCTTGTGATTCCGGAATGAGAAGAAATCAATAAAATGGGGAGTAAATTAACATTGAAGAAATTGATCAATTTACGGAAAATGCTATTGAAATTAAAATTAGATCAGTGAGGTAATTGTTAGTTATGTGTGAAATGTAATACAAAAAATGGATTTGAAAATTGTATCAAGAAGATATATGGGTCCAGTATATGATCCGGAAGCAAGATAAACGATGTTGAAGCTTCTTGGGACCTATCGATTAAGCAGCCACTTGCAAGTTTGGAGTCCAGTGCATGTTTGTTAATGATTAGATTAACATTTGATAGGAAAGACAACTGAATGTAACTGTCATGTATCTACATATTTGTAGATACCTTCTATATTCACCGTGTACCATTGAAATGTAGGCGTTTAGTTTAATATATAATATTTGAGCTTTGCACTACTTTTTTCGTGCTAAAAATTAAATTTATTTTAATACAGTAAGCATAAACAATATAGCAGTGAAGAACTGCACACTACATAACACACATGTTTACTTTTGTCAAAAGTCAATGAGCGTTTTTCTTTGTTATAATCATGTAGGAATTCAATGCTTTTGTTTAATAGACGGAGACTTTGAAGCCAAGAGTGAAATACAGCAGTTGGAAAGGTTGAGTCACGTGGTGATCTAACATGCGGGTGTCCACTAATGTAATAACAATAATAAATAATAGCAATAATATCTCGTCAATGCTGACGTTAGGAGGCGCTTGGGTTCCCTCGGAGCGAGGGAGCCGAAGCATCTGACCTGAGAGATGAAATCAGGGTTGAGTGGTCGGCCAAATTTCTGAGTTGAATGAATGATGGAGCAATTGGTGGAACGATGGTGGGGGTAACCGGAAGTCCCGGAGGAAACCCACCCCAGCGCCATGTTGTCCACCACAAATCCCACTTTGCGGTCGCCTGGGATTGAACTCGGTCCGCCTAGGGGAGAGCCAAGTGGTCTAACCATTCGGCCATGGCGCGCATAATAATAATAATAATAATAATAATAATAATAATAATAATAATAATAATAATAATAATAATAATAATAATAATAATAATAATAATAATAATAATAATAATAATAATAATAATAATAATAATAATAATAATAATAACAATAATAATAACAATAATAATAACAATAATAATAACAATAACAATAATAATAACAATAATAATAACAATAATAATAACAATAATAATAACAATAATAATAGTAATAATAATAGTAATAATAATAGTAATAATAATATAATATAATAATATAATATAATAATATAATAATATAATATTATAATATAATAATATAATAATAATAATAATAATAATAATAATAATAATAATAATAATAATAATAATAATAATAATAATAATAATAATAATAATAATAATAATAATAATAATAATAATAATAATAATAATAATAATAATAATAATAATAATAATAATAATAATAATAATAATAATAATAATAATAATAATAATAATAATAATAATAATAATAATAATAATCCATTGCGCGACAGCTCATATAGGGTCAAGGCCTGCCAACCCAACTGCTGGCTTCACGCCCACATACACATGGTAGAGGTGGGAGATCATCCAACCAATACAGGGAAGAGAGGTGGTCAGCATCTCGGCACCCCTAGCCGGAAAGTTGGCTTTCTTGACCTCAATGTCCTCACGATGCTGAGTGGAACTTATAATCCGCACCCCCATGAGTGGGTTCTATCCCGGGTCGCATTCCGTGGCAAGAAACCAAAGCATGATTCCTCAGCCCACTATGCCACGGCGCAGGACTATCCGCTAATGTAGAGTGCCTTATTTTTCACTGGTGGCCGGAAGGCCGGCCGGTGGAAGGTACAGTTTTATTTATATGAAGTGGCAGTCCGATGCGCAGTAAAGGGGTAGGAAGTAGTGTGCTGGGGGGGGGGGGTAAGGTAGATATCATATCTCACTACAACCAGAGATCTGTTTGAACCCTTACCTTGAAGCTGATTTCATGTATTATGTGTTATTGCAGTCCATGATGTATTTTAGACAGATATGGCCGTTTCATTGCTTCAAACTGGGCTTCATCCTGCCCACTTGAATCATCGCCATCTTCTCCAAGTGAATTACTATTTCCTGCCCTGCATCCAATAATGCTTCTTCCTGCATGTATTCTGCTTCAATTTTCTTCAAGTCCCTGCATCATACTTGCCAATCCTGTGCTAAATTCTGACAAATTTGTTATCAGCTAACTGAACATTACTGTCAGCCACCCAGTTTTTTTCGGTACCAAACAGAAAATATACTGCAAGGCCTAAAACAAAATTTACGATGGTGGTTGACACTGCATTTTAGTCCTAAATGTCCGCCCTTCCCCCGCCCATACACCATAGATCGGTAAAAGGCGTCGGGATAGCTCTCTTAATCATAGTTACGTTAAATTCTCAGCAGCAATGCTGCACATAAACCACTGATGCAGGTGGAAGAAGAAAGGTCTGCGTAATCATGTATGTCGCCAGGAAAAAAATATAGACAAGCGCTAGGAGACACAACGCGTCCGTCAGCCACGCCTCGCACTTTTGGCCTAGTAATACTACAGTTTACAATGGAAGGAAATAAAAGCGTGAAATATCGTAAAATGCAATAATTATTGCAGCCTTTCTCTGCTCTGAAAGGTTAAGGTTTTATGCTTTGCATAACTGCTTTAGTAAAATGTACATTGCAGCAAAACAGCCAATAAGACCAGGTTTATCTAAAGAAGAAAGGAAACAATATTTATAGAAAGCATATAAATTCAGGAAATGTGACAAAAAGTGTATTATCCCATTCTGTAGTTACTTCTTAATGGTGGATCATAAACATTACCTAAGAAAACGGCATGAGAATTTGTTCCATATTTGAGAAGGGAATAAATATCCTGGTTATATCTTGACTAGTGTTTTGAGTATTAACGAATAGGGGACAAAATGTTTGTTATATTTACCACCATCCTTCACCGTTTCGAAGAAAAAGTTTAGGGGTGTGTTGGGCGGTACTGGTAAGCAGGTCAACTTCAAGCGAAAAAGCTGAAACCTGAGAGGATTCATCTAATGTGAGGGGACAAATAGAGCTCTAATCAACGCTGTTGAGTTGGTGTTTAATTTTTAAGCTGTTTGTTTATTTGCTGTTATTGTATTTATATTTCTTAACTGTTCTTGATTATATCGTAAATCTTTAAGGTCTGCTGGTTAAATTGTTTCCTTCTTATTTAAGCTATTATAATGGACTATATTTTACAGTTTATTCTAAACATATTTCGCTGTAGTAATCTCTCTCCCTCCTCCCTCTCTCCCTCCCTCTTTTTCATATGCATTGCCAAGTACTAAAGATAACTGAGACCCTTGCAATTCTTATCAACTAATTCGTCTACACCTAAATTTAAATAATTAATTACCCATTATTTTTATTAGTTATGATTAGAGCCCGGACTTTCAGGTTTTAACCTTATTTCACTAATAAAATCCTAAATGAAGGTTAGACACCTAAAATAATCTAAACATCTGCTTTCTCTTTTGGAAATGAAGAATGCTATTTTCCGATTTTCAAAGTTAATTTGGAAGGTCATATTCGAGGGCAAATTAAACAAAAACAAGTGAAATTCGCCATTAAATGACATTCATCTCAATAAGGAAAGGATGTACGGGTAAGATCAGATTTCGAATTCTGTTCTTCTGGAATTCTGTTTTGTTTCTATGCCGAGTACTTGGACATTAAAACATCTTCAATGCATTAGATTAAATAGAAGCTTCCTCCATTGCCAAGGCCAACAGATCAGTCGAGTGCCACACTCTTGCAGCTTCCATTGTTTATATTAACACGCATTTTGGATTTTTACCAAAAGCTATTATCCAGTTGGAAAGTACAGCTTTGCCACTAAAAGATGTTATAGATATCATTGACAACGTTTCGAGAAAACAAGTACACCGACCAATGGTAGGTGCATGTTCTTCAAAGTTGCAGAAGATTTGTTTAACGAAATCCTAGTTTTGAAGATATGAAAATCTGAAACTCGGTATTCCAGGGAGAAAAGTATACGGTAGTCTACCCCTAGAACCTGCTGCACTGGCATCAATGGTTCTACGCTCCAATGACGCCATGTTCTGTTGAAATGACATTCAAGAATGTGATGTGTGACAGTAGAAATCGTTTACCTCCAAAAATTGCGGTAAGATGTAACTATCTACTGCAATGCCAAAAGATGACCTTTAAAGCCAACATTAAACTTTATTTCGTGCGTTCTTTGATGAATATCTGTGACAAGATATACTTTTCTGTGATAAGCACTTGAATAAATCTTACAAATACGTAGTAGAAAATGAAATTTATAACTACTTGTACTGATAAACAAATAAAAAATTAAAAAAAGACTATTTTAGTTAAGATAAATCTAAAACTCTTCTTTTAAACATATAAGAAAGCTAATATGAAAGAATATTCTACTTAAAAATCGGGCCATAATTATAATAAGTATCCAAAATTGTTTCAATACACATGAACTACGTAGAAGCATACAGGAAACTAGAATGAAGGTCACTTGTTTAAAAAGAAGTCTGCTCTATGTATGTTAGAGTTGATATTTTCAATAACCTTTACATGACCTGGTGGGAAACTAAAGAACAGACATTTCAAAAGCGTGTAATTTGAGGCACTGGAAAATTCCAGACCAACAACAGGAAATGTCTTCTGATGACTAAAGCTACACACACAAAAAGAAGTATATTTATTTTATTCCACATCTCAGATTATGATAATGTAATTATAGTTGTTACAGTTTTTCCTAAGAAAACGTTTTCTTTATGAAAGTTATCGAGGAAGAATTGAAGCACTCAGATTCAGAAATTGTTAAGTCAATGTTTTTGCGAAATCGTGTTAAACACATGATAAGCATTCTGAATACCAATTCTGTAATAGTGCTAGGATCAGAAGATTTTAGGTCGAATATATTATGACCCTGGCAAGTTGAATGGCAACAGTTTCAGAAATAAATGTTGTAAGTCAGCCTTTTCGAGTTGGACGTTGTTAAGTCAAGTAGTTACCGCCTTAGCCGTTTGGTGGTGCAATTACACTGTGCCAAACAAGCTCTTTGATATCAGCTGATGATACATTTTAGATAAGATAGGTATTTAGACATTACACATTTTAGACATTCGTCAAGTGCACTTTCAGGAAAGTGCAATACCAAGGCACTCTTTCATGCCTATTGACAGAATTTTTGGTAATATTGAGAAGAAGAAACGATCAATGGATAAAGTCTTAGTCCCTTCCACATGGGTGAAACTGATCAAAGATTCACTACAGAATAAGCCCATTGATATTGTCGATGTCAAACGTTCACTGACCGATAACGGGAAAAATGATGGCACTCAAGTTGTTGAAGTTTTTGACTTCAAAGGTGCCCTCGACCATGTCCTTGTAAGATGTATTCCTGAATTCACTTTAATCCGGGGTGTGTATTTCAAAAGAGGATGTGTTCCAGAAGTTCATCACACAATGTCTTCCTCACTTTATCGTCCCCTCTCTTTTGAGAAGAGTAATGAGGTTACAAGCCTTACACAAGGAACATGTTACTCTGCCAGAAGGTACCACATTTTATGACACTATTACATGTGGAAGTGAGGTAGAAGATGATGTAGTAGAGTTATAGTGATGTTTTGGTGATAATGTTGTATGTTAATTCATGAATTGCAAACTGGAATAGTCCATGGTAGAAATGTATTGGTAAAAATAAAGTAATAGTTTATCCATGGCTACATATTATATTGTATAATGGAAAAACTCTAACATTAAGAATCAGAAGCTGTTAAGTCAGGTGACTTAACAACTTTTCATCCATTTTAAATTAATTTTTTTAAGTCCTAATAATAAAATATCCTGTCACACATGTTACATATGTCAAACTGTGGTAAACGCTTCAACACAGTACTTTGTACTTCCAAACGGAGCCATCACATAAAATCCTTTCCTTTGTATTACTATTTTGGTAGTTAAAATTACTTTTGAAAACTTTGAGAAGCTTTCCTGCAGAATTTTGAAACCGTGACTTAGCAACTTCTGCTTCTGACCGCTTCAGTTTCTAAAAGAGCGTTTGTCATATCTCATAAAACACAGGCCCTTTTCTAAAATCCCCCTGCGGTGCCGTATGTAGTAAAAGCGGGCGTTAAACACTACACATTTCATTTCATTTTCTAAAATGCATTTCTTTCAGAGCGTTCATGGTCCTCAAAAATAGCTTTCCGATGAAATCTTGTTTTGGATGGAATCCAGTACTTCTTAGAAATTTCTTTCCAGAATTTTCTGTCCGATAGAACCAATACGTATTTTTGACTGCAGTATGTTTACTACTGTGTCTTATGCGTACTCTTGTTATCTAACCTCTGTTATACTCATTTGCACAGACACATAATGGCCCGTGGCTTTGGAATGTGACAGTGAAAGTTAATTTTCAGAGGTTACAAGATTGGAATTGGCTGGCCCCGTAGCTCTGTCGGTAGAGCACCTGCCTGCCGTGCTAGGAGTGCCGGGTTCGATTCCCGGCGGGGGGGTGGGGTTCATGGCCACAGCTGGTTCATCAACATTTTCTGAATCTGAATACTCTTCATTTTCATTTTCTGTAACACTGCATGATGCAATAATGCATTCTTCTGTAATCGGTTTATAATCTTTTTGTCGATTTGGAACCAATGACAATTTCTCCATCAACATCGGAACAGCCATCGATATTTTTAAAAATGTCTATAAAAACTTCTTGCACACTTATTTCTTCTTTTTCTCCAATCTTGTTTTCTGACAAGTCACACACACCCGGCCACAACTTTTTCCATGATTTTATCAAAGTTTCTTTTCCTACCTGGTCCCAAGTGCAATGATTTCGAGTAATATACTTATTAAAAATAGCAATTTATCGTTTGTAAAACAAGTTTTCATTTACTACGCTAAACGACATAATTTTGTTTTTCAAAACTGGTCCGTGTTATCCGAACGTCCGGGTTAAAGAGGTACGGGATAACGAGGCTTTACTGTATATAGGTAAAAAGTATAAAATAGTAATTATTTCATAATTACATATTAAATTCCTCCCAAGATTTCTCAATCTTTGTTTGTTTGCTTTATAAATTAATACCATCTGCCGGAAGTTACACGAAATAAAATCTTAAAATGCAATTAAGAGACAAACAAGAACTTAAAAGTATATTTATATGAAGATAACCTTCTCCAAATGAAATATCGTCAAGAGTCTAAAATAATTACCTGGTGCTTTTAGCCATAATTACACAGACACGGCAATGTTAGGACAAGTAGAGATGTAAATAATAGATAATTAATAGCTTCTCGTTGACATAATGTAAGCATTCGGCCATAAATATCAGCAGTGTACATTGTGGCAGTTTTTAGGTCGATGTCGCTAGTGTCGCTATGGAGTACCGTGCTATTTTCACGTCATTCGCAACGCAGCACAGCTTGCTGGGAGACCGCCCAAGATTTGAACATTCTTTCGCTAAGCCTGTTCTCTTGATGCATCCGTCTGCGAGCAACAGTGACCTAAGTTCTCCAGCGTAGATATATGAAGTTTGTTTCCAGTACCGATGTTGCAACAGAGTTAAATGTTCTGTGGAAGCAGGGTGTTTTTATAACAAGTAAACATGGGATTATAGTTATTTTATACAAAAGTTACAATGACTATTGTAGGAAATAAGGATAACAGCGAGAAAAACGATGTTGATCCCGTTGAGCAAATGCTAAAAGAAACGGGCTGCATTGAACTACATTATAAAGTATATGAATGTACAGCAGAACATAGAGATTGGAGAGAATGCCAAGATCTATTAAAACAATTTCAACTTAGTATGCAAGAATATCATAACAGAAAAAACACTAGTATAAAGCAGAGTGATGGCAAAGAATAATTCTACTTTCGACTATGAAAATCTGCTTACAGGTTTATTGCTTGGTTTTGCAGGTAGCTACTTTTTAAAGTTTCGTCCTTCACAGGTTATAGCACTTCCTCGATCATTCACTGATGGCAGTCATGGGCAGAATAGTATGAAATTAGTTCTTGTTCGAACAGATTTAGTAATGTCCAAAGGAAAAATAGCCTCACAGTGTGCACATGCAGCAGTTAGTTGTTAAAGTCTGTCTACTCAACGCTACACGGCGGCCGCTTTCTTTGAGGAACCCTCATAATCGTTTTACAACATGGACCCTTCTCCTGACGGTCCTCTCTACAAGGTTGCCACATTTTAACATCAACGTCTTGCACCTAATGAAACAGAACAACTGGAAGTTGGAACTTTGGCAACTGAGACTCCACGCGGAGTAGACATACAACTGTCATTTTCAGAAAATCGGGGTTGCTATTGGTCCCCAACGTCAGTGTTCCATTTCTGAGGTGTGGAGATAGATTTATGACGGTCATTAGTGGGCGGAAAGGTCAGGTCCTTTGAGGTCCCTTTGAGTGTGAACTGCACACACGTTAAAAAAACAGACTTTACCAGCAAACAGACGAAGCTCCGAAACTGTGGCAAATAATGGGCCAATCCAAAGTGGTTTTAAAGCCAAACGAAGATGGAGAGCAATGTTTGATAGAACTTGACAGCAGAGCCAAATCAGCAAGACTTATTTCATATTTAGTCAGAGATGCAGGCAGGACTCAGGTAGAAAGGGGCATTGTGACAGTTTTAGGAAAAGGTCCACGAAATTCCATAACAATTAATTAAATTACAGGAAAATTGAAGTTGTCGTGAAGATATTAGTAAAACATATATGTACCTATTAAATATTTATAAGTTCCTTGATATTTTATATTGTGATCTTAATAAAGAAATGTAGACAGTGGTAAATAAAAAAAAATATCTAGTAGGTAGACTTGCAGTGAAGTCATATGGAAACTAAATTAGTAAATTTTTACTTTCTCAGCTACCCACTTATAGCAATGAATTAACCCCCCATCCCCAAAAATATAGCATGGAAAAATTGTCAATATTTCTATTCTCCAGAAATGTACTTTTTTATTTTCATTACAAATAAAATGCATATCTTGATTTTCTGGGAATTGTTGAGAAATTTTCTTCACTCCAAAGTAACCTTCTATAATTTCCTAAGGCCTGCCCAAACATAAGGAACAAACAACAATATACCAGTTTCAAATATAATTCGTTTTAAAATAACACAATTTATTTCAAATACTTTTTTTTTCGTAGCATCAGCCATTTTTGAGATATCCGTCTCTATTGGTTTAAAATCATTCAATGATTAAGTCTCTGACCCTCTTCAGTTGTTTTAGATGATGTCTTGGAAAGAATATTGACCTTAGTATCAGCATATTTATTTTACAAAAACTTATTTTTGCAAAAGATCATCAATGATAGATATAAAATATATGGCAGTGGATACAGAAATTCAAGTAAGTGTGATACATAACTTTAAAAGCAGTCCCGCATGCTTAGTTGCAACGATAGGTCTATTTTGCTTCTACCAGAATTTCCTAAGGTTGATAGTTCCATCTTTTGCTTGCATAATTTTGAAGGCCTCACAATGTTCTTAACTATTTCATAATGAAGACATATCAAAACTTTAAAATAACAATAAAATCTAAAATTAAAATAACCCACACCTGTTATACCTTCATAATTGCGAAATATATATTATATTGTGAAATTCTAGAATTTATCTCGATTCTTAATTTGTATTTACTTTCACTAATTCGAGAGTGTGCATAAAAGTACATTGTAGTGATGCAGAGTCACTAAATACAAAATAAATCTGATACATAAGTATATGATTTTGTAGTTTTATAGTTCCATTTATCGTCTGTAACATATTTAAAGTGAAAAAGTTTCAACCTAGAAAAAAATTTGGTTTTTCATTTTAAATTATTTGAAAACAAGTACATTAGTAAGGAAAACTGAAATATACTAGGCTGCAGAATTGCTTAAAAGTACAAACTACAAAGAAGTGACGAGTATTATTGACACACTATCTTCGTAAAGTTTGCAAAACGTGAAATACAATGTTTAAGCATTTGAACTATTTACATATTTAATCATTTAAAACTGTTCCTTAAATTGAGGTGTTAACGTGGCCCAACTTTGGAAGATGTTGAAACCAAATAAATGTTATGAACATTTCCTTTTTAAAAAAGGAAACGATGCTTATTGCACACACGCCTTTTATTAAAATACTTTTTTCTGGGCTCCAGGACCTCAAAACATGTATTTTTAGTGATATTTTGATTTTCGGGTCGAGTGCAATATTTCTTTCGCCTGTCAAAAGTGAGCAGTAAATTTGATAAAATACTTCACTGAAAAATAACTCTGCTCATCAAAGTGTGAAATGACCGCCAACAATGCATGCAAACAATAGGGAAATCTAGGTCCTAAAAGCAGACAATACACATTCGTTGGTCTTACGGAGTGTCACCTTCTTGTTCCGCCCCACCACCATGGCGTAACAGCCCTTCCTGGGTCAAGGCCTGTCAACCCGACTGCCGGCCTCACGCCCACATACCAAAGGTACAGGTGGGAGAAGATGTAGTATCTCGGCACCTCCAGCCAGAAAGTTGGCTTTCTAGACCAGCATTCGCTACCTATCATGGCTGCTCAATTTACTCACGATGCTGAGTGCTCGACGGTCCTATACCCGGGACTTAAAATCCGCAGCCCCAGATCGATCCCGGGTGCCCTCCGTGGCGGGGAACCAAAGCAGGACGCCTCAGGCCACTACGCCACGGCGCAGGACCACCTTCTTGCTAGGAAAATTAAATCTCAAATTCATCATTATACAGGTACTGAATGCTCTGCTTATCTGGTTTAGTGGTTAGCATTCTAGCTTAAGAACACAAGAGTTGTATAGAATCGTGGATGCAATTGCAGCTTTCTAAATAAATAATAAATTCCAGAATTATATAATTACATTTCGTTTTATTGTCCTGTTATCCAAGAAATTATGTCATTATGATTTTACAGAAAACTCCACTTGGTTATTTACGGTGTTAAGCATGGATTTGATTAAACGTGAATTCAAGCAATAATAGTTGTGAGAAATAGAAAATAGCTTTAAAATTATCGAAAGAAGCTGAAGCAAGTCTACTCTACAAAATCGGTCCTATATTTTGCGAGTGAAAAAAAAAATCCAAAAAATATGACTATAACATATTTTTTACTGACTATCCTAAAATTGCAAGCAGTGACGAAGTTTCCAAATTTATATCTTACCGTTTCGCATACATCTAATTCCACTGATTCAAACAAAGTCGGAAGGTTTCCTTAATGAATACACACATAATCGTTTTCTTTGCCAAATCAAAAGGAAATCTGAAGGACGATATTAAAAAGATTCTGAAATTTTGCGGTTAAGGGGAAACTGGAATTAATCCATTATAAATGCTTACTTATCGAACAGAATTATTACTTCATTGTTGTTAATAATCATTATGACGTCATGCTAAAAACGTGATTTTGATTATCATAACAATAAGTCTGTAGTGTTAGAATTGCACAAAATATATTATGGGTTCAGGAATGACTGGAGTACGGTTAAGAAAGAAAGCTCAAAATCGGAAGACATGAATCCCTTTGCCAAGATGCCATTTGCGGTCAGAATGCAGCCTATAATTTCTTGAGCTCAAGTGAGGTGGGACTTTTCGGAATGCACAGATAGACGAGAAACCCTAGAACCACGTGATATTTATCTTGCGGAATGTGAATATGTCCTCAACCTCAGTATACAGGACGTTTAGGACAAATGGTACAGTGACCTATGTGATATGCTTAATATCAGAAAGTGTAGTATTTATAGGTACCTATTAAGTTTACACAGAAAAATGGGATTACATTATCAAGTTTAGACCAGAAGGTAAGAATGGAATCAAGAATCTCTAATTACGTTTATGGTTCACATCTACTTGCCAAAAATCATATATTCTTTTTTATTTATCAGTTTTTGCAAGTTTTCCATTGCTTATTACAGTAATCAAACAAAAAAGACATTCTTTTATCCATACTATGCTACTTTGGATAACATTCTACATAGAAATGGTCTCAGATTAAGCAGAAAGCACTTTGTAACGTGCATGCTGCGAAGCTGCTCCTATGCACCAAATCCCCAAGACAAAATTAAGTTAAACTGAGTTTTATTTATGGTGGCTCTTTAACTGCTATGTTTGTCAGTGTCCCGTTCTATATCGGGCATGAAAAACCACCTATTACGCTCAGCGGTCTCTTTGTTAGGCTTGATGTACTTTACGTGCCGTAAATCTAAATAGTGAAACAACTGTGAAGAACAAAATGTCGAATAAACACTAAATTATTCAAGGATTTCAAATGAAGATTTCCTGAAATTTTCTCTATTAAAACTATCCTTTAAAAGGAAAAAAATATATTATTTTGCTTAATCAAAAATGGCTGTAATGAGCTTAATTCAAATGGCACATGTTTAACATACCTTTTACATTAAATAACATATACATCTTGACTTTTCTATGACCAACTCCTCAAACCGTTTCATTCCCAATAAATATTACGTACTTTTACATAATGGGTAATATATAACATGTTTCTGCAGTCTTAGAGATACACAATTTATATCAAATAAATGTTTGTCATTCAGCTTTATTGACATATTCAATTATATATATATATATATATATATATATATATATATATATATATTTAAATTTGAATTTTTCAACTTTTTAAACACTCTTTCAAAGTGGCCACTCGTTTGTTTCTCGAGTCCTTACAATGCCAGCTTATGATCACCGCTTTTAAACATTTGAGCATCGCATCAGTATCCTGATTTCCACTGTGCTTATAAAAGGGGTAATGAATCCATTTCTGCAAGCCTTATCCCGCATAACATGAAGTAGCAAGATAAAATAACTTAAGAAGGTTTGTTTCATAGCTGTTTATTTTTTGTATATTTCATGTCGCTGTATGTTAGTTTCGAACTTCAGGATATCTTTTAGAAATTCAAAAAGGCTGTCCCCGTGGCTCAGTCGGTAGAGCACCTGCCTGCCCTGTGAGAGGTCCCGGGATCGATTCCCGGCTGGGGTGGAGATTTTTCTTCCAGACGATTTCCCCCATCCCCAATGATAGTGCGAATGTCTGCGTGATCTAATGATTAAAAACCCAAAGTACTCGCAGCCTAACCTTTAAGAGTTTACACCATCGCCAATAGGGATATGTTCCAAAGGAGAACGGTCGCCCATTTAACCATTGCAATTAAAGGCTGCACAAAAGAAATTCAAAAAGGTATGATGAAGTACAATGCCAAGAACAACGTACATTTATCAGGAAAGGATTAATAATAATTTATGTTTTAACAAGCTTTGCTTAGCTATTTTGGTCTTAATTATTATTATCAGTTATACAGAATTATAGAAAATGATTGAACTTCATAGTTTGTTCCCAGTAAAATAAAAGTGCGCTTTTAATTAGAGACGTCCTTAGTTGTAGAAAATCAAAATCAAGAAAACTTTCCCACATAAAAGGTAGGGCATTGTCCTCAAAGTGTCTGGGATGTATTGAACTTACGTAACTATTTTATAAAATTGGCCTATGAGTTTCGTGAGTTTAAAAACGTATATAGAGGTGAACTTTCGACATGAATGCTTAGGTAGAACACAATTATCATTCATTGTAAACGGTGGAGGAAATGTACGAAGTGAACAATTTTAAAATATTTAAATACATAGAAGTTTTAGAAACTTCATTAGAATATAAGGATAAATTTAAACACAGGGTTTAATAAAATATAGTCCAGAGCACAAGGATGTCTGTCTGCTGAGAAGACCATTATTATTATTACTTAGCGTGCTGTTTAGAAGAAAGGTATTTAGCATAAGAAAGTTATATTCCAGTCGATCCTTGTGAACAAGACTGGTAGATTCCATACCGACCCAGAGGACACGATAATTAAATTCTACGAGGACATGGTCTCGAAGAGGAGACAAGCATTCGTATGCGACTGACGTGGCAATTTAATGAGTGGCCTGACGGAATGTGATCAACAGTATCCTTCCATTTGCGGTATTTTCTCTTCCAGAGGCATATATCGGTAACACCCCGCCATAAAGCCAAATCCTGTAAAACCACTTTACCTCCATGCGTGACGTAATGCATGTAATTGTCGTTTGCCGAGAGACCAAAATAAATTCCGACTGCCTTGGGAAACTTCCTCGATGCCTCTCCCAGATGACATACGATGTTGGTACAAGCTAATGTGCTGATCTGCTCAAAACCTTTTGGCGATTGATATCTTTTATCTATATTTATCATAAAAATGGCCTTGTTATAAGCGCGATCGCCCACAATTGGCATGTTGGCAAGATCTTTATCTACTCTGTAAAGCTCCTGCGGCAGAAAAAAAAGGAGCGGTCATCCTCTTCAAAGTAGAACGTGCTAGATTGACGCCAATTTGAAGTCAAAAAGAGATTATAGCTTACAGTTTCACCACACCAAAAATAAATTCATCATTACAGCCCAATATTTTGTACCATTAATTCATTCATTCTCGATCTATAGGGATTATTTTCTTAGTGTTGTATGTCGAGAGAGAATACTTCCTGGAATCATCTGGGCGAAACCTTGTAAAGAAGTTTTAAATCCCTGTTAGTATACACATCATCTCTCTTTTTAACACAGACATCAGGGAGATGCCTACCAACTTACTGGGCATCTATCTTGAATGAATACGTGCAAATGAAAATATCTACAGAACGATTGCGGTGTATGTGTTTTCCTGATTAAGTTACAACTGACCACGAGGAAGACAAAGAGGATAGGGGTGGAATGAATAATTAATTATATCGCATTAATTTATTACCAAATCTGGTGCAATGGGTGCTAAAATCATAAAATAAGTAGACAAATAGGCTTTACGAAAATTCAAAATAGGCACTCATAAACGCACTACCACTAATAAGTACAATAATTTAGTCTTTTACCATTTAAAAGCACTTTTTACATAACAGAATAGTACATGAATATCAAATATACACACGTCACACACTGAATGTACTAAATGGTATTATTCCAATCGAATATAAACTGTAAACATGTCTCATTAAAAACCTTTCAGTTAGAAATTAATTGTTCTTTCACACTGGCCGTGTGTAGGCTAAATTGTGGAAACGTAGAGTAAGATTGAAAAATTCAATGCCATAGCCGGGATTTGAACCACGGATCTTCTGGTTTCCGTCCAGCCTTTCTACCACTGAGCTACTATGGTCAACGTGCGGATATGACATTAAATTCTCCAACTGACTCGCATTTTTCCGGTAAACCACTAGGAGTTCTCATAAACACATGAGACAACTACCTTAGTGGCTACTTACTACATGTAAGTACTTTAAGGCCCGGGCTTTATAGTTAACCACTATTAGGTGAATTAATAGAAATTAATTGCTCTTTCACACTGGCCGTGTGTAAGCTAAATTGTGGAAACGTAGAGTCAGACTGAAAAAGTCAATGCCGTAGCCGGGATTTGAACCACGGATCTTTTGGTTTCTGTCCAGCCGCTCTACCATTGAGCTACTATGGCCAACGAGCCGATATGACATTAAATTAAATACGAGTCAGTTGGAGAATTTAATGTCATATCGGCACGTTGGCCATAGTAGCCCAATGGTAGAGCGGCTGGACGGAAATCAGAAGATCCGTGGTTCATATCCCGGCTATGGCATTGATTTTTTCAGTCTGACTCTACGTTTTCACCTTTCAGTTAGTTTGTATTTAATATGATATCTTAATTTTAAATAATTTCTATATTGAATGTATTTTGCACATCGACTTTAGTATTAATTATAAGTTAAATGAGCAGAAGTATACCCAGTTTTTGTTTTACTTTCTTCAAGCTTCTATCAATCTAGCAAATTCTATCATAGCCCTGTATCCTAGCTTAGTGTTTTGCAAGGAATATTCAGCTCCTTAGCTTTACCAGCTCTTGCATACGGAAACATAGATCCTGCCCTCTGTACTGTCGTGGTTCCTTGGGACGACCGCCCTCTGTCTCCTCTCGCCTCATCCTTCCTCCCGGGGGTGCCCCACTTGGAGGCATAGGCACAATGGGCCCAGCATAGTGGCCTGCGCAACGAATCCCTTCCGTAGTGAAACGTAATCCTAAAGCATAGATTGTTCAACTCTTGCATTCGCTGTCTAATCTGCCATCCTATAAAGCGAAAAAAAAAAATAGATTCTACAGTACGGCCGTTGGATCTCCGTCTCTGACGTTTTGCGGTTGCAAGAGGCAGAGATGGAAGGTTAATAGTACCAACATAAAGTAATGAGCAATTGAAAACATATCCTCAAAATTATCTTTAGAATGAAGTTATAGGACTATATTAGCTTTAAAACATTGAAATTCAACTTACAATTTAATTATCATGCAAGATATTCATTACAACACCACTCTATTCGAATATTTCATTCACACCTTTCACGCACACTGACTGCTTGGTTGGTAGTACTGGGAGTCTGTACCTCCGGTATCGTGGACAGGAAGTTACAACTGTCTGCTAGCGCCAATCAGTATTGTCACCGCTAGGCGTGGCTTCCGAATTCAACACCATGTTGCCAGGTTAATTTTGTTTGGACCACGTGGCTTCAGTTGCTTGCGCTGATGAATTTTCTTTGCTATTTTGTGTGTGCGTGTATTCCGAATTTTAGTGTTCGTAAGTCCTATTATCATCGCTATTATAATAATATGGCTATTGGTTCGTGAAATGTGCAATTGCGTGAAATATTTAGAAAGCGCGTGCTCCTCTGTTTGAAATTCCCGCTACAGAACTGGCAACAGCCTGCTTTCACTCTCTCAAGAAATGTCAAGAGCCGGAGAGCGAGCGGCCGAACTGTAAAAAGGTTTTATTTGTTACCTTTTTCTCTTTTTTTTTTTTTTTGTAATTTACGTCCTCCAACGTTAAGTCATATCGGACGGTGAATGAATTGGATGAAATGATGCTCAAATGATTCCAGGGTACATGGAGCTTAGAGTTTCCCGACATTCGTCTTGAAGGATAAGGGAAAACCCCGGAAAAACCTTATCCAGATAACTCACCCTGACCGAGATTCGAACCGGCACCTTCACCGATCCATAGGAGCTTTTTCTATTCTCCTAATAAAACCACTGATTAATAAATCTAGACTGTCAAGTCAGAAATAAACGGCCATAGAGTTAAGGAGTGTTAGCTAAAATCATCCCCTCTCTGTGGATTTCGTTTTATTTTGTTTATTTATTCAGACCATTGCATCTCCTTTTGTTTATACAGACGATGCATTTTTCATAAGAATTGTATTTTTTTAGTATTAAAAACAATACAAATGTAGCTTTTATACATCCCAGAAAAGGCAAAATTATTATAATATAGAGTTTAGAATTTAAAAGCATTCCGACCAATATTGAATAAAGATTAAATAGACAAGTTAAATAACAAATAAAGCAAATGCACCTCAAGTTATTGTACAAAATAATATGCTTTCTAAATTTGAACTATAACTTATGTAGGACATAGTACATGTGATAAAGTTCTCCTCTGTTCATTTTTAATAGTGCTACTAAGAGTTTTCTAACAAAACAGGTCTTTTTTCTTCTCTTGGCATCCCTAATGGCGTGTGGCTATTCTTTTCTTACCGTTATTAAACAGTTATGTATCATCTTATGTTTACATGGGCGGTTCCTTAGACCATCTTGGGGATTATGACTCAGGCTGTCTATTTTCCTCGTAGTTTCTCTGTCCTTGCAATGCATGATGTAATAACAAAAATATTGCCAACCACAAGCAAACCCTCTCTACAATCATGCATGCACGTATTTATATACCGCCCCACTCTGGATGGCGCCAGACTATCGCATAGTTTGTGAATCATAGTTGTGGAATATTTATCACTGAAAGAAGTCGCATGGAAAACATATTTTTTACTGATGAACATGTATTCCAAAAATATTTTTCCCCCATTTATACCTCGCCTTTAACTGCAATGGTCATATCGGCGGCCGTTCTCCTTTGGATCATAACTCGTATACGTTGGGTTGCTTGTACTTTGTATTTTATCGCTAGATCACGCATACATTCACACTCTCATTCATACTTTCAGACTCTGGGGAAGATGGAGAATCATCTTGGTTGGGTTTGTCCGCGTCGGTTCCGTAGGTGGTAGCGTGTCTGCCTCGCGTTCAAGAGGTCCCGAGTTCGAATGTCGGTTAGGGTTAGTTACTTAGATAAGGTTTTTTTCCGGGGTTTTCCCTTATCCTGAGGGATGAATGTCAAGTAACTCTAAGCTCCCTGGACCCCGGTATCATTTGAGCATCATTTCACCCATTTCATTCATCATCCGATATGACAACGTTGGAGGACGTGGTTGGAGAAAAATCCCCACCCCCACCTGGGAATCCAACCCGGGACCCCTTACACAGCAGACAGTTGCTTTACTAACTGACCTACGGCGCCAGCCCCCTTAGTTTTGTGCTAATCCCATTCAACGAAAAGAATTACTGGAATATTTTATTCAGTATACGAGTATGGCCTTTCCTACCTTATTCTGTAATACACTCTCTTACATTGGGAGAGTTTAAAAGAACAGGAGAGAGTTACATTATATTAGATAAACGTCAAAATAAGAAAAGAAAAGCAATATAACTACTGCTAGCCGGAAACTGTTGATATCGAAAGTAAACCTAGCGCATTATTTTCCCTTGTGTATGTATTAGCTATTACTTTAACAAAGAAGAAGTAGACTGAATTGAATATTACCATTGCAGCATACAGGAAGTAATGAAAAGGAAACTAGCAGAAGGTAAATGTATGTGGGAATCTATTGTAACAATGGGAGACCTGGTTTTGAAAACTCCTTGTCATTCCATTCGTCTTCACTAATGCTCTCACATCCTTTAACATGGCCTACTTCAGCAATCCATCTTCTTGATAACCATTCACTTTTCCCTTCTTTTATATTTGTAATTTAAATACTGTAACGGGGTATATATTGCTCAGATAGAAAGAAAGATATAAAACAAAGATTTCAGCAAAATACCCTACCTAAAGCTACCCTTTACATACGGAATGTAAAACGTAAACCCTCCCAAGAAGAGCTAAAACAAGTTTGATTACAATTTCATCTGTTAAATACATTTATATGAAAATTGAAAAGTTATATTCAATTCCCTCAAATAGTCTATGAAGTCCTCTTCATTTTAATTTACTTTGTATTGTATATAATGTCAACTGTAGGATTATATAAAGCCTTACAATAGAGATTGAATAAGTAAATTTATATAAAATAAATTTGTGTGACATTCATAGTTGTCGAGATACTCCTTTGTTGCTGATTTGAATTTTAAAACGCTTTCTATGGTTTCCAAATGCTAGGTCGTTTCTTTCTCGTGTTCAGACTAAGTAGTATATCAAAGTCATTACATATGGCTACGAGATTTCTAAATATTTGACTGCCCTTCAACCAACGGTATCCCTTTGGTACTCTCAGCGTCCCAAAAAACGTCACAAGAAGTGAATAAAATAATTACCTTTTGTAAACCTAGTTAGTACAAAAATAGGTTGAATATATTTGTGAATGTAACCCTCAGTTTTTTTTTCATTCTCAAATTTGAAGTCGAGACGTAAGACATCTCAAGTACTATACAAGAAATTTGCCGATAAATTTGTGAACATAGGAGTTTGGTATGAAAATTTCTTGATCTGTTATACAGAATCTTAATGTAAATTTATGTTTTGTAAACTGAGGTTCTATTTAACTCGTGGGACGATGGATGAAAGGCCTCAAACAATGCTCGAAAGAGTCCAGGGTCCATAGAACTTAAGTTACTCGACAATCTAGCCCGCCTCGGCAGCGTGGTGGTAGCATGTCTGCCTCACGTTCAAGAGGTCTCGAGTTCGAATCTCGGTCAGGGTGGGTTACCTGGATAAGGTTTTTTCCGGGGTTTTCCCTTATCCTGAAAGACGAATGTCGGGTAACTGTAAGCTCTATGGAGCCCGGTAACATTTGAGCATCATTTCACCCATTCCATTCATCGTCCGATATGACAATGTTGGAGAACGTAAATAAAAAATAAAAAAAAAAAAAAAAAAAACTGACAATCTTTCAGGATAAGGAAAACCTCGGAAAAAATTTATCCAGATAACTCGCCCTGATCGAGATTCGAACTTACACAGGAGGTAATGTTTTGTAATTTACGTCCTCCAACGTTAAGTCATATCGGAAGATGAGTGGAATGGATGAAATGATGCTCAAATGAGGCCAGGGTCCGTAGAGCTGAGAGCTACCCGACATTCGTCTTTTAGGATAAGGGAAACCCCCGGAAGAAACCTTATGCAGGTAACTCACCTTAACCGAGATTCGAACTCGGGACCTCTTGAACACGTGAGGTAGAGACTTTACCATCTACCCATCTATTGGTGAGAACACCGGTTCTGGTCCGATCAGGGAGTTAAGCAGCATTGGACGTGGTCAGCGCTTGGATGGGTGGAGTGAATCGTAGGCTGAGCGAGATGGCTTCGCAGCAATGAATAAGTTTCACGTTCGGAGGAGGGCCCTAGGTTCTATTACGTTCGGTTCGACCACTCGGTGTTGTCGTATTATTTCAACATCACTAAACAAATGCTAGAGTAAATCCTGTTCCACTACTAATTTCCGTCGCCATCACTTTCTTTTACCCACTTCATTTTCCTGTGTATAAGAGACCAAGCGATCGTTACATTGCGGCGATGTGATAGAGTGGTTAGTGCTTTTTTCCGAGACTTCTGCGTTGCTGCCGCCAGCAAGCTAGCGCTGTCATTCTGGAATCGTTGAGGCACCCAATTTTGTTAGCCATTACGTCGTTCAGATCTGTATACACTTTTGGTGCCCCTTCATCCCACGGATCATGCAAATAATTTTTGTAACTGAGTAGAAAAGAACGTTTACTTATAGCAGTCCTCTTTCAACCAATTAATCCACATTTAATTACCGAATTAAAAGAGGCATCAAGTCCCCATTGGTTTCCAGAATGACAATGGACGTATTGCATAACATTCTGAGCTGAATTTGGTACGATAACATCAATTTTACTCTTATCTAAGTTCAAAGATAACTTTAAACCAAGTACACGAACAAAATCAACTGTTGCAGTTTAAATTCTCAGTGATTGACACCGTTGCCAGTACTACCAGTAAACTAACGTACGATAGGTACAAGCCTTTCTCTCAAATTAAGTCCTTCAGTTAGGTAATGTGGACAAGTGAAGCTGACTGATTATTACAGCAGGAGGACGTCTATGTTCGCGATTTTTGCAAGGCCATCATATCCTATCGATACAATCTGCGAGATAAGGCTTAACTTTCTCGCCGATAGCACGATATACGAATTGAGGCCTCGTTGGGTTAACTCACTCTGTGTAATAAACATGATTACTAAACCAAAACCTTGACACTCACATGACTTTTGTTAATCAGTATTACAGAAATGTAGTCTTCTATTTCTTAGCAGAGATAACTCGATTTTCGATACTCGATTCTCCATACCGATACAGGATATGTTTTGTGATACCCGATACTTCAAAACTCGATACCGTCATTTCTACTTCTATTTTCAGTATAAAATAGAATGTTGGGAGAACTGTGTGATGCCAATAAAATTAAATAGATCCGCATACTAAAGTTTTAGGCTGGCCCGGTAGCTCAATTGGTAGAGCACCTGCCTGCCGTGCTAGGGTTCCCGCGTTCGATTCCCGGTAGTGGGGTAGGGATTTTTCTCCGACCAAGATAATTGCTCATTTTCGTAGGAGTCTGGAAGTATGAATGAGAGTGTGAATGTATGCGTGATCTAATAATTAAAAACCCAACGAATACGAGTTAACACCTTCGATATGTTCCCAAGGAGAACAGCCGTCTATTTGACCATTGCAGTTAAAGGCGGGGTGCCAAATGGAGCAGAAAAAAACCCTAAGGTTTACACTTATCTAATATTTTAGTCTTCAATGTGTATTATCACATTTATTAGATATTACTCCTATGAGTTTATATTACATCACTTCACCAGTCTTCGTACTATGTTGCTATTTGCTAGCATACGCACTACCTCAGTGTTTTCATGTGTACATAACCGTCTTTCGTGCTCATCCGCAGCAGCTTTAATTTCTTTACTCACAAATTCTATACTCAAGTCCTTGTGAAATGAAATGTGTAGTGTTTAACGCCTGCTTTTACTACATACGGCACCGCAGGCGGTGACACTGATGTTACATGAGATGAAGATGGAGCACCGGTGGAATGAGATGGCGGGGAAACCGGAGGTCCCGGAGAAAACCCGCCCCAGCGCCGTGTTGTCCACCAAAAATCTCACTTTGCGGTCGCCTGGGTTCGAACCCGGGCCGCCTTGGTGAGAGCCAAGCGGTCTAACCACTGAGCCACGGCGCGGTCAAGTCCTTGTGGATATTATCATTGCCTACATACCATATTTAATGACACAAAACTTAAAACTGCCAATATTCTTATTTTTAAACTCTACATTAGACATTTAAAAGCAATACTGCCAACTTCTACAAGTTTTTCTTCGAAAATACTAGCATTTTCACTCTTTCGGGGTCAACTCCACTTCTTTTTCTGGACTGTTTAGCTTAACCGGACGTATGAGTTGTGTTAAGCTAAATAGCCATTCAGAGCAAGCTGTTGCAGATAGAATACAGAAATACTAGTATTTGGCGCTTAATATTTTTAGTTCTAAAAGTTTTGAATATGTTTTACAGTAATTCAGTGCATTAGAAAGAGGTGACAAATCGCTGTTGGGATATGCAGTGATTTCCTCCTGGGAACTGGTAACTGACATTGAAACTAACATACGATTATTTTTTTGCATAATTTTGCTATACAGTACCACATTCGTGGAAATTTCTCGGGCTTTGCTATCTTCTACTTGCTACAATAATATTTTGTGATTTTGAAATAAAAAGAAATCCCAGATGCACCACCGAAGTATCGAGAAAGTACCGAGCTGACCTTTTATTCTATGTGAGTATCAGGACCCATGCCTAGCATAAACGTTTAAACATTCAAACTAATTATAAGAACATCTCAGATATGCTTAATGCTACTCAAAGTTTTATTTAATATAACCCTTCGTTCTCGTAAACTTTCATCTATCCCTTACTGTTCACCATTTATACAAAACCATTCAGAATGAAGAGAACTTAACAGACACTTCCAAGAAGTTTATGATGCATTATATTTGTCATTGCAAATAATTTAAACTTACAATGTTTTAATAAAAGTTGCTACACCTGTTTTGAGAAACTAGTGCAATTATTTTCGTTTAAAACGTAGCTTTAAGTGGGGAATTTTCTGGCAAAGGTTCTTGTCGCCAATTTAAATACCAGGGTCAGTATTTAACCAACTTTAGTCTTTTTGTATAATAAATCAAGCGAAAAGAATAAAAAATTGTTAACTCAGTCGAAAAACGTCTTATAAAAATGATCTTTTGAATAATACCCAGCCAAAAAGGCATTCCATATTAAGCAAAATTAGTTGTTCACACACTTTTTTATACTTTTGTTTCCTATGGATGGTATTTAACAACTCCAGGTTTAAACTTCCTATTCTCTAGTGCCAACCATATAAACCTGTACCATTTCAATGTTTACACTCATCTCACCATATTCTCTGAAGTTTTACGGCGATGATATCGAATTGAGAGAAGGTTATTTCCGGCAAGATGGAGCAACATACCATACATCTAATGGCACCATGGAACTTGTAAGTAGTTTCTTTGATAACCAAATAATCTCTAAAGGTCTGTGGTATCCTATCCAATTTTTTTTATAAATTCAGGGAGACTCAAAAGTCTATTTTAGAAACTAAAACTTGAATTTGTTTCGGATTATTACTTAGTAACATAATAAGGAAGGAATTCGGAAACTTACGAAAAAAAAAGTCATCTGAGTGGAATAAAAATCAGACGTTTGCGATGTTTGTCGATAAAGCATGAACATGATTGCACTCGAGTTTTCTCTATCAAAGAAGAGATAGCATATCGCCTACTTAGGTCGCTCGCTCGCCCCCGCAACTGCACGTTTGCACTATGATTTCCAATACCGTTTTTTCCCATTGTGAACAGATCTTGTGTCAAGTTTATGATACGTCAAGTAAGGGGTTATTTGCGTTGGTGTAGGAAAGGTGTAGTTTTGGAAGGCTGGTTCTTGTAATTTAGTACAGTTAACTTGCCGACACCTCTCAGTGGCGTAAAACCAAAATTTGTAACCATTCAGCGTCGAGAAAAATGAATGTCGTTATTATGCATCGAAGCAGAAGTGCATGACTCCTTTATTTAATTACTTTATAGTAAATTTTCATTGAGAAGTTTACGAATACACTAATTAAATTACACTCAACTATTATAAAATTTATCTGAAAAATTTTATAAATATTCTCTTACTTTATAAATTCCTAAACCTCAATAAGGCAGTGAAACTTTCGTCACAGTTATCTACGTCATATTATTCTCTTGCTTTCTTTGAACCTCTTCGTCCTTTCAAAGCAAATTAAAATGTTTCTGAACTTACCCAGTTGAATGGCGTCATATGAAATTGCATAAGCTTGTGTCTCATGCCACAAATATAAAAATTTTAATTTAGGATTAATAAGGCTTCCCTCCAGCACTCTTAATTTGCACATGCTGAAAATAATTTTGTAAAATCAAAGCTTTTCTGGCCAAATATTAAAAGAATTTCAGTGATCTAGGAATGTAAGGAGGGATAAAAATTAGGTTTTAAGTAAATACAAATCTTACGCAACTTCTACAGAATAAACTATTTATTTATAACATATATTTATAAGTTGAGTATCAGATAGTTTGCTCCAAAGGAAAAGAATAGAGTAAGGTTTATAAATGACAGATTCTTTTAATAAACTTCGTTAACCTACTTATATGGAATAAAGAATCAGTTTTCCTTACAGCCGTATAATTTTATTGTTTCTGAAATATGTAACATTTTGTATTCAGCACTCTGCGTATCATTTGGAAAACTTGCATGATTGGGTTTACACGTTGAATGTCTTTTTACCTTGCCTAATGCTTACCTATTCTGAACTTACAGTGAAAACCCCTTTAAGTCCTGTTTACATTTTTTACCAAGAAAGCGAAATAGATAGCTAAAAATCTACTTCTAGAAAACGTAGAGCTATTCACGTGACCTTTTAGATATTCCCAAAGGTAATTGTGTCATCTGACTGACAGGCTTGAAAGTTTGTGATTCATATGTTTTCTTTTCATCGTTGCTGCGATTAAACTTTGTATGCTTCTCCACATGTGAGTGATAATACTTGTTGCCTAGTTTTAAATCGTTTCTAGACAACAAAAAAGTGTCGCGAAGAACCAGAAACTTGTTATATGAATATTATAATGTGATAAATATTTGTCAATTTGGAAGGGGCAGGGAAAATCATGCTAGTATACCACATCAGTTTTCATATACTGCAGCTGCACATTAACGTGATTCAATTATAATTAGCTATTAAATTTTATCAAAATATGGTGGTACTAGTGCTTTTATATGAACATAACCTTTTGTTCCTGACTGACTAATGAGATTAAGTAAAACAGAAGCACCAGCACTTGATGTTTAAGAAGGACAAAAGCTTACAAGGCTGAGTGGGTATTACATTACACAAGGAAACAGAGAAAAACAGACATTTTTTGAAAAATAAGGTTTTGTTTATAGTCGCCTAGCTACAAGGTCTTTTAGCTACGTTTACGATGACCTACAGTTTACAGAATAAACTTAAGAAATAAGACAACAATAATTACAGTAGAATTAACAATAAGAATGAAGCAACATAACATTTAAAGGTATGAACAATAAACTTGATAGCTGAATCACAGTTACAGAAGAATTAATAATAAGAATCTACTAAGATAAGAATTACAAACTATGACAAACACAATAATACAGCAATAATTACAGCATATTTAATAATAATCATCAATAACGATGAGATTTAAGTAAAATGGAGGTTAAACACAGTATCACAACCATATTTACAGCAGAATTAGTAACAAAATTGCCATTAGGTGCAGATAGTATCCTCAACGCCATGCTGTTTCATCGTGAGCTGTAGGATCTCCCGGAATTTTATTCTTCTGTCTCCATTTATGGTACACAGGGCAGCTTGAGATGATGTGGTTGTTTGTTAATCTTGAAAAACAGACATTGAAGGAATGGAGGTTAGTAAAATTCTCCAGTTGTGTACACCTAGAGGAAAACATTTCTGGTACATTCTTTGACGCCAATAAAGGCATTACTGCTTAATTTGCATAAGAAATATTGTGGCATAATAATCCAACAACTATTAGATACAAAATAATTGAAACTATTTTGTTACCCTATAATAGGAATTGTGTATTTATTTATTCATTTGTTTGTGAAACTACCGTGTATACATATTTAAATTGTCTCATAAATTATGAGGAGTTGCTATTCTGTTCTTTAGTTCGTTATACGTTTGAACATCATGGTTAACCCCGTATTGGAAGTCTTTTTATGAAATAATATATTTCCAGTTTGCTGTAGTATCTATTTAGATTTAGTGCTTGATGGATAGAGTCAACATGAAAAATTCAATGCCATGGCCGGGATTTGAACCACGGATCTACTGGTTTCCGTCCAGTCGCTCTTAACCTTTGAGCTACCATGGCCAACGTGCCTTCCTGACATTAAATTCTCCAGTTGACTCGTATATTTCCCCGGTAGACCACTAGGGGCTCTCGCATCCGAGATACACCGTTCGTGGCGACTTACTATTGTAAGTACTTAAGTCCCAGGCTTCATCATTTAACTCTTATTATTTTAGTTAATTGATGGAAATTAGTCATTTCTCCACACTAGCCGTATATAGGCTAAGATATTTGATGGATAGAGTCAACATGAAAAATTCAATGCCATGGCCGGGATTTGAACCACGGATCTACTGGTTTCCGTCCAGTCGCTCTTAACCTTTGAGCTACCATGGCCAACGTGCCTTCCTGACATTAAATTCTCCAGTTGACTCGTATATTTCCCCGGTAGACCACTAGGGGCTCTCGCATCCGAGATACACCGTTCGTGGCGACTTACTATTGTAAGTACTTAAGTCCCAGGCTTCATCATTTAACTCTTATTATTTTCATGTTGACTCTATCCATCAAATATCTTAGCCTATATACGGCTAGTGTGGAAAAATGACTAATTTCCATCAATTAACTAAAATAATTAGTGCTTGATGTTTCTTTCACGCCGTTTATGTACGCCACTGATGACTGCAGCTGTATTTACTTTTCTGTGGTCACTGGGTGGAAATTTCTGTAAATTTTAGCTACGCCTAGTGAGGTGCAAAGTATGAACCACTCGAAACACATAAATTTACTTGTCAACGCAACACAAGCCATCATTAAACACTCGTAAGTTCTCTCTCGAACACCACGGAGATCTTCATAGAATCAATTTGGTGGAATACATCTTGCTGTTACGTAACTCTTCCGTTCTGGCATTACCACGGATTCATATTTTCTCTTTTGTTTCATCCTGTGATCGAATTCGACAATCCATACTAATCATACACATATCCCATTTTTCTTACTTTACACCGTTCTTTTGTAGGTTAAATTTGGAAAGTGGAATGATTTTAAAAGCAAAAATTCCCGATCGGTGCTCTAATATTGCGCTACCGCGATCGTCTGCACATATAACCACTGTAAATCCAGTTAATGGAAATAAGTACGTTGGTATATGGTTAACACAAACTCAGAAATGAAAAGGTATCTGCAGCAATCTGAGCATCTTTAAGATACCATATCAACGTGTACGTGAGATCATCTTGAAGAGTCTCCTGGAGATAGTACATGGATCAGATGAGAGAAGATGAATGCGCATTTGGGAGCTACAGTAACTCAGTAGTAACCCCAGGTTCGTGTCTCGATTGTGAGGATTATTTTTTTAAAGAGCTTTCCAGTTCAAAACTATTGATTTTGGAAAATGATAGCTATTAGCAGGAATAAAAACTGAGCTAAACGTATTGAGCTCTTTTTGACCATTGGATGAGTCTACTAGGTCTTTAATTATGATCGTAAATCAGATAACACATCACAAACAACTTTCAGATGATGAGCAGATGATGGAATAATCAAACATTAATGAATAATTCATATAGTGACCCTACTTTAAAATAATCTGCTAAATTAATGTAGAGAGAGCATTCATTTTCAATTTTTTGTGTGATGTTTGCGGATATTTACAGATGTTTTGCATGTTTTAATTTTAAATTCTGTTGCCGATTTGATAAAGGAGGAAAAGATATCAAATCAGAATTATCAACAATTTTATGCTAACATTCAGATTATTTTATTCAACTGTCAAAAATGTACGGTTGAAATATTGGTCCTATTTGAAAAACATATAAAACTAATAAAATGAAAAATTGTAAGGAATATTAGAAGAAGTAAACTTAACATGCTTTTTACACTTGAAAACCCTAATATCTAATTATCTCTAATAATAATAATCTCTAACTTTTTTCTCTGTTAATTTGAACCTTATTTTTTATGTTTTAAAGAAACTAATAATATCTTTAGTCCATTTATATGAGTTTACAAATGTCAATTTGTAAGCTTTTGGTTAATTTCCTCTCGCTGCCGAATGGAGCTACTATATCTAGAAATACATGTTCAATTTTGAGAAATTTTCCAAGTAAATTCTATTCAAATAGTAGTATCAGATCGACTGAAACAGAAAGTAGAATTCCACATTTTTGAGCATATTGTGGTTGCAATGAAAGGTAAGGAGGTTGACTAACAATCTCCTATTGTTTGTGTAACATTCTGCGAGTTCTGCATTTTTATCTGGTTCCCTCTCACCTTCTTCCTATTTTGCAAGTACCTACGTAAACAAAAGCTATAGATTTTGCAAATTGGCACATAACCTTCAGGGCTGCATTGATAGTGTCGTTATTTTGTACACGCCTTTTCTAGTTCCCAAAGTATCATGTATCAAGTGGAAAAGTTTGTTTTTTATCCGAGAAAACAAAGATGTCATCGTTTTATAATCTGTACGCAATTACCAAACGAAAAGCTTATTTGGCTATTTTCATATTTGGACACAATGACTTTCAACTGCACCTTCTTAACACAGCCAAATCTGATGCACGTGTTCTGAAGTCCAGCACGTGCTTCATTATGTAACGGCAGAGTTCCTGGTTTTTACTAGTGCTTCCGCTTTAATCCTGTGCTTCGGAATAAGGCCATCTTCAATTTCAAGATCGGAATATATTTTTTATAATTCTTACGGATACCTCGTGATGTAAACTTAGCTTATTCTTCTTCATTCTTCTTCCTCCTCATTTCTGCCTGTACCGTCTTCACATTCCAAGACCTACTCACATCTTCTTCTAGGGCATCCTACATCTCCTCTGCCACGAGGATTGTAACCTCTTATTAAAACTGGTATTATTTCTTCACTTATTCTACATTAATGTTCTTTCCAATTCTGTTTGTTCTCATCTATTTTATCTTGAAGTTTGTATATGCCTAATTCCACTTGAATGTTTTCATTTCTTATCAAGTCGCATCTAGTGCATTCCTTAACTCTTCTTAAGAATCTCATTTCTGCTATCTGTATTTTACTTTTCTCCCATATCCACGACCCGCTTCTGTATATGAGTACTAGGACTTCAATGACTCTATCAAATTTCTTCCCTTGTTTTATTTTTTAAAGTTCTCGCCGTGGTTCCGCATGTCTGCTGAAACATGTTTATCCTGTATTCCAAATCTTTGTCTAAATCAAAGTTTATTTCACAACCCAAATAGTTAAAAGTTCCAAGCATTTATTTTCAATATATATATATATTTGATCTTACTGGATATTTTCCACGAAGTGCTATTTTCCCCCCTTTGTGGATATATTTAAATTATATTCCTTTCCCAATAGATACGGAACATTGGAGGCTGTTTTCATTGCCCTGTATTATTGCAACATCATCGGCATAAAAATCACGTTTAAGTTATTATTTCTATTCAGTTTTATTCCTTCCTCTCCTTTTTCCAAATCCTAATTAAGTCATCTACGTATTTATTGCATAGCGTAGAAGAAAGGCTACAACCCAGCTTACTCCTTTATTTGTTTTTATTTCTGATTTAAATGTTCCTGTTTTATAACACTTCATATATTTTTATATACTCTTTTAATTATCTATATTTCTGCCTTACAAGGACATATCTCCTTTTGTCCACTATATCCCATAATCTTTCTTTTATCATAAAATCAAATGCTTTTCTGAAGTCTGCAAATGCTATACGAATTTCTAAATTGACTTCTCGTCTTTTTCATAAAATTATTTTTATACTAAAAATATCTCTAGTGTTTTAGGATTAAAATAATTTTATAAGCTTAGCTAAGGCATAAAATTATGCCCTTATAGATGGGCTGATGATCGATAACCTAGATGTTGAACCTCAAAGGGCCAAAAATGGGATAGACTTCACAATACTCCAAGGAAATATTTATAGGAGTATAAGATAAAGATATTATTGTCCTTATTTGTTATGTTTTTGTCTTATTCTCGGTTAGTACATTTCCTTTGACGATTCTTTCTTTTATCTCTGTTTTTACCTTCTCTGCTGCTTACCAGTGTTTGAGAGCAGAAAGTATTGTATTCTACACAAAAGTTTGATATCCAAATTTTACTAAATTGAAAATAAGTATTGCTTGGAACAACATAATTCAACAACAAAAATTCGGTTAGGTATTTTAAGTTTAGCGTCTTCTAGGAATAAGATACAGAGATTTCCAAGATTTCCCTTTGCATGAAGTTTTCTTTGTATTTTCTCAAATATGGCAATAGCGGTTTTTACTAAAATTACCAGCTGTTTCAGAATACTATTATGCCCAATAAAACGTGATCTAGAATTTTATGTAAATAAAACTTACGTATATTTCATACTAACGTATTTTTGTAACTTCTAAACCGTAAGAGATAAACACTTACTTCGTAAAATATCCATACAACTTATATGAAATAAAAGTATCGGTGACATTAACCTCTTGTAAACTACACTATATTGCTATTTTGATTTGTCATATCTTTTACAAGTTTACTGAAATTTTACAGTTGGTCATGCAGATAGGACGGAATTTCAAATAGACACAGAGCGTCCACTTCGTTTTTTAATTGACTCTGGCTTAAGTTTACAGTATTCTGTTACCCTTGTGATTTAGAACAAAACATTAAATAAAATCATTTCTGAAAATGCTTATCTTTGTTGTAGTATACAGAGATATATAAAATCATATGCTTTAGCAAGAATGGACTTTTTAAATATAGTATAGAACGTCTTGCAAATAGAACACATTAACAAGTTCAAACATTATCCCATAAAATTTATATTCATCAAAACAAATAACTCTTATGCACAAAAAAGGTTTCCTTTAAGTCTAAGTGCATATTTATACAAAAGCGGAGAGAAATAATTGAAGACAGCTGAAAGATTTCTGACTCTTAACGAAATAATTCCAAATTAAGAAAATAATTTGTTTCGTGGCCCCCAGAACTCCTTTCCTGCAATCAAATATCTATGCCAAAATAATGTTAATAACTGTTCGAGGATCAAGGTTTCGCTACTCTAGGATTTCAACTCACACTCTAGATTTTTTTCTTTATCATGGTGTAAACACGATAGATAAAACGTATATGCATTTTATACTGCAAATTCCAAATATTTTTAACATAAGTAACATATTTCTCGAATAGAGAGATGTCTTTAACGGTTTTATTGTTTATTTGATATAATGGCTTCACTGGAAAATACTGCCCATTCGATTCCTCCATTTCTTGACAAGTAAGTTTTTTTCAAGAGCGCCTTAAATGGAAAGTACTGCAAACTACCACATTGATTATTTAATCCAGGTATATCCCGGCGATCCACATAATTCATGACAACCCACACTCTCGTTACAGCTGAAAATTCTGCCTATTTGATCTTCTAACAGAGAAGCTGAAGATTTTGATAGTACCTTCACAATTGTAAATTTTGATCTCTATAATAATTATTTTCAAACTGCTATTCTATTTTAGCTGTGAGTAACTAATGCAATTAACCCAACACTCAAAAGTATACCAGCTCAGCAGTTTTGTTTCACATTTTAACAGTTATTCATATTTCCTTCCCTTCAGAAGCTTTATAACAAAGATTTACATAGAATAAGAACAGTAAGTATCCTCTGAAATAACTGAGGTTTGGCTTTTCAGTTTCCTTCCAAGAAAACAATAAAACTCTAATTGCTGTCAGAAGGTTCAGTGAAGCAGAACTTTATCATAGTTGGGTATGGAACGGAGACCTAAAGATAACCGTGACTGAAGTGTGGTTTAACAGTTTCAGGAAAGCAAAGTTAGTTTTCTTAAAAACATTACAAGAATGCAATTTTCTTGTATAGAATATAGAGACCGTATGCATCCTGAAGTACACGAACGTACAGCATTCGTACCTGCTACATCAGCTGCTAAGTTAGTGGAAAGAAATGTCTATTTTAATATGTGTTTACAAAGATTAAACGATAACACACGGTAGTATGTGTTAGAGTGATTTTACCACTTTAAATGTTATGTACAATTTATAATTCTTAAAAAATGGCAGTAATGTTTTCAACTTTTACTTTTACAGTCTTTAGAAAATTATCTGTTGTTCATTTAGTGAAGCAGCTGTTTTTCTTCTTTTTCTTCTTATAGCTCTAAAAGCATCATGGAAATAATGAATCGTTACACAAATTCATTTGCGAGGCTGTAGAAATTAAGGCACAGGAAAGAGTTTATTTCTATTCAAGTTTATATAATAATCCAATAGACCTTATCACATATTACACAAAACTAAATCCACCCCTAAGTCAGTAATAAAATACCTTTCACAAAAAGTTGTTTATATTTAAGTCATGAAATCCAAATAATATCAATTACTAGGGTACTCTAACGGCATTGGACCTCTTTCTGCAAGTATATTTAAATTAAATATTCCCCACTTTGATTTGGCTACAGAACTTTTAAGCTGTGGTTCTATAAAATACAGTTTCTCCAGTACTCGACAGCTTACCTGAAAATGGAAAGTGATAAGAATTTTGTCTCATATTGATGTTGGAGTAAGTAAATAGCCGTTTTACTCAGAAGATGTGCAGTGTTAGCTGCCATTATTTCAAAATGCATACTGGAATTTAATGATATTTATACATTTAAATCTTAAAATTAGATGTGAACCTATTCCGAATAAACAAGTTGTATAAAAGTGATGTTCAAAAGGGTCTCTGTTAAATTGTATGCCATTGACACCCTCATTTAATAAATCTAAGTGATTATTATCTCCTGGATGTAATTAGTTGACTGGAAAATAAAGCTAACTAGGCTTAAACAGTTATATGAATATATTTTCATTTATGACTTGGAGAAATTTCACTTTTACATACTGGAAAACAACTGCTTACTATGTTCCGTTCCATTATATAATCTTCAATCCTCGTATACTTGAAGAACTGAAAGTAAACAACTATTGCAAGAAATTTGAAAAATAAAATCTGCTATCACACCTCCGATTTCATATATACAAATAAAATTTAAATAAGACTTCCTAACACAGAACAAGAATGTCACCGATCGCATTTTTTGTGTTGGAGCTGCGACAAGTCAGTGTCGAACACGTGCGACATAAGGAGACAGCTACGCGAACGCTAGACGCTTGCCGAGAGCGAGAAACTGAGAGAGAAAGAGATAGAGACAGTCTGGAGTTTCCCGCTACCATCCTGATTGTTACCAAACAATCCACTTAATTCTAGAAAAGGACTGGAGGTATAAAAGCCGGCAAAGTTTTAGTTAAGAGTCAAATGCTAGTGAGATGTTAATCGTGTGTGTGCAGCTATTACAAGTGTACCGCAAGTAATTTCTTTCTTTTGTTTACGTGTGCTGAAGCAACGAGAGACCTTGAAGACTGCGTTGGTGTATGTTACGTCATTCTGCTGCTGTCAGGGTTGTACATAGCGTGTTTTACTTGTGATAAAGAGCATTTTAAATTTCTGCAAACAAGACTTTTAATTCTACGAGCCCACAAAATCACAATAATGTAAAAGGGTGGTTGGAAACACAACCAAACGGTTCCGCTTAATATTTATCGAAATTTCTCAACTTCCTCTTTAAAACGTTGTATCAAATTCCAAACTCTAATCAGGTTACAGTATCTCTTTGGGATAACTTAATAATAAAGCAGATACAGTATGAAGGGCGCTGGTTCTGAAACAAAACACTGGTGAGTTCAATGCTCGAATAAACGGGTATCTTTCTATATGCATAAATCCTAAATAAACTAAAATCCATTACTGCAATGTTTTAGCTTATCTACAAAGACTGGCTCTTTATATTAGATTACGTAATTACATATGGTGAAACGACTGAAAATATGCAAGCAATGAATGGGCAAATGGTTTAGGAGCGTAATATTTTTTAAGGATTGAGGAAAATTCTAAATGAATACCTCAGACCAGTGTTGGTCCAAGTGGGACTCTAATATTCAGGAATATTACGTCATATACCGTGAATTAAATGTAATTAATAACAATTTTATCTCCTACTACCGTATAAATTTTACTTCTTTCGTCATTTCTACCAGACTAAATGGTGGTATTTATTGTAACTCTTTAATCCACTACAACATTTTATATTAAAATTTTAATTTAATCTCGTATATCTTAAATTACCATTCAGGTTTGCTTAATTGGATCTATTTGTTGCTATCTTAACTGCTAAACTGAGACAGTTTAATGGACTACTACGTGAATCATATAACTAAACTCTCTCCTATAACCTCTGATTAAGGAACATTTGTTAATGGTTTCTTAATTTATTCGAGTTTGCACTTTGTTTCTTAATCGATGGTGGGGTGGATTCTTTTTTATATCACTTTGGTATTTGCTGGCGACTTTATGTAATCACAGATAAATCCATCGAATTTCCAAGATTTTATTTATATTTTAAATTATTTCACCCGAAGAATTGCTTTACTTATGCCTGCCTGTTACTCTTTGGTTTAGTATTAGCAGAGCTTCGGCTCGATTATATACTCTCGTTGAAATTTTCTTCCCGAATGTAAATCATAAAAGCTGAATGATTCTTTAAGGAAGCAATTTTTTAATAAAAATAAACATGTATTATATTAAATGTTCAGATATTTTGTTTGATAGCGACGTTATTGGTTGTCAGGATCATTAGCACCACCGAAATTTCTTCCCACAGTATCGCATTTACATGTCAGTACGTGCAGGATTTGAACCTGGACATGATAGTAGCTATTTCGCTCTGTTTTTTGTAATTTACGTCCTCCAACATTATGTCATATCGGACGATGAATGGAATGGGTGAAATGATGCTCAAATGAGCCCGGGGCCCATACAGTTACCCGACATTCGTCTTTCAGGATAAGGGAAAACCCTGGAAAGAACCTTATCCAGGTAACTCACCCTGACCGAGATTCGAACTCGAAACCTCTTGAACGTGAGGCAGACATGCTACCACCACGCTATCGAGGCGGGCAATTCGCTCTGTGACATTAAATACGATATTTCTTTATTGAGAAACCGTGTATGTCTTTTATACGCAGAATTGTTCATATGGAATCACTCCCGGCGCCTGCTGCTAACCAAAAGGCGTAACACTGCTTTGTTTTCGGAGTGGGCAGGATTTGTTGGTGTGGTTATTTCCTTTCCTGCCCACAGTTACCTCGCATACAGGCAAGGCATACTCATGTTCATCAAGAAATTAATGCTAAAAAGTACACCTTAATGACCTCCTTGTTTGTAAATTCATGTTGTTTCCTCCTGCGAGGTCGATGTCTCATTTTCATTTTCTTGTGATTTTGGGAGGATTGCATTCAATATTAGCATAACTTAGTACCAAGGCTTGTTGTGGTTGTAATAAAATATTTGTAATGACCCTCGCGGTACATGGGCATAACCGCTTTTTTAAATATAGAAGTACCTACCAATACAAATTGCCTCACAAGTTTACAATCAAGGGTTTACAGCTTTTTTTAATTTTAGTACTTTTGTCAGAAAGGTGTTCAAAACATAGTTGATATTGTAATATGGAAAATGTTCAAAGTGCCTCCCATTAAAAGTAATAAATCATCTGGTTTTCTGCAAGACAGTTTTTGGGTTAAAACAACAGCTGGTTTGAAGAAAGAAAATGGCACATATATAATTAAGTGCTGTAACAAATAAGTAAACATGTAATTCAATACTACCATAACATTTTTGTTATATCTTACAACTTAAATAATTTCGCAAAGTTATCATAAATGCAGCTGTATCTCAATGAGAGTAAATTTACAGGGGAATCTCAAAGGAGATGCATATTTTAATACCATATAGGCAATTGTGCTTTTTAAATATTGATATAGGAAATAAATTAAGTAAAATAGTAGTTATAGTGAATTTAAGTGATATGTGTATATTAAAACCGGAGCAGGATTCCATCACTGCAGCCAAGGCTAGACTAGTGAGTCTATTAACCTCCAGGAGGTAAAAAGTGACCATGGAATGTATAGAGGGTCAAATCTGATGATGTTTTCAGATTCTAAATTCTCGTCTTTAGCTTCGTTCCCTTTGGACAAAAGGTTGCATGTTAAGTTTCGAACCACATCGACCGCCATTTTTCAGTGCGCCTAACTATGCAAGGTTAAAGGAAACGAAATGAGCAAAAGGTTTTATGTTTTAGATTCACATGACACTTTCTATTTACTATTTTTTAGTATTATTGACTCCCATAAACTATTACTAATGAAAACATTCTTTTTTTTCTGAACTGTAAAATAGTTGCATTGCACATTGTTGTAAGTGCAATATATATAGAGGTAACAATTGATAGTCAAATGTTTAAAACCTAGTACATGTATCTCAGCTTAGGAATTCCATACCTTTTCCGTGACATCTCTAAAAACAACTAAACAGCGCCAGCACGTTAATAATAAAGCACTTAAATCAGTAACATATATCTTGGAAATGGCTAATTACACGAAAATAGGTATTTAAAATAAGTTGTATATTTTAATGGGTATATTATTTCTGTGATACATTGTTTCTATACCTCATGGTTACCAGGTATATGGGTAAGTTTATACATAATTACTTCCAAATTAAGAGGAAGAATTCAAAATATACATTTTACATTTTAATATAAATATCTTAAATATTCAGCATTTTAATTGTTAAAGTCATGTTTGAGAACATCAAAAATTTTGAAAAATTTTGCAGGTACAGGGCAGTTTGAGAGGAGGGATTTTCTTGAAAGATTTTGTGTCGCAATTTTGATAGACTTACATACCAACCAAGTTTGTTATCTCTCGAATGTTGTTTTCAATATGCTGTTGTCAGAACAATATATGAACAGTCTTCTTTTTTTCTAATTTATTTCTTGAGACCTCAAAACAGGTATTTTAAATGAAATCTCCATTTCAAATTTCTAGTAGACTGCAGTATCTACCAGGTACGTGGCAGAGAAAAGAAGAAAATATCAATGAGTGTTCGGTAGAGCAGAATCGAGCTTGGATCTCTCGAATGAAAGCACACTACCACATGAATCATTTAGCTGTCAATAGTTCGAGAAAATGTAATATAAATCAAATTTTTATCTAAACATTTAATGACTAAAGATCTTTTGAAACGCAGAATATATTGAAGAATCCAGTGCCAAAAACAAGATTTGAACCACGGATCTTGCGCTTTACACTTCCTTGTTGTAACCAAATGAGCTACTCTGGCAACATAAGGTACGATGCCCGCCTCTGTAACGTAGATGGTAGCGTGTCTGCCTCACTTTCAAGAGGTCTCGACTTAGAATCTTGGTTAGGGTGAATTAGCTCGATAAGGATTTTCCGGGGTTTTCCCTTATATTGACGGGTGAAGTCGGGTCTATGGACCCTGGTCTCATTAAGACATAATTTCACCTATCTCCTCTATCGTCCGATATAAATTAACGTTTGAGGACGTAGATTTAATAAATAAAGTACGACGTTGAGTTCCCCAAAATGAATTGCATGTATTCCTGGTGAAATATAAGAAGATCTCAAATTTTATTGGTGATAACGTAGCCCGCCTATGAAGGGATTTAAAGAAACAGTAATTAATGAAAATATTTCGTGCAATTAAAAGTAAATAAAACTGAAGAAATATAAAAAGCCAATGAACTGTCAGACACAAGTTCAGGAATAAGTAGATCATAAGGAAAGCATCCACCACCCAAAATCATGCGACGGACGACAAATCCTTCGCCATCCACCACTATAATGATTTGCGTGGGCAGCATGCATGATTCAAGAAACGAAAATATACCACCTTTAACATCGACAATTCCGTGAATCATTATAACACTTTTCCGAGATGTTAAAAGCGGGCGTGAAGATGGACGTTGTAGGTGCGGGACACGTAATGACAGGTTATGGAGACAAACAGTCGGTCTAAGTTGTCATTTCCGAACCGTTCGGATCAGCGACAACCACAGCTAAAAACTATTAGAATATAAACATCATGTCGGCATCTTCTAAGATAAGAAGGCAAAAACGCTAGTTTAATAATACTAATAACACGACATCGAGCCGACATTCATAGTAATGATAAAATGGAATGGTATTTGACGAAGAAACCCCAAATCATCATCTCTCTTTGTCTCAAGATACCCACAGCGGCGTCAATACTCGTTGTAAGATCTTTTACAAACGGTTTCAGTTGCAACTTGGCAGTTCGACTCCCGGGTGTCAGGTTTGAATGCCTGAGAATCACACTTCACCGTTTCACTGTTTCTTGGAGTGAAAAAGCTAAAAATTTGTTTGATATATTATAACAATCACATTTCTTACTATACCACTCATCAGTTATTTTCATAACTAATTTCCAATTTACTTAGACAAAACTTTCTTTCTTTCTTTCTTTAGCACATTTAACAGACACCTATTCAAAATAAAATTTTTGTATAGGTAGAATCAGACTGAAAAATTCACTGCCATAGCCGGTATTTGAAACTCGGATCTTCCGGTCTCCGTCTGGCTGTTCTTAACCATTGAGCTATCATGGCCAACCTAACGTCATGACTTTAAATTCTCCAATTGACTCGTATGGTAAAGCACTAGAGGTTCTCATACACAATGAGATATGTACCGTGATGACTTACTATTCTAAGTACCTAAGTCCCAAGCTTTATAGTTAAACCATTTACCTATCCAAAAAAACGGCCTAAAATGGTTTGTATGGAAGAACGATTAATTTCCATTAATTAATAAAAAACTTGTTTTAGAGATTTCACTGGAAACCCACATTTTGAAGTCCCAACACAACAAAAGGATTTCTAGATATTGATCCCTGCTTTTGCATGTCCACAAGAAAGTGTCTATTGCTTCTTCTATAGAATTGAAATACTAAACTTCATATTTGAATCAGAAACTGTTTAATAATATGAATCGAAGATTTTCAGAAAATTTTGGCTGACCCAAAGTTCTCTTCACTTTCATAAGCATTTGTATTTGTATACATTGACGATTAGTCTAAAATATATGTTTGAGTAGCAAACATATCAAAAGAATGTTACATGAAATCGTCTTTGTTGTAATTGTCCTTATGAACTCGAAAGTCACAGGGATCATTAAAACATAAAATGTTTGTTAAAATTCCTCCTTTTTTCACCATTAACCATTACCGAAGTATTCGCCATGGCTTGAGCCATAAATACTCTTTCAACACCCATTCTTGCTTATGTAAGTTCACACGAAACTGACTGCAGTATCAGACAAACTGAAAGTAGACAGAGAAAAATGCTTATATATTTTCATATAACAAGTACGAAAATAAATCTGTTGCGGATAAACTATTATACAAAGATTAGAAACGCCATTTTCGATATATGTGATGGGTATATCGTTAAATAAAATGAGTAGAAAAATTATAAAACTAATTAATGTTAAAGTTTGAGACGTACTGGCAAAAGCCAAGAGAAAGTTGATTAAAAAATTGTTTGATTTTGTATCATATTTTTAATTATCCCTGCTTTGTTTTCCATATTGCTTTAATATTGCCTGTTTATAGCGTGCGTCTTTTTTTTTTTTAATTTACGTCCGCCCCAACGTTAAGTTATATCGGACGGTGAATGAATTGGGTGAAATGATGCTCAAATGAGTCCAGGGTCTATGGAGCTTAGAGTTACCCGACATTCGTCTTGAAGGATAAGGGAAACCCCCGGAAAAACCTTATCTAGGTAACTCACTTTTCAAGTACATAATACATCCTATTAAACTGTGTACCGGTGGACATGTTCAATATTCACAGTCTTCAATGGCTACAAGTGAACCCACTGAACGCAAAGCAATCTAATCTAATCTAATGCTTATTCTAACGTGACCTTCCTTATTCACTATTATTTATCACTAAACTCTTTTGCAAATACTTCTTACAAAAGCTATTTTTTTCTTTATGATGCATTTTAATGGGATAAATAATTGTTCGAAAAATTATTAGATATTTCACACCGAGGTGCACGTTGTGGTGAGCTTGGAATTCCATGTTTTACACATTTTGAAAAACAAAAGAGTGCCTTAGCACTTCAAAAATATGTAAAGCTATTAAAATATTCACACCAATATCAACAAACAACTGCAAATTATCAGTGGCACAAAAGTTTTATATAAATTGTGGTTTATTTCTGTTTCGTATATTTCTTATGGTTTACGAGTGATACAAAGATATATAAAATCCGTTCTGAATAAAGATAACTTCGTAGGTATTCATGGGTAAGTCAAGATATGCATTTTATCCACCATACAATACAAATATATGAAACATATGATCTTATTTTAAGTACAGATATTAGAGGCGTTTTTAGAATGCAATAACATATTTTAAAAAGTAACAAAATATACCATGAGTATATTTTACAGCAACAAGAATTAATTATTGTAATTAAAATTTGCAAATTAAAATCTTGAGTTAATTTGTAGGACATGATTAACCAATTTTCATTAAATAGCAGGAGCAGGATAGTGTGATAAAATTTTCAGAAGAGTGAAACAAAAACTACTTCTGGGAGAATAAGCAGAACTGTTCCTCATCGTAATCCTGTTATTATTTCTTTTTTATTACAACCTTGAGAAGTTCTATCCCGCAGAGAGATTTAAATAAATACCTAGTTATATTTATCCAGTTTGCAGTTCCTGGACTGACACAAAGAAATTAAGAGCAGCGTAAAATATAAATAAATGGTTGTCAGATGTAAACATGTTGAAAGAAAGTTCCATATATTCGCTGAGAATAAGTTTAATTACAACACAAAAGGATGAAGAAATGTCGGAAGACGTGGGAAAAGATAGACAGGCAAATCACCATGTTGACAAATAGTGGGGACGGACGGATGTGAAGTGTGGAAATATTGAAGGAGAATGAAGAGCTGTTGAAATGTATTAGTAAATTAAAGCTTACTGTTTGTGTATAGCTCTCATACTGTGTATCAAGTTTGATTCCCGGAGGAATGGTGCTTGAAGTTTAACGTCCTTAGATCGTATCAGACGATGATATTTTATACGATACCCCAAAGGACCCGGAGCCTTTAGAGCTTATAGTTACCTATATTCGTGTTCGCAAAATAAGAGAAACACATGGAGAAAACCTTACTCAGGAAACCATACTTAGCAAACAATGCTAAGATTTGAACTGTGAACTCTTGAATAGAAGGCATACTTGCTATTCCTACACCATGCAAGTGAGCTGGCTGGGGGTTTTCGGGGCTAGGAACCGATGTCAGATTTAACTTCTTGGTAAGTTGATTCGATGATGTTAAAGCTTCACGTTGTGCGGGACATTTATTCAAAAAGTTCAAAATGGGAAATGAGTCATTCGTGTACTTCTGTGACCCTGAAAGATAAAAAAAAAGATCTGTTTTTGCAATGGCCGGGGTCTCCCCGTCAACAGGAGGAGCGGTGAAGTCGGAGCAAGGTCAAGGGTACTTTAATAGTGTTTTTGTATCATTATGAACTACAAGTAGTTAATTAGTGGTTCTGAATCTAAACAACAAGACGCCTTTGGGAATGCAATCTGCAATTAGCTGCACCATAACATTTCTACAAGCTATTCTTACAAAATCTACTTCTTCTAGGTAGGCCTGGTCGAAATGAATCTATACAGAAATGGTTTCACTATAATTTTAGATTAGTAATAAGGGGAATTGTGTGCTTGTACCAAAATGTTTCAGATCGCTATGATGACTTTTAAATTCCATCTCTGAATAGCTAGTAGAAGAAATGCGAAATATCCTCTTAGCACTTGAAAATTCAAATCACTAACTTACATAAAATGTGTGCTTTAAAGATATACATGTTTTTAATTTACATCCTCCAACGTTAAGTCATATCAGACGATAAACGAAATGGAGAAATGATGCTCAAATGAATCCAGCATTCATAGAGCTTATAGTTATCCGAAATGTATCTTTCAGAATAAAGGAAAACACCCGAAAAAAACCTTATTCAGATAACTAAACCTGACCGAGATTCAAAATAGGGACTTCTTGAACGCGAGGCAGACACCTATGCTAAGTGGCAGGCCGAGATCTACTATAAGCTTTGTTCTGTTTATTAGTTTTCCAATTATACAACATTTATTTCTAATAAAAAGGACTTCATAGGCTGTTCCTAGAAAATTCATCACATACAGTTTCATGTTAAAAATCTTAAGCTATCTTTAATCAAATTTGAAAAAAAAATAATAATAGCATTTTCCCCTTTAAACGGAACTAGTTTTCTAAAAGATTGTTTTTGGGTAGTTCAGAGGACGTGATATCTTTCTGGTAAAATCTTGGTTTGGCATTGTTGGGTGAAATGCATTCACTCTATTTAACTTGGTACAGGAAAAGAAATATCTTCCTTTGTTACATCTCTAACGTAGATGACCTACATCCAAGATAAAAATCAGATTTAGCGTTAGAGGAGAACTTTTGCAAGAGTGATGTGTTAAACGCTCAGAAAAGATACTTCTTTGAGAATGAGATCGTGGAAAAATTCACACATTGTGTGATTGTATAATTGCTCATGAAAGTTACCACTAAAATTTTACGAGGGCATCTCATTTTCTCGTGTTCCTTGCAGCATTGTTTGACCCAATTAGAGAGTTCACGCTTACATATTTAAAAACCTAAAAAAAACCACGCCTAACGCTACTTCAGAACCGATACTGTTCCATATGAATCTTAATTAAGGAGGTTAACGCTTGCACAACCGAGAGACATTACATTGTGCCAGGGTTATCGCTAATGTTGGTGTGCACATCTAAAAACTACACTACCGGTAAATCACTAGCATTCATCTCGTGTTAACATATGGGTAATGATCTATTTGTTCAGTTTATTCTCCTGCCATATAAGGCTTCTCGAACGACCTTTTGAACTACAAGGGTGTGTCTTGTTTCAGTGGTCAGTCCCTTGTAAGGAATATCGAATGTTAGATAAAAGCCGAAAATCAGCTAATCATTTATGATCAGTGAATTTTAAATAACACAATTGCTTCTGTCCAGTAATACAATGTGGACGCGATTTCACTTTCAACATTCAATAGTTTCTTCTTGAAGATAAATAAAACATTAAACATTTACACCTAATTTCTGACTAAGATTAAACGTTAGCGTGAACCTTAATAGAAAAGAAAACTAGTTTAAGTCTTCGGTACTTTAAAGGAAAGGAAGTATGTAGGGTCTAACGCTCTCTTTTACTACATACGGCACCGCAGACGGTGACACTGATGATACATGAAATGAAGATGGCGTACGGGTGGAATGAGATGGCGGGGGAAACCGGAGATCCCGGAGAAACCCCACCCGAGCGCCGTGTTGTCCATAAAAATTTTATTTTGCGGTCGCCTGAGCTCGAACTCGCGCCGCCTTGGCGAGAGTCAAGCGGTCTAACCACTCAGCCACGGCGCAGTCAAGTTAAAGGAAGCTATGCAAATGAAAAAGAAAGGGAAAGCAAAATAGTAATTAAAAGTTTTTGTAACATTGCAAATCTCTTTAGAGGTTTAACTCGACAAATAAATTAGATGAGTATATACATCGATATGGTAATCGAGGTCTTCGGTTCAAATCTCACCAATACTGAGGTATCTTTTAGTTGATAATAACAGAGAGGTACCCTAAGATAAGATATGGTGGTTGGACTGGAATTAGATACAGCGACCATGCAGCCTCCTGTATGTGTCCCCAAAGGAGAAAGCTTGAGGAGGTAGCGGTGAGGCGAGAGAAGACAAAGGCCAGCCGATCAAGAACCTTCAGTATAGCATAGAGTCGAGTTCTTTTATTTACATCCTCCAACTTTGAGCCATATCGAACGATGAATGAAATGGCTGAAAAGATGCTCAGATAGTGCAGGGTCCCAGGACCCATAGAGTTAGAAATGTCCAACATTCATCCTTCAAGAAAATGGAAACCCCCGAAAAAATCTTATCCATATACGAGGCGTGTCCGTAAAATAAGGTCTCCAATTTTATTTAATATAGAAAACATATTTATTGTCAATGGATGTTACTTTTATGGAAAGGCGGAATTTAAAGCTATTTTTCAACGTAATCACCATTGCGATCGATGCACTTTTGCATGCGCTGTGGCAGTTTTTGTATATCCCTGTCATAGCACTCTCCCGCCAAGCTGCGCAGGTAGCGCTCAACCTCTTTTTTCAAATCATCATCGGTCTGGATATGTGCTTCACCCAGCTGTGACTTCAACTCAGGAAACATATGATAAACACTAGGTGCTGAGTCTGAACTGTAGGGGAGATGTGTGAGGATGTCCCATCTGAACTGGGCCAGGAGATCAGTCGCACACGCCTTGCGATAATGCAAAGGTTCGGTCAAAATCTTGTCAATCGTAGTCTTACTGACTTCAGAGATAAGTTCGCTCAGCTCGCGAACTGTCACATGCCGATCTTTAAGCATTTCTTGCTCCACTTTTGCAATTGTTTCGGCTGAAACCGAAGGTCGACCAGAACGCTGTTCGTCATGGACGTCTGTACGTCCGTCTTTGAACTCTCTGACCCACATTCGCACGTTTTTGACGTCCATACACTGTGGCCCGTAGACTTCGAATAATGAATTTCAGTGGGGGCATTAAAAAAAATCGGATCACTGCACGCAACTCGCACATGGCGGCGGAAGTGATAGGAAGTTCCATCGCAAACGGCAGCCCAGCCAAGACTAATGGTTGCAGCGGGTTCGTGGTGGCGGAGATTTGAAGGGGTGAAATCAAGCTACACGCCAGTATTGCCGGATCTCGAGTAATAGCGTTCCTCATGGCTCCAGCGCCTTGGATACCTTATTTTTCGGACACGCCTCGTCCTGACCGAGATTCGAACTCCGGACCCCTTGAACAGGGGTGGTCGAAGAACCGAGACCGTATCAAATTCCAAAGTGACGTTTAGTACATCCGCTGGAGCTAGATAGACCCTCCGCGGAGCTTGAATCAGGCGAGCGCACTGCTGGAGTATAAATGTTCCAGTTACGGATCTATCCTTAAAGGAGCAAGCGAATGCAAGTTGATACGAAATGAGAATGGAAGTCAATGGGGGTTGAGAAAGAAAATAGTAAGATCAGCCACGAGAACTGCCTTTCTAAATACGGACCCTATACGCTATCGACTGAGCCATCCTCTTCGGTTGCCCTAAACTTTGGCTTGGGGCATTTCTTTCCCAAGGTTTCTTTCCCAATAATCATTTCATTTCATGTATCACCAATTGTCACCGCATGTGGTGCCGTGAGCAGTAAAATCAGGCATTAAACACTTGGTAACACTTGCATCGAAAAGGCAATGGCGTGGAGATCCAAGTACCATGGTCGAGTCCCGTCCGTGGCATTGACTCTTTGTTTACTACGTTCCTTAGGGTGTTGACGGTGGTCACTTGGTGTTTGTTTTTGTTCTCCAGTTTTGAACAACCCACGCGACAAACAATACCGTTCATTCAACAACAGCCAGGTGTGAGCATATTAGAAGGGCAACTCATTTGTCATTCCCGACTTCCTTGAACTCATGCATAAGGGGGAAACCTAATCATCCACAAATTATAGAGGCTATTAGAAGTCATGTGGGATGTGTAACTTCAAAGAACATCACCTGCTATTAAAAAGAAAGGCTTTTAGCAACATCTGCAGGGATTTTCCGCTACACCTTTAGGAAGGGTGTTAACATTCTAACTAATTTGACAAATGAACCTTGTTATAACTGAAGGAGATAGCTGTTGATTGTACTTAGAACCTGCCTTTCCGGAAACCTAAACTTAGATAATGTTTACCTTCAAGACGAAAATAATCATAGCAAACGCCCAAGACACACCTTGAAACTGCGCATACGCTCGTAAATTGTCTAGTCCTTTTCAAAATTTACTGTTGATGGGAAATACTCCGCCTAGTGATTTTGTAGCAAATACAGCATACCATTTCAGTAATTTGTGTGAAGTCCTTATTCCCTTTAGTAAAACATTAATGTTCATAATTATAATTCTATGTAAATGAATGTCTTCCTTCTTCTGCAAGAGTTCGTAAGAGAATTACATTAAGACAAACGAAATAATTACATGATCTGTTTCAAATTGATTTATATAAACAACGTCGAATAAATCAAACAAGAAGTAAACTGTATTAATGCAACACGTCTAAAACAAAAAGTCCAGTCATTTTGCCAACATTCAATCGACAATGAAGAGCGATGAGAGCAGCAGAGCTTTACTGACCTATGACACTACATTATTATAACATGGAAGTAAAGCTTGGTCCATTAAGAAGAAAGGTAAATTTGTTTCAAAGCAGGAGATTAGTGAAATGAAAGCAAATGAAAGAAGCGATATCTTCACAAATAACTGAATAAAGCAACAGAATACAGTTCAAAAGCCCGAAGATTTAACTAGGCAAGCGATATGAGTGCTGTTCAATAAAGAATGATCACATTTTTTTTTTTTTTTTTTTTTTTGACAACTTACCTTTACTCATCCTCATAATTTTGATGGTCGTTCTCAAAATAGTCTCCCATGAATGCGATGCACTTGTCCTAGTGTTTTTGCCAGTCTTCAAAGACATGGTGGAAACCATTTTTTGAGAGATCCTTCAAAATCGCCTCCGCAGCCTAAACCTATGTTTCTGATGATGGATAATGCCTCCCACGAAGGCGTTTCTTCGAGTTAGGGAATAGAAAAAAAGTCACATGGAGCTAAATCCCGAGTATAGGGAGGGTGACGGATGCACTTCACGTTGATTTTTGCAAGATATTCAGCAACAAAATTGGCAATATGCAGCCGCGCATTATCGTGGTGCAGCATCCAGCCTGCTTCACGGAAATGTGGTCTTTTGTGCCGGATATATACTTGCAATGTTTTCAGAACATCCCTGTAGAATTGTCCAGTTACTGATGCGTGTGCAGGTACAACATGCTGATAAACCATTCCATGAATATCAAAGAATGAGATGACCATAACTTTCCCAGCAGAAGCAACGACTTTTGCTTTTTTGGGGGTTGGTGATGAAGGAGATTTATGTAGCCAATATGTAATTATATAGCCAAGTTTCATCAGCAATGATTACGTTTGGAAGAAACTCCGGATCTTCCTCTAACATCAACTTTAACTGCATGTTACCTCCACTGCAGCGGTAGGCGATACTGAACATGTCTGAAATTGCCTGGTTCTCAGGGGCGGAAACCAGGAGTACCAACAATGAAACTACTACGGCGAGTTTGTTTCACATTAAGCTAACAGAATATAATAAGATTGAATTTTAGTGCAAAAAAGTAAGACCGTAAAAAATTATGATCATTCTTTATTGAACAGCCCTCGTGTAAACCCAAGTAGGGATAAGATAAGCAAATAAGGAGGAATGGCTCCTTATTATTGCTAAGATGTTTATCATAATATATTTATATTTTAACCAGAACATGTCTCACGAAAGTGCATTTGTAGACTCAGATCTTCAGAGCTTAGACTCAAATGAATCTGTATTTTATTCCATCTTTCAGGATTAGAGGATATATTGGATATCGGCTGCTTAATTTCGCATATTTACAAAAATATTCAAGTACTAGCAGAAACGCCTGTTTAGTTAAAAGCATGTGCTACTACTAATTTTCAAGAACTATGAAGAAAATAAGCCAGGTTTGAACTTGCCGATGGAGCATAACAAAAACATTTGAACCTTGATGTTCAAAAATGAAAAATAGTATTTTCTTCCCGTTAGTGTCCTTCTGTCAATTGTTTGTTTCATTGTTTTAATAATGTTCCCATACCTCCTCTGAATTATACATATAAATATATTTGCTTTTGCTGTTTTAAATATTTATTTAAGCAAAAGGGTCATTCTAAGTTCTTTATGCAGATTATATTTCTTATATTTTCAAAAATGGTTCCAACTATTTTAATTTGTGGGGCAAATAAAGTGTACATCTTGAGTTTTCTGTAGATTTTATTTTAAATCTTCTTCTTTTTTAATTAATTTTGTACAATGGTAAGCCAAAGGAAATGTAAAAGTTATTATAAAATAGTGGGTAAGGAAAACCATACGATTGTAATAAATAGAATTGCTTTTAGGTCTTAGATAATATGCTTCTTCTGAGGAAATTGTACCTGCAGAAAATAAAACAATTAAATATAGTACGAACACTCAACAAAGCTCATAGAAGTGTCCATGTACACAGTGGCCCATGTCGTAGATTTGCATAAAAGAATCTCAAGTCTCGTAAAGAGGCCGATGAGCAAAGTTAAGCGATCTTTCATACAGAATATTAATGTGATACTGAGAACCACAGCTGTTAAAGAGTTAAATAAAAACTAAATTTCAGTTTGCAACCGATAGCGGAGTCAAAATCTCCCTCTTCCCGGAAGACCTTTGTATTCCGTATTTAATGCGTGGTTTTGTCGGGCATGTCTTTGAATTCCCTTTATAGCAATTAATTAAAAGCTGAGTTAAAGAGCCAGTAACGCTAACAGATGAAGTCAGCAAATACAAAAGTGATCGTGCCTAAAACTGGTACAGCGCTTGACCTGCCTCAACTCGAGTAATAATAAATCCCACACCATGCAGTAATACACCAAAATCTGAGTCTTACAATTACAAAGCTATCTTTACCACTATCATTTGCCATGCCTATTCTAGAAGTGTATATAGAAGTGTTTCAATGCCCCTGCTACCTTAAAACATAGAAGAACTATTTTGCTGCCAAACTAATTTGTAACTGTATTGTGTACAGTGTAAATACATAGGGTATTACATTACATACAGTGTATGTGCTTTTAGGGGAAAGTGTAGCGATATTAATTTCTAAACTCTAATAAAAACATGTTGTACATGTTGTAGATATTTTGATATTTTTTCCGTAATTCTCTAGATAACCTGGATTTCGGCCCTGGTCACTGGTGATCCGGGAGGTGCTGTATGACTTCTGTAATACAATTTTTCCACTGAGAAAGGAAGACATTCATTTTAATAACAAAAACCATCAGTCTGATTTTACTTTCTCCACCTCCTACGTAGTAGATATAAAATGAAATGTGTAGTGTTTAACTCCCGCTTTTACTACATACGGCACCGCAGGCGGTGACACTGATGATGCATGAGATGAAGATGGAGCACAGGTGGAATGAGATGACGGGGGAAACCGGAGGTCCCGGAGAAAACCCGCCCCAACGCCATGTTGTCCATCACAAATCTCACTTTGCGGTCGCCTGGGATCGAACCCGGGCCGCCTTGGTGAGAGCCAAGCGGTCTAACCACTGAGCCACGGCGTGGCCTGTAGTAGATAGAGCAAATATAAAATATACCTACTACTCCAGAATTTACTCCCGAGATTTGCTTGTTTTGAAGGCCCAAGGTCCCATATGTGTAGGTGCATTTGTATCGTGGCCTTTACATGGAAATATATACGAAATGTTTGACTTTCTCAAAAATATCTCTAACGAGTTCGATTAATATACAATATATTTATGAAATTTACATAAAAATAGCATTCTTATCTCGAATTTTGTGGGAGTAGCACGTGAAATCCATTTCATTGGGCAGAAATATATAATATGTAACTGCTACACCAAAGAAAGACAAAAATCTTCTACATAAAAAATGCATGTACTTCTGAAAAATTGCGATATATTTTAAATAACTCTTTTGAAATATCAAAGATATTATAAGATATCCATTAGAGTGCTTCAATAATTTGTAATCCTTTCAAAGCGCTATTGTTATATAGGTTTTTCTAGCTTAATAAGAAATTTAAAAGACAGAACTCAGCTTGCTTTTAAACCTCTGTTCTCTTTACCAGAAATAAATTTCTTAAGAAATTATTTCTGTCGTTAGTTTTTATATCGATTAGCATTAAGCAGATAGAAATGGTTGCAATATCTATATTAAAATAAACGATAATGGGAAGAGAAAACGATGCTAGTATAACACATCAGGTGTATATGGTATAAATAAGAACGCTAAGGAATTTTCTCACAACGAACTATTTTCACGCTGAAGCTTTAGAAATGAGCAAGAAAACAGGTTAGGAAATTCCACGTGCTCCTCACCTTTATTGGCAACCAAGGTAGGCACAACATCACTAACTGTAAAACTGCTTCACCATTAAGCCAGAATAAAAATGAATGTCATACAGCAGTGCTGGTGTCATCTGCAGAATGGGCAGACCATGTAATGGAATGTCTGGACCAAACGCAATGGATGAGGCAATCTACATTCATTTGTTTTCCTCGCCTTTACCAGTTTGCCTGTTCCTAATGTCACGAAAGTTTTATGCCACATATTTCACGATACCGCGTTCCTCTATATTTTTAGGGATATATGCAATTCGCAAGATATTCCAGAACGCAAATGGTAACTCATTGTGATGGGATCCTAAATAATCTAAATTCCACAGTTGGGTGCCAGTAGTTTTGACTAGAATTTAGTAAATAAACATGCTTTCCAAAGCTGAAAAACAAAAGCAGCTTAAAGGGAGAATATACTGCCCATCCCGAATCACTTTTAGGTGCAATTATTTCAGAAACTATATAAGATAGAAGTTTGAAATTTTATGGGTCTTTTTCAGATATATGTGTATGCGACTGGATAAATTTCTCTGTGTAGTTGCTGAGAAATAAGTTTCCTCGTAGTTCCAATTTGTTTCATTAAATTTACCTACAAAACATTTTTAATATTAAATTTTTATTTTACTTCAATTTTTGAGCTTGTTGTATAGAGGATAATAATGTGCACTAAAGTCATTAAAAATACAATGTCTGTAGATGGCCTGTCTGTTCGTCTTTCATTTTCTATTACTTCTTCTGTTTCGGCTCTCTTCATCGATTCCTCTACCACCTTTCTAGAGATTCAGTAATTTTCTCACTAATATGGTGGTGGCTTTGGAATACTCCCTGCCCGGTGCCACTTACCTATACATCTTGCTCCATAAATTAAGAAAAAGGGGCATGACCAGTACGTGCAGTGTGACAGTAAATGACATAATACGGCCTTAGAATCTCGAATTAAAAAAAATGGGCTGTTATACTCTTATAGATATATTAAACTATTTAAAATCATTTACAAATCCAATCAAGTACAATCTCCTCTTAAGGTGTTCGTGATTTTTTTTTTTTTTTTTTTTTTTTTTTTTTTTTTTTTTGTAATTTACGTCCTCCAACGTTAAGTCATATCGGACGATGAATGGAATGGGTGAAATGATGCTCAAATGAGTCCGGGGTCCATGAAGCTTAGAGTTACCCGACATTCGTCTTTACGGATAAGGAAAAACCCCGGAAAAACCTTATCCAGGTAACTCACCCTGACCGAGATTCGAACTCGGGACCTCTTGAACGTGAGGCAGACACTCTACCACCACGCTACCGAGGCGGGCAGTTCGTGTTTGAAGTACGAACTCACAATTTAATGTATAGTGCCTTATTTTTCACTGGTGGCCGGTCGGCGGGCGGTTAATGCTGCAGCAAAAAGCATGCTGTCGCCTCAGTGCTGCCGCGTTGAATATTTGAATTTCAGTGCTTAGGTTTCTCATGTAAATTATAATAACGATAATCACATACCACTGTCACAGAAGTTGTTGGAGAGTATGTCGTTGCGCTGCCATGCTCGTCTCACAACTTCGACGAAACTTTCTGCTGACACGCATGAATTCATCTTCTGATTTTTTTTTTTAATTTACGTCCTCCAACGTTAAGTCATATCGGACGATGAATGGAATGGGTGAAATGATGCTCAAATGAGTCCGGGGTCCACAGAGCTTACAGTTACCCGACATTCGTCTTTCAGGACAAGGAAAAGGAAAAAACCCTGGAAAAACCTTATCCAGGTAACTCGCCCTAACAGAGATTCGAACTCAGGACCTCTTGAACGTGAGGCAGACACGCTACCACCACGCTACCAAGGCGGGCACTTCTGAAGTTGCAGTAATTTCTCTTATGATATTGTTTTTCAGTTCTTCCAACGTATGCAGATAGTTCCAATAAACTTTATTTTTTTTAATTCCCTCCACAAATAAAAGTCGCACACCATATGGTCTGGGATCCCGGTGGCCATAGTACTTAACTGATGACCATATCTTCAGAAATCAGTGGTGTGTGCTGTAGCAGAGTCTTGTTGAAAATATGCCGGTGTACACTCAATGTAACACAAATATTCCAGGAATGATATGATTATTGCCTCGCCGTACCTCTGTTTCTCTACTGAATATAGGTCCTATAATTAGGTACATATTTACAGTACACCAAACACCAATTTTCTGATTTGTGTAAAATCTTAATCCAAGGGATGCCGACAAATTTTGGCCTTAATAGAAACTAAAGGAGGTCATACTAAGTATTGAAATATTTTTCCTGAACATTCAGTGTTATAGTGTCATCCTGTGTATTATATATTTTTCTTTAAGTACAAAATATATAAAATATAGCATTTTGCTAATAATTTGTCCACTACTGCAGTACTGTTAGCCAATATCTTAGAAGGTTAGTACAAATACAATATATTCACATGTTTTTTCTCTACCATTCAATCAAGTATTCCTTAGTAGCTACTGTGAATACGTTTTAAGCAATGTTAGTTCGACAACACTGCGTTACGCGGGTCATTTATTTCAGTTGCTGCAGTGGAGATAGACTCCGCCACAAACACCGGTTTTTGCCCTGGTGGAGAACGTTATTCCGGTCACAGCTTCGAAGCTGGTGCACTCCCAGCTTTAACATTCCGCACTCGACTCCTAAGTCTGCTGCACTGATATAACAACCAGTAAGCCGAACCTGAGTGACAGAATGACATTGCGTCAGTTCAATTTGACAAGACATAATGTACATGGCTAGTTTGTCGTAGGAGACTTTCTGGTTTGAATTTCGATTCCGAGTCCTAATAACTTATTCCTATACGGCTATCATTCCATCTATTCTACAGAGATATATACTACTAGTCTTTCGCAATGGAAACTGGTGTAAATGTAAACACGTAGACATAAATCTGTAACTAGGAGAGGTTAAACAGAACAAGCGAACTGCGGGAAAAAAATAGAAGATAGTCTGTCGCTTGAAGGAAGCGGTTGTTTGTTGGATTGCTTTATGAATCTAACATGTTAATATTTTTGTCATAAAGGTAATATATCTCCGCATGCTTACTTCTCTTACTTTCAACCGTCTAGTATCGCTACAAATAAGCTTTGCAGTAAAATTTGGAGTCTTTGCTTACCTAACGTCTTCTTTGTATTACTGGCTTGTACCGCTGTAGAACTTTAATCTCATTGTAAACCTTAAATATAACGTAAGTTGAAGTAGGACGAAAATAACCATAATCACGTTATCTTTCTCCTTTTCTCTCATTGGCTAATGTTTACCTTCGAATGCCAAATAAGCTCTATGCAATAAAGGTGCTCTTATAAAAAATGCACGTATTTTCGTGATCCCGAGATGCAATTTTGAACCGAAGAATCCTGCTATGTATTTGATGATAAGAATTTATATTCCAGATGCATTGAATCTGTTACATATTTGATTTATATGGTTATGAAATTGTAATTTTCACAATAATTATCTTCGAATATATTAAGATAACTAATTATTCATATTGAACTCCTAACACAACCAGCAGTCAATGAGAAATGACTAGGAATGTGACAGTTAAGAGATACAAGAGCACAGTGAGGAAAAGGGGGCTGAAAACAAAAACCAAAAATGTTGGCCATAATGACCATTATATGGCCAATTCGTTCGAGTTCTGTCCTTTGATTTCGTATTTCAAATAAACAGTAGTTCGTAGTGGACAGGTTGAAGATGTTTAAAATATTGTCGCCGAGGTATTGTTGTGCGGTGAGGTGCGTAGTTGGACGCTTGCCGAGAGAGAGGGAAACAGAGAGAGAGAGAGAGAGAGAGAGAGAGAGAGAGAGAGAGAGAGAGAGAGAGAGAGAGAAGGAAAGTCTGGAAATCCCCGCTGCCATAGTGACTGTTGTCGAACGATTCACTGAATTCTACAACAATGGTTGGAGGTATAAAAACCCGCAAAAGACCAGTTGAATGAGCCGTAGGGGAGAGGATCCGTCCCCTTCAGCTGCCGTGGTGCGGGCGCTGCGGACCCCTAGCATCGCAGTACCTCTGACGTTACTAGAGGAACCTCGGACCAAACATTCGAGCCCCTCCCTGATTGGGAGTTGTGCGGATTGGGTTGGACTCGAGGGGGCAGTGTGTTCCCGACACCCACGGGAAATTGGGTACCTCCGGCCAGGCTACGGCCACCCCGAGGGGGTAGAGGGTTGCCTAATAAGTCCCGCGTACAAGCCTGCAGAGCCAGTAGAAGGTGTGCTAGATCACCAGGCGGCCCCACCGAGGTTTTCGGTAGTCTTCCCTGCGGGGTTGACGTGCGTAAGTGGCGTATCCACCTCCACCCATCTTGACGTAGTAGTTGATGGCGGGGGGGGGGCTTTCTATACTCAAGGTATCACCCCATGGAAAGAAGCCTGGAGTTTTCCATCGCTCCAAGATAAAAGGAGGCCGGGTCCTTGAGCCTCTGGTGTTAAAGTTGCGAGTTATCTATTAATTGTATGTGCAGCTATTTGAAGTGTACTGCAAGTGATTTCTTTCGTTTGTTTACGTGTGGTGAAGTAACGAGAGACCTTGAAGACTGCGTTTGTGTATGTTACGTCATTCTGCTGCTGCTGTCAGTGATGTACAAAGCGTGTATTTTTTACTTGTAATAAAGAGCATTTTAAATTCATGCAAACAAGACTTTTAATTTTAGGAACCCATAAAGTCACAATCTCTAGCTAGGGGAAAATAGCCTCCTCTTTTCCTCTGCTCGAAAATTTTGAAATTCAGAGGTGGGAACACAATTATTTCACATGTTTACTATTAAATATTAATGATTCCCTTCCTAAAACCTCTCCGGGTATACACAAAGCCCTCATTGCTTTAGGACGTACCTTACTATTGCCCATTCTCTCAACGAATGCAATAATGAGGTCTGATAAATATGTGGAACGCTGCAGACACAAATAACAGTATCAGAAGAACAACAAAAAATCGAGAGCTTCCAGGCAATTCGAGGGACAAGAAATTGTGATTGGTTGCAGTTCGCATATCGTGTTTCATGGTTCAATACGGAGGAGGAAGCTGTGGCTGAGGAAGACCGCAACATAGCTTGTTCACACTGATGTCCGTTTTCACCGTCACGACCGCCTCCTTCCGATAAAAAAGACAATCACTACAGCACGTCCATGTCTGGCAACTCACAAAACATCGAGACGTTGTTATCGGCATGATTTTCTGTAACATCAGCCTTTTTGAAGATTAGAAATTAAGCAACATGACCTTCGTTACACGCGGAATCTGCATTTATCTGTTTATGTCACTTGGAATTTAGTAACACGTTCATGCGAATGAAAACAAAAAAGAACGCCAACACGCATTAACATGTAACATACAACAAGATATATCTAAAAAATGGCTAATGCTAAGCAAAAAATAATCAAGTATTTTAACTCCATATTTATAGTCTGTCCTTTTTATGACTTATAGAAAATTCATTCATTGGTAACACATTTTAAACATGTTATGATTTTATGTTTTATTTATTTAAAGTTCCTTGTTGCAATAAACATCAGCAGCAAATATTAACGTAATTCTAGAAAGAAAAAAAAGACATATCCAGCGACTGTTACTGCTTTCTGAACTTTGCATTAAGAAGTTAAGAGAAAACGGGTGAAAAATGGTTGTTAAGAAATATTTGCAAGGAGAAAGCATGTGATAAAAGGTATTTAGTTGAAGGCTTATACGTTTTAAGAAATCACAAAGCAAGGGTGCCTATAACAGAAATGAACTGCAATACACTTAATGTCGTAGACAGCGAACCTTAAAGCTGATGATGTGTCCGTGTCTTTAGTGCAATTGGTAACTTGTCTACGTCACGTTCAAGAGATCCTTAGTTCGAATCATGGTCAGGGTGAGTTATCTGGACATTTTTTTTTTTTTTCCGCGGTTCTCCCTTACCATGAAAGATAAATGTCTGTATCTCTAATTTTTATGAGCACTGGGCTCATTTGAGCATTATTTCACCGATTTCATTCATCGTCCGATGTGACTTAGCTTCGGAGAACGTAAATTGGAAAAAAAAAAAAAAAAAATGCTGAAGTTTAAAGCACACACTACTAAGCCAAGTTTCAATTGAAGAACGGCGTGAAACTGCATGCACATTTTGAAAGGTCTTCTTGGTGTCAATTACTAGTTCACGTGTTTGCTTCTTTAATACGGACCTACAGCAAACAAGCCCGCCTAGGTAGCGTAGACGGTAGTGCGTCTGCCTCACGTTCAAATCTCGGTCGGGGCGAGTTATCTGTATATGATCTTTTCCGCAGTTTTCCCTTATTCTGAAAGAAGAATGTCTGGTATCTCTAAGTTTTATGGAGCATGGACTCATTTGAGCATCATTTCACCCATTCATCGTCCAATAGGTATGAGTTACCGTTGGAGGACGTTTCCTTTTTAAAAAAGAAGGCAAACAAAGTAAATATTGTATTCCTATTAAAAATTCGATAGGCACTAATATTTCAATGGTGAGACACAAAAATGACCCACACCTTAACTCCGTTGACATGGAGAATTTTTCTTTGTTTATAATTTTCTCAATAGGGGTTCATACAATTTTGATTAAAATACCATATATTTCAAATCAAATTTTTATCTTAAATTTTCTAGGATTAGTCTCTTCATTCTGAACGAAGTTTCTATAGTTTTAAACAATATTATTTAGTTATTTTTATATTGTTAAACGTTTACGATATATCTTTATATTATGGCAAATACTATTTGGACCTATGGTGTTTGTAAATCAAAATATAATATTAAGTTAATATGAATGCGGTGTAAAGCATTACGTGCAGTACAAAATACTGTTAAAATAATTGAAACTTTTGTATTTCACTCACCTATAAAATCAATATATTTTATGACAGCAGAGGAAAACTATGCAATTACATTAAAATCCTGTTCCTACATACACGGAAAAAGCCATGCCAGAAGACGAGCCTTTTATAAAAATGCCTCTTGTGTATTTAAATTATGTTGCAGTCGTATATATTTGGGCAGTTTGTAAAGCAAACATCACCGATCTGCCCAAAATATCACGGAAATATAGGTATTTTCTTCTAATCATGAAAGCTGCATAAGTGCAACGCACCCAAGATTTCAATGAACTGTTGTAGAAGAAAATACTACTCTACCCTAATACCGTTAGGGATAGATCTTACTTGGCACGCATTTACATCTGTTCTGTTAGAAGTATTATTATTAAATAAATAAGTATTATAATTTGATACGCATCCATTACTGAAAATGCAATATAATAATTATTTATATATCAAGAGCATAATTCTTTAGATTGTGTCACAAATGTACCCATTTAGCGCATAAGCGATAGTTGTTTGTTACAAACTTGTATACAACATTTTGTGCAATCGTACTATTATAAACTCATAAGAAATTCCAAAATTATATAATTAAATTTCATGTTAGGAGAAGTTTTTATTGACCTACACAATAAGATGATGCTTACATTGTAAACAATATGGAGAAATTTGAAGGTAATAATTCTCTAGAACCATAAACTCTATAAAACCAAAGCAATCTCTAAGCCGAAGAAACGTGAAATAAATCTCCCCTACTACAAGTCTTCGAGATCTGTACAGCACTGCATCACACACCTCAATTGCATCAATTTATTTTATTATTTGACCTCCAAGATGCAAACATGGAGATTCCTCTCAGTGTTCATAACGAAAACGTCTTCAGTGGCCATGTTATTTAATGGAGACACGTTCCTTCTTTCGAGAACATATTTTAGAGGCTAAATTTGGTAAACCTGCTAGGCACTGCCTTTTCTGAAACACACGTGCGATGTATAAAGTCTCTCGGAAGGTGAAATACGCTTAAAGTAAAAGATGGAGGGATTAAATTTGTAAGAAGAATTACCATTTTATGTGATTACTAGAAAAGTTAAGGATTAAGTAAAGAAATAAATGTTTTGGATTTAATTTAAACAATGCGCCAATGCAGAACTGTCCATCGCATGTAAGAAGTATGCAGAGCTACTGCAGGTATTACCTAATAAACCTATGGATAGGAGAAGTTTCGGCAGACCAAGGATGAGATACATGCAATTTCATGAGAATTGGACAAGCCTTTAAAGCTTAAACCCTGAAGTTGATAAAAATGAATTATATCGTTTCGGAAAACAAATTCATCACAGTGTCTTCAGCACTTCATGTATTACATTTTTTATTCACACGACTCATGAAGTCTGTGATGAAGTAGTTTATAAAATAAATTTCCACACATCACCAATTCATTCTAAGTACAACGACACTTTAATATGCTGAATTAAGGATGTGGGATCTCTGTTCAAACAATCCTTTCTTATAAGCCTTATTTACAAGGTTTCATACTGCGATAGCATCTGTTTTACTTTTTGTTACGTATCTGTCTTTCAAGTAAAACAGTTTATGAACAGATTGTTCTTTAGATCATCAAGAACAGTTCATGAGTGATGCCCTGGACATCCTTTACCGGATGCTGTCTCTCAGCTTGAAGCTGTCAGTTTAGAATCCTTTATGTTTTCCTGTCTTTGTAGCTTGAAAATTTCTATCACGAACTGAACAAATGGGCGAATAAGGTATGTTAAATGGTTCAGTAAAATCTGCCATCATCCTCAAGAAGTTAATTCTAAAAATCGAGATTCTAAACTGTGTGGTGTTCGATATGAAGGTTATACCCTTAAACTGATATTTTTTAGATAAAACAGTGACTTTATATATTATTATCAAATCTTAAGGGAATACACTAATTCAATTTTCTGAAAACATTGGGTAAATTACTTTAGGACTGAGTGTGTTAAAATAATCAGCTGTCTTAACTTCGAGGCGTACTTTCGCCTTTTAAATTATTTTCAATTACGCTGTGCATAACAAGGCCAGAAAACTTCCAATTTAAGATTCTAGTTTTGGCTCACCACCTCGCCATTTTGTTCGTTAAAAATACATCACACGAGTGAATTTTCATCCAGTGAAAAGTTGCATGTACATTTTTAAAGTTTAAATTTAACATCGCCCTGCTCTTATGGAGTTTTAGCTAATTGTTTTTAAAGCACAAAGGACACTTAAAAATAAACATTTACGATGATACCTTTTTAAGAATGATTTAATTTTAACGAAAACTGATAATGAAAGGAATACGATAACTTTGGGTTACGTACATAGAGACAAACAAAGTGGTTGGTAAATATTACTGTCTGGGCTGATAGCTGTTAAATATGAAGCCCGAGGCTTAAATTATTTCAGAAACTTAGGTTACGAGTGGAGTCTGATATTTCAAAACAAATTTGAGAACTCCTTGTAGTTTACGGTAAAAAATAATTTAAGCATCATACGTACCGGTATGTTGCCATGGTAGCTAAGTTGATAATAGCAACGGTTTGAAAACCATAGATCCGTGGCACCATCATCATTCAAAGTATAAACTTGAAAGAAGCGTAGGGACAGTGACGCACAAATTAGTACAAAAGTGCCCTAAAATTTATATAGGAAAAACAAAAAGAAATATTAACATCAGAACTAAAGAACATATAAGAAACATTAAAAATGGTGAAACAGAAAAATCAGCAGTGGCTTTTCATTTTTTGAATACTAGACATGACATCAATTTGGAAACATCTCTAATAAAATACGTTAATCACCCCATAGACCTTTCCGTATGGGAAAAAATCTTCATTAACAAAAATCGTCATAGAGTCATGAATTTCGAAACTCCACCACCGGACATCTTTGACAAGTACATCACGCCATCTATTGACAATACGGAGAAAGAAGAAACCACTACAACTTACTCTAATCGAGTATCAGCTGAGGATAGGAGCAAGAGCTCTTGAAACATGTCCTGTGAATAAACAGTGTGAGTGAAGCAATGTGTCAATATATTCTCGATTCACTTTTGTACCATCATCATTGTTATTCCATCTATCCAAAGAACATGTTTATTTAAAATACACATTATTTGGAAATTCCATCCCATAGGACCATTGTTATCGACAGTAAAATTTTCTTTTAAAGCTCCATTCTTTAAAAGTGAAGAGAATCCTCAAACGAAATTAGAACTCATTCGTTGTTTAAGTAAGACAAACTAAAGATTAAATTTTTAGCCAAAATGATTGAAATCTTCAGAAAATAGCACATCCAGTGGCAGTTCCTTTGCGCTTGAATTAACAAAACATACTGTACCTATTCTATTTTAATTTTATATTCACCCACAGGACATGTACACAAATTAGCCGAAATAGTATCTACTTCCTCGCTGCGCAAAAATTCATAAATAATTCAATAAACATAGAAAACCGTGTGATCGTAATTCATTCAGATTCTGGAGGTACGATTGAGAGAATTAAAAAGCAGTATTTTCACTAAGCAGGCACTACCAAATGTTTACATAAAATGACCTTAATCTATATAGAATAAAGGTGTTATTGCAAACACCGGAGCAGGGGTTTAAAATCTCAAGAACAGGTTGATTTATTCTCTTGAAGACAGCCAACAAATTGAGTCAACTTATGTAATGAGATATTGCCAAGGAAAAGCACTATTTTAAACCAATGTAGAGAATAGTAACTCATTCCCAATTAGAGATCTCCTCAGAGTTGCATTAGTAACAACTTGATAGAGATACTGGGTTCGTTTCCCACGTACGGCAAGCCATCCTGTGTTAACTTAGGAATGTAGCGGTCGCTATTGGAATGAAAATGTGAAAAGCAACATCCAGCTTGCAGTAGCTTCTACACTTCATTGCACAGAACTCTTGTTCTCTTTTTGTTTGCACTGCACATTTGTAGCCTATTTTCCATGCTCTAAGAACACGGGAGAAAAAACCATTTTAACAAATCACAGCCTTAAACCAGTTTATATTTCTTTTTATTTCTCTACTGTTTCGTTTGTCATTACTATTAAGGCTTTAGTTAAGTGCCTATAAATATCAAAAATAAGGAGTTCAACTGATAGTTTCAAATTTGAAACCACATAATTTATTAAGTTCTTGTAATTATTGTACGATACAAAATTAAGGAAACATTGAATACTTTATACATGAAGTGCACACGAAATTAAGGTAAATTATAAACTATTCTGGTAAGTCCGGGACAATATATTAGTATATAAACAACCAGAAAAATAACGAAATCCTACAAGTTAAAATATTGCTATTATAAACTGATCACTTTTCAATGATATATCAGAAAAAGGGTGTCGAAGAATTTTGTACAGAGAATAAACTGAAACCACAAGCTTGTGCACAGCAAAAACCAAAACCGCCTGCTATAATGAGATGTGAAGCAAATTCTAACTACAGCAGCAATGCTAAGGAATAAAGAAAGTGGTCAAGATAAATTAGTATTCATCTGCTGTCAAAACTATAGAAGGGATGACCCCTTAGCTCAGTCGGTAGAGCAACTGTCTGCCGTTAGATTCCCGGCGGTGGGAGTAATGATTTTTCTCCGACCAAGCTAATTCCTCATCTTCCCCAGAGTCTGGAAATATGAATTAGAGTGCGAATATGTGCGTGATCTAATGATTAAAACCCAACGAATACGAGTTAACACCTTCGATATGTCCCAAAGGAGAACGGCCGTCCATATGAACTTTGGAGTTAAAGGCGGGATATAAATGAAACAGATACAAAAATAACTATGACAGAAGACAATACTATCACAAATTTGATGTCACGGAGACGTGTAATTTTACTATAATTGTTCCCATAGTGATAGAAACTTGGTAATGTCATATGTTGTCTGTCTCTAGCATAATTTTCAATTCAAATCACTAGAAGTCTGAATTGAAAGCTCTTCTTTTAGTGACTAGTATATAAAATATCTTATTTGTTCACACCATTACTTTCTCTACTGCTATACAAATTATTCTTAAAATTCCTTAAGCTTCTATTTACTTCTTCAGATTTACATTTTTTTCTATAGTTAAAATTTTGCCTTTTACGATTTACCAGTTATGCAAAATTCTTCAAGAATAAAGAGGACTTCTAAGGCTATTCTCAAAATATGCAAGATATGTATTTCATTTATGATACAAACTTCTTAAACTTGCGGTATTTTAATTAAAAAGTATTAGTCTTTCTTTAAAAAAGAAATCATTTTCGGAATTGTTTTTCAGTCATAGGGTAATTTGGTGTGTGTGTGTGTGTGTGTGTGTGTGTGTGTGTGTGTGTGTGTGTGTGTGTGTGTGTGTGTGTGTGTGTGTGTGTAGGGAGGGGGGGGGGTTCTGTAAATATCTTTGCATTGCATTTTTGGAAGACACTAAACTTTAGTACCAATTTTGTATTTAACCGACTTTTTATGCTGTTCAATAACACATACATGAAACATTTTCCAAAGACACATTTTTTATATTCAGGGAACCTCAGAAGTGGTTGGGTATTCTAGTTTGGAATGCAATGCTTCTCTCTCTAATCTATAGTAGATTAGATTCGACTGATATGCGTTCAATGGGTTCACCTGTAGTCACAAAGGCCCATGAACATTGAACATGTCAAAGTGGTTTACAGTTTAATAGCATATATGCTTGAAATTTGAAGGCAGGGATAATAATATATGACACAAAATCACTTTTATGTCAGTTTTCACCTGGCCTTTGCCAGCACGTATCAGCATTTTATATTGTGTTTACAAAGGATACTATTTATTGTCATTTGTTCATTAAATATACATTTAATTAACCTTTGAACAGGCATCAAAGATAAGTTGACAATGATTTGTCATTGGAACAGTTAGATTCTACTTGCATAGCTACATAACCGTTATCAGGATAATTTGTCATTCCAGTAATCTTGTACGGAAAGAAAAATGATTTTAATCACAGTTACTGTCTAGTAGCAATTTTAAAAGCATCGAAATTGTCAATTTTTCGTTTAAGACCATTAACAGTAACCCAAGATGTGACAGCCCATATAGGGCCAGGACCTGCCAACCCGACTGCCGGCCTCACGCCTACATACGCAAGGTATGGTGGGCGATAATCCAACCGATACAGAGAGGAGATGTGGTCAGCATCTTGGCATCCCGTTTAACACCATTAGGAAAGGTTAAATATTTTGATGGTTTTATAACACACATATTTCTGGAAGGTAGAAAGTTTAGCACTGAGATGATAAATGTATCGAGACAAGAATGCTGAAAAGGTATTTGCAAGAACGTCTACTATAAGTGTTAGAAATTATTCCTATAACCTTCTATGTGGCAGAGAAAGTAAAAATTAATCAGGAAATTTTTGAATCTTGTACATTTCTACAAAAACTGGTCATATTGGTTTGTAAAACATTCCTCAGTATAGTTTGTATCGCAATAGATGGTTGTCATATTCAATATCGAAAGGAAGGAAGACTGCACGTAAAAATTGCAAATCTGCGACCGGAGTGTCTGGGGCTGCATCAACCCGCAAGTACTTAGGCTGGCAAACCAGACGTTCCGGTCATCTGCACAGATGTTGCAGTGCTAAAACCGCAAGTAGCCGTATTTTATTTTCACGGCTGTGGTTATTATTCCTTAACTTCTCTCTACCAGCATTTATGATCTCTTGAGATTCGATTTAGATTTATGCTTTAATCGGCTCCCCCGGGTTATTAAGGTCAGCGTTAATAATGAAGACTTCCACATGCCATCAGGTCTCTTTGGCATGCATTCGTGTCTCGTTGTTATGCTTTACATCGTCTTGTTCTGAGGAAAACATTGAGGACGTCTCACCAGGTATGTAGTTTCGAAATAGAGCAGAATGGAAGGTAAATCTGTGTTGAGACTTTCAGCAATATTAGTGTATCTATATCTACTTACTCTTACATTGTTGACTAAGACGTGTCAGCATTTATAATGGACTTTCCTGGCGTAAAAACAAAAACAAAATATTATGCGTGTAAATTTTCCTCATACGTACATTGGGAACATCAAATACAATAGACTTAAGCAATGGTCAAATTTAGGCATTTTTACTTAAAATATAATTTCAAGTTCAATTAATATAAATCAGAATTGATCTAATGGTTTCAAACGAATAATTTAAAATCGTATTTGGTAATTTAAAAATATTTTACATTTAATTACATTTATAGTTATTTATTCAAATAAATAGAGGTTTAGCCATTTTTATAGAATGTTAATCCATAGTCCCTGTTGCTTTATTTTTCAACACTTTGTAAATTTACCTACGTATTGTTTGAAATTGTCTGCTGAGTAATAAAGGTATAGCCTCCGATTCTGTAAGCTCGTTTCGTTGGCGCGGTGGTAGCGCTACTGCTTACCAGGCCAGAGGCCCTATTTCGATTCCCGCTATTGGTTTGAGTCGCTGACCCTCCAAAAGGTGGAGGACACGGTAGCTGGGCTGTAGACGTTGTTCCGAAAAGGGCTGTTGTGCCGCGGGGTTAGTTTTTAAGCTTTTCTAATGTTATGTAACGTCTGTCACTAAATGTATGCAATTAATTATCTAGAACTTGTATTGGAGTGTTTCTTTTCGAGGATCCCGGTTTTCCTCGACAAAAAAAAAAAAAAAAAAAAGCTATGTAAATTTTTGGGCAGATACAGTACGTTTTGCAGAAAAGCACGGACTAACGTTACCCACAAGCACATGTATTTCCCCAGGAAGTTTTCGGGGAAGGACTTGTGGAAGCAGCAGAAGAATCCTAATGACACTGTGCGCGTTGCCACAAACGAGCCGCGCATACCTAGTGCGGGTATCCTCCATCCACTCCTTCATTCCAGTACCTACTGAGAAAACGGAAGGCAGCAGAATACATGATCCGCAAGTTAATGCTTCCACCCGCCTCGGTCGGCTTCGATCATAATGTTATTTATTCTGTTTTGTTCTTTGTCAGGTTTACTTATGTACAAATAGAAACATTATTCTTCTAGAACCTGAAGAGTCCTCAATTCCATACTAACTACCAGGTGCGCATCAACTCCTTGATTTCGAAACCTCCCGAAAGTTACAGACTGAGCGTAAGGTGATGACAGCTCAAATGTCTTTCGAGGATTGCCAATCACTTTTCTCGTTTGGACTACACAAACTTGGTTTCGATATATCTTTAGGGCACAATTTCATCATTTTAAACTTCGCCAACACTTATATTAAATAAAGCAAGTATTATTTTTCACCCAAATAAAATTTCTCCCAAAATTTGCCGAAAGAGCCCCATGAATTAACAAGAAAGCCATTTTATAACCCTTGTGTATTTGTCAATCTCTGTCCCCTTCCTCCCTCCCTTCCTCTCTCTCTCCCTCTCCCCTCTCTCTCTCTGTGTATGCATAGGAAATAATTTTTATGAAAAAGAATTTGAAAGGCATACTTCCAAAACAAAATGTTGAATAAATAACAAGCATGTGCGAGTCTAAAAGTATGACACGAAAATTTTCTGCAGCAACACCACCTTTATTTTTAACAACAGAAATGAATCCAAGCAGAATTATAGCATCTAAATAAATATAATTTCAACTTCTAAAGTATAACTTGATTAACATTAAGAATGGTTGTCGTCATAATTATTTTTAATCTCCAAATAATTATCGTTCATTGATAACAAGCAAATTTGAAAGAAAAATTAAATGATTAACATAGGTTTTGTTCGGTGACTAAGGCATCGCTGATTTCTACATTGGTCGACGTTTAGTGAAAACTATTCGCTAATTTTAGGTTGTACTAAAATATGTCTAGATATTTTCATAATGAACACAAGGCATATCTTGTATATCCTACGAATAGTCCGCGAAGTTCCCTTCATTCTGAACGAATTGTGTATGCTTTTAAATAACTAGAAAGTCCTCAGTCTGTATTTCACATCGTAACCATTGCTTCGAAATGTTTAACTCTGATTTAATATTTCAGTGTGCTTGGTATTTAAGTTCAGAATCATTCTTGCATAAGCACGAAAATCAATAAATTTCTTAGACGCATACCGTAAGGGCGGAGAAAATTTAAATACGTAAAAATGTACATCTGGTTAAAATACACGTTTTGTATAAGTTTTGAGCCATTAGCAGGTTCCTAGAGTGTTGTTCCTATTACCGTGTGTTTGTTTATCGGAGATAATTTCTTTATGAAAAGGTTCAGATCTTTTATATAAAACAGTAGGATAGAGTTTTACTCAAGGATGGTCGTAACTGTATTATTTTATATAATTAATTATGAACGTTAGAAACAAAACAATTGCATGGGTTACTAATAAGAAATGAAACAACAGAGGGATTTTCAGAAGTATATTACTTATAATTGGAAAAACCAACAACCAACATGTAATTCATGTACTCAGAAAATCTTATACTTTGAAACAATTGACATGTCTCTTGTATTTTAACTGTCCTTTTTTATCAACTTTTGTTTTGACCTACTTATGTAAAAATTTGACAGTGAAAGCTGTTTACTTTACCGAAAATTGATACTCGTGAATTGATATTAAATAAAAATGTATTGCAATACCTTCAAGGTATGTTTAGTAATATGCAAAATTAATGTGTTATACATTGCAATATCTTGCTCCTGTACAATAATCATTCCTTACAAATACCACACTGACAATGAAATTAATTTTTTGTTCCTTAAACTAAATCTCTTTTCATTGCTAAAATATCTGTATTATATTCTATTCAGACTATTTTTTACAGTTTTCTTTGTCTGTTTCAGGTGAGTAACAATTAGATTGGGCGCTCTTTTTTGAAGGAATGTATGTAAGTAATTTATGAAATTATATTTATTCTTTATAAACTGAAGTAATTTTGCATTCTCATTTGCGGTGTTTATTTAAGCGTACTTTCAACTGATTTGAAATTCAAAATAATATTGACTTGTTCTTTATTGGTATTGTGAATCCTCAACCACAACTGTTAGAAAACTGGTGCGCACCCTTATGCTCTACATAAGTTTTCTCCCTCATTTTGCCTTTAAAAAAGAATATATGGTCCTTGTGTCTTCCCTCTTATTCTTTTATTTTTTACTGTCTCTGGTACTTTACTTACCTATAGATTTTGGAGAAAATGTTGTATTCTAATACGAAATTCTATACATATTTAGTCAGAAATATGCCTTTTAGGGTGCCCTGAATAAATTAAAAAGAAATAAGAAGAGGATCGTCGGGCATTTATCTATCTGTGAGCAAACTCAAAAGTGAAAAGACGGAGGAATAACAAATTTCATACTTAATAAGTTTAACCATGAAAGAATATTTTCAAAAACTCTACAAAAAATATATATTTTATCAAATGATTTTTGTTAGAACAATTACTTTTGATTTTAAGTTTTGAAATTAAAATACTTTGTGTAAGTAATATGTTCCCATTATTTTCATTAAAGACTAAATAACCATACAAGGTGACATTTATTTTTGGAAAAAATCCTAATTGGTTAATACATAAGTTTTTGTCAAGTAGGTTTTCCTTTGTAGCTAACCATTTTAAAAAATTTTATATGATTCCTTTGTAGTGTTCATGTTTTTAGGAACAAGGAATTCATCCAGAAATAACAATATTAATTAACTTAAAATGTTATAGTATGAATATACCTTGAACCAATGTTATACAATGTTAGTCTTTAGACGTTTGAAGTTGTAGATTTCACAGTAATCAATAGATTTGTGTCCGTACTGCATATTTTAGTATAACATATTTATTTCTCAGAGGCTGTGGTACTATTTAAATTTAAATTGTTATGTCTGATATGCATCAAATAATCGCAGCTATAAATTAGCACCTTTTATGTAACAGCTGGACAAAAATTAATTTAATCAAAAATATACTAACCTTTCTTGAAAGAAAATTAAATAAACCTAATAAGTGAGTAAGTACATAAATTCAGGGTTCATAAAATAATGTAAAGGCCTATTCTTTCAAGTTTAAACAGCTAAAAGGCTGATGTATTGCTTTATTTTAAATGTCATGTTGCAAGGAGGTTTTAAAAATATTTTGAAACATTTAATATCTTGTAGAATTGAAATTTCGTACATTAGTTATTTTTATGACAGTAACCACGTTTTCAAATTTTAAATTTAACTAGGCTGTCCCCGTAGCTCAGTCTGTAGATCACCTGCCTGCCGTGCTAGGTGTTCGGGTTCGATTCCCGGTGGTGGGGTGGGGATTTTTCTCCGTCCAACATAATTCCTCATCTTTCCAAGAGTCTGGAAGTATGAATGAGAGTGCGAATGTGTGTGTGTGATCTAACGATACAACTCAACGGTTACGAGTTAATACCTTCGATATGTTCCAAAGGAGAATGGCCGCCGATATGACCATTGAAATTAAAGACGGGATGTAAATGGAACAAAAATATGTAACTAAAAGGATATAGTATTTAGTAAATTCAGTTCCATAGTCACCTAGGTAATAAATGTTGAAGTACTGTTATTGGTTTCTCCTGCACTGATGCAAAGCTAATGTAATATCAAGATGTCCATATATACACATTTGCCTGTCGTATCAGTTTCCTTTATGCTTCCATGTAAGTGTAAAGAAATGTGCATTAAAACCATTTCTGCCAACATTTAACATTTATCGTGGTTGACAGGAAGTAGATGGGAAAACAAGCTTTCGTACAGAAATTTGTAGAATAGATGTGAAACTAAGTTATAACGGAGAGTAGTGACTCATAAGTGGACTCTTTCCATCAATTACTTTCTGACCATTTTGCTCGATTAAAAGACCACAAGAAAGCCAAATGACCATTATTTGAAGTGTTTACATTACAGTAATGTTTTTCTTCAGAAGGTCTTATTTAAGTGAGCCACAAAACCACTTACCGACGCAATACAGTAGAGTTTGGGGTCTTATATGTGGGTGAAGGAATTCTGAATCACTTACAAGAAGTCCTGGTGACCACACACTGTGATTTTAAAAAAGGACTCCATGTCCCAGCTCTCACTCCCACAGCAAGAACGACTTATGTATAACTAGCAACTTCATTTAAACGTTGTATCTGATACCGTCGGCGCGTCTTCTTCTTCCCTAGTCGACACTGCCGACTCACTTTGATCTTTTTTCCTCTTTACAAGATAATACTTACATTTAGATTTTCTAACCCTTAATTTATATTTATTTTCATTTCGTTGTGTATCATAAAGTGCCTGTATCTATAGGCATTTCACAAAGGTATCTATTATCTACATGCCTCGTTTTAATTCTGACCACCTTTCTGCTCATCAGCAACCTCGATTTGGAAAATTAGCATTTAAGAACCCTCGACTAACCCCGTTTTGTTCAATAATCATTCTACCCTCTCCCCCTCTCCTGGTTGCAGGAGATTCAGAACCTAGTTGCATCTTTGAGATTTAGTCAGGTGTCTGTTGACTTAAAATTTTACCTTTTGACCTGTGTTTAAGCACTGTTTCAAAATTGAGTATTCTAAATACTAATGGGAAAGTAGACTGCGAAGTGATAATTTATGCTAAAACAAATATAAGTAAGCTTAATAATATTGTGTAAGTATCTTTTATTATAATAATGGCATAGATCATATATTTTTTATTCATTCATTAACAGTAATGAAGTATTGCGGCAATTCAAGCACCAGTTAAAATATCACTAGGTTTACTTATTACATAAAATTCTTGTCACACCTGTAAGTAAACCATGCCATGCCATGTGGTGCTGGCTGGCTGTATATAGCCAGAAGGTTTTTGCTGCGTGCCCACACTATTAAGGGTTTTACCGCAGGTAAGGTAGATTTCGGGATATTGTAGGGTGAAATGTGGGTTTTTGGATTGGTGTTATTTATGAGGTTACAAGATGTACCTGGGGGTTAAAGGACAGGATGCAACACCTTGCACCCTGGTGTTTTTATTTGTTTTTACTTTGGGGAATAATTTTGATGCCAAGCAGCTTGAAAGGATTATGTGGAGCTCAGCTTTAGCTGCTGTTCGGATTAGCTCCTTGGTTATCTCGGATGCCCGCAAGCCATGCGGGGTAACAGGTGCTGTATAGAACGTCTAGTGGGGTCATAATCTCCCAAGGATCTGACAAGGGCGCTTCTGTGGTTGGATAAACTAAACCATATTTATTTTATAACCTTTTTATAGCTTTCTCCTGCTATAAAGACACATTGTTGCAATGTTAAAAAATTAACCAGAATTCGCATCGTGAACTTTCTCGAAGTGTAACCGTCAAAGCCTCTTCCAAAACTGTACCAACTATACCATATAGTAAGGCTTAAAAACCTTTACGGCGAGCTTTGTTAACTGAAGCTTCGTGGGTGATCAGTTGTGTCAAAGTAACTAAATTCGAGCATTCGGCAATTTCAAGCTCCATGGCGTTCTTCGGGAACTGAAATGGAATGACCGAAAGCTCGAATTTAGTTACTTCGACACGGCTGATCAACCGCGGAACTTAATTATACCATATGGGTTTGGTTAGCTGTCGTTAGATGTTTTAGCGTAATTAGATAATCCCTCACCAACTAGTTAGTACGTAAAGTAATCAATATATACATTTTATGGTCCACTGAAATATATTTTTATTGGTATTTTTGAAGAATTTCTAAAAATGAATAAATAAAGTATAAAACATTTTATACAGTAAAAGGATTATTTGGGATGAGTGTAATTTTCCAGAATCCTCGCCTAAAATCCTTTAAAGATCTGAATATATGTATGTATTTAGTTTTATTATAAATGCTGCTTCTCAAAGGCAAGAGGTCCTTTTCAAAAAAGTATTTGTAGGGGTTTCGGTGTGCCACAAGAAATACAGTTCCGTGAAATTTTAATATGTACTTTACCGGTTTAGTTAGTACAGGTTACAATAATCCTCTAATTCCACTTTATACACCTTTTATGAACATTCTAAAAAGTTTAATTTTTCGGAAAATTTGTTAAAAATTTAGTATCGAATACCTTTAATAAGTTATGGTTATCAAGAAGTGGGGGAGAATTTCGACACTTATCTGTACTTAAAGGCCAATTGCTATTCTCTAGATTTACAGGAATAAGGGCTGAAGCTAGTACAGAGAAGTAGACTGGAGTCGGGCGAATGCAGGACACATGCAGGTATTCTAAGGTCTCTATATAAGTACATTCTGACGTCACCAGGGCAGAAAGTTTCTCAAAATAAACAGATACTTCGCCTGCCATCATTTCTGTTATCCTACAAAACGGAAACATTAGCAACTGGAGGCCAGTAGAATTCGCAGTATTGTATAACTTTCACCTCTGTATTTCCCTACAAATCAGAGGACACTGATAAAAAAGTATCAGAGAGGCGAACCTAACGGAAACTAACGGATCTCCCGAAGGCATTACGCATGGAACCAACTCGCTCATACCTTGAAGAACTTACTTGGTACTGGATCAAAAGGGACACAATTTCAGGTTTTAATCGTGAACTAGTGTTTTCAAAACAATTTTTACAGGGGTAGCAACAGAGAGTGGAGGAAAGTGGAAAAATAGAAGAGATAATGAGTACAAAGGAAAGGAGGGAGAGAGAGACGGGAATATAGTAGACAGAAGGACAGCACAGTGATAAAGTGAGAGAGATGGATAAGGAATTTACTTTATTAAATTTTAGTAAGTCGTTTAGTTAAGAACTTTCTTTAGTAAAGAATTTACTTATGGTGTTGGATCAAAAGGGACACAATTTCAGGTTTTAATCGTGAACTACGATTTTCAAAATAATTTTGACAGAGGTAGCGACAGAGAGAGAGAGAGAGAAAGAGAGAGAGAGAGTCAGACGGGAATATAGCAGAAAGCAGGACAGTGAAAAAGTAAGAGAGGGTTTTGACATGTAACAAATAAAGCAAGCAGTGCTGGGGTTCTGCAGGAGTTTAATAAGTAAACACAAAATAGCGTGGAAGAGGAAGAGAAAACATATCAGTGCACAAACAAAACAAACAAAAACACTAAATTAATTCAGGTATGTGTTATTTCGCAAAATAGTTGCATTTATTGCACACTAGCGTTTGTCATTGCTAAGAACCGCATTATACCACTCTTGTGCTGAAGTCAGAATGCACATCATCTCCCTCCTGTTGAGCCGGCCAACAATCAATCAAGATATCGATTAATCGAAATCGTTTTACCAGAAATAATTGACGTGTAAGATGGTCCAGACACATGCTTAGTTAAGACTGTTTCTTACAAAGGTGATTAATGGAACCGCTTTACGACTTTTCCAAGATGAAACTGGATATGCATTGATAAACATTTCAAATATTGTGTGCTGTGATTATTAAGCGATTAGTGCACTGCTTACCAATCAAGGCTATTGAACCCTTTGAGTTATTACATTTCACGCTTATAAGGGCATCTTCTCTACGTTTTAAACGTGATCTAAAGCTGAAGGTGATAGCACCGACTGATATACAAGCAGCGTGCTACCTCCATATCCAGCTCGTAACAAAGTGAACAAAACACATCCAGACTCCCAGGTTCGATTTCCGGCTGGCGTTTTCTTAACTAAATTCATACCGACTCTCCTCGCGGTCTGTAGTGTATTTCTAAACCAAAAAATCAGTAGTATATACCTTTAAGGCAATGTGTCTGTGAAAATCCAAAATCTAAATTTTCTTCCTTTCGTAATATATTTTTAACGTCTAATGTGAAACTATTGTTAGGATAATGATGTTGATACGCATGATTAATCACTTTTTGAAATGGTGACATGAAATTCTTCTTGGATCCTACCAGCTCCAAAACATTAGTTTGAAACTTCTTAGTATACAAATATAAATAAATTATTGTCCAGAATTTAACTTAACAATTGCAAACGTTCAACTGCACTATTTAATATTCCAACTAGTTCACAAAAGGTTTTTAATCTATAATTTCTGTAGTTCTGAATGTTCCAAGTTGATTAGTTATATACTGTGTTGCAAAGAGCTCTTGAATAGTGCAAAATTATCCGAAAAAATTAAATAATTTATAAAAATGGAGTTAAAAGTTCAATATAGCACCTTCCCTTGATTTAATATATATTTTTTGCCTTAAAATTGAAACACCAAGTATGTTAGAAGTGCAAATGTAATAAAATTTAAAACATATGAAAATGTTTACAGTTGTACCCAATTTTAGAGATATGTTGCATTAAAATTTGACAGTCAAAGAGTTAATTGTTTCTAAAGTGAAAGCTCTCGATTTGATTATAAGGATTAAAGGAGGAATCCAAATGGAACAGGAAAGTTATATCCATATACCGTGCATTATTTGTAATTTAATTTCCTTGTTAGCATGGAAGAAGTATTTACATCGTATTTAAAACATTAAAGCAAGTAATGTGCACTCATTGTCAGTGATGGAAAAATGGTTCCTAATTTAATATGTTGGCTTATTACGCTTGCCAAATTTAGGAACCTAAAATGGGTTTGGTTTATTTTTCTTTCAGAATTAAAGCTAATCTGTTTTGTGCAACCCTGTCATTATAAACAGATTGTTATTGTGAATAATTGGTTCATTATGGCACGCGTACCAATAATACGTCGTGGCGTTTAATGGAGAAGATAAAACCACTTTATGGTATTATATTCTCTGAGTAACGAAGAGGTGAAAACCTATGCACGTTGTTAAATGAAGAATAATGTAATTAAGGCTTTGATGCATAATTATGCCGTATTAATAATAAGTCGCATTATAATTCATAACAGCTTATCACTTCTCTCCCAGGAAGGTGGTGCACAACTGGCTGACCTGTCTATGGATTCAACACGCCAAGTAACATAAAAGTAAAATGGAAGAAAGCTAACATTTCATTTACGAAAATATGAAAGCTATCTCACATGTATGAAATTTATGATATTATTGCGATATTTCCTACGATTTTTATCGGATAATCTTTATAAGTTACTGGTAAATTATCTGACAAAGGACAGTATCATAATTATTAAGATATCCACTTGCTGCTTAAATCACGTTATTTTATTGTTTATTTCCTGTTAAATTTAGTTCCTTATAAATGGACATATAAGTACCATATAAGACAACAGATTTGTGAAATAAATATACTATGATCTGGTGGAAATCCAAAACATTTAAGCTGAGCACAATATTTCTATTGATTTCTGTCATTTACAAGAACTAATGCCATAATGAATTATATGTTTTAAACACGTACTCCTATGATTTTGCTAAATATAGGAGTACATTATCATTGTTACTATTGTGCTATATTCTGTAATTCATTAGCTTTATAAATATACATTTCATTAGTTGGAATTTTTTAATTTAATACTTCCTCCTCAAGAATTAAACTCAGTTTTGCTGCCATCTCTTCAATGGTCGACCAACATCTCATTAAGATAATATATGAGGGAAAACTTCGGAATTCTTTTGTCTTCCATCCTAAATATGTTATTCTTTTGCAATTTCTCTTGTTTTAGGAACGAGAATAAATTTACGTGCTGTCTTATCCCTGCATTACATTTATTGTTGTTTGGGTCTATCCTTTCCAGATCTGAGGAATTGCAATTCAGAAGATTCTATTTTGTTTCTATAATTTATTTTATTCACCCACGACTTGCTTCCATACATCAATGTTGACACAGCCCTATCCTTATAATAAATAAACCAAATACTTTAAACGAGTGTTTGCATATCTAACATGCCGTTTACAACTTCACCTTTGGTTCACTATATCCTTGTCATGGACTATCCAGACTGCGCATGCTCCAAAAACGAAACATGCTGTGTAGTCATTATCTTGCAGAAGAACAAGCAGTGTCTAATAGTGCGAGCAAGAAGTTTAGCACGACGACGTAAAGCGATCCATCAATGACAGACCTACCTGAAGGTGTTCCTCTCTTGAGTCACTCTAGCTTTCTTGTGACTGTGACGGGATAACCACGGGGGTCTAGGGCTTAGTGTTGCCCCCTGTCGATTAATGCGAGGTTAAGATGCACTCCTCTTGAATCTTTCCTTTCCTTTCGAAAATAATCTAATAGATTTCGGGTGGCCTGCTTTGATATGATACCTGCATCCTCACACTTGGAAGGCTACGTGTTTAATAACTCTTGCTTGTCAAAATAGATTTTCGAAGTTATGTAGAAATATGAAATGAATAAAAGAAACATTGCAAATACTTCATCTAACGCTTTCTCGACTCTTATGATAGAATAACTGAATATTTATAACTTATTTATGCCTAAAAAGATCAAAACAAGCGGAATGGCTCAGGTGTTAACATCTACGACCCTTATTCGGAAGTTACTGTGTTCAAATCCTGTTTGAATTTTTCTCCTTGTTTTCCCTCAGTAGCCAAAATAAATACGACATTATATATTTAATACCACGATTCAACGTTCCACTTTGAATCTAAAACGATAGTAAAATGAGTAATAGTTGGTATGTATCCACTGATAATGAAATCTGGTAGGTTGGATCTCATCTTGCTGCTGTCTACACGGTATATGTACAGAATCAGGCATACGATTGTCTGACACTAAGGCATCTGTGAGCCCGTAACGAAATAGAAAACCTAGAAGGCTAAACGCCACAGATAATATAGGTATCTCTTATTAGATCCTCGCTATATTACCACATAAAGCAAAGTAAAATTAATCGAAAAAATACAGATCCTTCTGAATTATTCTATATTTTATAAAATCTGCCCCATTTTCCAGACCTATAACCTATCTATCATTTTTGAAGCAATGTCTAAGTGCCACATTTTTATAGCTATTTTTAGTTATCTTTACACAGAATAAAGCGTTACCATGAATTCAGAATTCCGATAGGGGCTTAAGTCGAGTACGAAATACAGAGTGAGTCGGCTAAAGCTTTTATATATGCAGTGAATAAAAGATTTTTAAATGAAATGTCATTAAATTATATGAAGAATTTCAGGTTATATATTAAATTTGTCACCCTAAGTTCCAGACTAGCTAGTTAGTACAGAGTTTTCTTTTTTATTTGTTTAAATTTACGTCCTCCAACGTTGAGTGATATCGGACGATGAATGGAATAGGTGAAATGATGCTCAAATGAGCCTAGAGTCCATAGGGCTTAGAGTTACCCGACATTCGTCTTTCAGGATAAGGGAAACCCGCGGAAAAAACCTTATCCAGGTAACTCACCCTGACCGGAAGGTATTTTTTAGATGTGACGTATGACGTAATGTTACGCAGTAGTTTATGATCGAGTTCACTTGTTTATTTGTAAGAAAAAGGGGTGTCAGATTAGACTTCTGTCATCTAACGAGCTTTATCAGCAGTCTGCTGGTGAAAGCACAGAGCTTACCCTCAACATTGATTTGCATGACGTCACTCGCGCACATCAGAGCAAGGTCACGTTCCACCTCTAAAAATACCTCTGTAACAAGATAACGAAAAATAAATAAAATAATTGAAATTAAAATAGTTCATTTTACATAAAATGATATTTATTTTTATTTGTGATTAGGGGTTTAGTTTGTAAGCAACGATACGTTCTAAGTACATAGCCTATTAGCCTATCAAAGAATTTGGATGGCGCAAATCGCGAAGCAATGTTTATATAATTTACCCCATCCAAAAACCATCCTTTACGAGGATTAAAGTGCCTAATTACTGCATCATTTACGTGAGAAGTAATACGATACACATAAATATATAACTTGAATCGAACAAACACGTAATTTCATCCAGTCAGTTTTTACAGAGCGTCAGCTGCTTTTTTAAACGTTCAGTTCTAAATCTTTTCCAAGCGCTATCTGAAGGATATGCCTGTAAGTTTTTTGTTTCTTTTCTATCACTAAAGCTTAATTACTATGAATAAACATTTGAATGCGGTTTCCGTGTATTGTAACTAAACACTTCTGCTTGAATTGATAGACATTTATAAGCACAGATATAATCTTTATGTGAATGCTAAATATAGTACATAAGGGTTGTATGATTTTTAATTTCTAAGAAAGTCATGTGAATATCATCTTTTTATAACTATATTCCACGTAAACGCCGTAAGAAATTTCCACAGCAGCCCCACTTATTTCTTGGTTTATATGTCTTATTTCATTGGTAATTTTACTCTGTAATTCACCAATATACATCCAGCTCATTTGTCATTGGTCTACTGTACGAGCAAGTCCAATTATACATCATTATGGTAATTATTTACCTAACGATGAGAATGTTTACAGAAATAAGTACATCCGCAGATGTGAAGGTCATAAACAGAATTGTGGACGATTAGTACTGCAAACTTGTGTGGTCTGCTTGTACTGACGTATTTACCTACAACATCTAAACAGGGCTTATTAAGTTAAGTAATAAAAAAGAAGCCTTCTAAGTTAAGAATCCACAGTTCTTTCAAACACTTTATTTACTGAAGTCTTGTTTACCAATCTCCTCTCCTCTGTCCAGCAGAATGTTCTAATTATTGGCAATCTAATTTTACACGATTTTGAAATGGAAGAACAAAAGAAAGAAGGGGGGAAAAAAAGAATCGTCAACTATCAAACATGTGTGTAAGATTGCGCATTCATAGGGGGCATAATACGAGGTAGTTAACAAAAACTTAATATTTTATGGTACTTATTTTTTCTGAAGAATGCTTTAAACTGTGTGGTTTCTTAATTACAAACAAATATTACACAAAATGTTACGAAATAAAAAAAATTCCGAGGTATCTTTTCAGAACAATCAATATGCTCAAAATTTTGCATTTTTAATCAAAATTATGGTCATCTTCGAGACAATTAAAAATAACAGTGGTACAGGTAAATTATAGGCTTGAGTGGAGAAGTTTCTTGAACATTTTCGTGTCATTTCCTTGAAAGATTCCAAACATTTCAATAATTTTTTCAGTACTATAGTCTATTTAGAGGAATCCTTTATGTAATCGATAGTCCACGATTAATCTTACTTATATTATTTCTTGTATACCATGTTTAAAAGTATACTTGCAGGTTTTCTCTGGATATAATAATTAAAATTTCAAGTTAAAGTGCAGTAATAGAAGTTTAATAATGGATTATATATCAAGTTTGCTTTTTTGCTATATGATGTTGATATTGTACACGCGTGCTGATCTTCCTCTAAAATTCTGATTTTATATTCAAAGGGGTTACTCATCTCTTAAAAACTATTATTCCTCTGTTGCTTGTTAATTGATCATTACACATTTTGTTATGGGTTATGTTAGCTTTAAACTAAGGTTAGGATTTTAAAAAACAAATGACTGTCTGATGACTAAAATTCCATCATCTTTGAATGATCACAAGAAAAACGAACGATATGAATAACTCAGAAATATGTTATTTTACATAGTTAGCTTGTTTTTAAATAATCTTTATTTTTGTTTGCTAAGTTTCGTCTCAGCCATCAGTTATGTCGAAGCATTGACCACTTCACAGGATTTTGGAAGAAAATTCAAAATATAAGTTCATTTGTTCAGGCAAATATCTAAAATATGTGGTGCCTTGAATAAAAAAAAAAAGTAGAAGCATTTTGAGAAAATGAAAAATGAAGATTTTTCCATGTAAAGCATAATATCTGTATTGGTAATTTAAGGGGGGGGGGGGAAATATTTATTATTATTATTATTATTATTATTATTATTATTATTATTATTATTATTATTATTATTATTATTATTATTATTATTATTATTATTATTATTATTATTATTATTATTATTATTATTATTATTATTATTATTATTATTATTATGATTATTATGATTATTATTATTATTATTATTATGATTATTATGATTATTATGATTATTATGATTATTATGATTATTATGATTATTATGATTATTATGATTATTATGATTATTATGATTATTATGATTATTATGATTATTATGATTATTATGATTATTATGATTATTATGATTATTATTATTATTATTATTATTATTATTATTATTATTATTATTATTATTATTATTATTATTATTATTATTATTATTATTATTATTATTATTATTATTATTATTATTATTATCATTATCATTATCATCATTATCATCATTATTATTATTAATTATTGGGATACCTTAAAGTTACATTTTGAACTAAATCTCGTCGTGAAATTTTTAGCTGGAATACAACTTTCTCCGTTTACTAAACGTAAGTAATATATCATGTAATGAATATCGTATTCAGAGACCTCAGAACATGCATTTTTTGTGAAGATTCATAGTTGAATTTTTTGGGTGCAATACAATTCTTCATCTAACTACCAGAAATAAGTGGTTGAGAAAGTAAAAAGTAAAGATTGCAGAGTTAAGTTGTTAGTGTTGCATGTAGCTGTCAAATTACCGTGAATGATGGACACGCCATCCCCAACACGTGGGCAGAAAGTGACATGAAGGCAGCATCAGCCAATAACGCCAACTTGAAGAATTGCAGCAGCCACTCCTAAGACCTCGAAAATGATAAGGAACAGGACAATCTAGAGAGATGATCTGGAGCCAGCTTCTCGTTACGTAGAGCGAGGGTGTTTCCAACTTAAAAACACACACTTGCGGCCGGAGTATTACCTTTATGATTAATGGTGAGGCGTCTCGAGATGTCAGCTTTAAGCCAAGTAATAGGATTTAAACCGGTTTAGAAAAAAAAATGTTGGAATATTGTTAGACAGCTGCAGCCACCCACTAATATTGATTTCGCGTTTTGGGTTTCAAATATCAGCGAAGCCCTTCCATTATGACTTCGGCGTAGCAATTTCCTCCATCATTTGGTGTAAGTAGCTGTCATGCATGTAACTGGCAGGTAGTATGTAAGATGCAATTTGCTTTCCTACTGGAAAACGTTTGGTTATGAAGACATCACTGAAATTTTACCTAGTGCCATTCATTGCAAAACCACCTGCAGATGAAGAGATGAAGTAATAAATTCTATTTGACATTTCTGTGTAGACAAAGAGCATGTAACCTCAGTATCAGGCAGCGATTAGGAGGCGGCGAATTAATCGAAATCAGATAATTAAAAAATAAGATAAATTAATAAAAATGTTTAGCTAACCTAATATAAAAATCGTGTTACAATAATATTAAATTAGAATGAATAGAGTAATGATTAAAATAGCAGTTGACTTAAAGGATAAGAAAGGAAGAATATAATTTAATATAGCATACATACTAGCATCCAGGCAAGGGAAATAAAATATTCTTGTAAAAATCTGTACGCGTCGGAGAAACAGGAAGGAGGGACCGCTACCTTCTTTGTGCTAGTAAAAGTTCAGTGTCTGAGAACTATAGAACATTTCCAGCGAGGAATGCATCGGGCCAAAGGGCTTTCAAAATGCAGTTGAGCGTGAACGCTAAAGGGATTTACTTCGCTGATTCGATAACGATGTATACCGTTACAAACAACTCAAGGTAGGCGTTCCTCAACTCACGGTGGGCTGAACGTCAGTGAGTTAGATGAGTTTTGCAACCAATACGAAAATTCGAAATAAATGAGAAACCAACAATAATGTAACATTTGAGAAGGGTAAGCTAGTTTGGTCATGTGATAAAGTTAGAGAGGGGGTCAGAATAAGATTCGAACTGAATCGTGAAGTAAGGAAAACTTACTTAAAAGGTGATACTACGACAGGAAGGACGTGTTCATGCCCATTAAGAAGAGATTTATAAGTCTGAAATGTAGGGAAGTTAAGAATAGCGCAAACAGCGTAAGTGGAAGCAGCATTAGAAGTTTATTAGAGCAAAGTAGTCGCCGTATAAAGAAGAAATAGAAACCGCGCGGAAGTAAATTTGCACAAGTAATCCAGGGTTTCAAGTAAAATTGAATTTATGTTAGGAATTTTACTAACAGGTGGTCACCGACCCAAGTCGATAAACAAACTTAGTAGGAATTAAAGCAAATAATTCTGCAACAAACAAAGTGTTATTAATACGACTGAGTAGCCAACAACTACCGAAATCCATTTCCTATAACCATTCACCTGAGGATAAGAGAAATCATAGCTCCAATTAGAACCCAATCAATTTAACACTGGTATGCGGGTTTGCCGCAAGCAAACACCTAAGTAGTAGTGAAAACTGTTCAATATGGAAGCGATATGATACTGCCTATTGTAAGAAGGGAAAGTATTGTATTCCACCCAAGAATTGAATCTCCAGATTTCACCTGAAATATGTTTAGAGGCAACGGAACTGAAAGAAAATTGGATGGTTTGTGCATAAGAGAAACCCGTTACTACATAAAAATGGCAACATACGTACTAAAAGAACCACAATTTATCTCAAATTATATTTTGTATCATTAATTATTTCCGAACAATTTCGTTTCTGTTGGTTTGAATTTTAAAATACATTTTTCATTTTGTGTTGGTAAATCAATATTCACTTCTTACTCGCATTGTCACATTGTATGGAATTTCAAGGGAAAACATAGCAAACAATTTTAACATTTCATGTGTCCCCTTTGTATTATTTAAAAATGTGTACTTAAATGTTCTGTAAACGTTTATTTGGATGAACATGAACTGGTTAAGTTTTCGTAATAATGTTTGCAGGAGAGATATAAATATAAACAATACTGAGCATGAAAGTCGTTTGCATGGAAAGCATTAATATAAAAAGTAATAATAACAATATTCTGTGTGGTTAAATACTTCCGTGAACAGCATATCTCAAAACAAAAGCCTAAAACCAAGAGCTCTTCGTCATTGTTTCGTCATTTGTTTCTCAAAGGGGAAGACACTAGAAACAAAATGGCAGGTTAACGTTTTTATCAAACGTTAGTTATATAATTAGTTTTTAAACGCATGTTTTGCTTCAGTTTAGTCTCTTAATGTGGTATTTTACCTTTGCTTTTGAAGTTACACATTGTTTCGTAATCCAGTAGTTTGTATTAATTATAGCTGCTATTTGAGTACACAGGGAAGTATATGTAAATAGCATATGAGTCGATGATTGTACGACTGTCTTTTTGGTTGCAAATATTTGGAAGTAATTTCGAAATTCCGCATCGACTTTACTAATTTATGCGACGAATCTAGGAATTACATCTATATTTGTTCATGGTTATGCCTAATCTCCATCTTAAGTTGTATCTATTTATATTATTTCTGGACCAAAATAAAATGTTAAAATAATGCATCTATAAAATTAATTTATTAAGTATTAAAGGCATTAACAATTCAGCCCCTTTCCTCACATAAATTACCGCTAACAGCAGAGTAAATAAAGGTTGAAATTGAGCGATTTTTCTGGATACCACCGTTGACATTTAAAAATATGAGTGTTGACGTGTTGAAATGAAAACCATGGATAGCCTTGCCACTATTATATACAGTAAAGGAAACAGCCAGGAAAAACAGAGGAAACAAAATTTAAAATATTAATTCGTAAATCACAATAGCAATAGATATCCTTAATGGATATCAAACATTTGAATGTTAGGAAATAAATATACAGTTGTTCAAAAAGCAGCACGATTTAGATGTGCATTTCAAATAAAATGCGGATGTCAGAAGCACATTCATTACAGCAAAACTTAAAGAGTCTTAGAAGTCAGATGCATAAACCAGATCAGGTTGTTTATGGAAACCATATAGCATTGAAAATATATCTTAGTACTCTTTTTTTAATTACGTCCTCCAACATTTAGTCATATCGTCCGTGGTCCATGGAGCTTAGAGTTACTCGACATTCGTCTTTCAGGATAAGGAAAAAGCCCGGAAAAAGCCTTATCCAGGTAACTCACCATGACCGAGATTCGAACTCGGGACCTCTTGAACGTGGGGCAGACACGCTACCATCTACGCGGCCGAGGCGGGCGTACCTTTCTGTACAACAGTAATTCATGTCGAATAAATCACTGCTGTGATAGACATATACAACTATGTCCTCATAAATTGTCGAAAATTAAAGGCAGAATTCCGTAAGTTTATTACTGTAATTAACAAAATTAAGTAGTAATAATAAAATTCGAAATGGAAATACAGGTTTAGTTTCTCCTTTAAACAGCTCTTGTGACATGTAATCCTCGGTAGTATAGTGGTTAGTATCCCCGCCTGTCACGCGGGAGACCGGGGTTCGATTCCCCGCCGGGGAGATACATTTTATTCCCTTCAAATAATTATATCGGTTGTATCAGGTTAAGCCAAATATGTGATATAAGCGTCCTAACAGAGATGGTCGATAATAATGCTAAATTTCGGAAGTTCCAATGTTTTTCTTCCGAAGTGCATTTCGTTTGCATGTATATATTTCTGTTTTGTTCTTTCGCTCTCTGCGGATGTGATTTCACCTAACTCCAGCTTTATAGGTAATCAGAGAAACTAAAACTATGCAATATATAGGAAAATGGAGTAATTAAATACATCCCACCCTTTCGGAAATCATTATTTGCAAACATATAACAAAACTGTTAGGATTAATACTCAAATAAATATTAAGTAGTCTAGCCGTGACCATAACATATGTTATGCACGTGCAGACAGGAAGGAATTCGCTCACGTTACAGCGACGAGCGTGCACGCCAGCCTGGAACCCTGCAACCTGTGGAGCGCATGATGGCATTGTGTTTCAGTTCTCAGGATTATCCTGATGGCAGCATAACAGTGAAATACTCTATTCTTGGCCTTGAAGCTCCAGCTTACATACCACGTACCACGTGAAAGGTGAAAGAATATGTTATAAACATGCTTTGAGATTGACTTGTGGCAAATAAATTGCATTTGTATATGTTCTATGGAAGATGTCTTTTTTATATTTTATTTCATTGGGGAATATAATATTAGGATCAGCTTAATATATTATCAAGTAATGTAATATTTTTCCATAGATAAATATAGTTTTTAGGCCACCAAAAACAGCAGAGAATGTTAACGAAAACATTTAAATGTTTTTATTATTATTGCATTAAGTATTAAATTAATCAACATAATCTTTAAAACTATTAAATCAATATTACAAAATGTCAGCAACCCTATTTATGCATCGGTTACAGCCATTTAGCCTTAATCAATACTTTACTAAATTAATCACCTTAACAAATACAAGTAATAAGCTTGTTTAGAAGATTTATATTCCTTTTTAATGCATTCGTTGTCTTTAGTAAACACCATTTTCAAAACGAAAGTAAGCTGCTTTCTACATATGTAAAGTCTACAACACTTTTTTGTTCGGTTACAAACCGCTGAACACCTAACTAGCAGCACAGGTTATATATATATATATATATATATATGTGTGTGTGTGTGTGTGTGTGTGTGTGTGTGTGTGTGTGTGTGTGTGTGTGAGTGTGTGTGAGTGTGTGTGAGTGTGTGTGAGTGTGTGTGAGTGTGTGTGAGTGTGTGAGTGTGTGAGTGTGTGAGTGTGTGTGTGTGTGTGTGTGTGTGTGTGTGTGTGTGTGTGTGTTTTATTTATTTAGTTTTAACTTTTATTATTACTTTTTGTGTTCTTCAGAACTATCTACTTTTTATTTAAAACTCTGATAACCGATTTCACCGACAGATGTTAAAATCGACGTTAACAAATGTAACATAACAATTGTAACAGCGCTAACAAACCATTTTCTTTTGTTAACTGAAAATGTTAACAAACACGTGTTAACACCAAGAGACTTGTAAATATTACAGCTATAGAAGGCTGTGGGTGAGTCGTATTATTTTCTAAACGTACTGCGATGCGCTTTTGTTTTCATTTTCGTCTACGCACAGCTGAAAAAAAATTGGCGGGGAAACAATATCGTAAACAAAAGCCGTGAGACCAATTTCTCATCGATGAAGAAAGAATTGTTAATTGAATTGGTGACGAAGTATAAGGACATCGTGGAAAATAAAGAGGACGGATGCGGTGAATGTAAAAGAGAAAGATGTCACGTGGGAAAAAATTGGAAACGAATTTAATTCAAATGCATGTCACCAGTAGAAGCACGAAGTAACTTCGTCAGTATTACGTAAATTTAAAACGAGGAGCGAAGAAAGACAAGTGACGAGTGACTTGAATGTTTCAGGACGGGAGGTGGACAGTGTATTATCCTCATCATTCAGTGAATTATAAAATCGCAAAGTATTAATACTTGAAGCAAAGACGAGGTCAACATATTCCTTTCGATGCATGATCTAACTCAGTATTACGTAAATTTAAAACGAGGAGCGACGAAAGACAAGTGACGAGTGACTTGAATGTTTCAAGACGGGAGGTGGACAGTATATTATCCACATAATTCAGTGAATTATAAAATCGCAAAATTATTAATACTTGAAGCAAAGGTGAGATCGACATATTCCTTTCGATGCATGTTCTAACTCAGTATTACGTAAATTTAAAACGAGGAGCAAGGACAAGTGACGAGTGACTTGAGCGTTTCAGGACGGGAGGTGGACAGTGTACTTTCAACATAATTCAGTGAATTATAAAATCGCAAAATAATACTTGAAGCAAAGGCGAGATCGGCATATTCATTTCGATGCATGTTCTAACCTCTCTTATACTTCCGAAGTAACCTTTATAGCAACTTGTTTTGATAGTCTATTCCTCTGTAGAACATTTTCTTCTAATAACTTATCAAAATAATTTCTCCTTATAGACTGTACTCTATTACGAGTGTCATCTGGTCAGTCTTAAATATAGCAAATCGATATTAACAGCTGCATTCACGCCCGCCATCTTGACTATTTACAATTGTTAAGGACTTAACAGAAAGTTGGCTTCTTAGTTTAAGAAGAGATTTAACACGGGTGTTAAGCTAACACTTGTTGGTGAAATACAATTTTTGTTATAAGTATTCCTAAACTCCTGTTAAGTCTTAACATCCGTTGGTGAAAACGGGCATGTTAAGATATCCTTTCATCATTCCAAAGCACCACAATAAAATACTTCCAGAAAATGCATTAAATAAAAATATGCGACAATTCAACTCCGTTCACGAAAAAGAAAAATGGTAAATACCCACGGGGTAAAACAGATTGTCCCCTCATTACATTGTAGCCTTCGGGATAAATTTCTAGGGTGTTAAGATTTACTGAGGCAAAATTTGAGATTTGAAGATATCAACAGTAGAAGTGGCTTAAGACAAGATGTTTAAAGCTTGCAGAGCAAATGTCCACGAGGAGCCAAGAATCTTTTTGTGGTAAATATTCTCATATTCATCATTTCCCAGTTGCACAAAAGTAAATAACACTACGGATTTTAAAAGACCTCTGCAGAAAATTCCAGATGTACGTACATTTAATTCATGTTAATATCTCGGTGCATTATATTTTTTCCCATAGCCTGGGTCACAAAGCGTATATTTTTAGTGAAGCCTTTATAGTCAGCTTTGGGGTATACTAAAACAGTTCTTCTGTCTACTGCTACCGAGCGGGATGGCTCAGGTTCGGTTCCCGTGGCCCGCTCACCTGACTCATGAGCTTTTTAGGAGGTTTTCCCTGGTCGCTAGGTAAATGCTGGGTAGGTTAATTATATCCCCGAATTTCCTGTCCCTCCAATTCATCTCCATTATCATTTCACAGCATCTCTCATCTGGTGGTCTCTTTCAGGGTAGAAGTGTCGGCGGGTGTCTCGGCGGTGCATGGAAGGAGGATATGCTCTGAGGAAAACTACTTCCTGTTCCTGCCGGTCTCCGCTCTTCTGCTGGGACCGCCAGCCAGTGACCTTTGGGGCTCGGATCGCCAGCCAGAAACCTTTGGGGTTCGGCTGCTGGGCCAATTGCCGTCCTGACCTAACGGGGGAAGTCTCTATCCAAGTAAACTGTAGCGACCCTGCCCACTGTACTGTCGTGGCTCCTTGAGTCGGCCGCCCTCTGTCTACTTCGCCTCATTCTTCCTCCCGGGGCTGCCCCACTTGGGGACATAGAACAATGGGCCCATAATGGAGGCCTACGTACCGAATCCCCTCCGTAATGAAATTCTAATCCTAATCCTGCCTACTGCTGGATTGTAGGCAAAGTAAACAGCTCGTAACCAAGCAAGAATCGAACCAAAACCAGCATCTGGGAATTGATATATGAATGAGATGTTCTAAATGTACTACTTACTCCTCTGGGGGTAAGTAAATACATCAATAATATTTGTATACATTACTAGAAAATGGCCATATTGGAATAAGAGCCCCCATCCCAATTAAATTAGTATGTTGGTGGAAAGGTACTCGTTTTTCTCTGGGTTTTTACCCTATTATGGATTTACCAATCAATTCTCCTAAGATCTTTTCTGCACATTACAAAATGTCAAACAGGCTGGCACTGTAGCTCGGTCCGTAGAGCACCTGCCTGCCGTGCTAGGGGTCCCGTGTTCGGTTCCCGGCGGTGAGGGTGGGGATTAAAACCCAACGAATACGAGTTAACGCCTTCGATATGTTCCAAAGGAGAATGGCCACCGATATGACTATTGCAGTTAAAGTTAAATGTCAAACAGTTGAAACTTTTATTTAAGCCTCAATACTGCCAGAGGCTTGTTACTGGTCTTTGAAGCAATAAAATTAAAATAAGATTTGAAATTTAAGTGCAATCGAAGCTCATCAGATGCAGCATTGTCGATAAATCAGATGAATATTTATTACAAAGATTTTCTTTTATTTTAATTAATTTAGAAACACAGTAAGCTGAAAACTAAAACGACACAGAAATAATGTTGCAAGATTTGCTGGGTAAAAAGTATTAAACAAAACTCGTGCGACATAAAGAGTTCCTGCGGACGGCGTAGGGGAGGAAAATCGCGAATTTTTTAAGGAAAACATGGCGGAGTTGGACAAAATTATTTAATAAATAGAGCATAAAAGTAAAAAAGACAATATCAAGTTTCGCAATACATATAAATAATATTTTGCCTTAAAATGTGTTAAAATATAAGTGATATATCAAGAGACGTTTTTGATTTACTTAAAAACCAGTGAAGTAGTGTTATGCACATTTGTGAACGAAGTCGTCCATCAAGTTTAGACTCATAAAATGTGGCACTTTTCAGTAATTCTTGAACGAACTATGCAATTCACCATAATTAATGTGAATAGGTAAAAAATAAACATCTACATACCTATATTGGGCAATCTACTTGATGCTGTTCTAAGCAAAGAAAATATCTAAACGTATAGAAGGGGACCTTGACAAAGAGAGAGATACATTAGCAGAATGCTCTTTGCTACTGATTGGTGTACAGAAATTCTATCCTAAGAGCATTGTTCCGTTAGTATCTGTCCCTCTCTTTATCCCCTCCCATACGTTTATTACAATGGGATTGTTCTAGTTTGAAACACTTTATTTGATCGTACTGTTTGGATCGTTATCGATCGACAGCAAGCGCGGCACATATGTTGAGTAATCAGACGTGATGACAGGGATGAGAGTGATGTAACGTGCAGAGTTGGTCATGGTCATCGACAGACGTTGGCAACACTGAATTGTAGAGAATATTCCTGCGTACAAGTTATGACAGTTTTATTGCTTCACTTGGGCGGTTCACTTGCAAGATTTATTTCTTTTTACCTTCAGGAACTAAATGCTAATGAAGAAAAGATCTGACAGCTGACAGACACCGGAACGGAAGGGGGTGTGGAAAACATCCCTCAGCTACTTTATATAGCACTGAAATTCAACACAGAGAAAACAAGGAAGTTCTAACTTAAAAGGTACATATTAGGGAAATTAAAACAACCAAAATACAAGCATCTCTCTTAAAAGTGTGTTGAAATGACGATTTAGAGACCACATACTAATTAAAAACGCAAATTTAAGCTGATCTCAAACCACGACTGTCCAAAAATGCTTTATTATTAACACTAGACGTTCCCAGATCTGCGTAGTTGACACAATCTGCATGCTTGAGGTTTACAAACACTTCTCAATAATATAAAATCAGTGAGAAGATTTCAAAATTTGTAATACTACCTGACTTGGTGTAATAAGTCACAGGATAAGCGTGTAATTACAGGCATTCATCATCAAATGTCCTGCGCTGTGGCGTAGTGGCTAAGGCATCATGCCTTGGTTCCGTACCACGGAATGCACCCGGGATCGATTCCACCCTTGGAGGTGCGGATTTTAAGTCCCGGGTATAGGACCAGTGCCCACTCAGCATCGTGAGGAAATTGAGGTGCTTACGAGAGGTAAGAGTCCCTGGTCATGAAAGCCAACATTACGGCTGGGGGTGTAAAGATGCTGACCACATCCCCTCCCCGTGTCGGTAAGAAGATCGTTCACCTCTACCTTGCGTATGTGGGCGTCAGGCTGGCAGTCGGGTTGGCAGGTCCTGGCGCTCTATGGGGTGTCGCCCCATGGGCTATTTTTATGCATCAACAAATGGGCGATACAGAACTGATCTTTCAGGACATAAAGACAAAATCGCTACTTTATATGCAAATTAATAAAATCTATTGCAATTAAAGTGTATTAGAAAACCTTAGGCAATCATATGCTTACCACATTTAGTTTGTAAAAGTATTAATCGGAAATACTTTTGAACTCCAAAACAAGTTTTAGAAAACCACTCGTGGTTGAAAGTGTTTGAACAGGATAACTCAAAAATGAAATTTCGGAAAATATCCAACATTCAGTACCTTCCAGAGGAATATCTTCACCCAAAACTACCCTTTGGATGCAACAATATCCGTTTTTCTTCACAAAAATTACTAACATTCTCAGTAAAACGCCAATATTTGTACCACAAAATATGCATATCTTGACTTTTCTGCGAATAACCAGTTATAAAAAGATTCTATTTGCGTTTTACATTCTCTACTACACACATTGTGTTAAACCTAAAAAGTTTATGCTGATAGTTTGCTAAAAGTAATGTTATAAAAGTTCCTAAACCATCCTAAAATGCAGGTTCGTGTATGTGTCTCCGTGCGTCTGTTTCGAACAGATAATTAAAAAATGAATAGTGGATTAAAATTAACTTTGTATTTCAGTATAGAATCTGTAAAATAATATTACACAGATTTTTAACAGAATTCCTCCAAACTTAACTACCATTTGTATTAAAAGGTTCATTAGTTATAGTTTTGTCAAAAATGACCCTAAGAATTTTGATTCAAATTCCATAAATTTAAGGTATTATCATGCAAAATAAATCTACTTTGAATTTTCTGAGAACAGGCAATAAAACTTTGCAAAATTAATGAAGACAAAGATATAGACAAAATTTACTGTACAAAAAATGTGGGTTTCTTAAATCATACAAATTACGTCACATAACATTTCTTGTCGCGTTCACCATTTCCCACATATTCTTTGCTATTTGTTAAATTTTATATGATTCATACTGGTATCAATTATAAATCGTTATAATTTTTTTCTGGTCGTCTTTTTCTGAACATAATTATTGCCATCGATATCGACCAGCTTTGACCATAGTTTTCATTTATCCTTATGTCCACAATTGAATGAATAATAAAGCTATAGTTCTGTTAACAAATAAAGAAGAATGAACTAGACTGGACTATGCAACGCTACGGTGAGGATTCGGCACGGAGTTCCAAACTTGGTCTATTGTACGTATGCTCCCAAGTGAGGCACCTCTGGGAGCTACCGTCCCAAGAAGCCACAACAATGCAGAGGGCAGGGTCCCTACAGTTGACCGGTTGGAAATTCCCCGGCAGGCCAATACAATCGACATGCAGCCACCGTGGTTCTGAAATGGTCCAAAAAGTCGGCCGGGAGTCCCAGATTGTCCCAGCGTTGGAAGAAGTGTTTGTAGGAGCATATAATCTTGCCATGCAGCACCGAAACACCCGACTTCTACACTGAAAGAGGCAGCTACATGAATTGAACTACCCAGCATTCGCCTGACAACCCGAGAAAAAACCCGAAAAAACCATGGGTCAGGTAGATCGGCTACGGTAATCGAACCCGGGCCTCCCGAAAGCGGGCCGCAGACACCGCCTGAGCCATCCCGCTCGTGTGTGAAACACCTAAGACTTTTAGAGGCTAATAAACCATAAAATGTGGATAAAAGACATGAAAAGTGCAGACTTGAAACGGTTTTGTCATATTTTTCTGTTTCATCAATCATTTCGGAAATATTTTTAGTTAAGTGTGTGAATTTTTCCAGCTCGTGTGCTAAGACAACATTCGTTTGTTTCTCACCATGGCGTGCAAAGAATAACATTTCAAAATCAACATTCGTGATTCGCTTTTGGAACATTTATTGTGTCTATGGCCTCATGTATTACCAATCTATAATGAACTTGTAGCCAAGATAAGATTTTGTAGAGTTGAGCCATAATAGTGAAGGTAAAGCCAGCCCCATTGCTTATTCATTTAATATTGCAGCCAAAGTTGTTAACTTGGACCAACGCCATCAACCTTCTTAGAAAAAATCGGCACTTAAAATAAAATAAAGGCATGTTGCTTGGCTTGGAAGGAAGTGGGCTACTTAAGGAGTGAGCAAGTGTAACTGAAAGTGTGTGCAACAGGTGAGAAGAAGTCAGTAGCAATAAGTAATAGTATCCAACTGGATATGCATGACTGGACGTCCAAATAGACTGCTAATCATCCATACATTCCAACAGCACCCAGCTTGCCTGTAAATGGAGCCGCTGTGCTATGTAACATGTGAACGTCTACACTTACGTAATAGCCACTACCTCCGTTACCAACCATACCTTACATACGTCGCTTTATAGCAAAACCATGGACTTCAAAGCTGTCTCTTTCTTACCTACGATAGAGAGAAATATTTTTATCCAGTCAAAACATTGCTAACGAAATCAGGTTTCCAATTTAGCGGTTAGGCTGCTATTTTACGGCGAAAAATATTTCGCGTTACATAGCGCCCTATTCAGTCACAACCTTTATTAGAACCTTAGAAAGTTTGCAATGAAATTCAGTTAATGCATAACGGTAAATAATAATGTTTCAACGCCTACATAAATTCTCATGGTTCTATAAACCACCCAGACTTAAGAACAATATATACCTACATTGATGTGAACAATACTGCGTTCACCTTTGCGTAATATCGGGATAACCTCGCATTCCAGAGTTACCGAGTTTGAATCTCGGCCAGGGGATTTATTCTAAAAAATGAATGTTGTATGTATGATTGAGTTCTGTGAATCCCCGGCTTATTTAATCGCAATTTTATTCATTTATTGTTGGATATTGCCTGATGTTAAATTAGGGGAAGGCATTTTGTATCCCTCCGCGTTAGCTTCTTTCAAGCACCTGTAGGAGCAGCCATGTTTGTACATTAACTGACTCCTCATCATTATGTATGAATGTAGAAGAGGGGTAAATGAGATCAGGCAATATTAAACGAAATCTACAGCCTCCTTTATTTGGTACTATTTACTACATACTTCACTTTTATCAAAAATTTTGAATACACTCTTTTTATTGATTTATTTTTCTTATTTTATCACCTAGATAATCGAACATATTTAAAGTATTTTAAGTATTATGATATGTTTTGGTTTCATATCGTGGCTAATTAATGAATGAGGGCCCGCCTCGGTAGCTTAGAAGATAGCGTGTCTGCCTCACGTTCAAGAGGTCCCGGGGTCGAATCTGTTAGGGTGAGTTACCTGGATAAGTTCTTTCCGGGGTTTTCCTTATCCTAAAAGACGAATATCGGGTAATTCTAAGCTCTATGGACCCTGGGCTTATTTGAGCATCACTTCACCCATTCCATTCATCGTCCTATATGAAAACGTTGGAAGACGTAAATTACAAAAAGGAAAATAAATCAATGAAGGTGTTTATATGTCCTATGAGCCGAAAGAAATTGGTTAGTGTTTTCTTTTATTTACATCCTCCAGCGTTGTCATATCGAACGATTAATGAAATGGGTGAAAAGATGCTCAAATGAGCTCAGGGTCCATAGAACTTAAAGTAACCTGACATTCACCTTTCAGTATATGCGAAAACCCCGAAAAAACCTATCCAGATAAGTCAGCCGCACAGAGATTCTAACAGGGGATCTCTAAGTGAGGTAAACACGCTACCATCTATGCCATAGAGGGGGGTGTTATGTGGAATATGGGGGTTGAAGGTCCACGTCGGTAGCGTGGATGGTAACTTGTCTGCCTCACGTTCAAGAGGTCCCAAGTTCGAATCTCGGTCAGGGTGAGTAACCTGGATAACTTTTTCCCGGGGTTTTCCCTTATCCTGAAAGACGAATGTCAGGTAACTCTAAGCTCCATGGACCCCAGACTCATTTGAGCATCATTTCACCCATTTCATTCACCGTCCGATATGACTTAAGTTTGGAGGATGTAAATTTAAAAAAAGAAATGGTGGTTGAACTGTTAGTGGGTAGCGATTTAAAAAGAATGTCGCTGCAATTGGATTTGAAATTTTGCACTTTTTGCATGACTTGAATGATATCTAAGCATTTCAAAAACTGTAAACGTATTGCACAGTTCAAACCCTTAATAACAAATATCTTGGTAGTTGCTCATGCTACAAACAGTTTGACATAAATTGGGTGTTAAGAAGATCTGTCTTTATGGTAATTGTTTAGCTCATTTGTTTTAAATTGCCATTTATGCGAAATTATGCAGAAATCGATCAGAATGAAGAGGGCTTCGTTTATTCACAGAAAATTTAAGACAAATATTTCATCAGTCATGGAAGCATATAAATACATGTCAATGTAATATACGAGGGCTGTTCAATAAAGAATGGTCAAAATTTTTTGTTGACAACGTACCTTTACTCATCCTCATAATTTTGATGGTCCTTCTCAAAATAGTATCCCCTGAATGCAACGCACTTGTCCCAGCGCTTCTGCCAGTCTTCAAAGACATGCTGGAAACCATTTTTGACAGACTTAATGAAGGCAATGAAACTAAAAAAAACGCGCATTGCTTTTTTGATTTTCTTGGTAGCAATTGTGATTTTGCTCTGGTCGCTGCTTGTAAAATAATTTCTGGTTCTGCACACCCAGCACCTTCCAAGTTGACATTCATATCATCCACCATTTTACATTTTGATACCGTAGCCTGCCATCGATACGGACACCGCCTATTTGATTGAGCCATTAGTTACACAAGAAACTAAAGTTGGCTACACTGGAGTTTAAAAAAAAAAATGTAACACTGCGTGGCAGAATTATCTTCTTTTAACACTACTCAGAGTTGTCCTAAGTTGGGCTTTTAACGTCATCTGTCTAAAAAATTATTTATGTAAAGCATAGTTTGGGAGGGGGCAATATCTTCGTATCGCATCCTCGGAAGACGCTAAACAAATCACATTTGTTATTTAATCAAAAATTCGTTTTGAGCTGTGCTGATCACAAATACACGTACACACATACATATACATGTTTTAAGCACCCTCAAAAAGTGCATTTTCGCAAAAATCACGGTACAGTATTTTTGTGCTTCTTAGGTACCTACTTATTACCCACCTCTGTTGACAATCATGAATTTTCCTGCATCAAACAGCAGCGTAGGATTGTTACGTTGAAGTACTAGATGTCTCTTTCTCACCTCTAATATGTTTACCTACAACAGGATCTTTCTAGTTTGTGACAGATTATATTAGAGAAAGTAAGAAGCTATCGACTTCCTGTATAAAGACTTGGTGCGCCTTGCGATTTCATCCAGTAGAGTAGAAAATGCAGTGATTCGTTGCCCAAGGCATTTTTATTGGTGCTTCACTTGCAGGTTGAAAATTAGTGGCGAAAGTACGACATTAACGTTCCAACACTTTGCTCCATAGAGTTACAACATTCGCTAATATCTGTTTTCGCTGTAATCACAAGAACTACGTCAAGGACACGAGTTCGTGTCTTGTGATTTTCTCGCTAGAAACAGTTTTTGCTGTTACCCTTTAGAACTGAAGGTTGTGCGTTATGTAACGCGTTCCTTCGATGTACTGGCGATAATTTTGGAAGCGAGGAATTTTTTACTTCTCCGCAAGCTAGCTCTAGTTGCTGAGAAATCTGTACTCCACCCAAAAATAATACAGAGAAATTTCAACGAGCATAAATGTTTTCGGGCTCCTAATCTAAAAAGAAAGAAATTTTAGAAACTATGCCAGCGTGTGTGTAATCATTACTCAAAAACTAGAAATATAATAAATACAAAGTTATTACATCCATCTTCCGAAATGAGACACGAAGATCTTTAAGAAAATATCCAACTCAAACTATCTTTTCATGAAAAATGTAGGGATGTCTTTTATTTTCCCAAAGTTGGCTGTAGCTATTTACGAGGGCTGTTCAATAAAGAATTATTTTTTACGGTCATAATTTTTCGCACTAAAATTCAATCTTATTATATTCTGTTACCTTAATGTAAAACAAACACGCCGTAGAAGTTTCACTGTTGATACACCTAGTTTCCGCCTGTGAGAATCAGGCAATTTCAGACATGATCAGTATCGCCTATCGCTGCAGTGGAGGTAACATATAGTTAAAGTTGATGTTAGAGGAAGATCCAGAGTTTCTTTCAAACGTAATCACTGCTGATGAAACTTGGCTGCATCATTTTGATCCTGAGAGCAAACAGCAAAGCTCAGTGTGGAAATCTCCATCACCAACCCCCCAAAAAGAAAAAGTGTTTGCTTCTGCTGGGAAAGTTATGGCCATCTCATTCTTTGATATTCATGGAATGGTTTATCAGCATGTTGTACCTGCACACACATCAGTAACTGGACAATACTACAGGGATGTCCTGAAAACATTGCAAGTCCATATCAGGCACATTTCCATGAAGGAGGATGGATGCTGCACCACGATAATGCTCGGCCGCATATTGCCAATTTTGTTGGTGAATATCTTGCAAAAATCAACGTGAAGTGCATCCTTCACCCTCCCTATAGTCCGGATTGAGCCCCATGTGACTTTTTTCTATTCCCTAACTTGAATAAACGCCTTCGTGGGAGGCATTATCCATTATCAGAAGCAATGGTGAAGGCTGCGGAGCTGATTTTGAAGGATCTCTCAAGAAATGGCAAGAAATGGTTTCCAGCATGTCTTTGAAGACTGGCAGAAACGCTGGGGCAAGTGCATCGCATCCAGGGGAGGCTATTTTGAGAAGGATCATCAAAATTATGAGGATGAGTAAAAGTACGCTGTCAAAAAAGAAAAATTTTCATCATTCTTTATTGATCAGCCCTCGTAGAATGTTTCGTCATGTTGCCAACACTGATGGTAAGCAAGACAATAATTCAACATCGCAGTACGTTAAGCTTTAGGTCTCCGAAATAGGTAAAACAAAATGTCATAAAATGTATTTCCGGGGTAATCTCTATATCGAAATTTTGGGTGGAATGCAATACTTCCCCTACTGAATATTCGTAGTAAATAAAGTAACCAGACAATGCTACAAATTTCTTGTCCGCCATTTTAGTTTGCAGCAGTTGACGAACAAATGAAGGAAAATGACAAGTAGATTTGGAATTCACAGTTGGCGACAGTGAGAAAAAGATGACTTATACGTCAAGACGATAAAACCAAAATGATAAAATTTTGAAGATGGAGCACAGCATAGCATTGTTATCCTGGATTGAACATCAGAAGCATGAACGAAATGAACGTACTATAGGAGAGCGAGGAGAAAATCTGCATGTTGAGGTTGATAAAGCAGGAAATTTTCATATGTTTTATACTGTCAGGTTTCTCATTAATAACAGAGCCGGTTTTGTGAAAATGTTCACCTTTATACAAAACCGTAGACACCCTCGCATTGCCATTTACAGATGATTACACGAAGATAAGGTTACAAGAGGTTATTAATGAGACATACTTGGTGTTCAAACACTATACACCCACGTACGCATTCTCTTTGTATTGCAGTCGCAGCGGACGCGTTACCCAATAAAGGGTTAGTACCCGTACTTATGGCTCTGATTTACGATCTCCGCTCTCCCAAATGGGCGTCCAGCTTCGTGCCTGCATGCGCATAGAAATAGATAATAGTTAGAAGCTCTTGGACTTCTGGAATTTCGAACTGCGTCACAGTCTCCGTACATTGCTATTTACTTTCACACCTATACTATAAATAAAATAATATTACTCTCTCTTTACCATTCAGCCTTAGCAGGTAGAGGAAGCAGGATCAAAGTTCCAGCACTATATATAGTAAGCGATATGGCTCCATGATAACGTGTGACACGCGGATTTGAGAGGTCCTTTGCTCGATTCCCAATCGACCGTTCACTAGGACCTTGTGTTTTTCGTGCTTTTTTCGGTTCGGTAGCCCCATATTTTTGTGGTTTCTCATCCCACGCGTGTTCTCTATCTTCCCTTCCTACATCTTACATGTGTGCTTCTTGGTTTCACAGAGTATGGTGGTGCTAAACAGGAAACGGTACTTGCTGGTAAACCAGAGGGTTGCTAGGTTTGACGTGTCGTTCATCGCCCTTCCTGGGCTACTTCAGCACTGCAATAGACTCTTTCCTTCTGATGGGTGGCGGAACTACATATGTAGCAATTTTTTTTTAATTTACGTCTTCCAATGTTGTCATATGGGACGATGACTGAAATGATGCTCAAATGAGCCCAGGTTCCATTGAGCTTAGAGTTATCTGACCTTTCAGGGTAAGTAAAATAGCAAGAAAAAGCTTATCCAGATAACTCACCCTGATCAAGATTCGAGCTCGGCACCCCTTGAACGTGAGCAGACACGCTACCATCTACGCTACCGAGGTGGGCTACATATGTAGGAATACACAACCTGTCCTCCATTGTATACAATATGTACAGGTCTAATAAAACAATGTATCTTTAAATTCGTGGGGCATCCTGTTAAGCAGTCATCATTATGAAATAATTTTGCATAATGTACAATTTTAATTTCTAAATGCTATCCATTGTGTTGCATACTCATTGCAATGCTGTGCAGATGTATAATTCACAATTATTGAGAAACTGATTAAAATATGGAAAAGTTCGAAGTAACAAGATGAATTATCTGAAATGGTGAATATTGCAACAAAACTATATTTCAATGAAGTCCACATATTTCTTTCAGTAAGTTAAATAAACTTGAATTACAAACAATATTGAAGGCTATTTAAAAAATCATCGCAATATTTCAGACATTTGACATTTTTATTTTAAATGATAGAGCTATTTTTGAGAAATTAAAAGTAATTAAACCATTCCTTATAAAAGCTTATTTGAAATAGGAGATGTTTCTAAAATACTTGCATCTTTAAGTTTTGTCAAAGTTTCAATGTGTTCCATCCTATGATTAATTTATTACCTTTTCTGTCTCATACACACTAGCGGAATATTGTATTCCACAAAAATTATATTACACTAGAAATATAAGTCTTCCGATAATTTAATCCAAACAAATATAATTTGGAAAGTCGTGCACGATGCTTATGTTTATGAACATCACATCTGGAAAAGAAAAATCAGGTAAATATAAAATTTCATACGCCAACTAAGCATGCCGAATTACCGTTTAAAGAAATTCTTCCCACCCACACCAAACTATCCTCACATAAGTGTCTCCGAAAGTCTGTAATGATTTTGATAATATTTAAATATTAAGAAAACAAATAGAATATATATTTTGACATTTGTGACATTATCTAGTGAAGCAATAATATTCTTCATGAATACTTATGATTTTATATAAATGTCAAGCCATAAGAAACAAAGGCTCGCTTCAGGAAAATATATAATTTGTTAAAGTACCTGTTCAATTTATCTCAACTATATTTTCATAGGATTAGTAATTCCTGAAAGAATCACGACTGTTTATTGAATTTTCCATCATTTTCATAAATTAACGATCAAGTACTTTCTTTCTCGTAAACTCGTTCATAGTGTATGTAATATCAAGAGATATAGTTAAAACAGTTGAATGTCATAACAGGCTACCATAGATTATTAGGTGCTTGTAAATACGTCAGTAAAAAGAGCTTTTTTGTACGTATAGTTTGCAGAACAGGCATGAAAATAAACTATGGTGCTAAGAAAGAGGAATGTAATTGGATTACTCATACACAGTTAAATACTCAATGTATTAATTTTATTATTTATCCAGTATATAAAATGGTTACTGAAACCTCGCTTAAAGATTTAATATGAGTGTCCCATCATAATGTTAGGAGAATTATTTTTAATTATTAGGAATTTTTACGTAAAATTTAACGTTTTACCACACTGTTACTCGAGTTTCACAATCGTTAAGACTTTTAATAATCGCACTATGCGATGATCAGCTTGCACAAGGGTGAATAAATGTGCAAGCTCCCAAATTCCATAATTAATCGATATTACTAGTTAAAGATCACATACTGAGTCCAAATTTAACTTCATCTGTTTTGTCAGTGTGAAGAAATTGCAATACAAATGAGAGAGGTCAAAAAAACGTAAGGAATACATCATTAATCATAAAAGTATATTTAAAATTTGTAGGGAAACTGGAAAAAATCACACTGTTCGACGGTAAGCAAGAAATGCAGCTTTAATCTGAAAGTTTGCATCAAGAAGCTTCAGAGAAAACAATGCAATTCTTGAAAGTGAGCCATACCATGGATCAGCAGAAACATGATACCCAACAGTGATTTTGTAACGTATGCGGAAGGTGGGCAGTGAATTTGATTTGTGCAGAATATGCTCTTGGACGCACAGAGTTACATAACATTGGCATATGAGATCGAATTTACAAGAAAAGATGGTAAAACGAGATTCATGCTGAATGCACATACTTCATTGCATCCAGCTTGCATAAAGTTACTCCTGGTTCAGACGGTGCAGAGTTATCATTTTCTCATGCTACGCTGTTACATGTACGTAAATATGTTGTTTGAGTATTTAGTTTAATAGACGTTGAAAATATAAACATATTTTGAAAACTTCAGCAATATGGCTCATATTGCGCATATATGCATATATTATAATATAACATATTAAGATTACATTTCCTCTTGTACAACAAAGTAATAATTAATAAATAAATAAAACCTTATTATTCTAACCACTTCATACTGGTCCATATAAAGTTTCAGTTCAAATTTGCATAGGTACTTCGATTTAAGACAGATCATGACTACAAAGAGATTGTCTCTACCTGGTGACATTAAATTCTCCACTCTCTGCACAGCAGGAAGAAACAGAAATGACAACTTCCATATGGGAAACGTAAAATTTCTTGAAGTACAAACGCAATCTCGGAAATTGTCAACTATCCCCTCAAAAATGTCTTAACGAGATTTACATTTTTTGTGCAGCAAGATTTTGTCTCTTATGATTACCAGGTCTACAAAGTGTATTAAAATGAACAGCACTCAAGAGAAAATTCCAGAAATATTTCTGTTATCATGGAAGTACCTTAATTAACATCGATAGAGCCCTTTTGAGAAAACCAAAAGTAACGAAACATTTGTCATGTTAAGGGAAGTTTAGGTTGGAGGGAACCTTTTCGAAAATTTTTGTGTTGCATTGTTGAAAGTTGCTGAACTACAAATACAAATTTTGATACTTATTTGACTCTTGATTTTTGTTATATCATTCACAAACACACGTGCGCCTTTTATTCTAATTTTGATTTTACTTTACCTTTTTAACTAACGGAACTTCAAACTGTTGGAATCTCCAGTCCAATTTTCGAGTGCAATGCAATATTTTGTCTACTTAAAATAGATATGTAATAGAAAAATTAAAAGTTTCATAAATTGATGTATTTTCTTATATAAACAATAATGTTGATACCCATTTAAAACGGTAAAAAGAAGGAAATATACTTAAAAATCTTTTCTTCTCGCTGTTTCATCTTTGTCACAGTCAGCTATCGAATAAAAAAAAATCATTTTATCCTACTCAAAACCATATCATCTTTAGAACTATAATCCAGTTGTGTCAAAAATATTTGAACATATATTATGGTCATATTTAAAAGTGTGGAGTATATTACACTATTCATATATTTTATAAATATTTTATCACATTTTAAAATGAGTACCAAACAGCAGCATATAATAGTAAATACAACTACCTAAAGCTAGAGTGTTTTGTTTTTAATTACTGCTGCACAATTCAAACATTAATGAAACAATTCAAACATTATCATTAATGATAAATAATCAGTTTTCGTTTGCATATAGAAGTTTAAAACTCTTTTTCCCTTTTCTATATATATATATGAGTAATGTGTTACCGTAATGAATATTTACAAATAAATATACGCTTAACTTTTTATTCCATTTGTGTCACAATTTTCGTGTAACCTAACCTAAAAGAACCTCAGAATGACAATTTTACAGCTAATGTTAATGCTACATTTCTGAGAATTTATTAATAAATTCACAAATGTGACAGTGATGTAACCTTTATCACATGAAATTTGTCACGGCTAGATGTGATCAAAGATGCTATATTACACGTAAAAGGTTTTGTCATGTAAAAGGCACAGAATATGATAATGTAACATAGACCCCAGCGTACCTTGATCTATCTTCTTTTGGTTTATATTTGATAGTAGTGGTAATAATAACATAACCATCCTAATTACTCCAATTCTATTTCAGTATGTAATAATTTCATGGATGGATACTATAACATTACGTAGTCAATCTTGTTTCTCATTATTGCAAAACTTCAGTATTTGGAGAAAGTATGGATTCGAAGTAAATATTTCACCAGAGTAACTTGAATTAAGGTCCCTAAACGCCTCAAAATTAGCGTTTTTAACAAAGTTCGTGTGTGAAAGCAGTTGAAACAAAAGATTGAATATCGTACAGTATTTAAGTTCAGCATCCTCTAATAATGCGATATGAAGAGATTCAGAATGGAAAATTTTCCTTATGTTTTATTATATAAAATGATAAAAGGTTTTATTGAAATATTTTTTCTGATATTTGCACGACTAAGCTAAAGTAGCTTTAACATAATTTTCTGTGAAACGATTACGAAGTCCCTTTTATTCTAAATCGAAGCTTATGGTGTTGTGTTACTAAGATAAACCATAAAGGACAAAAGCTTACTGCAATTTAGGAAGTTATGCTTGATTATGGTTTTTTATCTTAAGCATTTAAAAATTATCACTTTTTGGAATACATTTTTCAGTATGTACTTCATACCTCTGAAGTGTACAGTTCTTTAGTTTTGTTTTGGGGGGCCTAACAAATGTCATGGAATTTCACAACTAGCACATAACAATCTACTTTTTAAATTCTTGACTATTGCCTCGGTCTCCTGCAACCCTTCTGTTACCTGCAAAAGAAAATGGAATGAAAGAATTTCTGGATACTTTATCTTGTTTGTGGCTAAAGTGCTTAAAAATTCCTTGTAGTAAGTTCCCTTATAGAAACTGGCGAATCAATTTTCAACAATGCAAGGAAATGATACATAGCTTGTAGTTTTCTGGAGTGCCAACAGATGGCATGACATGTTTGCTGATGTTCGATACACTCGATATAATCTGGATTCGCGGAAGCAAAGTTAAATCTTGCATATTACCTCCGTATGGGTAATCCAGTTTATTTGCTTGTTAGAGGTTGGTTAAAGAACCAAGACTATTTTGGTGAAATTTAGCAAGTTCAAGTTGTCAAGATAGAATTGCACATTCTTTGTAATTAGGAATAGTACTCCATATAAACAATGTGGAAACTGCAAATTACTTGTGAGAGAGCATGAGAAAAGCGGGTAGCAGCGAAGTAGAACTATTTACTGTTGTAAAAAGTGGAGCAGGCTATTTTGTTGGCTTTATCTGCTGTTATAGTCATTGTTGCTTTCATACCATAAGGTCACCGCTGCAATCATTTATATATCGACAAAACTGGCAGTAAAATTTGGACCAAGACATGCCTTGCAGCATTTTCACGGATGTTTCGCCATCGTTTCTCAGATCTTGAACTCTGACCTAGTCATTCTTCATTTTAATTATCTATACACCAGCATGTTAATACTTTTGCCTTTCGTTATGGTCACTTAATGACCAATAAAACGGCTTGAAAGAGCTCTTTGATTTTCCTTTTAGCCGCCTACCTCATAAGGCGCCAGGAGCAATTTGCATTTATGTAAGACACTTTAGAGAATTTTCTCGTATATAACTTCCTGCTGCATAAAGTCTATATTAACACACAGTTCTAATTTCAGGTTTAATCTTACTTTCTTAGAAATGTTTATATATAATAACAGTTGCAGAACATAAATAAAACTAGTAAGTAAATTCGAAAGTTAAAGATATAATAAAATGGTGATTGGGAAGAATACTGCGACTTCGATAAGTTTTTAAATGGTCACTACTACAATCTAGTTCAATTTTGCAGAGAGTTCACTTAGTTCACTCTTGTCACTTCAGTAATATGAACTAGTTCACCTGTTCACTGTCAGTTCACTTTCTTATCTAAGGTAGCGGCTAACGACACCTACGCCCGACATCATCTATTCCTCCGGACAGTTCACTCGCTGGGGAGCTCTCGAACCTCTTGCAGTAACAGTGTACTCACCGCACGTCACCACAGTCGTCACAAACTTTCAGGAGGAAACGCTCTTTTCTTTCCATTGTTCGCTGACTCATTGACTGACGTACTCACTCGCTTCGCCAGACTCATTGACTTGCTTCAGCAAATTGCCGAGACTTAAAAGGAGCCCGGGAACCTTCCAGAACGATCGAGATGCCGAAACATCCAGAAGGTTCAGTTCTGTGGTGAAAGTATGTATCATGTTTATGCTATTGTCTTCCGTTCGGACAGCCCGGTGCCTACCTTGCGATAACGCTGCGCAGTAGCAGCTGCATTACAACACAAATGAACAAAGGAAAAGTCACTGCTGCTATTCGAAGGAAATATCGGTATACCTTGTCACTTCATATAAGGAAACAACAAAATACTCGTATAACTCAAACCCGCAAATCTTTTTTTTTTTTTTTTTTTTTTTTTTTTTTTTTTTTTTTTTTTTTGACGACGATGGAATGAGAGTCCAGGATCCTTGGAACTTACCCGACATTCGTCTTTCAGGATAAGGGAAAACCCCGGAAAAAACGTATCCAGCTAACTCACCCTAACCGAGATTCGAACTCGGAACCTCTTGAACGTCATGCAGACACGCTACCATCTACGCTACCGAGGCGAGCTACAGAGCTACTTAAATACCAAACTTGGTAATGAAGTTTAAAATCTTGTATTCGATGTGAAGCATTCGAGGAAATCTCGCTATAATGAAAAATTGTCATTATTTTGGTTACATTGAAATATCATTTGTGAAATATATTTGCATGATAAATAAAACGCATATATTTAATTCTAGGAATGTCTTGTGAAATCCTCTTCTTTCTAAATGACATGTGTAGTTAATAAAATATACGAGACAGGAATTCTTACTGCACCACTTTGATGCGCACAATTTACATAAAAAACCTTTTCTGTGACCTTCACCACTTCCGAAATATTGTTTGTTATTTGGATTTTCAATTACTTTTTTTAGCGATAAGTCGGTATTAGTTTGTCTCTTGGTGTGCTCGTGTCTGTATTTTAGTTCTCTATTATTCAAGAATGCTTCATGAAGATTTTTAAGAAAATCCCCTGCTCCAAGCCATCCTTTATATAAAATATTTTAGGAAAATTTTGATTTTCTCAATATAGCTTAAACAGTTTTCATTAAAGTGTATGTCCTGAATTTTCTGTTAAATGTGAGAGAAAAGTGACATGCACGTTCGTTAAAGTACACAATATACATCAAATACATTTTATTTTGAAGTTAAAATCATTTATAATACTTTGAGTTTTAATGCACTTAATTTTTTTCAAATGGAAATGCTCTATTTCGTCCTGTCCAGATATTGAGAAGAGGATTTCAAAGCCATCACATAGTAAATAGCTCTAAAAGCATTTAACTTTCGCCTAGGCCACCCCAATATCGATTGTACCTCCCAAAACTGTTTAATCAAACCATTTCTATGAATGTTTATCTCCTTTAACTGAAGCAAATAGAAGAATAAGCTTTCACAAGCATATTTTATTGAAGAAGGATTATAGAAAGTCATGTGAAAGCTTTTAAAATCAATTTAAAACTTAAAATTTCATGTATTGTTGTACGGTACATGATTCAATAAGTATTATAAAAAATGGGTTGTATCCCATACCATAATGGTGGAAGTAGTATCAAAGATGCTGCAAAATAAGTATTTTTTCCATTCCTAATAATAAAATTGAGAAAAACAAACCAGAAAAAGCGTAACTAAAGTGAATTAATGATGACTATTTCCTACACATAAAGTCATCTTCTATTGACCGTGGTAAAGTCGAGCAATCAGCTTCATGAAATCAGTCACAACAGCTATAACTATTTTGTTATCGCGCCCTCAGAAACGATAATGACACATTCTGCATGTTTATGAACAGGCAAAGGATTATACGATACATCTCACGGATCGTCAACTGTTAGCGCGACTTTCAAATGTCAAAATGGCTGAAAGGTTTGTTTGCCGTGACTTGTGAGGTTAAGTCTCATTCATGTGCTAATGTAGGCCTGTGAGATTTGAGGAATCAAATAACTTATTTTATTGCTATCAAATACTACTCGTGGTTTTGAACTGTCCTAGATAAATTCCTTTGCGACTTCGTCGCTTATAAACTTTGCGGTAATTTCTAAGCCACTGTGACATTACCTATGATAATTTAAATGTTGGTCAACGAAAGCAGAATCTCAAGACGACGGAAGATTTTCCAATCTTAGATTATTCTTGCTGACAAAACGATAAGAAAACTCGACACAGCAAGCACGTGCGACGTGAAACGTCAACACGGAAGCACAAAGAATAAAAAAAGAAAATTCAAGAAACCAGACTGTGCATCCATTGGACGTAGCTATCTCAAATTACGTAGACTCGGCGCAACAGATCTGCTACTTCGTACAATACCAATTTCACGGTTTTATGTGTCACGTTTTCCTTTTCTAATTGAATACACACAACCAAGCCATCCCTATCGACCGTGCTCTATTTAGGGTTTTGTCTTAAACCTTGGAATCTTGCGCTATGAACGGTCCAAGTCAGAAAGACCAGTGCTTTGCCAAGGTAACAATTGAGCATCGTTGGTCATCACTAGTGTATTTCTCTGTATCGCGTTACCTTTGCTACTTTACAAATGCGTTATTATACCGGTTTATTTTTTATTTTACTTTTGACTCGCACAAAAATACCTTTTTCGACAAAAAAGCACGTTTTTATTATAATGGACAGACAAGTGTGTTAGTTACTAAACAGGAGATACGGCACTGCGACCAGTCTTGTTCTATTGTACCTATGTCCGCAAGTGGAATATCTTCCGGGAGGAAGGGGAAGCAGAGGGCGGCCGTCCCAAGGAGCCACGACAGTGCAGAGGGCAAAGTTCCTACAATTTACATAGATGGAACCTCCCCCGGTAGGCCAGGACAACGGACATTCCCCTCTACTGTGATTCAAAAGTGGCTCAACAGACGGTTCGGAGTCCGGCAACCGACCTACCGGAGGAGGAAGTGGTTCACTCGGAGCATGTCATCCTGCCATGCACCACCGAGACAGCCGCCCACAGGTCTACCTTGAAAGAGACCTCCAGATGAGAGAATATTTGAAATGCTAATGGAGGTAAAATGGACGGACAGGACATTCGGGGGATGTAATTAACCTACCCAGCATTTTCCTGGCGATTCGGAAAAACCGTTAGGTGAGGTAGGTCGGTCACAGGAATTGAACCCGGTACTCCCAAATGCGGGCCACAGATCGCGGGCCTGAGCCATCCCGCTCGTTATGTTAAACATAGTTTTATTAAAAGTTTTCAGAAGTCACATGCGGAGAGGTGGAGAGGGAGGATCAGAGAGAGAGAGACGTTCAAGGTAAACAAAATAAGAAAAGACAGTTTCCGATAGGCTGTTAAAACATTATAATATTTTCAGCTACAGTGAACCAAAATTAACCACACAAATGTTACAGAACACTGTTCTCCTGAATGGAAGACACGAGATATTTTCAAAACCTCCTTCAGCCTAGGGTACCCTTTTTTTCATTCACTATAATCCTGTTGATCAGAAATTAGGTTCCACCGAGCCAACAGATAAAATATATGTTACAAAAGGAACCGCTGACAGGCAGTTTATAATTCATTAACACCCTTTAAAGTGACAGTTGAACCCAGAAAATACATTATATTTAATTTACTAAGCACTTGTTCATTAATTTATAGAGGAGGACGTTTTTGGGCATTATGAGCGTCAGCCGAAGAAAGGCCAAATGCATGTCCCTTCTTCTTGCTTTGTTTCTTTCCTTGCAACATATAGGTCCATATAATGTAATTCGTTGTATAATCACAATGGAGGGCTGGACCGTTATAATTTATTCTGTAAGGGAAGATAAAATAAGAGTTTTCTCCCCTTATATTTTCGGCGGAGGGGGGGAGGGCGTGACGCAGGTCAAGCCTACACATGATGTTAGAAATCGTCCATCTTTTGTCTCGACTGTTACGTCTCCTATATGTGCCACTATGTACTATAGTGTGTGTATGACTCACTGCAGGCTAATTACTTATGACAATTTCAGGCAAATTTCACGCTAACTCAAGTGTTCTTTGACCACCCTGCAATTCTTTTTCCCCCTACTTTTTCTGCAGTACAATACGTTTATATCCATTTTTGTTACAAGATCATGCCATTTACCATCACTATACCGGGTGTACTAAGTTTCAAAACAGTTTGTTTCGATCTTTTGGTTCATCCATTACTTTTTAAGCGAACATTTAGTTTTAGTTACGAATGCCAATAGAACTGAAATGTGAAATGTGTAGTGTTTAACGCCCGCTTTTACTACATACGGCACCGCAGGCGATGACACTGATGATACATGAGATGAAGTTGGAGCACCGGTGGAATGAAATGGCGGGGGAAACCGGAGATCCCGGAGAAAACCTGCCCCAGCGCCTTGTTGTCCACCACAAATCTCACTTTGCGGTCGCCTGGGATCGAACCCGGGCCGCCTTGGTGAGAGCCAAGCGGTCTAACCACTGAGCCACGGCGCGGCCGCCAATAGAACTGTATATACTGACATCTAAAGTTAAACTTAATAATTTTTCGGGTTAGCTAATTCTTTTAAGTTTACATTATAGTTAGTAGGCTTGGAGTAAAACCAATTTTAAGAATCTGTATTATTTGTTATTGTCATATTAAAATATAATTGGTGGTTTACAAAGCTTTCATTAGTTAATTTAGACTATTTTAAATTCATGATTAGAGACAAGAACTTTATGCTCTGATAATCAATATAATATATACGTGTTTATGCATTGAAACTTACATAAATTTGTCCATTTAAATGTATTAAGATATGGTGTCATAAAATAAACACGATAAATGTAATAATGTCTCGATGTTTGCCCGCCTCGGTACCGTAGATGGTAGCATGTCTGCCTCACGTTCAAGAGGTCCCGAGTTCTAATCTCGGTCAGGGTGAGTTACCTGGATAAGGTTTGTTCCGGGGTTATCCCTTATCCTTCAAGACGAATGTCGGGTAACTTTAAGCTCCATGGACCCTAGACTCATTTGAGCATCATTCTGTCAAATTCATTCACCGTTGGAGGATGTAAATAAAAAAATATCTTGGTGTTGTGATGAATGTTTTAACTCATCAAAATGTATATTTAACATTTAAGAGCTAGGATATTCCTACCCATGTAACCTAGCTTTGTCACTCACATATATTTATGGAAAAAGAACAGCTTTTTACCATATATAGGCACCACACTGCTACATTGAAAGGCCACTTCAACAAGAGAAGATTGCAGTCCTTCAGCAATATGTTCAGAATTGAATTTCTAAAACTATTAACGGATGAATATTTTTGAAGTTTTCTTTTTGTACTTACATTTTAAAAACTTAAAGGAAAGTTTAACAATAAATTTTAAACTAAATTTAATTTTATACATAATTATATGCATCACACTTGAACTAATTCTATAACTATTGAACAGCCACTTTCATTCCGTGAGCAAATCCCTGCGACTAGATAAGTCGCTATGTGGCGTGAGCAGCTTATTGAGTTCGTGTGATGCGATACTATGCTTAATAGTAAAACACTCAAAAATGTGCATTACATGCCACATAAACTATTGTTCGAGTTGTGGAAAAGTTAGTAATTAGCTTACATACCAAATGAGCATACTTCCTCACATTAGTATAAAAATATGTACTTGCATTAAAATACTGCCTCCATTCATGACCTATTTTCTCATAAATTATTTAAAATAGTAAACATAGATTTTTAGAGGATGTAAATACATCAATTTTAACTTCACTGATCTGATTTTACTAAATAGGTTTATTAAGGTAAGCTGTTTTCTTAACTGTACCATATTTTGTACAACATTTGAATACTGTTTACAGTACTTTTTTTAAAATAACCAGCCAGGTTTTTAAAATCAAAATAGACACAATAACACTTAGAAGTTGCTATCACCCTATATTTACCTTTCAATAGTTTCTGAAAAACGAGTTTATATCAGAAAATGCCTTTCACAGAAAAAGTATTAAGTACAGGTGGTGAAAACAAACTCGCACATGGTTGCAAATAAAAAAATGATATGTTCAAACACACGCTGCCATGCGTAACAGAAGTGCCTGTTTGTAGAGCAGTGTGCTGCTAAAATATGTGCTACTTCAAGATTTTAGCAGTTTTGATTATTTTCTATGGAGTGTTGCAGAATAAAATGGTTTAAAAAAGTATTAATATAGCTACTCTGAAAAATATATACCAAATTAAAGGGAAAATCCATTTAATATGGCAGTGAAAAATAAACTTTCATGTTTGGAAAAATTGTACTATTATTTATTCCTCCCCTAAGCTAATAACCCCTTGAAAATAGTAGAAGATGATGCTATGTAGTGATTGGTGTGCACACGCGAACAGACTGAAATAGAATAGGGATGGTTCGGTATCTGGAACGTCACAGCATCTAATCCGGTAACACTATAGTATAATTTTCTTTCGTTTTAGCTTTAATGCTTGGGAATTCCAGTGCTTAAGTATAATAAATTGCACCAATTATTTTGTGAATACGCAACACTACACATTCCTGCTCCTCCAAAAAATGTAAAAATGTTCGGCGTCTGTGGAAGTACTTATAACTGCATGATGTTCGATATTGGCAATAGTTTTCATACATACACACATGTACACTGCGAAAGTAAAAGGCTAAACAACAGATATATCGACACTGTACGCTAACAGGAGGACAGAGGCCACAGAGACGCACAAAATTCTTAACTGAGGCTGAAAGTTCTTTATCTCGTCGCGAGGAACCTCTGCGCAATGCCAACCCACGTCCCCGCCCCGCGAGGACAACGACCGCAACGCCGCCTCAAAGACCAAAGCAGCCTTTGTAGTACCACCACACACCACAAGCTTTGAGTGAGTATGTGGAGTTTTAGGGACCGTCGATAGCTAGGTAATTTGGGCCCGAATGAGCCTCGAAGATAAGCAAATGATGAAGAGAAAATCGGGTATAAAAGGAGCCACCCCAGCATTTGACTACGTAGCAAGGGAAACCCACAGCTGCACAGTCGATGGGGATCAAACCTACGGCCTCCAGAATGCTACATCTCTCGGTCTTTTACACTGTGAAAGCCTATAGATTCTTGAACAATTCCTTTTATTGCGCAAATTACTAGTTTTAAAAACAAACCTGTTTCGAAACTGCTGCTGGAATTTGCATGCCATTCCTAGGACATTCCAAATGTCCTTCTTCCTTTATTTACTGTGTAGTAATAACACAGATGCACACATTGCACTGTGACGTGTTACAAGTTTGTGAAACCGTTAAGGTGCTTCTCCAGAACCAGACGATCACTATTGGTTCTTAACATTGGTTATTTAAATTGGACAAACTTCGCCCATGCAAATGTTTGCTTCAGTCGGAAAACAATAGAAACGAAAGTAGGGGCTCCTCCTATCGACAATTGCGTTTTTTCTTATAAGGACTGCCTAATGTTATGTTTTTTGGTCCACCTTCATTATACACAAAGAGCCGAACGGCCAGTTTTACAATGGCTCAAGTATGAGTCATCAGAGTTAATCTCTGGTTACCTGCGGTTTCATTCATCATCTCACTTAAGGCTTAACGCGCATTAGAAAGAAACGTCTTCATTCCTAAGTAAACGCCAAGCCTTTTTTTTAACTTAGTTCAAAGGATCTTCATTGCAGTTGCTTTGAGTGTTCGAACCTTATCATACATTTTTTGTAGTGCTAAGCCTCTTTTATTTCTCTTTAGGCATGCAAAAAATGGAAAATCAACGCCAGTGTATAATTATCCACAGGAATAAATAAGTGTAGAAGAGATGTAACATGCAATCGTTGGGAAAGGTATATATAATGTCCTTTTAACCATTTAGGTTATATTGGATAGTGAATGAAATGAGCGAAATGGTTCTGTAATGAGCCCTGGGTCGGTAGAGTTACTTTGATATTACAGAACAACCACGAATTCTTCAGTGCAGGTAGATCAAATATAAATACCAGGTCTCGGCTCACTTTTCAATAAATTCACGTTTGACCCCCAAAAGGTCCTAAAATGATTTATTAACAATATCTAAATCCTTACGTTTACCTATTGGTATTTCAAAAATATTAAATGACCTAACAAAGATATACAATTTTAGTCTCTTAATTGTTGCTGTTGCCGACACCCATCACTAGGAAAAACTTATACATAACTTCCGCCAATTTTCTCTTCGCTACATGCATCTTGGTTATAAGTTATTTATAGTGCGGTTTTACATATAGATAGTTGTGCCCTTTGTGCTAGCCAAGATTCATAATTCAGTTCCAAAGAGCTGATCATTGGATGGAAGACGTAAACTTAAAACTTTATTAACCTTTTCCTATGAGAAAGAAAGCAGATATACGAGTATTTTTGTTTTTGCTATAAAAATTGCAATATATCGGCTGCAAGAATGGGCCCTTGCTAGTTTGATATCACATTCGTGATCAACGTAACGCGAATATTTTTTAATAATTTTTTATTGATCGTTCAGCAGTACAATGCTTTACAGATCAGAGTGAAAAGAAGGTTACAGTACAATAAAAACAATAACACTCAGGGGTAGGCTAACAGGCCGCCCCTTAACTACATTAAGTTAGAACTCCAATAATAAATACTCTCTGAGAAATTATGTCAATATTGAAGATGTAAGATAGATATCAAGCACTAGAATCACTCGAATCTGATGTATCACTTGTAAGCAGGTCCTGTGGTAGTCTCCTCTTCAAGCGTGAGGGCTGGCGCGTGCGGATGCCGATGTTATAATGCACAGCTCCTGGAACTTCTTGCAGCGTGGAAAAGAAACGACGAGCGATCCTGCGAATGTAGTCGTGAAGAGGTGATAGTCCTAGTTCGTGATGGAGCTGCTGATTATGGATGAACCATGGAGCGTTGGTAGCGATGCGCATGAAGCGATTCTGTATGACCTGAAGACGACGCAGATGACACGTGTGTGCGGCCCCCCACACTTGGTAGGCATATGTAATAAGCGGACGAATGAGTGATTTGTAGAGTAACAATGAAGACTAGGCCGAGGCTAGAACGGCGATGCAACAGAGGTGAGAGTTTTGAAAGTCGCCCAGAGGCCAGTGATATAAGACGATCGATATGAGCACGCCAGGTCAGTCGAGTGTCCAAAAGCGCTCCAAGGTATTTAACGGGAGTTGTAGTGGGGAGCCAAGGGACGTTGTTCCTGTAGAGACACAACGGAGTAAGCGGAGTATATCGGCGAAGAGTGAAGATTTTAGCTTCGGTTTTCTGAGGGTTCATTGAGATCCGCCAAGTGCTGAACCAATGAGTTAGGCGATCTAAAGAGAGCTGTACTACTTGTTGTGCGTGCTGGAGATTAACATGAGAATAATATAGTACTGTGTCATCAGCGTAAAGCGCTAAAGAAGTCGGAGCTAAGTCAGGAATATCAGAAATGTATATATTAAATAGAGTCGGGGAGAGGATAGAACCCTGTGGGACACTTGCGGTAATATTACGTGGGGATGAAAGCTTTCCACCAATGCGTACCAAAAAGCTGCGGTCGTAGAGGGAGAGAATTTAAAGCAAACGTGTGAAATATACAGCTTCTTGATTCTCTCGCAGAGATATTGAATTTTTACTGGGGTCTATATCCTAAGTGAAACTGTGGTAAACATTTCATTATAAATAACTTCAGGAATATTTTAGATTAATAACTGTCTCAAGCTTGTCTAAAAGAATCCCATGTATGGAAAGATAGAGTCAGACTGAAAAATTCAATGCCATAGCCGGGATTTGAACCATGGATCTTCCGGTTGCCCTCCAGCCGCTCTAACCCTTGAGCTACTATGGCCAACACGCCAACATGACATTAAATTCTCCAACTGACTCGTGTTTTCCCGGTAAACCACTAGGAGTTCTCATAAACACATGAGACCACTACGTAAATGGCGACTTACAACGTGTAAGTACTTTAAAGCCCGGGCCTTATATTTCAGATCATTATTAGGTCAATTAATTGACCAAATTGACCTAATAGTGGTCCATAGTGGTCCGTAGTGGCCATAGTAGCTCAAGGGTTGGAGCGGCAAATAGAAGATCCCTGGTTCAAATCCCGGCTATCGCATTGAATTTTTCAGTCTAACTCTATATTTCCATACTTAAGCCTATACAGGGGCAGTGTGAAAGAACAATTAATTTCCTGAATCCCATGCACTTCAGTTAATAATTCAGAATGTAGTTTCATCATTACATCGCATCGAATTTAAAGATGCATTTGTTTAACATTATTTCATTCACTCTGTAAAGCATGATTGTGGCATTAAAATTTTAAGTGCAATTGACATTCATTTTCGGAGCTACTTTAGCCCATTCCTTTAATGGTTTAAAAGGTATTTTGGTGTACAAGAGAAAGTCAAGAACATACAAAGTATATAAATACAGTGATAACATTTAAAACAACAATACTAAAGCTACGAAGCAAATAAACGCCACAAAAAATTATACAAGATGAAGTCTAATAATGGAATTGAAGTACAGAGCACTGTACATGTTAAACTAAAAGCTAACATCGAAATCAAAACATACAATATGCTACACATAATATATGTAGTATTACGCGGAGAAAGCGAAGTTTGCAGGATATGTCTGCCTACATGTTATGCAACACTTGCAACATTACTGACAGCATGGCCGTGTGTGTATTAGGAGGTATGCATGACATTTATTGCAGACCTACTGTCTGACGTTGCTGGTAGAGGGCGGTCCTCTACTGCAATTTATAATCACGCACCTACGCAGCATTTATATGTGGTAAAAGGGATCGTTAATTTATTTTGAGAGAATGTGGAGCCCGATTGTATTAAAAAATAAAACAATAAATTAATAATGTACATAAAACCAGCTTATAAAATAGTAATAACTATAAAACTGCAGTTTCATTGATGAATAACACACTGGGCAACAAAAAAGTAATTTTTGAATCTTTCGAGCAATTCATGAGGCAATTCCTACTAATTTTGGGTTGAGAAAAACAAATATGCTATTAGCTCTAGTTTCTATGATATTCAAAAGGCGGAAGTATTACATATTAACGGATTCAGAGAAAAGGATACATTTTAATTACATACATGCCAACAACAATGAAAGTGCATTTGATTTTTTTAACTGGTAATTGCATGCTAAGAGTTCTAAATTGCTGGAAAAATACTTCGCAGATAGTCGTGTCTGAAGAGAATCACGTGGTGGTCTACTGACTTCGTCGACTTTTAGCTTGCCTCTTGTGATGTAGTTCCGCAGAATCCCTATACAAAGACCAACAGTAATCCGCAAGCATTATTTCATGCCAACGGCCCTGATATCTTTGTTTCTTAACAGAAATGTCCTGATTGAATCTCTCCCCATGTTCATCATCACTAACAGCTCCACAACTAAAAGGGTTTATTACATTAATTTTAATGATTGAGTATGAACGAGTCTTTGATGTAGACTTTATACTATCTACCCACCACAAGAAGGCAAGAGACGAATGAAGGACAGGGGGGTTTGAACTGTGTATCTATTTACTAGGAAATGAGTGTGTGAGAGTGCATGAGTCACCCATGCTGCCAGATCTAATGCTTGTTGCAGTTACTGTAGTGATAGGTATTATGCATGGGTGAGCTGTGACAACACTTGCTTATTTTAAACGAATCTAGCATCCTTGTCATACTGGGAGGGCAAGCATGAAAACCGTGGGGACAGCAAAAGCGATTAGGTTACATATTCCTCAAGCTTGCCTTCTTGTTCTGGGCAGGCAGTACATACCAAGTATCCCAACTGCCCCATCCTTCGTGTAAATATATTTCGCTTTCTGCGTTAAAACAGTTGCAGACGCAACGGGGCAGTTTCATTAAATTCACAGCAATGGTGTGAGCGCACTACACAGTTCAGTTCAATCCTGGGAGCTGCTTCTTGTTGCTCAGAACAGAAGCAAGTGGAACTGTCCCGTTTCTTTCTGCAACTGTTTTAACGCAACCGGCCCTCGTAGCCATGGTCGTTAGAACGTATGTCTCTAGCGTTCCACCGCGTAGAGGGTCGCGGGTTCGAGTCCCGCCCTGGGCATGGGTGTTTATGTGTATAGTGTATATGTGTGAAACTGTAGAAAACAGATAGGTAAATAAACGGAAACAATAAAAAACGGTTAAATAAGGAAAAGAAAAATATATATCTATATACATAGATATATATGTTTTTTATTAATAAAAAATAAGAAAACGCGCGAAGGGGTATCTGATTATGCGAAATACGGGGCAGTTGAGCCACCTGGTTTACACACACCAGCTGAAATACTCGCTTGTTGCGCATTTTTGGAGACATTTTAAAACTATTACTAATAGTTTAGTTAATTGATGAAGATTAATTATTTCTTCATACTAGCCGTATATAGGCTAAGGTTTTGGATAGATAGAGTCAACATAAAAAATTCAATGCCACGGCTGGGATTTGAACCACGGATATCCTAGTTTCCGACCAGTCGCTCTATCCCATTGAGCTACCATGGTCAACTTGCCGTCATGACACTTAATTCTCCATTTGTCTCGCTACCATGGTTAACTTGCCGTCATGACACTTAATTCTCCATTTGTCTCGTATATTTCCCCGGTAAACCACTAGGAGCTCTTGTATTCGAGATACACCGTTTGTAGCGACTTACTACCGTAAGTACTTGAGTCCCAGGCTTTATCATTTAACGCTTAATAAGAGCCCCTAATTGTTTATCGGTTAAATATACGAGTCAAATGGAGAATTTAGTGTCGTGACGGCAAGCTGACCATGGTAGCTCAATGGGTTAGAGCGACTGGACGGAAACTAGGAGATCCGTGGTTCAAATCCCAGTCGTGGCATTTAATTTTTTATGTTGATTCTATCTCTTATTAATACACTTAATCAAAGAGCTCATTAAAACTTTTAGGACACATCACAAAGAACAAATATGAACAAAATAAATAAAAGCATTGAGGAAATTCTATTTAAAAGCACTATTAATAACTATGAACACCGCAGTTCGTAATTATATTTCCTTAATGCATCTCATTTACTTACACGTTGTGACATTTGGGCTACTTCATCACTGTTTACAGAAAACATGTAATTTAGAAAAAATAATAGCGTTTAAGCAATTTAAATAAAACCTTGTTTATTCTCTGTAACCAACACGCTACTAAGAAAACACAAGAAAGTAATAAAACAAAAGAAAGACCTATTTGACTGTGTTAATACTCCAAGATCCAGAAGAGGTTAACAAATATTATATGAACTCGCTGATCCTTTATGCGGCAATGAACAATTTGGTGGTTATTCTTAGCTGTATTTCAGATATATAGACACTCTTGCAAGGTTTTGTAAGCTTTGTATGGAATTAAATGACATTCTAGCAATCCCAGGTATAAGAGGCACATGAATGGCGATAGAAATGGTCAAGTGGCACACACTGGAGGTAGGGAAGTTGCCGAGGAGAGAGAGAGAGTGGGTGTTGGTACCTTGAGATGTACGACGTCTACAAGAAATTAGTAGGCGAGCCGTACACAAGGTGACGCCAAATTAATGCTAATGAGAAGTGCATTATTCTCTGCCTCCCTAAAACCAAACATATATATCAACACTTTGTTCTCTATCGACCCATGAATAAATCCGAAAGGAAATTAACCATCAGGAAGCTATAAATCTTACATGTTACTTCCAAGACATCATCCTCGTCCTCTTAACGAATACAGAAGCAACTTAGAATTAGGATTAATAATAATATGCCAACGTGGCCTTCTGTTATCTTCTCATTCATTAAAAGAATTTTAAATTAGTTTCAACGCTAATTATGTTTACTCTGTCTATTGCTTATCTATAGTTACATAGAACAATTACTGTGTATCACCAAAATATTATATGTCGATTTTTCAATATTTTGTACTGAATCTTCAATCGAAAAAGGACCTGTGTTTTGTATGTATGTGTAAAATGATGTTTAAATGAGCCTAGGGCCCATAAGCTTTGTTATCCAGGCTTATCTTTCAGCACCTAGACTACAGAGGCAGGCGCACCTATGTCTGTTTGTGTAAACGGCTTGACTCAAAAGCTGAAATTCGTAAAATAACAAACGTGGCATTTACGTTCAGCGTCTTCCAAATATACGACATGAATAGCTTAAATAAAATTCCACTATTCCAAAGTATCTCTTATATGCAATTTTTTAAATAAAAATTCCAGAAAGATTTTGGTGATTAAGGCAGTTCCATGTAAAGTTATCTACAATTTTCTGGGTTTACCTGTTAAGGTTCCTTTATTTTGAATGACTTGTGTCTTAATTTGCAAACCGTAAGAGATCATAAAATATTAAAATCTCTTATAGCCCATGGTTTACGTCAAATAATTCTTATTGACTTCCCCGAGGTGTCCTTTGATTTTGATTTTAATGTTCAAATACTTTATGCTTTTTTCAAGTGGGAAATTGCGGTTCTGTTTTCAAAATATGTTTGCCAAATACCTACTTATATGTTAAATAAATTAACTTACTAGAACCTCAAATTATCACTAATAGAAAACAATTTTTTCCAGTAAGCACACACTTTAGTTAACTTCAGCTTTTTAATTCATTTTTCCAGAAATTCAGCCAATTTTAGTGACATACTGAGTATACGTATCTCCTATTTTTCTTATATAAGTCAATTTCTCTCTAGAGCTAATTTTCTTGTCGATTGATAACTATATCTCGACCTTCGATATTGGAATACTTATAGATAATATTACACGACACTTACGAACTTATCTGATTTAACTCCAAACTTGAGAACATTTATTTTGGTTATTTCACAAAGAAAATCGATAAAAATAATAACCTTCTTACTTTACAAAATATACACTCTAAGTAATTTCTATTGCATTCTGTTAATTTGTAACTTCACTTTATTGCGAGCTACTGTATCTTTGTTACCAACTGCTGAGTTATGAACCAATGTCTTTCTTCAAAAGTGTTACATCTGCATCAAAAACACCCACTTCATAAACATTGTTTATTTTTAAAGCAATCCAAACTAATAAGGCTCAACAATACCTTAAGGCTCCAGTTTGGTTTTGGATCTACCATAATCGAAACAAACGACGGCCATAAAGAAATGTTGTCGTTCAAGAAGAAGTCATAATTACCTAATGATCAAATCTCTGTGTTTTTTATCCTAAGTGGTCCATATCTTTCCTGAGCAAAGTACGTGTGACATTACTGCCATCTTTCCTTTGCAAATTTGACATTTAATCCTGTTTCTTATACTGCTATTAATTATTTTATCAAAGTATTGTAGATAACGTAAGTATACCGAGACATCTCGAGTCTTTGCAATATTGAATAAGTAGTTTATATCACCAAGGTTTTGGAGTGTGTAGATGTGCCAGAAACAAGGTGTCTTTGCATTGAGATTCAAGATGCAGGTAACCATCGTATGACGCTGTGGCATCAAATTTTGCGCTAAACTTCAGAAATCTGCTATGAAGACTTGACACGTTAATTGAGGTTTGTTTAACCGATATTGTCGAAGTTGAACGAGCTGGCGGAGAACTGACTTCAAAGCGAACAGATGAAAACTTACCTACAATGTCAGAGATTGGTCGTTACGTGCAGGTTGATCCCTGGAACCCTAACATGACAATGGGCCCTGTCACATATCACCAATTGTAAGGGAGGCATTGGCCAAACACAAAATGACAACGCTGTCCCAACCACCCTACAGTCCATATATGGCTCCCCTGACTTCGCTTTGCTCTCTCTGATAAAACGAAGTCTCAAAGGACATCATTTTAAGGCGACGGAGGTGGTCCAATCGCCTTAGAGAGTGTACCTCAATGATTTGCAGTCGTCCATTTCCAAAAGTGTTCGAAAACTGAAAACAGAAATACTGGCAATGGTGCATGATGCAGAAATGTCATAGTTATAGATCGCTCTATGGTTCTGAACACTGAAATACTTAAATTAGGTAAAGGTTTAATGCGAGTCCTTTACGGTTTTCCCTGGCCTTCAATGGTAGTGATATCTCACTGCAATGACTTCAGCTTTTCAACTATCACTGGATTATTTACTTCACGCGTCGCCATTCATCGACGCGGTACAGTCTCCAACAAATGAAATACTATAGTTCCCGAAAGGTTTTCTCTTACACATAACTTAACACCGAGTTAAATAATTTTGCCTTTAAGCATAGTTTAATTCTTCCTACACCTGACATTTCTTCGTCTGTTGAGTCATTATCACTGTCATCCTCGTCACTTTCCATCACATTGTCTTCAATTATAATTCTTTCAATTTTTCTTCCCTTAGTGCATGTTTTTCCTAATACTCCATTTTAATTCATCCACATGACAACATACGTTTTCCCCATCCCATTTATCCAATTTTCTCAAATCATTGGCGGCACAACATTACGTCTTCCATTTTAAAGCTTACATTTCTGCAAGCAACCCTTTGTCTGGCATCTGTCCCTATTCTGTAGGATTCAGATCCGGATGTTATGCAGGACGCCTTCAGATTGTATGGTTATATTCTGACAGTTATGGTTATATTTGGTCAATCAAAAGGTTCTTCTGAGTCGACTTATTTGCTAGAATTAAATCATACAATTTTGTTTTGATGCTATTTTCATCAAACGGGATATTGTGATGTAACCAAAGAAATCATATGTCTTCTTAAATAGATTTACGTTGGAGGCTTATCTACTTGCGTAGAGGCATTTATTACTAGCACCGAATTAGGGGATAAATTTGGAATTGTGCGTAACCATTTAACATAATTTACAGTATTCATTTCTTTATAAGCACATAATATGCGTATGACAGTCAATACTTTACTGTACTCGGGGGGGGGGGGATGGGAGGGTGACAGACGGTTCACACGGCATATTGCATCAAGTAACAAGAGTGATACGGTCGCTTGTATGGGATTTAGAAGGAGACAGGAGAGAAAGAAGGATAGACATGGGCTCGCTGGCTGTTCTAATGGTAAAAGTCAGTGTTCCAGAACCATTGCGCGACTAATAGAACAATATTAACTCACAGTACATTACCTTCAATAAATTGATTTTTATGATTTTATCTCCGATACTTATTGGATAAATCCTATATATTAAATCCATGCGGTATGGCAATTTGACTCAAAACTGCACTGGTTACCATTAACTGCAGAAAATAATTATAAAAATCTATAATATATAAAAGGAATAATTATTGTAATATTATTCATCCCATAGAATCTTTTGTCTACAGGATGGACAAAAGTTGCTATCCATTTCAAAGGAAAATGCATAATGGAATGAACACTCATGAAGCTACTGTGTAAATCGATTTCTGTATTGTAGAATCTCTTCAAAATCGCTATTGTATAACAAACTATTTCATCAAGAAAAAGATGCATAAATTATTCAATGGGAACCTAATTTATGAATTTCTGTTCACAATACCAACTTTTGGCCCAATGTATGCCTATTAAAATTAGGTAAAATTGCCTAAAAGTCTCTGATTTTTGCATGTAATTAACACTGAGCTGAATATTTCATGAAAGTAATGGCCTATTATCTAAGTAAACCCAAAGTGTGTTATAAATTTCCCAGCAATATGTTCAAGACTTAAGAAAAAAACTGCCGACAATGTACAAACAAAACATTTTTATTTCCTGCACAGAAGTGGTTATTTATCCAAAGTAGAAGAATTATCATATTTTCATCTATAATTTTATTGTATGTATAAATTAAAATAGTTGTCTTTGAGTTTTCAAGAGAGCTGATATATAATATATAAAACTTGGAGTATAGAAGAATTAAATACTTTCCGTCGAAAAATAACAGATGAAACCCCGTTTTAAGTGACAGGAAAGAAGCGGTGCTGCATCTTTTGTTGTTCCATATAGCACGTTTTGATTCCCTGGTATCATTTGTTACACGCTGACCAGTTCAGTTTACTTGTCGGGTGCCCTCCTACAGGTGGGTGTCGTTCAAGGCACTCCTTTTCATAACGTTCATATCATTAAGATATCATCTAGCATCGGTATCACCACACTCGTAGTTCCGGCAAACAGGTTTCTCGATCGATCGATCGATTGAAGCGGCGAGTGTCAGCTATGTACATGATTTGCGCGACAGCTCTCCGAGTTAAGAATGTTCTATAAGCCATCAGCAGACAGCTCTGCTTGCCTTCATTGAAGGAACGTTGAACTGCAGTGGAGGTCTTGCTACAGAGAATAACAATTTGCTATCTTTGTTCCTTACGTTCAGATTATAACGAAGTGCGTTTTCTATACTGCCCGGGTGGATATTTTAACTTTCTCGTCGGTGTTCCACTTAAAATTTTGATACCTAGATTTTTCTAGAAATGCATGTTTTGAGAATTACTGAAAAAAATAGAAAAAGTTCATGTATGCCTTCGGACAGTAAAACTCAAAAACGAAAAGTGGGTAAAATCCAAACGTGATACTTAAATTCACTGTCTTCCTAGGGAACATTTATTGAAAATGTTTATTTTCCCAAAAGTTACTGCAACAGTTATGAACGTGTTCAGATATTTAAAATATGTTCATTATACCATATATATGGAGAAGCATTCAGAGACATTCCTTGTTATTTGCTTCAATTTTTAAATATTTAACTCTTTTTCTCAAATGAAAAATCGAACTTAAATATGTTTCGGAAATGATAGCCTGGAGCAAGTTGGAAACTTTAATTATTTGGGCTGTAACGTCAAGGTACATACCTATATTTCACCACGTATATGGGACTATAACAAGAACTTTACAAAACAAAAGTTTTATAAGACCATGGCGATTCCGTATGGCAGTGAATCGTCGACAATCAAAGAAAAACACAAATAGAAAATACAGACGGCAGAAAGGAGGTTTTTAGGCCGTATTAAAGGATTTACTAGACTGGACTTCATAGCAAATGAAGCACTGAAGAAGAAGAACTGAATATGCAAAAATTTAACGACAAAGTCGAAGAGAATAAAAATAAATGGAAGAAGCACATGAACCACAGTGAAGAAAGGATGTCTGTTTTAATTAATAGATACAAACCAATTGGGAAAAGAGACATGGGACGTCCTAGAAAAGGATGGTAATAGAAACAATGCGAAGGTGGAACAGCTGTAATGCCTAATCACTGAAGTACAGGAGGAGGAGGAGGAGGAGGAGGAGGAGGAGGAGGAGGAGGAGGAGGAGGAGGAGGAGGAGGAGGAGGAGGAGGAGGAGGAGGAGGAGGAGGAGGAGGAGGAGGAGTAATGTATTCGTTTATCGTTTGCCCAAGTTAACAGAACGGAATTTAATGGCCATCACATAGTGACCAGCTGTTAAAGAGTTGGCTGTCAGTTAATGTTTATTGTATTGCCATATTTCTTTTTACTTACAAGAAAATTAATAATTAGGTAATGTTTGCAAATATTTGCCTCGATTAACATCAACTAGATTGTAAGGAATAGTTTGTACAGGAATACAGAAAATCAGATGCTTTTCCCTTGTTCCCACTATAATATTTACTTACCGTTGATACCGCTACAGAAAATGTGTACTAAGGAATTAATTAACACTAGATATAACAATAAGTATGTATTTACGTTATAAATGCAATGATTCGGCTATTTGCGTTAGATTAGCTTTTGAATTGAACATAACCTGAACCTTCGACGCATATTGGTAGTCTATTTTACAATTTTAAAGAGATAAAACCCTAATTCATTTGCATGTCCATTATAAGAAAATTCATATCTGATTACGGCATTATTTCTGGTTTCGTAGCTTGATAACGAGTCAGTTTAAAATATTTAAATTATTTTAACATGTAGTATTAAATACTGAATAGTATATTTGAAGCACAGTAAATATCTGGAGAGTTTTAAATAAAGGTTTGCAATGGAAATAATCATTTCTTCCACACTAGCCGTGTGTAGGCTAAGGTTTGAATGAGTAGAGCCAGACTGAAAAATTCACTGCCATAGCCGGGATTTGAACCACGGATATCGCACTCTCCGTGCGGTTGCTCTAAACCACTAAGCTACTATGGCCAACATGCCGACATGACATTAAATTCTCCAACTGACTCGTATGTTTCCCGGTAGACCACTAGGGGTTCTCATATTCTATGAGACACGCACCTTTTGTGGTGACTTACTATGCTGTAAATACTTAAGTCCCAGGCTTCAAACACTGTGTTATTTAGGTAAATTAATGGAAATTATCATTTCATCCACACTAGCCGTGTAGTAGACTTAGGTTTTAATGAATATCCAGACTGAGTCCGTTCGAGAATTTAATGTTATGTCGAGATGCTGGCCACAGTAGCTCAGTGGTTTAGAGCAACCACACGGAGAGCGGGAGATCCTTGGTTCAAATCCCGGCTATGGAATTGAACTTTTCAGTCTGGCTCTACTCATCCAAAGGTTTGCGATGTTCAGCACATTTGACCATATAATTCTAACAGCTTTCTTCTGACGTTTAAAAATAAATTTTAGCACAGCCGTGGCGCTATATTGGAAATGGCTTCATCAAAAGAATAGTATAGATTAATATCACATTAATAATAATTATTATAATATAGTAATAATGTTAATATTAACTAACATTAGATTGAAGAGTATAAATGTTCCTTTAGCTACCTTTTTGGCAATTATATTAATATTGGACAACTAGGAACCACAGGTTCACCAGAAACTATTCCCTAATATGCTTGGTGACTTGAATTATGAAGCAGGCTCATTAATAATGTCACATGTTCCTCATGGCACTGCCGTACTATTCTGTAGTGCTTTGCATTTAGCAACGCTTATTGTGTAAACACAGAAAAACCTAGTATCTGCAATGTTCATTTGATGATAGTCAATGAAGCATATAGTATATAGGACAGCATCTGCCTCCCAAGTCAACCAATTATATTAATTTAAAAAATAGTAAAGACGTAAAAACTAATAAATGCGGAGTTTATCTTATTTACGTAATAAATAATTGTATATACTATGATTTATACCGAAAGAAAATACGTTCGGATAATACTGTATGAGTGAATGGCGAAACAATTATTCAAATAATAATATTTTTAAATTATTTTAATTGCTAAACTCTCCATGCTGTTATAAAATGTGTCTTCATAGGAGATTCTTTCTGTACTGTTTCACTATTTATCATTTCTCTCGAGACTTGCAGGGAATAGCTTTAAGGAAGATGACAAATATTGTCTGATCATGAATTTTCTTCTCTCGCTTGCATCCTCCTCTTCTGAATAGTCTATTATCACTTATAGTTAAACAATTTATAGGGCTGTTGAGGATTTATTGTGGTTACTGTTGAAAAAATCTCAATATGTTTCAATCAAAGTGCAGTTTAATTAAAAATATTTTATTTTCGTTATTAGACAAATGTATTAGATAAAATTAGATCTTTGAAAGAAGAAGGCATACATCTACATCCAGGAAAAATTTTAGTGAGATATCTCAAATAGTTTCTGAGAATGCGTTAAGGGTTTAGCCTTTTTTCCCCCATTTTTTCCCGCCTATTAACTGCAATGATCATATCGGCGGCCGTTCTCCTTAGGAACATATCAAGGTTTTAACTCGTATTCGTTGGGTTTTAATCATTAGATCACGCACACATTCACACTCTCATTCATACTTCCAGATTCTGGGATAGATGAGGAATTATCTTAGTCGGAGAAAAATCCCCACCCCCACCGCCGGGAATCGAACCCGGGACCCCTAGCACGGCAGGCAGGTGCTCTAGGTTTAGCATATTTATCATTGGAGATATAGAGATATAGGGCTTTTAATCTCCCTTTAGGCAAGTTAATAATAAAAAAGCACGGAAAGAACTGGCGACGGCGTGAACGAGTGCGAGCATCGTGATGAAGGGATATTGTTGGACTTCTATCTGGTTCACTAATTTCGTATAACTGCATATAGAGCAGACATTTTGGATTGTCGACCTTTGCACATGCAATAAATTTGCAGGGCTACATCCGTGCTATCATATTTCAGGGAGAGAGGCCGCTTTTGCACGCGGCATCGCGACCGGTATAGAGCGGGAAAGCGGGAGGACGGATGGTTCTAACGAAGAAGATGGGGGGGGGACCTGTCACAAGAAATTAATGATACTCGACTCACACTCGAGGAGGGGTGTGATCGGGGCCCTCCAAGCAGTTCCAATATTTTTATTTCACACTGTAAAAAAGGGCACAGTCAAAGTTTGTGACTGATTTGGGAGTGACGGATTTTAAATTTTGATATATGACCACTGTCTCGCGGCACAGAATGAGTTTTTGAAATATGGAGCTATGGGGCAATGAACCACTCCACAGGGATGCGTGAACTGTTATGTCTTGGTGTCCTGTGCAGCGGCGGAATTTTTCTTTCTATAACGTGCAGTCTTACTGCTTGAGGCATTTGGGTAACTCGTTTATAGAGAACGTCTATAATAATAAGCTATTGTGTCTTTAAAAAATTCTAAAATTTTGAAATGTAATTGAGGCATAGATGTGGAAAAGGTAGTAAACACTAAAAAGCAAATTTCACAAGTGAAGAAAGAAACTTCTAAATGACAAACTGTATTTATAAAATGATTACAGAACATCCATATTAACTTAAAAAAGTTTAGTTGGCTGGACCGGTAGTTAAATTGGTGGACCATCTCTCTGCGGTGTCAGGGGTACCTGCTGTGGATTCTGCATTTTTATATTCTACCCTATCCTCCTCAGAGTGTGTCTTATATGGTGTACAAAATAGCAAAAGAAAAATGCTAACAGGATATGACCATTAAAGTTAAAAAATTATCGCATTGTATAGGATCTACAAAAATGACAGTACAATGCATAATATTTAATGTCCATGCATTCCACCATCGACAGGTGGTCCTTTATTAGCGTCGTTAATTAGTTAATTATGGTCATCCAATAAGAAGGATGAATTGTAGAGATGTTCTTGACAGATGTACTGTCCTTTGAAGTCCCACTGCGGTTGCATTTCATTGAATACATTAGTTGCTCTTCCAGTATTACAGTTAAGTTCACTTAACCCAAAAGTTCAATCGAAATATACCCATTGAAGTCCTCTGAATCACAAAGGGCACTTTTAGAAAAAGGGCTGTGTATTTGTGTGTGTGTGCGTGTGTGTGTGTCTGTGTGTGTGTGTGTGTGTGTGTGTGTGTGTGTGTGTGTGTGTGTGTGTGTGTGTGTGTGTGTGTGTGTGTGTGTGTGTGTGTGTGTGTGTGTGTGTGTGTGTGTGTGTGTGTGTGTGTGTGTGTGTGTGTGTGTGTGTGTGTGTGTGTGTGTGTGTGTGTGTGTGTGTGTGTGTGTGTGTGTGTGTGTGTGTGTGTGTGTGTGTGTGTGTGTGTGTGTGTGTGTGTGTGTGTGTGTGTGTGTGTGTGTGTGTGTGTGTGTGTGTGTGTGTGTGTGTGTGTGTGTGTGTGTGTGTGTGTGTGTGTGTGTGTGTGTGTGTGTGTGTGTGTGTGTGTGTGTGTGTGTGTGTGTGTGTGTGTGTGTGTGTGTGTGTGTGTGTGTGTGTGTGTGTGTGTGTGTGTGTGTGTGTGTGTGTGTGTGTGTGTGTGTGTGTGTGTGTGTGTGTGTGTGTGTGTGTGTGTGTGTGTGTGTGTGTGTGTGTGTGTGTGTGTGTGTGTGTGTGTGTGTGTGTGTGTGTGTGTGTGTGTGTGTGTGTGTGTGTGTGTGTGTGTGTGTGTGTGTGTGTGTGTGTGTGTGTGTGTGTGTGTGTGTGTGTGTGTGTGTGTGTGTGTGTGTGTGTGTGTGTGTGTGTGTGTGTGTGTGTGTGTGTGTGTGTGTGTGTGTGTGTGTGTGTGTGTGTGTGTGTGTGTGTGTGTGTGTGTGTGTGTGTGTGTGTGTGTGTGTGTGTGTGTGTGTGTGTGTGTGTGTGTGTGTGTGTGTGTGTGTGTGTGTGTGTGTGTGTGTGTGTGTGTGTGTGTGTGTGTGTGTGTGTGTGTGTGTGTGTGTGTGTGTGTGTGTGTGTGTGTGTGTGTGTGTGTGTGTGTGTGTGTGTGTGTGTGTGTGTGTGTGTGTGTGTGTGTGTGTGTGTGTGTGTGTGTGTGTGTGTGTGTGTGTGTGTGTGTGTGTGTGTGTGTGTGTGTGTGTGTGTGTGTGTGTGTGTGTGTGTGTGTGTGTGTGTGTGTGTGTGTGTGTGTGTGTGTGTGTGTGTGTGTGTGTGTGTGTGTGTGTGTGTGTGTGTGTGTGTGTGTGTGTGTGTGTGTGTGTGTGTGTGTGTGTGTGTGTGTGTGTGTGTGTGTGTGTGTGTGTGTGTGTGTGTGTGTGTGTGTGTGTGTGTGTGTGTGTGTGTGTGTGTGTGTGTGTGTGTGTGTGTGTGTGTGTGTGTGTGTGTGTGTGTGTGTGTGTGTGTGTGTGTGTGTGTGTGTGTGTGTGTGTGTGTGTGTGTGTGTGTGTGTGTGTGTGTGTGTGTGTGTGTGTGTGTGTGTGTGTGTGTGTGTGTGTGTGTGTGTGTGTGTGTGTGTGTGTGTGTGTGTGTGTGTGTGTGTGTGTGTGTGTGTGTGTGTGTGTGTGTGTGTGTGTGTGTGTGTGTGTGTGTGTGTGTGTGTGTGTGTGTGTGTGTGTGTGTGTGTGTGTGTGTGTGTGTGTGTGTGTGTGTGTGTGTGTGTGTGTGTGTGTGTGTGTGTGTGTGTGTGTGTGTGTGTGTGTGTGTGTGTGTGTGTGTGTGTGTGTGTGTGTGTGTGTGTGTGTGTGTGTGTGTGTGTGTGTGTGTGTGTGTGTGTGTGTGTGTGTGTGTGTGTGTGTGTGTGTGTGTGTGTGTGTGTGTGTGTGTGTGTGTGTGTGTGTGTGTGTGTGTGTGTGTGTGTGTGTGTGTGTGTGTGTGTGTGTGTGTGTGTGTGTGTGTGTGTGTGTGTGTGTGTGTGTGTGTGTGTGTGTGTGTGTGTGTGTGTGTGTGTGTGTGTGTGTGAACAGCACAACTACATATTTTGTATCCAGTCAACACGAAGATAAAAAAGCACACACACGCCACCCTCACGTGGCGGTAGCCAGTGTGCGTGGTGGCAGCGTGTCTGCCTCACGTTCAAGAGGTCCCGAGTTCGAATCTCGGTTAGGGTGAGTTACCTGGATAAGGTTTTACTGGGGTTTTCCCTTATCCTGAAAGACGAAAGTTGGGTATCACTTAAGCTCTATGGACCCTGGTCTCATTTGAGCATCATTTCACCCATTCCATTCATCGTCCGATATGACTTAACGTTGGAGGACGTAAATTACGTACACACTACTGTGCCACCCACTAGCACTTACATGGAACATTTTTCAAAGGTTTTGTTTCTCTTAAAAATGGCTCTAAAGATTCTTTACTAAAATACCATAAAATGCTTTTATGGGAAACGAAATGCTTATCTTGAATTTTTTGGGAATGTCCTCAGAAGTCCACTTCTTAAAATACACAATTTAAATCAAATGCATGTAGTTTTTGTAGAGTGGACAATTTCTGAGAGATGTCCCTTGTTATTTATCGAATATTCTAATACCTTTTCTTTTCTCATAGAGGTCATTCGTTTATTTATCCCTTGGCCGTGTAAATGGAATGAAATTTCGTAACTATCACATAAGGAGTACCTTTGAAAAATATGACTATCATTTAAAGCTTACTGTATTGCCATATTTCCCTTGTACCTATTTCATTGTTGAAGTAGATAGAGGAATAAGCGTGTATAAGAATGGTTTGTACAAGAGTAAAGAAAGCCACCTGAGTACATTACGTAAGATTTGTAAAAGTTTTTCTCTATTTCTCTTAGTATTGGAAAAAGTGTAAATTTAAGACCAGCAGTAGAATAACTCAGCTTCCTCTTATTATCTTGCACCTAATTACGAGGGCTGTTCAATAAAGAATGATCACTTTTTTTTGGACAACGTACCTTCACTCATCCACTGATGCACTTGTCCCAGCATTTCTGCCAGTCTTCAAAGACATACTGGAGGCCAGATTTTGAGAGATCCTTCAAAATCGCCTCCGCAGTCTTCACCACTGCTTCTGATGATGGATAATGCCTCCCACGATGGCGTTTCTTCAAGTTAGGGAATAGAAACAAGTCACATGGTGGCTAAATCCGGACTATAATGAGGGTGGGGGATGCACTTCACGTTGATGTTTGCAAGATATTCAGCAACAACATTGGCAAATCGTGGTGCAGCATCCAGCCTGCTTCACGGAAATGTGATCTTTTGCACCTGCTATGGACTTGCAATGTTTTAGGACATCCCTGTAGTATTGTCCAGTTACTGATGTGTGTGCAGGTACAACATGCTGATAAACCATTCCATGAATATCAAAGAATGACATGACCATAACTATCCCAGCAGAAGCAACACTTTTGCTTTTTTGGGGAGTTAGTGATGAACGAGATTTCCACACTGAGCTTTGCTGTTTGCTCTCAGTGTCAAACGGATGTAGCCAAGTTTCATCAGCAGTGATTACGTTTGAAACAAACTCCTCATCTTCCTCTAACATTAACGTTAACTGCATGTCCATTTGTTCGGGAATCAACAGTCTTGGAACCCATCGCGCACAAACAGGTCTCATGTGTAATGTTTCTGTCACCAACGTGTGGGTGGCACCCAATGAAATGTTCAGTATTTCAGAAAGTGATCTTAAGGTCATTCGTAGATCATCTCTCACAATGGCAGCAGCAGTGTTGATGTCTTTTTCCGTAAGAGCAGTAACTGGAGCACCGGGTTTTCAATTTCTTTTGAAATTGACTTTCTCCCCTCTTTGAACATTTTAAACCACCTTCGAGCTGTGCTGTAGCCAAGTACAGACTCTCCATAGGCTTCTTGTAACATTGCATAGGCCTCAACAGAAGATTTGTGGAGATGAAAGCAGAATTTCAAAGTCGCATATTGTTCCTCACGTGTTACCTCCATTGCAGCGGTAGGCGATACTGAACATGTCTGAACTTGTCTGGTTCTCACATGCGGTAACCAGGAGTACCAACAATGTAACTACTACGGCGTGTTTGTTTCACATTAAGCTAACACAAGATAACAAAATTGAATTTTAGTGCGAAAAATTGTGATCTTAAAATAATTATGATCATTCTTTATTGAACAGCCCTCGTATAACTAAATGGTAAATGAAACTGTTTCTGTAGTTTTTTCTCGATTAGCATGAATTAGAGAAAAAAAGAATAACTTTTAATAAGAATGGTTTCGGAAGTTATATAAAATTAATAATAGGACTATAGAAAAGTGTGTAAATGTTATTCATATTGGATATTTTTAGTTACAACTGCTCTTGGAGAGAAAACCGAAAGGTTAAAGGTTGTATGTTTATTCTTAATGGGTACAGAGGTATTTCAGTTTTACAGATGTTTTGGATGTTTCTAAACATTCCGAAATGCTGGAAGAGGCGATATTAATTCACTTGTGTATCGCTAATAAAGCAATAAAACATAGCAAGGTACAAGAATACACAGAATACCAGTTGTTCTTTGTACAACATTCTTGCATACCTTTTAGGAAAGGACAACATGCTGGGTTCTTTTGCACAGAAGCGAACTGCCACTTGTTTGAAATTAAGACCTTAATGCGCCCTCTATTCCTTATAAAGTCACCATCATTAATCTCTTTATTATTTAAATTCAATCATTGTCTCCTACAGAAGGTTTTACCTCTCTTATTGCAGAAAACTGCTCTTAAGAAGCGAGCTGGGTGGTCCTCATATCAGAGAGCACGAGTCGCAGTGATTCATCACACCTAAATTGATAATAGTGTTCTTATTACATATATTTGAATGAAGAAAATAGCCTCAGCGCTCTTTCATCATGTAGCATCACGGTGAATTACCAAATAACACGCTCAGTAAAATGCTTGCGCCCTACCATTTTTCAATCATTTTTCCAGCGCCTACCAGGTGATGCTGTGCCGGCAAATTGCAAATTCATCACTCAGCCCTGCCCCCGTTCACAAACAAACCAGATCCTAACACGCCCATTCTGCTATTAGTATAACGGTTCACATCCAGCAGACCCGGGCTGGAACCCTGTTGGGGTCAAAAACATGTCTCCGCATTCATTGATGCCTTCTGACTCTCTCTGCGAGCCATGCTCCAATTTACAAACCGGCCAACTGGGCATTTGTCCATAACGCCTGGGAGAATTTGAGATGCGTAAAAGTAGGACAGAATCTGAGGCATGGGAAGTGCTTGCTTTGTAGTTTACGATGAATTTTTTATCTTCAGAAATACATTTCAAATCTTACAATTTAAAGAATACAAAGATGTAAAGTCGGCTATGCCACCAACACTTTGCGTATTTGTAAATGACAATATTAAGACAAAATAAAAAGAAAAATATAACCTAAGGATTTCTGTTACATGTAGAAATTCCCAAATGACTGAACTATTTCATGAAATATTTTCAATTCAAGATAGATTCAACTCAACATTACTATGCTACGCCAGTTTTTGGGTTAAAAGATAATACTTTATAAACTTTTTAAAACTGTATATGCATTATTTTATTATTTTAGTTTCATGCTTTATATATTGCTTATTAGCTACATATTTTGATTTGCGCCTATATATTGTTATATTTTTAAGGGTGTTTAACGTTTAAAATAAATAAATAAAGGTAAATGATCTCTATGAGTTTGATTTTAGAAGTCTTTGTTTTGCAAAACGACATTTTTTATTTTGTTGTTTCTATTTTTGTAGTACATCTGTATCAAACTGAAACAACCATTAAATTAAAGAAAAGATGCCCGCCTCGGTAACGTAGATGGTAGCCCGTCTGCCTCACGTTCAAGAGGTCCCGAGTTTGAATCTCGGTCAGGGTGAGTTACTAGATAAGGAGTTTTTCCAGGGTTTTCCCTTGTTCTGAAAGACGAATGTCGCATAAGTCGTAACTCTAAGCTCCATGGAACCTGGGCTCATTCATCGTCCGATATGACAACGTCGGAGCACGTAAATCACAAAAAAGGCAAACAGTTTGTAACTTTAAAAAGCTTTGCTCTTAGTATAGTAAGCATAATGTGGTAGTTTAAAGGTGATAATAAATAAGCTTGCATTTGTCAACTTTGTAATATTTGGGAGGAACTGAAAAAAGGAAGGGTGCCGTTAAAATTATCTGCCCACCTCAAATCGTGGCCTACTATAAGGTAGCGCACGAAATACAATACTGAACGTTCTACACCCAACATACACTTATTTGTATTAAATTACTACAGCAAGGTTACGGTGTTACTTAATATGGTCAGCAAAAATGTCCCCAACAAATAAAATACTCAATACAACCGCCGTCTCGCCTCACAATCTTTTGTAAATGAAGCTCTGCACATCTTCAGGTATTTCATGATATATCCATAACATGGGTTTTGATCCGCATTACGTTTCCTGGCTGCATTTGAAAGACTTTCTACTTTACGGATCTTCTCAAAAACTAACCCCATAGTTGTGAGGTAGTCATATGTTTAGTGTCAGGAAAAAGATGCGACATGACACGAGGATCAAATGTTTTGCACAAGAAATGGAGGTCAATGTTTTCTGTGTGTGGGCGGGCTCCGTCCTGCATGAACCACAGCTTAGAAGGGATATTTCCTGACAAGAATTAGCGGGTAACACCACTTTTCTTCATTTCTATAGTTCTCTTTCACGTCTTTGATCACTCACGGCATTGACTGAAGAGGTTTGTTTACAGTAGGTTTTCGTCTTTTAAACTGACTTTCCACACGCACATTGGGAGCTATAGCCTTTCAGGATTTGCGCCCTATAACTCATTTCTGTCACTCGTACCACGTTCACGCCCACATAAATACTTTCATACTCTATGGAGGGTAATGAATACTAATTTTAAACAATTCACTTCTGCCTGGGAATTGATCTTGGGATTTCAGAGTGACAGATCAGCGAGCTGACAATCGTCAGAACTATTTTTCCAAGTTTTTTGTATAGGTCTTCATTCAAGATTTTCCCTATTCATTTCATAGCTTGAAATTACTGCCAAACTCTAACTTAAGCATTAGGTTATTTTGTATAAGTATGAACAAGTGCCGATTTGAATGCAGAATTTTGACTACAGTGCTGCCCCAAAGTTTTCAAGAGTACTTATAGTCATTTTTGTCTAAAAACAGACTTCTACAAACAACTATTAAAATATATTGTTCTCTATACTTCATATTAATACAGATAAGCCTTTGCTTTTATACATTTCTTTATAGGTATAAGGGAGTGTAGGCAATTGAAGCTAATCAGTTTTAAAAACTAGTCCCTTTATGTTGCCTTAGAAATACCATAGTGAATGGTGGCAACACCACAAAAAATAACGAACTAGTGAATAAATCCAGCCAATAAAGCCATATCTTGGAAAGACTGGTGTTACGAAACGTTATTTAAACTTGAGTCATTTAAAGGGATCTACACATTATAGGGGTAATAAGGTTTTGTGTGACTGCCTCGTATGGTTCTCTTATTATGTTAAATTAGAGAATTCCATACGAATAAAGAGGGTTTTACAGGCTAATCCCATAAAAACTATTAACTGTTAGTTATTATTGGTTTGTGGTGTAGGCTACTCAGTTGTTTCTCGTGATGTCACTGTTTCTTTTCACCTATAACAAAGTGCGTAATAAAACATATAGCCGTTGTCACAGTAATTAACTTGAAATAGATACAAGAATAGCTTTTAGGAGCTATAACATAAAAATGATCTTTAAGACTTTATGTATGCTAATACCATAATAATTTCTAAGTAGATGTAATATAGTAATAATTCCTTAGACTTCTCCATATACAGAGGGTTACCCTTAACGCCCAGCCGCAGCTAAGGCCACGGAGGAGTGCAGGATGGAGATAGCAGTGGTTAGCGCACAGAAACCTTCGACCATTTCAACTGTAAAGGTCGCCACCTTTCCATTAGCATGGCTAGTCAATTGGCATAACTCCGCAAGTTCACCCATGACTAGAGCTGCCAGGGGAGGAAACTACCCACGCCGATCCAACCCGGGTCCCCCGCTAAGTACACCCATGACTAGAGCTGCCAGGGGAGGAAACTACCCACGCCGATCCAACCCGGGTCCCCCGCTAAGTACACCCATGACTAGAGCTGCCAGGGGAGGAAAATACACACGCCGATCCAACCCGGATCTCCCGCTAAGTGCACCTCTGACGAGAGCTGCCAGGGGAGGAAAATACACACGCCGATCCAACCCGGATCTCCCGCTAAGTGCACCTCTGACGAGAGCTGCCAGGGGAGGAAAATACACACGCCGATCCAATTCGGGTTCCCCGCTAAGTGCACCCCTGACTAGAGCTGACAGGGGAGGTTAAATACCCACGCCGATCCAACCCGGGTCTCCCGCTAAGTGCACCCATGACTAGAGCTGCCAGGGGAGGAAAATACCCATGCCGATCCAACCCGGGTCTCCCGCTAAGTACACCCATAACTAGAGCTGCCAGGGGAGGAAAATACCCACGCCGATCCAACCCGGGTCTCCCGCTAAGTGCACCCATGATTAGAGCTGCCAGGGGAGGAAAATAGCCACGCCGATCCAACCCGGGTCCCCCGCTAAGTGCATCCCTGACTAGAGCTGCCAGGGGAGGAAAATACCCACGCCGATCCAACCCGGGTCTCCCGCTAAGTGCACCCATGATTAGAGCTGCCAGGGGAGGAAAATAGCCACGCCGATCCAACGCGGGTCTCCCGCTAAGTACACCCATAACTAGAGCTGCCAGGGGAGGAAAATACCCACGCCGATCCCACCCGGGTCTCCCGCTAAGTGCACCCATGATTAGAGCTGCCAGGGGAGGAAAATAGCCACGCCGATCCAACCCGGGTCCCCCGCTAAGTGCATCCCTGACTAGAGCTGCCAGGGGAGGAAAATATACACGCCGATCCAACCCGGATTCCCCGCTAAGTGCACCCAACTAGAGCTTCCAGGGGAGGAAAATACACACGCCGATCCAACCCGGGTCCCCCGCACCACTGCATACGTACGCACTTTCTATTCCTTTGCATATAATTTATTTCCATAAATGCATCATATTCATTAAAGTAGGCCGTGAATTCGTGTCAGCAATATTGCGTGCTTGCAGAATGAAGCAATAAGACAATTGGAATAATATATAATCGTTGAACAACATGAAAAATAAGTACCTGTAGCGTAAATTTACGAGAACTGCTTCTGTACAAAATATATTGAGAATAAAGAGGAATTTACAGGCTCTTTGTAGAAAATTTAATATGTGCAGTCTATTTGACGTGCTCATAACTTGAATATATGGTATTTTAATAAAAAGTTGTTAGTGTTTTTGAGAAAATCAAAAATAACGAAAAAATTTCTTGTAAAAGGTAGTTTGAGAGGGGGAAATTTTCTTGAAAATCTTTGTGTGTATTCTAGAAGATGCTGAATTTAAATAGAAGTTCCTTATTTAACCAAACTTTTCCTTTTTGTGTTATGGTGTTTACTTTCTGGACTCACCTAGCCTCAAAAAAGTGCATTTACAAAATATCTGTATCCAATTTTTGAGTGGAATGCAATGTTTCTTAAATTTACTAGCTATAGCTAAGTAGGAAAGAGAATAAAAACAAATCTTTGGCATGTCAAGCTGTTATAACAGTTCAAATAAGGTAATATGAAGACTTTTGCCGGTGCTAGGTTGAGGCAAAGTCGCATTGCTGTTTTAATTTCAGGAAGTGAAATAGGAAGGTATGTTCCTGTTTCATTAGCCAAAGAGAAAATCCCCTCCCACTTGCAGACAATGCACGAAGATAAATCGCAATTTGAAGGCAGAATACAACATCCCTGTCAGGGAACGCACACAGGCTGCATAAGTCGAGTTACACAAGTTTATTTTATTGTTTGGAGCGAGGATTTATCGACGACTTTTGCCACCAATGCTGCGTGCGCTGTTCGCAACACATGCAATATTTTACTATAGACCGACTTTTTGACATGTCCGAAAGGTTAAAACTGACGACAAGCACGGAAGCCGCTTGTACGACATGCTATATTTCATGGCTCTCCACCGCTGTGGTCCACTGCAAACTCTTCCTGGATGTGTCACAATTCTTTTTAAAAGTGTGTCATCCAGGTCTGGAAGTCTGAATACGTTACGACAGTGGTCGATCGCCCTGCTGCCATGCAGCTTTCTACCAATCGGTATACACCAACAGGGAATGCTAATTCTTTTATTAATGTAGTAGTCCTCTGTTTCTTCCGTATCTTAAAATGAACTTGGACATAGTTACTTTGTTGAACTTTCTCGTAAGATCTCTTAAGGTGCCAATTGAGTTTTTACTTTCTATACCACACACATTATAGAAAAGGTTACATTCCGTCCAAAATATCTGTATAGAGATTTCACCAGAAATACCTGTTTTGAGACACCCTCAATCTTAAAAAAAGTAAACAGGTGATTGGCTTGTTTTGTGAACAGCAATGCTCAAAAAGGAAAGATTTAAAACCAAAATTGAAGTAGGATCTTATTATATATGCTACTTTATTCTACCTCAGGTTCTTTGAAGAAGTATTTTTAACTGCGTGTTGAAATTTATTAGGCGTCGAAATTGACTTTGTAACTTTTCAGTCTTTTTGGACGATGATTTCCCAGCTGGAACATGAAGATTCTTATCCCTGGCGTCATCTTAGACCGATCTCTTTCTCTTCCACAAAATGAGTTACGAAAATAAAATAAATTGCATGTTTACTTCTTTTAATAGATTTAATTTAACTCTCGATCAGTTAACCCAAGAAGATATTGCGCAAATGAAATTAAAATCTCTCCAATGTATTAACTTTCTAGAATTACTTGTAGCAGTTCCTAAGCGTCCAGCTTCTTCGATGACCAAATTTATTCTGATACAATTTAAATTAATACAACTCTTCTAATACAATCATATTCTTAAATCTGCCGTCTCCGAAGATCAAACTTATACTGCCCGCCTCGGTAGCGTAGATGGTAGCGTATCTGCCTCACGTTCAACAGGTCCCCAATTCGAATCTCGATCAGGGTGAGTTATCTGAATAAGGTTTTTTCGGGGGTTTCCTTTATCCTGAAAGACGAATGTCGGGTAACTGTAAGTTCTATGAACCCTGGGCTCATTTGATCATCATTTCACCCATTCCATTCATCGTCCGTTATGACATAACGTTGGAGGATGTAAATTAACACCAAGAAAACGTATACTGATAGTATCCCCTTAGATATTACTGATTTTCTACTCATAATTAACCATACGTTTCTTTATATTTACGTCATTCGTAGCAAACTGTACACCAGTCTTATTTATTTTTACAAATTTATTTCCTAGACCTAAACACTATCATATTTTCAAACCTTCTTTAAATATTTTTAACTTAAAATAACATTATAAAACAAATAAACAACATCGAGCTTTTATTTCTAGGTTAAATCCAAAACAAGTGTTACAAACTGGTATTTAAGCACATCTTCAAATAATGCGACGGAAAATTTTTAAAGAAAATATTCCCTACCATAACTACAATTTGCATAGAAGAACGTTCGACAATTTTTATTTTCTAAAACAGAGTCTGTTAACTAATTTTACTAAAATAACCTATGTTTAAAATATTTTCATGAAAAATGCAATGTATATCTTGAATTTTTTTGGAGAACGACCTCGAAGTTCTTTGCAGACTCGATGGTTTTTATATAAACTGGTAAACTGCAAGAGATAAAAAAAAGAAGTGCCCGCCTCGGTAGCGTGGTGGTAGCGTGTCTGCCTCACGTTCAAGAGGTCCCGAGTTGGAATCTCGGACAGGGTGAGTTACCTGGATAAGGATTTTTTCGGGGGTTTCCCTTATCCTGAAAGACGAATGTCGGGTAACTCTAAGCTCTATGGACCTTGGGCTCATTTGAGCATCATTTCACCCATTTCATTCATCGACCGATATGACAACGTTGGAGGACTCAAATTACAACAAAAAATTAGAGCTCCTTAAAGCACAGGAATTAAGCCAAATACTTCTTTGTGTAGATAACTATTTTCAAAATATGCCGTATTATTAAATAAATAAACAAGTGTTTTGTTGGCGACGCAGTCAATTATCACGTTGTCCAAATTTTGTTACGCAGAAGTTATTTTACGTGCCAGTAAATATTCTAAAATGCTTCTTTTTCTTTTAAACACACTTCAAAACCATCATCTCGACTAGTAGGTGTTGCGTTTTTTGTTTTATTACAGCGAAAGTTACTAGGTTATATTCATTTACGAAAAGGACCTATTAAGGTTGGATTCGTTGGAATTTGGTTTAAACTTGCGCCTTCGGGATCGATAGCCCCCTCAAATTTAAACCAACAATAATAATGATGGTGATGATATAATTATTGTTATTTTTATTATTTTTATTATTTTTATTATTATTTTTATTATTATTTTTTAAAAATGGCTGTGGGTTTTAAAGAATTTATATATATATATTCTATCTCTTAATGTCTATGAATTTCACAAAAATTATACATTTCCTCCAACCTGTATAGATTATTCACAAAAGACGCAAGATTAAATTTTATTTGGGTGTAAATATCTTACATATTTTGATCAAAAGTGGAGGAAGTTTTGACAGAATAGGATATTTTGAAACTTCCTTTCATACAAAGGATAGTTTGAGTTAGAAGAAAATGTTCAGTGCAAGTTTCATACTTCCGGATTTATGACTTAAGCTGTCCTCAGAAATGCGCAATACGCGCTTAAACAAATGTTTTTATTTCTAAAAAGGCCTTCTTTATTCAGAAACAGTGCATCCATAGCACAGAAATGTTTACAGAGGATATTTTGAGGTGATTCTCACGATATTTTGAAAAGAAATTCTTGGAAAACTACACTTTGAGGCTGTTAAAAATCAAAGCCTTAAAGATGAAATATTTCCATGCTTGAATCAGTAATAATCCTTTCACAACCGGAGGGTGTGGAAACTGTTTTGTCTTCAGGAGGCAGCAGTCATTTTCCAGAGCAGTACTTGACCCGAGAGACGCAAAGAGACCAAAACAAAATATGCAAAGAAAGCGCCGACCATAAAATTGCAAGCGTTAGAAACAGGTGCATAAAACAAATGCATAACGCTTGCGGGGAAGCTGACTTACGCTAAGAGTAAGTGCAATTTGCGTCGGTCTGCCGAGAAAGCAGACAACCCGTGAAATGCCTGGCTCAGTCTGCACTTGCAGAAACACGTGCACAAGGAACTTGTTACACATGGAACCACAAAGGGAATTAATTTGTAATGTCTTGCACATAGATAAAATTAATTGATGTAGCGAAGTAAACCTTAAGAAAAATAAACCCCATCTGCACAGTTTTTGCAGGAGACGTTATTTAATTTTATTAAATGCAATAGAGCCTTGTTCTTCAGTTAAGAACAAAAATTTTAAGGATAAAAAGGTGTTTTGTTTGGTAAACGATGCTGTGAATAGGCAGCATACTCCGGTATGCCGGAGTTTTCACCTGATATAAAACTTTCGCTTTTAAGAACTCTAAAGTCGTTTGGTATTGAGTTTGAACCAGCGATCTTGAGATCAGTAGACAGTGCCTTACCAACTGAGCCCTCCAGACCAATATTAAAGGGTACAAAAAAGGTACTCCGACTAAACAGACGTATTATTTATTATATTCAAACCAAAAATTCGCTTTGAATCGAACACCCTGGCTGAGCGGGATGCCTTAAGGCGGTTTTGTCTATGGTCCGCATTTGGGAGGCCCGGGTTCGATTCCCGTGGCCAAACTATCTGCCCCATTGGTCTTTAGGATGTTTTTACGTGTCGCCAAACGAATGCTAGGTAGGTTACTTACATATCCCCGAATTTCCTGCCCCTCCATTTCAGCTCCATTATCATTTCATATCATCTTTCATCTGGTGGTCTCAGGTAGAAGTGTCAGCGGGTGTATCGGCGGTACATGGCAGGAGGGATGTGCTCTGAGTAAATCACTTCCTCCTCCGGTAGGACGGTTGCCGGTCTCGTGGTGGGTCTGTTCCCGAACCATAGTAGGGTAGGGTGTCCGTTGTTGTCCTGGCTTGCCGGGGGACTTTACTTCTAGTAAAAATGTAGAAACCCTGCCCTCTGCACTGCCGTGACTCTTTGGGGCAGCCAAGTCTGATTGCCATGCCGAGTTCGATCCGATAAAATCCAGTTCAAATACCTTAAAAAAGCTTCCACGAACGCTAGCATGTGTCTGTCGGTGAGTGTATCTGTGAACACCCAGAAACGAAATTGTATTTAAGTTTAGCATTGCCCAAGGATAAAACATAAAAATCTCTCTATTGTCTTTCCAATTGAAACTTGTGTTATTTTTAATACCCTTTGTAGGAGGCTTTAAACGTACATTTCAAGTGAAATCTTTTTATAGAATTTTTAAGTGATATCTAATACTTCCTCTGCTTGCTGCAGATATGTAGCAGAGGACTTTAAAAAGATGTAGTAGAAACACTTCTTTTAGCTGAAGGAGGGGAATAGAAAATGTGAGATAGCCAAAAGAAGCGAAACGTACAAATACTTGTTTTTAAAACAGCCAGTCATTTATTTTCTTGAAACCTAAGTAATAAACATTTTTCAAATGTATATGTGTAGAAATAACGTAGAGAAATTGTGCACAAGCTAACAGTTCCATATGTGAACAAATTTTGAGAAATGCCAAATTGGGTTATATGAATTTATTACTTCTTACTTTGCTTGAGCTATATATATATAGCTTAGCCCGCCTTGGTAGCGTGGTGGTAGCAGCGTGTCTGCGCCACTTTCAACAGGTCCCGAGTTCGAGTCTCGGTCACGTGAGTTACTTGGATAAGGATTTTACGGGATTTTCCCTTATCCTGAAAGACGAACGTCGGGTAACCCTAAGCTCTATGGACCCTGAGCTCATTTGAGTATTTTTTCACCCATTCATCGTCCGAAATTACCTAACGTTGGAGGACTTAAATTAAAAATATAGTTTAGAAAAAGTTATTCTTAATCCTTCAACCAAATTTAAAAACTATAACTAAACAAAATTGATTTTACTTTAAATTTAGTATTTTCTGTCACATTTACATTTTGTTACTGGCAACAGTAAATTAGAAAAGGAATCGGTATGCTTTGGATTGTCATTTCTTAATAAAGACGCAATTGAAAACTAAATTCACTTGCATATTTTAAACATTTTGAACATTAGGTTAATACCTACGCTTCACTAGTTTACAAAATATATATCCCACCTTTCTGATATTTATGGATTTCACTTATTCCCATTTCTCATAGATTTCTACCTGCTAAGATTTTGAAAGCAGCCAACCATGAAAGCAAATGACAGTAGGTATGGTAAGTTGTATTGTTACAGTACACTAGATTATTTTTACTTCATTCCTTGTCCTGTATACTTTTCCATCCTCTATCCTCACAAATTATAAGAGTATGTGAAGATAAAAATGCTCCTTGTAATCTGTGGTAAACTCTCGTTACAGCATCATTGCATAAATTTTGTTCTTTTTTCTTATTGCTACTTCGCTCTGGTTTGTAAAGCGTTCTTACTTGTAGAGCTAATTTTTATTAGATACGTGTTATTCAAGTATAAGCAGTTAACTTCTGTTTATTATCTGCCGCACGTCAGAGCCAATAAGCTATGCTAATGAACAAGAAACGCTATTTTTGCTATCCTCCACACTAGACCACTCTACCGGGCAATAAGATATTTTATGTTGTAAATACTAAACTTCACCATAATATTTCATTACATAGAATCCCAGTAGCGTCGGCCATACAAACTGAATTCAAAAGCTTTGCTGTTATCGTTATGAGTGGCATTAGAAACACGTAAAATTATGGAAAGGTAGAGTCAGACTGGAAAATTCAATGCCATAGCCTGGATTTGAACCACGGATCTTCTGGTCTCCGTCCAGCCGCTCTAACCCTTGAGCTACTATGGCCAACGTGCCGACATGACATTAAATTCTCCAACTGACTCGTGTTTTTCCCGGTAAACCACTAGCAGTTCTCATAAACACATGAGACAACTACCTTAATGGCGACTTACAACATGTAAGTGCTTTAAGACCCGGGCTTTATAGTTAACCACTATTAGGTCAATTATTGGAAATTAATTGTTCTTTCACACTGGCCGTGTGTAGGCTGAAGTTTGGAAAGGTAGAGTCAGACTGAAAAGTTCAATGCCATAGCCGAGATTTGAACCATGGATCTTTTGCCGGGCCTTAAAGTACTTACACGTTGTAAGTCGCCATGAAGGTAGTTGTCTCGTGTGTTTATGAGAACTCCTAAGTGGTTTACCGTGAAAAACACGAGTTAGTTGGAGAATTTAATGTCATGTCGGCACGTTGGCCATAGTAGTTCAATGGTAGAGCGGCTGGACGGCAACTAGAAGATCCGTGGTTCAAATCACGGCTATAGCATTGAACTTTTCAGTCTGATTCTATCTTACCATACTTTAGCCTACACACGGTCAGTGTGAAAGAACAGTTAATTTCCATTAATTAACCTAATAGTGGTTAACTATAAAGCCCGGGCCTTAAAGTACTTACATGTTGTAATTCACCATTAAGGTACTTGTCTCATGTGTTTATGAGAACTCCTAAGTGGTTTACCGGGAAAAACACGAGTTAGTTGGAGAAATTAATGTCATTTCGGCACGTTGGCCATAGTAGCTCAATGGTTAGAACGGCTGGACGGCAACCAGAAGATCCGTGGTTCAAATCTCGGCTATGACATTCAATTTCTCAGTTTGATTCTTTACATACTTTAGCCTACACACGGCCAGTGTGAAAGAACAATTAATTTCCAGCAATGAGGTAGCTGAATGTGACAATGTGGAAAGTATTCAGCTTTACTAATTAGAAATTTTCATTGGAGAATGTATTATTTGTAATTGTTCAACTCTTTTTTTACCTGAACAATATCCTTTATATTGTTCTGAGTTCTAACTGATCCTTGAAGTATATTCTGTAATATTTTTAAATGACTCCAAATAAACGCAACGTTATTGGACAAGTGCAACAACCTAAAGCTAAATGTGAAACCACGGGCAATGAGGGTAGTTTTATAAATTTGGTTACATTTTTTTACCTAACTTGTTCAATCAAGTACTCTAATAATACTAGCCGTGGAACAGAAACGAAATATCCTTGAAACAACCAGAGCTTTGCCAAACTATACATTTACAACTAGAGACCAAGTCGCGTGTATGAACCTCCTAAATGAGGAGGCGTGCATGTTAATTTGGACACTTATCTGTCCTACAACTTCCTTTCCTTTGTTTCAACCACGTTAACGGAGACATACCCTGCTGAGAATGCTTTTCGCGAACTCTATCCATCACCGACACGACTTGTTGTCGCGCATATCTTCATAATGTGTGAAGCAAATGAAGAAATATATCACCGGGACCATTTTCAGGAGACAGCCTGTAGGTATCAGCAGAAATTAAGTGCCTTACCTCAAGAAAAAGCTTCAAGTCAATTCATCTGCAGCGTTACTACGCCCATTGATATCTGGGCACGTTAACAAGGATTCAAGTACGAGCGGAGATAGGCCGCTGTGGCACAGAGCAAAGCTGTTAGGAAGGTGTGGAAGTCAACAGGTAGGCAAACAGCGGGGGTTTACTTATGATGACCAAAACGGGATCCTTGTAACTAACTTTCCAACATATGTGTTCTTTTCAAACAAGAAAATACTACCTACCTTATTATGTAATCGGTTGATTCTAACCCGTTCTTCATCGGCCTCTTTGGTATCAGGGTCTAATTTACGGCCGCCAACAATCGGAAACGTGTTTTAGATCATTAAGAGAGCATTTTGCTCCTAACAGGCTCTCATCTTTGCTTAAACATCATAACACAGGGGCTGAATATAAAAGGGAATTCAATAGCACACTATATCTTGCGGGCAGGTGCATGTTGGAGCATAGTGCAGATGTTTTGCCACTCTGCGCTGAATACAGCGATGTTGTAAATAACATCTCATTTTTGAGATATTATTTTATACAGTTATACCTTCTTGAATTCGTAATTTTACCATCTTTTGTAAAACGGCAAGTTTATAGTATTCCTGGCAGGGAAGAGGGATTTGTCAATGGTGGAAGGTTCCGCCCTGTATGATGTGACACCCCCCATAGCGGCGCGGAAGTTAAAGATCCTTGGGTTGATTACTAGCCACAGCCTGGCCTAGCAGAGTTCAGTTCTGTCTTCGGGCAGAAAACTATTGCTATTAAAGATTTTATTTCTACAAATTAATAAACATCTCTAACCAACCTTAATATATGTAATAATAGCTACATAAATTATATATAAAACTATTGTTGTTATTGTTATTATTATTAGTACTATTATTAGTTTTATATTTATTATTCTTATATATTATTAGATATTATATATTATTATATATTTTTGGAACATTTAAAACTTAAGTTTTTTAAACTAAAAAGGAAATTTTTATTTAATCTATTGTCGATTTGCGTGTAAAAGCAAACGGATTCCTATCTCAACCTGTAGCTTTAAAAAATGGCACACCACAAGTCTATCTTAAGTTTGACACTGTTTTCAGTGGCCATGAATAAAATAATATATTACCTTCAACCGCCTTCAAGGCGTATCTATACTCTGACGATATTACCATCTTTTGTAAAGGACGAGAAATAAAGACAACTCAATAATTATTACAACTCACCCTCCATAGTCTTCATACTTGAGCTGCGATATTGGTCTTGTAATGTTGGCTTCGTTTCTCGTCTTTAAAAAGCCAATGTCTTCTCTAAATAAAAATATCACTTCCACAACCTATACTTCTAATGAACAATAATAGCATATCAGTTGTAAATAACGTTCTTATCTTGGACTCCAATTAGACAGGAAGTTAACCTGGATCTCTCATCTTAAATTTCTTAAAGCTGACTGCGTACGGTGACTGAAGGTTTTGGAAGTGCTATCTGCCAAAAAATATTTTCATCAGGACTATTTTTTGTGTAATGAAATTTTCCTGAAAACATTTTGTTTTGCATCTTTAAGAGGTATTTGATTTAAATCAAAGTTGGTACGTATAGACCTCAATTTTTGAGTTGCGCTTTCTTTATCTACCCCCCCCCCTCTCCCTTTTTCACACACACACACACACACACACACACACACACACACACACACACACACACACACACACACACACACACACACACACACATTCATACATACTTTTCTAAACACACTTTTTGGTATTCAGAGAGCCTTAAAATTGCACTTTCGGTAACATCTTGGTATCCAGTTTTTGACTCGAATGCAATACTTCTGCTTACATAAGTAAGCTATTTGATAAAATAAAGTGAAATCACTACACCAGAAAGTTAACTACAAATATTTAACCTTAAAAATTGAAGTCAACGTTTCTAACCTAAGAATATAAAATTGCTGGCTACAGCGTCGAATAAAATAACTATATAAAGTGATGGAAAGTTATGCTGCTTAAATCATAACGTATAATAATCAACATGTATCTTAATTAAAACTCTGTTATTCCCATAGTTACAACATGTATTCACAGCACATATAGCTAATTTTATGCCCATTTTACAAGACTCTGTAAATATGTCTAAGAAATATGGGATGTATCGTGCTTAGTTTCTTTAATATTTGACTTATCAAAAATATTTTATAAGCGTATTTTAAAGATAAAATAAATAAGAGCTTAAATATCCTTAAATATAAGGTGAGGATCAGAGGAATTTTAGCAGCATTTCTACAAGTTCTTCCCATTCTTGTAAATTCCAAGGCTCATGGATTTTTTCGAAGAATTGTTAGTATCATAGGAGTGAATATTTGGAAACTAAGTAACCTTTCTATGTATTCCCCTGAAAGAGCAATATTCTTTAAAAAGGACGATGAAATGACTTAGGCATTTCTCAGAACTGAAAGTATTATAATTAAAAAGTAGTGCGTGATATTGCATTATTTTTTGCCTTTCTTCACATTTTTCGTCATTACATGGCAGGTACTTTATCATTACGTCTTTCTCTAATTACTGCAATGTACAATCTGAAAATTACCCTGCTTAAAGTAACGGTACTAACGTGAATAGTGTGGGAAACCATGTTTTTGATACACCAAAATGATAACTAGAGTCTCCGTGTGGTGAAAACATGTGGTCTTATGGGAAAATCTCGAAACACAATAGCCAACCTACTTGGTTGTGCAACTAAGTCCTCATCAGGTCATCACCCTACCACTGACGTCACTGATTCCCTTTGCATGACAGCGAAAAATCCAGTTAAAAAAGTGACTGGTTTTCGCCATAGTCGAGATTGTTATTTTTCATTGTGATATTATTTACGGTGCTTTATCACAGCTGCACGAAGGTCTGAGAATTTTTTTAATATGCTTAAGTCAACATGGACAGTTATGAAATTATTTTTATAATTTATTGCTCAGCAATATTAATTAATAGTAGTGGAAGTTCGGCTAAACATAACTCTGACAACGCTCTCGATTATCATAGCAGTGTGTCACAAAATAACAGAGCTCTGTAATGTGGAATTTCCCAAACGTGGGTTGCGATCCAAGCAGGAGCTGTCTCGGGATCTGGAAACTATTATTACTATTATTATGAGTTTTATTAATTCATCCCAGCTATTATATCATATTCGGCAATTCTGAATAAAAAGACTAGAAGTGGAGAAACATTCAGAATAATGAGTCATTCAATGTTTTTTAAAAGCTATGTTCCAAACTACTGTTCCAAAATAACAATCAAGTACCTTCACGAGTTTATAAATATAACCGCAATAGCAAAATACTCTTGATCCGCTATGATTCGGATTATTTCGAACAAAGTCGTGATTCTTCGTTCCGAAACGAATATTGATAAGGCGATGTTCCTCTCCTTTTTTCTCCTCTTACATTTAGCCATATACTTTGAAATCCGTAAAGTATTAACAATATATATGCCTGTTACATCTTAGGCAAATAATTATTTTAATAGATGCCTTGATTAACTCTTTTTCTGACGGCAGTGCACACCAGGAAACACTGTTGATGCATTAAACAAACCACACAATTTCAGAGTTAGAAGTGCTAAAGGGAACCAAATTTTTTCAGTGTAGCATTATAATTGTTATTAACATCAGCTGTTTTTAATGTATACCTACTTTTTAACACGTTTCATTTATTTAGTCCATTTCTATTCGGTTACTCTTAGAAATGAGCACGTACTAATATCAACAAAAGACGATAAAGATGTCTTGCATTCTATTCTTGCTGACTTGTACATTATAATTAAGTGTTTGAAAAATTTCTGCTCAAGTTTGGAGATAAAAATGACGATAATTTTTAGTTTAATTTTTGCATTTGTTCCAGTTCTTATTATCTCTTATTTTCTTCCTCTAATACTTAACTGCTGAGTAGAAGAAGTATTTGTACACAACACAAAATTCGACGCGATTTAAGGTTTCTGAATCAAGAAAACGTCCGTGTGGGTGTGTGTGTGGGGGGGGGGGGAGGGGGTCAGTGTCTTGAACATCACAACTCAAAACTGAAAAGTTAGGTTATATATATATAATTTTCTATTAAAGCTCGACGTTTTCCAAAAATGCTACACGACTTTCAGGGAAAAAACCGCACGCAGAACTATCACTTACATAAAAATGCGTTTTTTTTTTTTTCTAAAGTTATAACATTTTTATTAAAATACTGTGTGCTAAAATGTTTATATTACAAATATCTTGGATATTCTGTGAAGCTATCTTCATTCTGAAAAAAAAATTCATATAATTGCAATCCATAGCATAAATGCAGGAAACCTAAATATAGATATACATCAAAAGTAAATCTAGCTGACAGAATTTATGACAAGTAAATGTTCTGTGGCATTAACCGCTTCTAAGATATTCTTTATTATTATTATTTAATTGCCAAATTATTGTACTTTTAAAACTGCTAGTTCGTTATGTATCTAAGGAATTATACATATTGTACAAAGACGTATCCTTTATATTGTTAAGTAACTATGGGATCAAAAGGAAGGTACCAAAGTTTAAAACATAAACTACCATAATTATTTAAAGAATTATTGGTGTATTCTGATAGAGGATTCTTTCACCAATAAAGAATACTTTTACTTACCTGTGCAGTATTTCTAGAACCACGAAGAATATCAGGAGGATGTCACTTTCAAAACAAAGTAGTTCAGGTAACCGTTAATGCATCAGGATATATTAGGAATGACAACATCCACAGGGATTTAAAAATAGACAGCATAGTGAAGAAATAAGAACCATGCCAATGAAGCATGAAAAGCGATCTCACAGCCATTGAAACTATTGTGCTTCAACTACTAAATACCAGTGCTGTATCAAGAAGATTAAAGGACAGAGCCTCAAGACTTAGTGCAGTGATATGTGTTCTGCATGAAAAAGGCAGCTAACAGAACTTATTCATTGGAATGAATTACTGCCAAACGATGACTAAATTATGATAGAGAAGCTACTAGGTCATTTCTTCCACTTAGTTGTAGCATGAGTGTAATGCGTTTTGCATTTATTTAAAAAGGGAGGAGGTTAAGGAAGTCAGGACCTTCCGCCGATAATTCACATCCTTCAGTGCGATTATCGGGAATTTTTAATTTGTTATTTGAAATAGTTGCAATATGGGATGTAAAGCGGTAAATTAACTAAAACATGCTATATATCATTGTAGAATAATCTCATTACGACTGGGGAAGGCAACTGAAGTGAATGAATTTGTCAGTAGTTTAAAGACAGCAACGTCTAGTAAGCCAGCTGGTATCAATAAAACAATTTCTGCACACATTTACCTAGATTTGTGTTAGGTAGAACAATAAATTTTTGTAGAAATAGTTTCAGAACATATGCAGAGAAAGTAATGCGAATATAAGATATATGGTTTTACTTTAATTTTGTCATATATCATATTTGCTAGAAATGGAGGAAATTTTATGAAGAAATGAAAAGTTCATAAATAACACGAATTATATTGAGTCTCGCCCAAGAATGTAAGTTGTTTATGTGAATCCTGCGGGAAGAACAAAAGGGAAGTATTTCTGAAGCAGTCATGTTTCTTCTTTGTAACGTTTGAAGGAGGAACAAGCAAGATTACAACACACGATAAAGATATCGTAATTTTCAAATAGTTTATGTATTTAAAGTCATTCACCGATGAACTGGTGGCTGGCCTTCCCTTTTATAAAACACTCCTATTGTTCACTTATTAAATATGCCTTTCTATATAATAAAACAGCACTAATGGGTACGTATGTGTAAAATAACACATGTTTTGGGACATAATATAGTATAGGGCCCCGGGGCCGCACTGTACAAATGTGGCCCACCTTCTCGGGAAGTCGTACTGCCGGTGGTTTTATATTCAAACAGTTTGTTGAAGTTCCAACCCCACTCAGTGCTTTGAGTTATTACATCCCACCTACACCAGGCTTGCCAACCTAGCCACGGATGCACATCTAATTACAGTTTATCGCCGTGATCTAGTGAATACCGCCGTTAAAACGACAGACACACGTGTACGCAATAAACGACACCATTAAATTTGAATAAGTGTCAGTTTAACGTTTAGAAAGTCGATATATTAAAAAAAGAATAAGCCTGCATACTCCAGGAATGACACAAATTACATGACAGCCCACAAGTTGTGGAACGAAAAATGCTATCGTTACATTTACTGGACATTCTTTACACTTTCTTATAAAGGTTTACTCTTCTACGAGTAACTTCTTAATTTTTAAAAGTTTTAACACATAATTAAGTGGGTCACATCGGACAGTGAATAAACGAAAGGGTTGAAATGATGAAAGAATGCTCAAAATGACCTTGGGATCCCGATAGTGAGTGAGCGAGTGAGTGAGAGTGAGTGAGTGAGAGAGTGAGTGAGTGAGTGAGTCAGGTTTAAGGCCCGTCGACAGCCATATCATTTGTTTCCCCTCGCAGGATAAGAGAAAATCCCAAATAGCTCTTATCCAGGTAAATCACTCTGACTGAGATTTGAACTCGGGAACTCTTGAATATGAGGCAGACACACTATTACCACATCAAGAAGTTATCTCTTTTTGAAGAGAATTATTTGCAGAAACCGTTTTGTTACACATTTTGTTGTAGATAAACTTGAGGTACAGGAGGCTGAATGAGATTAGAAAGTTGGCTTTGAAATTCCAGATTTTGCGTGACAACCGGAAAGAAATAAGACAAGTAGTGACTTAGCGTTTGAAACAATACAGAGTATCCGAAAATTCTAAGCAATAGCAAAGCGTTTATCTAAAATGGTAAATGTCATACATTGTTAACGGAATCCAAATCTGCATGAGGTAAACGTTTTGGAGGAAAGTCTAAGTTTTAATTATTACGATTTAAGCCCGCCTTGGTAGCGGATCTGCCTCACGTTCAAGAAGTCCCGAGTTCGAATCTCGGACAGGGTGAGTTATCTGGATAAGGATTTTCCGGGGTTTTCACTTTATCCTGAAAGAAATCCTGAAACGTAAGTAATGGTCTCTTAAACCAGACTATAGTAATATAGCACTTACTTCTGATGATCAGAAATTGAATGTCTTATAACTCCAAGCTCTATGGACCCTGGACACTTATGAGCCTCATTTCACCCATTCCATTCATCGTCCAATATGACTTAACGTTGGAGGACGTAAAATTACAAAACAAAACAAAAACGGTTTAACAGTTATGTAAAAGTAATGCAGAATGAAGAGGTCTTCTGGGTAGATTCTCGGAAAGTTCAAGGTATGCTTAGTTTTTCACTAAAATATGTTAAATGTGGGATACTTTAATAAAAATCAGTAGTTATTTTTGAGGAAATAAAAATTTTCAAAAGTATTTTCTATGTAAAAGACAATTTGCATTTGCTATATTTTCTTTAAATTCGTGGTGTCATAACCTTCAAAGATGCAGAAGTTAAAAAGCGAGTTTGGTATTTAAGCGAATTTTCGTCTTGTTCTAAAAATTATTTATGTGGGGGAGGGTGGTTCACGGGGCCTCAAAAAAATTCCATTGAAATCTTGACATACGAGAGAGTGTCGTAAAGTTTTAATTATCACCCTTTAAGAAATGTGATAGAGAGTTTGTGTTGATTTGTGCCTGTTAGTTCTTCTCTACGTACCATACACTTTTTTCCTATCGTTTCTTGACCTTCCGAATACCGTGATAGTATAGAAGTCTGCAGAATTCGCTTTAAACCACTCTTCCACGTCATTAACGACGTCATTTTTGTTGTCAAATCGACGACCACGCAACGGATTCTTCATTTCCGGAAAAAAAGAAAAAGTCACTTGGTGCGAGATCGGACGAATAAGGCGGATGCTGTAAGGTCTCAAAGCCACATTCCCTTGTTTTGTCAACTACAACTTGAGATGAATGAGCTGGTGCATTGTCAGACAGAAGACGAACAGCTTTGGAGAGTATGTGTAGTCGTTTCTTAATCAGAGCTGTTTGTAACTTGTCCAGAAGATTGCAGTAGTATCTGTCAATGATGGTTTGACCCTTGGCAAGATAATCTGTAAGGATGACTCCACGACAGTTCCAGAAAACTGAAAGCATAAACTTCCCAGCTGACTTTTGCACCCTTGCCTTTTTGGGCATATTTCCATTCCATGCTCATGGTTTTTGTCTTGGATTGTACACTGATAGGATTCATCCATGGTTACCAGACGATCAAAAATGTCATCTTCATCTTGTTCCAACGGCATCAACATCTGTCTTGAAAGGTCACGCTGTGTTTGCTTTTGGAAAGGAGTTAGCCAACGTGGAAACCACCGTGCAGACACCTTAAACATTTGTAGTTCGTCGTGAATAATTTTCCATTCACTACCATAACTGAAATGTGTCTCAATCATGATCATTTGGATGGTTCCTCGTGTGTATTCCAGTATTAGACACCACTCTCTTTACTTTGACAGCATCGTCTGTCATTGACGGTCTACCAGCTCTTGGCTTATCTGTCAGGGAGATGTGACCAGTTTGAAAATTCCTTTTCCACCTCACAATAGTGTCATAGGATGAGCAATCATTTCCATAAACAGCCAAAAAAAAACAAAAGGACTCAAATCACTGAAAGTATCAACATTATGTGCCGAATGATCAATGATGACATTGAATTTTTTTTTTTTCATTCTTGTATAAAAATTACCGGGTAATAATTAAAATTTTACGACACCCCCCTCGTATAATGTTTGTGTACGCTATTTAAACTACGTAGCTGGTCAACACACACTGAAGATGGTGAAAACCTGATCGAAAAGCGCTTCTGGAGATATGAAGAACATCTCATCTGAGTGAGTAATCCTAAAAATGTTTGACAACTACTCATTTTCTATACGTAGAGGAAATTGCAGTACTGCAATATTGTGAGTAGACCCCCTGCTTACGCCCCTGATTAGGTCAACATTGGATTTTGTTCCTGTTTCTTTTACAGTAGACATACCTGAACAACAGTGATAGAATTAAAGGAAACTGCTCAAGTCGATCCCGTGCTTGTTAGGGCAGAGATATACCGTATTGCAACTGCGGCTATGAAAGTACAAACTGCGCGTGCGTGTCGTGTTTACGCAATTAATCAAATCAAAGAAGCGTCGGGAGCATGATAAATATAGCATACATTATTCTTAATCGCCTTGCACAAAGCAGATATTTTTCTCATTAGGAATTATATTTTTCCTTGATTTTTCTTTATAGTCCTTTCACGGACCTACGGTGGTGTCAAAATGACACATATATAGTGATTCTACCGAGCTCACTGCAGAAAGGTGTGATAATAAATTTAAATTTAAAGGAAGAGGCTGGGACCAACTGGCAGTATAAAAAATGTGTCCTCTCAAACTACTGTGTTCTGCAGGATGTAGAGGGCGTTCCAAAAATGTTGGGCTACCCCGACCTTGTTGCAATCAGTGTTTGGTGTTTCACTTTGTTTTCTTAGAAGCCTTTATTTGTCTTGTACTTCTACTTTTCATTTTTGTTGTATTTAAAAACAACATTCGTTTTGAGTCATTTCTAAATGGTTTACCTTTGATGTATTTCTATTTTTCCCTCTCAACTTGTTATAAATGAATACCTCTTTTAAAATAAAAGAACATCACAGTCAGTACTTTGTTAACAAGTGAAAGTTTTTGTCTACCTTCCTCTTGTGTACTATAAAACATTACATTATTTCCCTGCTCAGTATCAATTCTTAATTTCTCTAAAGTCATCAAGGCAGAAGCTTTATTTGAGACTTCCTGAATTCAAGGAAAAGTATGTTTATAAAAATGTCATTCTGTTTGTGTAGGTACATTTGTACAGTTCTATTTAAGTAGTGTACAACACTTGTTCTTACTACTATGGCTCACCAAGGCGGCCCGGGTTCGATCCCAGGCGACCGCAAAGTGAGATTTGTGCTGGACAACATGGCACTGGGGCGGGTTTTCTCCGGGATCTCCGGTTTCCCCCGCCATCTCATTCCACCGGTGCCCCATCTTCATCTCATGTATCATCAGCGTCATCGCCTGTGGTGCCGTATGTAATAAAAGCGGGCGTTAAACACTAACATTTCATTTATTACTATGGCACCACAGGCGGTGGATACTAGTAATATATGAAATTTAGTAACATCTAGGAAAGGAAATATAGGGAGGAACCGTTTGAGCCTGAGTTTAGGGTAACTCACCGCATTGTAAGTTATAAGGAATGAGAAAACCCTAGAAAAAGCCTCAGGAAGGACGATGGTGTCGTAATATATATCATGGACCTTCCGAATAAGAACGGCAAACGTTACCGGAGTGTTCTCTCTCTCTCTCTCTCTCTCTCTCTCTCTCTCTCTCTCTCTCTCTCTCTCTCTCTCTCTCTCTCTCTCTCTCTCTCTCTCTCTCTCTCTCTCTCTCTCTAGCTCTTCCCCTCTGAATACCGCAATTAAAAAATAGGATGACCAATTTCATTATTTATGTTCAATACCTAAAAGAGCCATACTAAAAGATTTTTAAAAAATCCCGGCCTCTCTATTTATCATTACATGAGTTTTTTTCACTATTTTCTCCAAAATGATTAAAGATTTTGAACCAAATATCATATAATTAAGACATTAGATTAAATATTAATATCCTGAATCACCTGAGAAAATCTGTGAAGCGGTCTTAATTAAGAAGAAATGTTGTACAATTTTTATAACAGGTTCAAAATAATAAATGGACAAAATTTACTGCTAAAGAAATATAGACCTCAAGAAGCATCTTATTTATTTTAAGTAACGTTTTATGTTCAAGATATTTTCGTGAAATTTATTTTCGAAAATCCCTTAATGTTAGTTTGAATTTTGTAACACTTTGTCATTTTCCTAAACGCATGTCGCTATTTAGTTTTTTTTCCTCGGAATATTATGGAAAGAGTAGAATTCCTCGGCCAGTGATTAGCTTTTATTCACCTGACTACTTATGATTCTCCATAAACCTTTTATTTCTTCTTCAAACTGTTGTCACAAAGACTTAATTTCTATTTCACGCTAATTGGACAAAGTTTATATAATACATGTCTTGAGGCCACAATAAGAATGAAGACTGCAGTATTAGCTAACTTTTTAAAAATGGATTACTGATAGACGGCCTGGATTATGCAGTCGCTTTCCTGTGTCGATTACAGTGAGGGAAAAATAACTTTGCGGTTGACTCAAGCTCCTGTCAAGCAATTGCAGGAGGGTTCATCATCGACATAAACAATCAATGCTGACCTGGAGTTTTGTTTTCCGCACCTTCCACTGATTTAATAATAGAAACCACTTCTAATTTCTCCTTCACTGTGATTTACTGTCGTTGATATGACTGAAAGAGATGTGTGATTATTCCTCTGTGGTACCTTCATAAAATTTGAGTTGGGCAAATGGATCTAGTTTGTTTTGTTTCTTTCTCTTTGGATCTTTTGCGGTAGTCTGTTAATGTCCTTAAAAGGGTACTATGACTGTGCTCACACCTGTAGGCGCTTGAGAGTTTGATGGCGTCATCTCTACTCTATGTGCAGTCTGCGTGCCAAAACTCAGGTGCAGAGTTTAGTTGGAAGTACGTTTAAATGTCCAGAATACGTAGGAATATATGGGCATAATAACACAGCATTGTACTGGAGGAATTGTTTACCCCTGAAGGCAACGACCTACACATGGCATACGTACGGAGCTCACGAGGGATGTCTAGCAGCTACTTTCAAGTGGTCACACGTGGCACTTTCTAGGCTTCAGTTTTGGGTGTTACGGCTCCATTCCGCAGAAATTTTTGTGCAAATAGTTTATATACAGCAGGCATTATACCATAAAATGTTCAGGTGTGTAGCGGTGTGAGTACAGTAATAGTTCCCTTGTTAGATACGTTGTCACTTTTGCCGTAGTTATACAACGAAGGGCAGCAATTCACGCACCGAGATCTACGTAGATCAACTATGGCTACGACCCTCCAGTAAGGGTTCAAGTGAAGTCTTAGGAGGCTAGAGGGCGCAGGTAGATAGGCCACCAATTCGCACGGAAGTCTCTGAGAGTTCCAGGCTTGAGCTACCCTTGTATATAAACTTTGTAGCATTGGTGGACGCTGTTACCCAAAGGTTAGTTCTCAGGAGATATGTGGCATTGCGGTGGGCGAAGCGGCGTCTTGGCAGTTATCTCCCCGCTATCCGGTTTCCTTGGCCATTCATTCCACCATATGGTCCATAATTACGTTTCCTTTCATCCATTGCACCGATATTTTATATCATCCACTTCTTCACCCTCATACCAGTATTCCACTATCCTGGACATTCTCTTGGATATAGAGCTCCTTGCTCCTCGACAGGCGTTTGACTTCAGGCTTCCACTTGTATAATTCCTGAAGTGTAAGTCCTCTATATCAAGAGGGCAAACTGGAAAAGGAAAAAAAATGGATTATATTATTGAATATCCAATTCAATATATTTATTTGGCGTTCGAGGTAAAAGAAGGTGCAAGGTCGCTCACTTTCTTCTCGGGCAGCCAGCCAGGTGAAAAGATGATTAGATGTCAACGTTTCAGGAGCGTCCATCTCTCCCATTATCAGGATATTTATAAAATGTTATAAACACAGATGAAGCACTGGATATAACACAACTATAAACAAAGACAAAACACTATCAAAATTTGTATTACTGAACAAAAGACTGTTTTCAGTAAATTAAATGCCAGGTCAGGAGATGGCGTGAGTATAGAAAATTGTGTCAAAGAAACGTAACTACTTAACTACAATATCAAGCTGTATTAAACTTTGCTTCTTAAATCGACGAATTTCCATTTTTAAGGCCGGTTTGCAAGAGGAGCTGAACTGAAATTCAGCATCACGATTAAGCGTGCTCCTTTCAGAGGAAATCGCCAAAGCTTCCTTAATTCTCCGCTCCCAGTAACTGTTGCATTTTGCCAAGACGGTCGTCTCCCGAAAATTGGCTCTATGGTCGTTATCAAAACAATGCCCTGCCAGCCCAGACTTCTCAGGTTGCATTAAAAGAATGCTCCGTTCATGTTCAATTATTCTATTAGCGATGGTCCTTCCGGTTTGTCCTATATACGGTGCCCCACATTCACAGGGAATGCGGTACACTCCCGTAACCTGGAAGTCCAGTTTGTCTTTTACTAGTCTCAACAGATGTTTAATCTTCGGAAGTGGCTTGTGGATCGTCCTGATGTATTTGGCGAGAATTCTGCTGATTCTGCCGGACAGGTTGCCGGTAAACGGGATGCAGGCTGTAGCGGTAGGCTTATCTGACGCTTCCTGTATTACAGGTTTCCGTTTCCTAACTTTGGTAACCGAGGCTTCAACGTCATATTCGGAGTAGCCGTTTTGACGGAAAGTGAGTCTTAGGTGCTGTAATTCTTGTTTTAAGTGGCTGGGATCAGAGATAGACAAAGCTCTGTGGTCCAGTGTAGTCAGAACTCCCAGTCGTTGAGACTTATGATGGAAACTATGAGCTTCAGATAGAGATCGATGTGTGTAGGTTTCCTATTCGTCACCAGGAAAGCTTCAGGTCTTATTTTAGGGTGCAAGAAGTTGTATATGGAATTAGAACCTTTTATTTTCCAAATGCGAGCCACAGAACCAACTGAGCTACATCACTCCTTTTGAGACAGACCACGTTTTTGGGAATAAATAAAATTGAAACCTCATGTCCTTCCTCCCTTAATCGTTACATCCTTGTAGCCTTTAAGAACAGAATGTCATTTCTGACAGTCTAAGGTCAAGAGCTCATTGAGATCTTGAAGCACCTGAAAGAAGACACTCATGTCATCACAGTGTCTGATGTGAAAATACAGTCTGACAGTAATGAACTCCTAACAGATGTAATTACACATTTCCTGTACTTCAGCAAACAAATACCGGTTTGAAAAGCTGCATCGTGATTTGTAGAATACTATGGAATATTATACCTATGTGACAAAAGTATTTTTAAGTAAAAAATCTTACGAACTTCTTACTCTTTCTCGGGCAGATTATTGATTAAAACACTTATGTTTGTTAATTGGCATAAAAGTTTTATTAATACTTTTTAATACACATTTCTTCATAATTTCAATGGGAATAGAAATAGCACAAGACTTGAGAGAAAGACAAATAGTTTAAATGCAGGTGATTGTGATGGTTTTAAAACTCATTTTGCATGGCTAAGTGATAAAATGCGAACTAGTCCCTATAAATTTTAGGGTTGTAAAATATATACGCTTTTAACTGTATATCTTAAGTTTACAAGGAAGGGTGAAATTTAGAAAGAATACCTAGTTATTATTTACTTTGAAAATAGCCTTACTCATAGAATAATTAGCCCGAGGTGTTATTTCTTTTTTTAATTTACGTCCTCCAATGTTAAGTCATATCGGACGATGAATGAAATGGGTGAACTGATGCTCAAAGGCGTCCGGGGTCCATAGAGCTTAGATACCTGACATTCGTCTGTCACGATAAGAGAAAATCCCGAAGAAAAACCTTATCCAGGTAACTCACCCTGACCGAGATTCGAACTCGGGACCTCTTGAACGTAAGACAGACACGCTACCATCTACGCCACCGAGGCGGGCCCAAAGTGTTAAGCATTTCCATATATGGCACTTTTAAAAAAAATATGTAAACAGTACATTCTCACTATAATTATTCTGTGCGCTCTTTACCTTGCATCATTGAAGAAATTTGATTGCAGTGGCGTACTGTTTCCTCGACTACTTGGTAGATGACAGTCCTCTTCGGGCTTGAAAACATTTCTTCCGGTTCTGTGGAATCCATATCTGAATTGTTAAAAAAAACGAAATATTAAGTTCCTACTTTTAAGGTTCTAAAACGATTGTATTAAAATTGCCATAAAAGAATAAATGTTTGGAATAATGTATTCAACTATAAATCTTGAAATATTTGCAAGTACGCTTTGAATTCCTTACTTTCTGTGGTTACGAGATATTAAAACGCAACAAGCTTTAAATTTCGTTTTATGTCAAATAAACCTCTTTGTGGAATCAAATGCCTACAAAGGATTAACTACTTAATTGTGCAAACGTAAACCTTGAAATGTTTGCTTCTCACAGGTGCATACAAAGATATTAATTTATGGCTGGTATATAATTGTCATAGGCCGCGTCATGGCTGAGTGGTTAGACCCCTTGGCTCTCACCTAGGTGACCCGTGTTCGATCCCAGGCGACCATCATTCCACCAAGTGCTCCATGATTCTTCTCTTCATCATCCCAGGCGTTAGGCCGACCCCTCAACCCTGGTATCTTAAGTCAAATGCTTCGACTCCTTCGCTCTGAAGGAACCCGAAAGACTCCTAACCAGCATAAGGGAGACATAACAAAAATATAATTATTGTCTTTTTTACTTTCTCTATTACTTGCCTTTAGTATGTAAAGGTAGTATTCAATATAGGTGTTTCATATAAACACACGTTTATGACTCCCCCTAGATAACAATGCCTTTCGAAAATGTAAGCTTAGAGTACCAAACACTACAAAAAAGCGCAGAAAATCAAAAAAACGAAACTCACTGCATATTATAGACGCATAAATTAGCTAAAGTATTTCTAACCAACAAATAAAAATCATGTGTGGGGAAATGATCTTTTCTTTCTTTCATTTTGTTTTAAATGCTTCTATAATTCTTTTCAAGCATGCAAATAGACGTCGGAATATAAACTGAGACACTTAAGTGTTATATATTTCCAGTTTCTCAGGAGAGGGGATAGAGGCGTCCATTAATCAGAAGTGTGAAACATTACTGGGCAGTGGTGACATCTACCATGTTTTTGTTCAGGTAGTAGAACAACCCAGCTCTAATAAAGGTGAAGCATTAGAGGCAGCGCGTGACCAACCAACTAGAACGAATTACTAGCGGGACACCCTTCCAAAAAGGATATAACAGCCAAAAGGTAAAAAAGGACTCGGGACTAAAAAGATACTTCGTTATGTTTTGCGAATAAAAATAACGAACCACAAACTGCTCTGTGCTCGTAATTCTTTACCATTTTAGTTGTCTTTTTATTTTGGAGAGACTTATTCATAAAATGACAATGTTAATGCATGATATGTTAGCAGGTACAAACCAAGGGGCGTTACGGCTCTGAGAAAACATAAGAAGGTAGTTGCAAGAGTCTGCAGCCATGTCAAATGGATTTGGGTAGAGTAAAAGAGAAATATGACTGTCTTGTCAACAGTGAAATAAAAAGACATATTTAAGGTGATCATGGTAAAGTTAAGGTCCTAGAAGTATCACTGTGTAACATGTTGTGGAGCTGGAAAAGGCGTTTGATAGAGTATATTGGAACAGACTTGTGGTGATTCTGATGTAAAGTTGAACGTGGATTGGAAGTAGAAATTTACCGTAAGCTACCTGTATAAACAACTAATCAACATCAGGAAAGGAGAAAATATGTCAGAACAAAAATAACAGTCACTCTCTGTTCTACAGTCACTTCGAGAATATGTTAGACTGTTTCCACAACAGGCTAGGAGTAACAGTTGAGTGTAGCAAAAATGGGTATTAAAGTTGTTAATTTCCTAATACGTTCAACCCATATAGCAAAATATTTTATTACACGTTATTCAACATATCTTATAATAGTAAATTAATTTTCGTGGCATTATATGTCTACTTAATTTAAGAAAAATAGTTTACAGAAAATGAAAATCAACCAAAAATTGCTTACGTGATGGAAATGTAAAAAAAAAAAAAAAAAAAAAAAAAAAAAAAAAAAAAAAAAAAAAAAAAACATATTTTCCCTCAAATCTTCAATAAAACTTTGTGTAAATTATAACTTTTCCTGAAAAATATAATTAAGCGTGAAACATTTTAAGCCACTAAAAACCAGTCATGGATTAAATTATATAATTGAAAAATATAGTTGATGCTAATTAAACTCACTTCAAATTTGGTTAATGATACTGAAAGAGACAAACCTTTCTCTGGCTCGTTTTGCCCGCCCAAAATACACACCACATGGCGTTATTTAAGCTTTTCTGTCCTTGGAAATTAATTGTTCTTTCACATTGGCCGTGTGCACGCTAAAGTATGGAAAGATAGAGTCAGACTGAAAAATTCAATGCAATAGCCGGGATTTGTACCACGGATCTTCTGGTTTCCGTCCAGCCGCTCTATGCATTGAACTACTATGGCCAACGTGCTGATATGACATTAAATTCTCCAACTGACTCGTGTTTTTCCCGGTAAACCACTTAGAAGTTCTCATGTGTTTATGAGAACTCCTAAGTGGTTTGCCGGGAGAAACACGAGTCAGTTGGAGAATTTAATGGCATATCGGCATGTTGGCCATAGTAGCTTAATGGTTAGAGCGGCTGGACGGAAACCAGAATATCCGTGGTTCAAATCCCGGATATGGCATTGAATTTTTCAGTCTGACTCTATCTTTCCATTTTCTGTCCTTTTCCACATGTCTTAAAATATGTTGCACTTACATTATCCCCCCCCCCTTTCACTCTTGTACCAAATTGTTTTTAAAAAGTTCACACCAATAACAAAGTATATCTTGGAAGTATATAATGCATTTCACTTAATTTTTTTTTTTTAACCATACAGTTTACAGTTATTTAAAAGTCACCTAGAATGAGGACCTCTAAAGTCATTCTCAGAAAATTTAAGATACGCATTTGGCTTTTCATGTAAATATCTTAAGTGTATTTTTGAGAAAACCAAAATTTTTGGAAATGTTTATGTAAAAGCTAGTAGGGAATGGGCATATATTCTTAAATATCTTCGTGGTCAATCTTGCAAGGTGATGAACTAGAATGCCAGTTTGGTATTTAACGAACTCTCTTCTTTTACGCGTGCACACATACACGCTTATAGAGAGGGGGGGGGGTGATGGAGAATTTTCTAAAAATATTCCAGAAAACCTCTATTTGCTTTGAAATATCTTAATCAAATTGTTTGGGTGGAATACAATAATTTACTTAGTAGAGAAAGAAAAATTAGAACTAATGAATAACATGTACCATTATAGAAAGCTTGTAGTTGGCGGACGCACGTGAATTTTCCTTACGCAAGGCAATTTTGAGAGTTGTGGTACTTGCATCTTCTTGGAGTTTATGATAGATGATTAGAGTGTTAAGGTAACCTTGGGCGGACATACAGAGTAATTAGACTTGACGTCCCGGACCTTCCGTCGACCACTCACAGTAATTTCAAGATAACAGGAACAACAACGATATATGTGTACAAAACCCTTGCTGCTCCGAAACACGTGCAGTCGTCTGTTGCTGAAGAAAGAGAAGGCCTTTGAACATGCGGAGCCAATAATAACTTACATGTGATGTTTACTCCTACACAGTTTATATGTATTCTCCAAAAATTACGATTATAATAATATAACCTGGAAAATTGCCAAAATTTCTGAAAAATAGATTTTGTATTGTAGCAGTATTATGGTCTATTTGTGGTGCGAACGTTTGTCAACTACTTTAAAAAGTTCAGAAATAGTCTTAAAATTGTAATAAATAAAAATTATGACATAAAATTTTCAGGTTTTTGTAAAGGTTTGCATCGCTTACAAATTTTAAAATGCAATAAGTATAAACTTTTAAATTACTTCAAAAGTAATAAAACAATAATTTAAGGTGTATATTAAGTTCTTGTAAATTTAGAGGTGTTTTATAAAATATAGGTATTACAAATATGTAATAAAAATGTTGAATTAATTGCTTAAATAATATAGAGCTTTCAAATTTCTTAGGTTGGTTCCCTTAATGACAACAGTGTCCAAAATGATTTTTTTGTAATTCCTGCAGCGAAACAAACTCGAACGTTACATGTTTTTAATTGGACATGTGCCACTTTTCAACTGCAGCCATTAAGCACACATGAAGGTTTCCTGTCGGACGCCTTACGTTCTCACTTCAGACTTCATCACCTTAGCCCTGCTTATTAATCATCATAATTTTTCTCTTTTCTTTGACGCGAAACCTTAGCAAGAAGTCTCTTGTACTGAAGAACCTGATTACGAAGCAGCTTAAACGACTTGAGGCTTATTTCACATTGAATCTCAGGAAACTATTGGACCACGTAATTATAACCTTTATTTAAAGAATTACTGATGTGTAATTCCTTTGCATAAATCATAAAAATATTCTAGACAAAGTAATACGTATTACGTGACTAAATTAATTTATTTACACAAAGTTTAGGAATAGATGTAGGTCTAAAGAAATGACAGCAATAAACTCCTTGATTACTAAACCATTTCGTGATCGAAATAAAGCATGAAAAGATCCAAATAAGTAAACAGATAATTAAAAATGATGTTAAGTGAAATCTAAGCTCTAGTTGTCTCCTCCTTTGAATGTTTAACATGCCTTCAGAACTCTTAGATAAAGGGTAAATAAATTGGCTGAAATTATGCACATATGAGCCCAGGGTTCATTAATCTTAAAATCTGTATGACAGTGTTTCTAATGAATATGAGAAAAATCTCTAAACCGAGTTACAAATTCCGGCGCCACCATTGAGATGGGCATCTATTTCTGTCCAGAATGTGGCTAGAAAATGCTTCTCAGGTGTATAGCATGTGACTTTCTTGAGTGACAATTCATATTAACTATTAGCACATTTTGAATTGTACAACTTTTGTGTAAGGCAAGTTTATAACTAAATCTAACCATTCATACTTCTGGTTACTCTTACGTTTTTAAAACATGCTCGTAGAAGCAGCTGGTACCTGAAAACGAAAAGAAAATACTAAGTAATTCCGTTAAGAATCAAGCATAAACACTCCTTTTGTCCTTTATTTATTTCCGCTCTGAATTTCTACAAAGGAGATTGAAAATAAAGGCAAAATAAAATAATGAGTAAGTTTATATGTATTTTATAAAATTGAAACATAACGCTTTGAGCAACATTTTGTACACTTTAATTCATCCTTTTCAGAACCACAAACCTTGAAAAAAAAATATGTTAAAAAATTCGTCAAATCCTTTGTTAATTATCTTACTATAGTACATATGTAATAGTTGTTTTTAATGAATGGCTTGTAGTCCAATGATGTAGGAAACATTGGCTGCAATTGGTAAATGTAATTAAAAGTGTTTCAACACTCCGTAATCTAAACACGTATTCAAATGTCTTCCTAGTTATTAATATTAATAAGGCGTCTTCCCAACCGGAAAATGGCTGTCTAAATGTGACATATTTTAATTTAGTAATGACGTATTTTGCAGGTAAGAAGTGGCGGAGTTTGACGCCGCAGGACCGACGCCCATACGTGGAGGAGGCTGAAAGGCTGCGGGTAATTCACATGCAAGAGCATCCAAATTACAAGTACCGGCCTCGTCGGCGGAAACACAACAAGCGAGGCGGGCCGTCTCCTTCAGGCGTGCCATCTTCCGGAAACGGCGGCGGCGGTCCTTCAGGCGCCGTGGTTGCTACGCAACAGAATCGCCGCGCTTCCTCTTCATCCAGCACTCCCCATCACTTACAGCAATCATCGCCATCTCCACTACACCAGTTGCATCATCAACAGAAACTACACCAATCACAACAACTATCTTATCAGTCTTATCAACACCCCCATAACCTTGGTGGTTATTCCCCATTGTTACAACAGCATCAGGCTTATCAGCACATCTATACCAAAAATAACAGCGTGGTGAGCTCCCTGTATGGCTCCTCGCCCTATACTCCTATTATGCACACTCCAGAAGCATCGCCCACTGGAAGTCCTGAGCCCGATTCCCTTCGAATGGGCCTTAGTAATCGTATAAGTAACACTTCTTCCCCTTTGCTGCAACAGCCTAACCATCAACAACAGACACTGCAACAGGAAGAACAACAAACGCAACAGCAACATCAAGAGAGTCCTGAACAGGCTCAGCAACTTGCTGCAACAACTCAGCAGTCCTCAAGCCTTCATCATCAACAGTCACAACACGCTAATACAAGTCAAAATTCCTCCACAGCTACTGGTAATGCAAGTAGTTCATCTCTCATGGAAGACGTAAACGCAGCAGCACTTCCCACACCTGAGATGTCTCCCATGGACCAGGATAAGGATAACTTCCAGTTCAGTGGAGGCGGCACGAATAATAGCAGCAACAGCAGTAGTCACAGTAACACGAATAACATGGATGAGAAGACAAGGTCTTCTATGATCTCTGCTACGACGTCACAGTATCACGCCATTAACCTGTCCACTGCCACTACCTCAGCGACAGCAACCCCGTCAATATCCAGCTACACGCATCATCTTCCTCATCACCTTGCCTACCATCGGCCCTCTTCCTCTTCAACGTCCTCTCTCCTTGGCTACGGCAGCACGGCCAGTGGGGGCATTCTGCACCATCATCACCATCACCATCACCATCCACACCAACAGAATGCCATCACGGCCACTATGGGGTTGAGTAACGGTATGATGATGATGTGCACGAACCAAAGACTTCTGGACAGTTATGAGCACAGTGGACTGGTAACTGGCACCTTCTATCCTCCAGTGGCGACGTCGCAGGAGAGTCAACACCTCAGTGGGAGCAGTGGTTCCGGCAGCAGTAGTAGCAGTAGCAGTGCTACCAATCACCAGCTTTACACAACGGCAGGCAGCGCGTCTTCGTCGTCTTATATCGGTGGCAGTTCAGGGGCCGATGTATCTGGTAGTGGCGGCGTCTATGGAAGTGGTAGCAATACTGCCAGTGGACAAGGGTTGCCAACTTCTCCCAGCGGAAGTCACTACTCCAGCAACAGTCCGGTGGCTGCACCTTTGGCGTTGAGGGCAACTTCAGATGGCTATAGTGGTAAGTAGTCACTTAACTCGTATTTAGTGAAATAAGACCATCGTATTTATCAAAGCAAAAATTGAATATTGCAGTTTTAAATTTATTTAATCGAGTACAGACATATATATGTTACTGGAGAACATATTAACATCATTAAAATACACATTTCTAGGTATTTCAAGTCATCGGACGATGAATGATATTGGAGAAATCATACTCAAAATAGTTCAAGGTCAATAGAGCTTAGAGCTAACCCACATTTTTTCAGGATAGCGGAAAGCACAGGAAAACCCCTTATCCAGATAACTCACCCTGACCGAGATTCGAACTTGGGACCTTTTGAACTGGAGATAGACACGCTACTACAGTGCGATCCATATAAACCTGAACTATTTCTATAGGCCATAACTTTTGAACCAATAATAGAACACACGTGTAACTTTGGGAGAATATAGTACATAACTGGGAGATTACATTACACTATTTACATCTCAGAGAAATGTTGGAAAGTGTCCTCCACCAGCATCTATGGATCGTTTGTCCCATTTTCTTTGATACGACTGAAGACACTAAAGTTTATATGGGTATCTTCAAGAATTTATGGAGCAGCTGGATAATATCAAATTGTGAGGAGGTTATTTCCAGCAACATGGTGCAACGTGCCATACATCTAATGACACCATGGAACTTGTAACCAATTTCTTTGATAATCGAATAATCTCAAAAGGTTTGTGGACCCCCAGATCCCCTGACCTAACCTCACCGGATTTTTTCTTGTAGGGATATCTAAGAAATAGATGTACAAAAATAGGTCACGGACAATTGATGTTCTCGAGGTATCCATTCGAACCGAAATGAGTAACATTGGCGAGGATACTCTCCGTAAAACTTCAGAGAATATGGTGAGACGAGTGCAAACATGTATGACCTATTGAAATGGTCCAGGTTTATATGGATCGCACTATACTTACCCTACAGAGGCAGGCATTTCTAGGTTCAAAAGCAACTAGGTTCCAAATAACTCTTTCAATATAACAAAGTATGGATAGGTACAGTCAGACTGAAAATGCGATACCATAAGTCAAGATTTGAAACATGGATCTCCCGGTCTCCTTCCGGTTGCTCTTAACTATTAAGTTACCATGGAAACGTGCTAGCATGACACTCAATCTTCCAACTTATTTCGTATTTTTTGTTAAACCACTAAGAAATGTTGTATAAAACGAGATGCATACATTCTGTAGCGACTTACTATGCTGTAAGTACTTAAGTCCCAGGCTTCATTGTTTAACCACTATTTCGTTAATTTCCATAACCAATTATGATTATAATTAAGTTTTCAGTTTTAAAACAGAATAGAGTGTTTCAGTTTTTATATGTGAGCATACATGTTATAAAATCAAGTAAACCTTAGCAATTGGAAGTTATAATTCAATGTGCATAATACACATTTAGTATTTCTACAATTTAAAAAAATCTGTATATCTGAGATTCGAACCTTTGTAGGTCTAGCTGCTAAATATATGTCTATGATCGCTCGGCAATCAATACACATTTAGTAACGGAGACTCAATTATGAGTCAATAATGAAACACATTACAGTGTGCGAAAAAAGGAAGAACTTCCTATGTTAATATGCACGAAGTATATGAAACAACAGACAATTTGTGAACATTCTCATTATTATAATTATGAGATTATTCAATAGAGCAGAGCTAAGCGACACGTTCCGTGACTCCATTGTAAACTGGCGGTGGAAACGATGTGAACTTAGAAAAATATACGTCCTTTTTTTTTTTTCAAAGGATGTATATTACTAAATAAAGAATGGAAACATTAGGGGTAACTATAGTTAAGCTTTAGGAGAGGTAGGCAAGTGGGTGCTTGATGAGGCAGGCATATATATAAAAAAAGGAGAATTAAGACATCTGTGGCAGTAATACGATAAGAAAGTGTGGGTCCTTTGCCGCTGGTAGATTTACGGGCGGGTGGGATCTGATCTAGTCCCGGGTCACGATATCGCGGACCGCCCGCCTTGGCTGGCCAGGGGGAGGGTAGCGTCACGAATCGAACGAACATCTCCAGACGTGTGCCCTCAAGTCGACCCAATCGAAACCTCCTGCAAGTAAGTAGTCACTAGGGTAGTAATGATGACTGCTATTGGGCTGCAAACTGACCCAAGTCTCATTCCATTTTACTTGTACTCTCGCTGATGCTATACTAAACGAATTCTCAGCCAGTAAGTATTTTGTTTTCGCGTTTTTGGGTCATGGAACTAATGTCTAATATTTTATCATGGATCGTAAGCTGAAATAGCCAACTAGGATGGAAGATGTAAAAATGAAATTAGGTACAGGAAATTTGGGGGAAACTCTCCAAAAGAGAACATGGGTTAGAAAACACGGCCCGGGAATCGATACCACGACCTGTGGAATGCGGGCCTTAGCCAAACGCGCCCGCCTTGGTAGCGTAGATGTTAGCCTCACGTGCAAGAGGTCCCGAGTTCGAATCTCGGTGAGGATGAGTTACCTGGATAAGGTTTTCCCGGGGTTTTCCCTTATCCTTCAAGACGAATGTCGGGTAACTCTAAGCTCCATGGACCTCGGGCTCATATGAGCATCATTTCACCCATTTCATTCATCGTCCGATATGACTTAACGTTGGAGGACGTAAATTACAACAACAAAACAAAACAAAAACAAAAAGCCATCCGTTCGGTATTCTAGATGTAAGTTTAGTTTCTAGTACCTCCCTGAACATATGCCGTTGTGAGGAAATCCTGGGAAAACAAAACACACTCTGTAGAGGCGAGATTTTAGCCGCACACCTTCCTTTCACGAGTTCATCCTTAATAGCCTTGCAGCGATTGTCCGGAAATTTGTAATGCATTAAATTTATTATCGTAACGGCAAACTATAATAATAAGTAATTTCACAGCTCAGAATTAAGAATTTTCTTTCGCTTCTCCAACAATAAACCATAAAACTTTAAAATTCTTTAATTCACAACAGTCCAACTCCCACATAACAAACTTATCATTAAAAACAACGTTTTCTTCCAACACCATTCTATTTTATTTTCTCGAAGTTGCAACTGAGTGCTACAATTGCCGTTTAAGATCTGCAGATAGATGATTGACTTATACTGCAACAGTAACTGCGCAACATTTGTTCCAAGATTGCTATATAAACTGCCATCCAAACAGAAAAGTCACCAAATTGCCATTGCATGATCGGAGAAAATTTTCCACAAACAACTTAAGATTGTACATAATTACATAGAATGAAAGGTAAACAGCCCAGTTGTGCCATAGTTCTAAAAAGTAGGAGTAGCAATTTAAATAAAGCATACGCAAATCAAAAGAAGCAAGCAATTCTATTTATCCTGAGCAATCTAACTTCGTATTCCTTTCCAAGTTTTTGAATTGCAGTTGAAAATTCTAGAAAATAATGCTGTAAATGTATAATGCATATGTTTATGATCTCTAAATCCAGCACCTTTTCATGCTTTTCACAGAGTAATTAATACATTTCACTGCACTAATTGTTCTGTGACAGAAAAACCCAGATTTAGTTTAAAATGATTAAGTCCCAAAGCCTGCAGCTTTTAGAAGAATGTGTCAATGTATTTTTCTCTTTTCTTCATCTTTAGATGCTCGAAAATATTTTAATTTCACCACTTTTATGATTAAATTACAGCCATGAATTAAATGAGAATGTGCTGGCAAATGAAAAATCCCAAGAAAAGAAAGTTTAAGAAGTACATACTCGTATAACTCTAATTTAACACTGAATTATGACATAATGTAATTTAGAAAACATTTAGTACAGGTCATTCTTCGAGTTTTACCGCTCCTCTGTTGTTAATTTAACCCTGAAGATTTGCAACTCTTTTTAAGTTGATTAGTTTACTTTACTGTTGGCAAAATTTATTGGTTTTAATTTTTCTGCTATGTATTTACAGCCAGTAGAGGAAGTATTGTATCCCAGCAAAAATTTGATGTATAATTCATTTGAAATACACGTTCTGTGAACTCCCTGAACCCAAAAAGGACACTTTTATGAAAAGGTATTTTTTGTTAAAATAAGACCTGAAGAATACGGGTACTTTTGTTGTATCTTCTGTCTATTAACAGCATAATTGAAATGCTGGTTAAATGTTTGATTAAATACCAAACTTGCAATTTACATTTGCATCTTCCAAGCATGTGACGCGAAGATTTTAAAAAAGTCCCTTGCCAAACTATCCTTTATATGAAAATGTTTAAGTATGTTGTGTTTTCTTAAAAAAAATCATTAAAGTGAAAGATATTTAAGATATTTTGATGGGAAATGAAATGTAAATCTTGAATTTTTCTCTAAATTGGATCTGAAGTCCTCTTTATTCTGAATGACATTGCATACTGGTAAGAGATAAACAAAATTTTAAGGTATATAAAATCCAGATCTCTTTAAAGCACGCTTTTATATCAAATAAAAATGGTTACAGAGCTATTTATGAGATATTCCTTGTTAATGGTTTGATTTTTCTAATAGATTAAAACCTCGTTAACCGGACGTCCGAATAACCGCATCAGTTTTGGGGAAAAAATGTTTAGTGCAGTAAATAACTTGATTTACAGACGATAAATTGCTATGAATTCATTACACTCACCTCACCTGCTTGGGACAAGGTTGAAAGAGAAACTTTGATAAAGTCATGGAAAAAGTTGTGGCCTGGTGTGTGTGACTCGTTAAGATTGAAGAAGAAAAGAAGAAATGTGTGGAAGATGATTCTTTAGACATTTTAAAAAACGTCGATGGCTGTTCCGATGATGAAAAAGACACTGTCAGTGACGGAGGCTGTAAACTGCTCACAGAAGAAGGCATTATTGCATCATGCAGTGTTATTGAAAATGAAAATGAAGAGTATTCAGATTCAGACAGTGTTGATGAAACAGCTGTGGTTATGAGCCATGCAGAAACGTAGCAAACATATTTCGAGAGTCAAGCCGAAACATTGCCAAATGAACTTCTAATGTTAAAGCGGATGCTAGATCGCACTGCTCGTAAGTAATATGGTAAACTGAGACAGAAGAAGCACCTCCTGTTTACTACCGACTAGTTTGTAGTACAGTGCAAATACAGAGGCTATTACAGTACATACAGCATATATGTTTGTAGGTGAAAGTGTGCCGATACTTATTTCTAAACTACATTTAAAATATTTTGGTGATGTTGAACATGATATTCCTTTTCCCACATTCTCTGGATATCCCGGATTTTCGTTAACTCGAATAGGCCCTGGTTCCAGTTGAGATTCTGCTGTATCTATACTTTCCTTAAGAAGAAAGATGTTGCTACCAGGTATTGAAATACTTGACTGTCGCTTAAAGCTTACTATGTTCCCATTGTGTACCAATAAAGAATATTAAAATTGCAATTAACATGAAGTAGATAAAAATAATTGTAGAAGAGTAGAGAAACTCACGTGTCTACAGAAAATCAGATTTTCATTAAAGTTTTTTATAAAACTAGGCGTACACCAAGATATTTAAAACACTATGACATGCTTTAAATTACGTAATTAAAGTGGTTGTAATGTTTAACCCTTTAGTAGCTGAATTAACTTCCACTTTATGGGACAAATAATGAGTTAAGTATAATGAGGTATAGTCGAGATAGTATCAGAGACACAGTATGTGTTACTTGATTGATGGTTGTATCTTATTTCGTTTATAGAATGATCCGCTCATACTGTCTATATACATTGGGGATACAGATGTTATTGCCCCTTCTACACTACCGTTACAATACACAAATATTTTGCTCTACGAGCCAAAATATAAATTCCATCTTATTTATGCAAAAAGGGTAGCATTTGTCAGCAACATTTCAATTGCACATTATGCTCCCAAAATATAATAAATTATTATGATGCTAATTTTTCGTGCTAAGTATTAAAATGTAAATAATTAAGTGTGAATTTTAGGATGTTTGGCAATACACTAAACATTACTTAATGCCTATTGGTGTTCTAGAAACATTTATTTCCATATTCTTTTAAAGGACCTTACGCAGGTTTGATGCCATAGTGGTGTGTTTATGTCTGACGGACTATGGTACTTATGCCAGTATTGCACGGGGCTGGTTCGGCATGCCTTCGCGCTCTACTCCCAAGTGTAGCCTTCAAACACTGCCATTTGTCCATCGCTGTGCTTCTGCATCAATCTGCCGTTAGCGTTTATGGAGTGAGCGCCAGAAAATCTGTTTTAATAACAAATTTAAATGCAGCATTTTCTGCAAGAAGGAGCATAATTGCACAGTTTCTTTGAGGGAAACGCTTGTGGAGAAAAAGAAGTGACAATTTTATTATAGGTTATTGAGTTCTGGCTTCTTGTGCCTTAGAAACCATTAATTTAAGTTAAACGTTTACGATTTATGGCAGAATCGAAAGCTTAGGCAGGTTATTTCCTAAGAAAACTGACTGAAAAGAACAGGAGTTGAAACTGTTCTTCTCAGATCATTTGTGGCGTAAGCCAAAGATCGGTTGATTTATAAGTTCATATCATAAATAATATTTTAAAGTTGCAGTAGAGATAATAAAGTCTACGATAGCTTCTTCAAAGAAATATAGATCAAAATGTGTTTTTCAGTATGATAATCACTCTTTAATTAAAAAATGGCGACAATATTTCTATAAATGTAATTCGAGCATGTATTAAAACTTGACAGAATATTGATATGGTAATTAAAATATAGTTCTTATTAAACTGTAGTGTGACTCAATAAAATAGGATAGTAATTCATACTACCGTAGCTCAGTCGGTAGGGTGCCTGCTGCCTGCCGTGTGAGGGGTCCCGGGCTTGATTCCCGGCTGGGGTGAAGATTTTTCTCCACTCAAGATGATTCCCCATCTTCCGGAGAGTCTGGAAGTATGAATGAGAGTGCGAATGTGTGCGTGATCTAATGATTAAAACCCAACGAATACGAAATAGCACCTTCGATATGTTTCAAAGGAGAACGGTCGCCGATATGACCACTGCAGTTAATATAACAAATAAAAAAAAAGCTAAAATTATATGGGAATCCGAAGAAGACAAACAAAAGGAGACAGTTTAATTAAATGTAATGATTACGTATTAAAGAGAGTAGAAAGGTTTAAATAGACTTTAAGTAATAGTCTTGGGGTATTTTTTAAATTAAAATGAACAATTTCCCATGTAAGTTAAAGTTTGGAAAAAAGTTTTTCCTCAAAATCTCCATGCCACTTTCTTGGAATATATTTAATTTAAATACAAAGTTTGGTATTTATTCGGCATTTAGTTCGAGAAATGGTTCTAGTATCTACATATTTACTTATAGAAAGTGGAATACAGTAGGCTTAGATGATACTGAACTGTTTAAGAGCTTGCCGTATGTAATTCCTTTAAAACTCCTTCCAATTTGTGAAAAGTATAGTAAGTATTTAAAACTTTAAGCTAATAGCAAGGAATATCCTGAAAATTGTTATATTTACAAACAGGGGTATTAAAATTATTTATTATAACGAGATGTACAGTTTTGTGGCTAAAATTACAATTTTGTGGCTATTTATTACAGCTATACGAAAGTTATACAGGACTTCAGAGGCTATTCCCATAAAGTTCATGATACAATATCATTTTATATACCATGAAAATATTTTAAACACACGGCAATTAATTGAAATCCATTTTTGAGAATCATCATTATCATCATCCACAGGGTTTAAGCCTAAAAAGACTTGTTCCGGTCTCTAACATTGAAATGTTGTTGCAGCCATCTCTTCCTTGGCCTGCCAATGCTTCCTACTGGGCCGTTACCCCAACTATGTTCCGGTCGTTACAGACGGTTCTCAGTTAGGCAGCACTACGGGTTGCGCGTTCTTCATTAACGGTGAGGCTCACAAATTTCGCCTTCTGGACTCCACTTCAGTTTTCTCCGCAGAGCTGTATGCCATCTTCTATTTGCTCCTTTTTATTTGCAAGTTAGCTCCTGGCTCTTTTATCGTCTGCACTGACTCTCTAAGTGCTCTTCAGGCCTTGCAACAGCACACTGTGGCTCACACCCTTGTTTTAAAAATACAGGCCCAGATCTCGCAAATGCTCAGTCGCGGATACAATTTTGTTTTTACTTGGACCCCAGGCCATGCGGGGATTTCCGGGAACGAGGAGGCGGACGCGGCTGCTAAGTCCGCTTGCCGTTTGCCCCGGGGTTTAACAACTACGGTGCCATATCAGGATGTGCAACGTTTTTTCCGTCGCCAACTCCTATCTGCTTGGCAGCAATCCTAGACAGCTTTGGAAGGCACACAGCTCCGGGCGATAAAGGAGAGCGTACAACCCTGGCCAACTTCCTGCAGGGATAACCGGCGGGCCGAGGTGATACTCACCCGGCTGAGAATTGGGTACACGTGCGACTCATGGCCATCTGTTAAGTGGGGAACCGGCCCCTGTGTGTGCTCCGTGTGCAGTATGCCTCACTGTGCGGCATGTATTGCTCGATTGCCCGCAGTACGCCCGCGTTCGCCAGTCTTTGGGCTTAAGGACTAACTTGTTCGGTGTTTTAGGGGACGACCCAGTGGCCGTGGTCAAGGCACTGCTGTTTGTTGCGGAAATCGGTTTTAATAAACAAGTCTGACTTGGATTTTATATTTATTAATTTTAGAGCTTTTAAATCATTAGTACTGGGATGAGTTTTTTATGTACTTTTAATAGTTGAGTGATTTTATTTTATTTTACCTTTTTAGCTTAATTAGTGTAGCTTTTGGGTTTTAGTGTTGACTTCGGGCATAAATGACCTTGTTGTCGACGGGCCCTAAAACACCACACACTCACTCACGCTTCCTTTCCCTTTGGCATTACAATTCGTCAACAATTTTGGTACGCGATGACTGTCCGTTATTTCCACATTCTCTTTCATTTATCTCCTGTATTAAATTAAATATACCAAATTCTGTACTTCTGTCAGCATTTCTCTTTCTATCAAATAGTGTGTAATCGTTATTTTAAAATGGTTTTATAAACTTGTCTGCCATTTTGAGATAGCATCGTGCATGTATATATTAAACAGCAGTGGCCAAAGCGGCCAACTTTGTCTAACTCCTTTGTCAATTTGTTATTGTTCTTTCTTATTTAATAACTATCATTATTGCTATTAAATGTTGAGATACACCTTTTTCTTTCATAGCATGCCATAGTTTGGTTTTACTCTGCCAAAGGCCTTTTCGAAATCAACAAAGGCCATATGTTGCACTCAATATGTTTCTCAATTATTTCACTGATACTAACTACCCATTTTGGGGGCAATTGAAATGCTCTCTGTCAAGGTTAGTTTGGAATGCCGTCCCCTCCCCTTCTGTACTTCAATTTTGAAATCCTTATGTCGCATTCTTAGAATATGCTAAAATAAACATCTAGTCTAGTATTTATTCGAATTCTGGTTTTGAATTAACTGTTCTTACACACAAAGTTCATTCTCTAAAACTTTCTTTTTTCAGGCATTCTTAAAATATGTTTTAGGTGAAATCCTGGTATTGAACTTTTAGGCCGAACACATTTCTTCCTCTGTTTACTCTAAGCAGAGAAAGTTAAAAGTATCACAGTACTTTTATGGCATATTACTTCGTGTTTTCGAAATGCTCATATTTTATGTACTGCGATATAGTAAATCAAATGTCTACACAATCAGAATGTCAAACCAAAAGGCAAGAAGGTTACGTACCGAACTAACCACGTTTTCCGAACTGATAAGCCACATCATGGAGAAAATCAAGCACATTACGTCATTACCAATAGTATAAACCTACTTATTTCAAACGGAAAAAATTCACCCATAAATACAGTACTTTGGGCTGGTGAAAGTTTAGACCATATCTGTGGAAGTCGCGATGCCCTTAGAAATAACCTATACAACGTTGTGCTCACATTTTCTCTTGCAACCGGTTCCTGCTCGGAAAGCAATTAAATAATTTGTGTTAGTCACAGTGTCAGCCGGCGCTCTAATTTCATATCGTACCCCAGAGAGATCATTAAGTGTGAGCACCGCCCTGTCCGTTTCGGCGTTGACTTCCTCCTTCTTGCTGACAGCATCATCGGTCATCATCCAGCCCTGTTTAATTGAAAAACTCGATTAATCGATATCAAAAATAAACCTGTAATTTCTAACCATAGCAATTACCCTGTAGTAAGTGAAAATGTTCAAGAAAAGTTTAAAGATTGCATCGCAGAAATTTAATTAAAGCTTAAGGTGTCTAGTTTCAGGCAAGTTTTGAACATTTTTCTGGTGATTTTGTTAATACGGAAGGTTTCCTTTTTAGATTCTCTCGAGATATGCTGGAAAGGAATGTTTAACTTCTCTGCTACATTAAGTGGAGGAATATCATACTTCACCAAAAATTTGTACCGATATTTCATTTCCTAACCTCCCCAAAGAAAAAAACATGAAAAGCATTAGAAAAAGGTCTGTGTGTATGTCTATCTGTATGCCTTTGAACAGCATAGATCAAAACGAAATGTCAGTTAAATACCACATATTATCTTTGATACTTATGTCCCTGACGAGGCACCCTCCGGGGCGGATAGTTGAGTTGAGGAGATGAGAAGAGTGGCCGGAGTTGAGGACAGAGAGAGTACATCCCTAACACTTACAGATAGAAACCTCGATGGTGGCTTGAAAAACCGTTCTTCTCTCCCAATCCGGAGAATGACAGAGAATAAATTCCCTTCCCTGTAACTCCCGCTGACTGGAACCCTGAAATACCCAACCGATAAAAATGAAGTGAAATTAGAAAATGGAGAGACAGTAAATTAAGTTCAGCATCTTCCAGAGTTGCGACATCAGCTTCAAGATATCCCGATCTGCTTTTTACATGAAAAAGTTTCCAACATTTTGGTTTTTTTTTAAATGTATACAATGGCATGGGAAAATTTTCTTAAAAATTGTTGTGTCACATTCTTGAAATAATCTAAATTTAAATACTAAGTGCGATATTTAAATTTCTGAGCTGAGATGCACTTTTCTTAATTCAAGGGGTTTCAAAATTAATTCCACTGAAATAGTATAGAAACTATGGAGGAATCAAAACCACCTTTAGCTACGTGGTAGAGCAAATAAGCAGAATCTAAACTGCTATTAATTCCTGGGCATGTTAACCACATTTAATTTTAAAACCATAAGGCAGGCTCCCAAGAAGAATTAAATTACTTGGCCTTAAAAAAGAAGAGCGATAAAAGTTGATTACATTTGTTTGACCAGAAAAACCATCTAACACGCACGCATCCACCAATATCTGCATTCCACTGCAAATTACGTAGCTTGAATCATAACGGTGAGAGTAGCCACGCCAATATCTTTAATAACCAGATTAAAGTTGTTCATGGCCTACGACCTTTCTGCTTCATTCTTCCTTTTTTAAAAACTCGGTTGTCAAGGTTACATCGCTAAGCCCTGAAATAGCAAAGTATTTGTATAAAAGTGTTTAAGAAAGATGTATATCGAATTTTCGGAGAATTTTAATAACACTAGCAGTTCAAAATATTATACATAGGAGACCTTTATCCAAATCTTAATGAAACTTCTTAGCATGCATCGAGATATCAGGCATTAAAACTGTTTTCAGCACACATTTTCAGTTTCTGGTAGTTTTGAGGTTAGAGAATGATAATAGCCTACCTCAATGGAGTGAAGGTGGCACATCTGCCTCACACTCAAGAGATCCCAAGTTCCAAGTAACTGGAAAAGATTTTCTACGAGATTTCCCCTTATTCTGATAACTCTAAGTTCTGTGGACCTCGGACTCATTTGAGCATCATTTGGCTCATTTGACTCATCATCCCGTACGACCTAACCGATTTAAAAACGTTAAATTGTAAAAAAGGCTCGAAGTAATAATTTTCTGACAATAAACACCAGTTTAAAATATCAACTAAATTACCTCAGAAATATAAGCAAGAAGAGGATTTGGAAGATAATTCCAATGAAAGAATGGTGTTATTTTTAAAAAGGTTTAGTATATTCATGAAGTAATTTATGTGTTATATTATACAAATTAGATATTGTATCACTTCTTTTATATTCTGAGTTCGAGTCGCCAAATATTTATAGCTTCTACCAACCATTAAAGAACAGAACAATGTGTAGCAATTGGCTTCTTAGATTCCTAGTTGAACTAAACTAAATATTGTACGAATAAAAGTAAATGCAAACGAAAGAAAAAGCACTTCAGTGATAAGGTTAGGAGACACATGCTTGAACACTATCGAATATGTTCGATTCTGATCGATAATTGAAGCATCAACGAGACCTTTCATTGTCTAGAACTGCCGTGTGTACCAACTTGCTGGGTTCCATAGACTAACTCAACGTACGAGTACTAACTTCTCAGTCTAGAGGTTTGGTTAGGGCTGGGAATTGCTATTTTCATTTATTCGCCTGCCCAAAGTTCAGAAGTATGAATATAGCCATGAGCAGAATGTTTTCCTAGCAACACTGCATGAAAATAAATATTAGTCCTGTCAAAGGCCCTGATTTGACCATAGAAGTTAAAAGATGTTACACAAATGAAACTGTAAAAATGGTGTTCTTTATTCTAAATGAATTTCATATAACTTATGGTGCTGGTAAACCATAAGATACAAGTATTTACCATACCAAAACATAGCTTTCGTTAAAAAATTAATATACCTGGAAATTAATTGTTCTTTCACACTGGCCGAGTGTAGGCTAAAGTATGGATAGATAGAGTCAGACTGAAAAATTCAATGACATAGCCGGGATTTAAACCACGGTTTAATGTCATGTCGGCATGTTGGCCATAGTAGCTCAAGGGTTAGAGCGGCTGGATGGCAACCAGAAGATCCGTGGTTCAAATCCCGGCTATGGCAATTAATTTTTCAGTCTGACTCTTATCTTTCCACACTTTAGCCTACACACGGCCAGTGTGAAAGAACAATTAATTTCCATTAATTGACCTAATAGTGGTTAACTATAAAACCCGGGCCTTAAAGTACTTACATGTTGTAAGTCGCCATTATAAAGTAGTTGTCTCATGTGTTTATGAGAACTAACTCCTAAGTGGTTTACCGGGAGAAACACGAGTCAGTCGGAGAATTTAATGTCATGTCGGCATGTTGGTCGTAGTAGCTCAAGGGTTAGAGCGGCAAACTGAAGATCCCGTGGTTCAAATCCCGGCTATGGTATTGAATTTTTCAGTCTGACTCTATCTTTCCATGAACATGCCTATATCTCATAGACTTCAGAATATCCAATCCCCCTGTGGTGCCTTGTGGAATATAAAATGGCGTTAAAGACTACTACATAAAATGGAAAAATAAGCAAATCGTTCACGCTCCAATCATGAAAACTATTCCACTTATAGCATTTGTACATGTAGTAAGAATAAAAATGAAAAACGACACTTAAAAGGAACCTTAGATTATTAAATGTAATGTATTTAATTGCATTTCTAAGAGCCGAAGAGGTGTAGAATGGAGCTCAGATTATTGTTCTATCCCTAAAAATTAGTTTTGATACGTTGTCTATTCTTTACAAATTTATGCAATCCCTGTATGAATCTTAAAAGAATGATTATTTTGCATTATTCACGTTCCATTTTTGTATAATGTTAAATTAAATAATAGACTTGGTCATATTAAGGAACGTAGAACACCGTTGCTGGCATAATTGTGTGTAAATTTTTGTTACTAATGAATCCATGCGAAAAACAAAATCGCATATGATCTTTTATAGCACTGCATGCATGCAATAGCGAATATTTCTAAACAGTTAATTTTACAGAAGAATTTATAGTATACTCCAATATATATCTGCACAGGAAGCTTCTGTCTCCCTCTTAGGGTTTATTAGTTAGAAATAATCCGTTGAGAAAATGTACAACATACCTTTTATTAGTCTTACAAATATCTTAAAAAATAATTTAATCAAAACTAATAGAAATAACTAAAATAATTCCATTTTCAGTGTAGTTTGAGTTGCAAGAATTTTCTTAAACGCCTTACCTGTCATGAGTAAACATTTCTCAGATATGAAATTTGGTTATAATTTCTCAGATATGAAATTTGGGTAAAATATTAGAATATCACTTACTCTGTTTATATTTAAAGTAGAGAAACTAAAAACATATAAAATTTAATCTATGGCGCCTTGTATAGAAACAATCCTAAAAATCACACAACTATTTCTTTTAACTAAATGAGTATGTTGCTTTTAAATTCTGTAAACTTTCAGAATAACGAACTGTTAATTAAAATAATTGAAGGCTGGCTTGTGCAAAAGGAAGAATAACATATTTCGATGTGAGTTTGGGGAGTATCTTTTACAAAATCAGAAGAAAGGATTAAAGGAGTGAAGCAAAAGTGATTTAAAACATTTTAAACATCTTAATAATGTACAGTTGACTGGTGTTAGCAGTCTGTTAAACTAAACACACTATAACTGAAGGAAATATTTACTTAACGTATCAGTCATGCCAAGAATCAAGTACAGTGCGATCTTTATAACCTGAATCATTTCAGTGGGCCAATAATAGGACACACGTGCAACTTTGGGAGAATATAATACACAATTGGTAGATTACATTACACTATTTACATCTCATAAAAAAAATTTGGAAGTGTCCTCCAACAGCATCTATACATGTCTGCACTCGTCTCACCATATTCTCTGAAGTTTTACGGAGAGTACGCTCGCCAATGTTACTTATTTCGGTTCGAATGGATTCCTTGAGAACATCAATTATCCGTGGCCTATTCTTGTATACTCCATTTTTAGATATCCCCACAAGAAAAAATCCTGTGAAGTTAGGTCAGGGGAACTATGGGGCCACAGACCTTTTGAGATTATTCGATTATCAAAGAAACTGGTTCCATGTTCCATGGTGTCATTAGATCTATGGCACGTTGGTCCATCTTGCTGGAAATAACCTTTTCTCAATTCGATATCATCTCCGAAAAACTCCAGAGAATATGGTGAGACGAGTACAAACATGTATAGATGCTGCATTTTCTCTGAGATGTAAACAATGTAATTCAATCTCTCAATTGTTTATTATATTCTCCCAACGTGTCCTATTATTGGTTCAAAAGTTATGGCCTATTGAAATGGTACAGGTTTATATGGATCACACTACATAATATGGCGGCATATTATAGATTTGAAAATGAAATTTAAGAAGTGTGTGAAAGTAGCCGTAGTGTAAGTTCATTACATTTCAGAATCAATTATTTACTTCCTATATTAATCAAGATTGCCTTTTTATACGAATTTCACATGCATTATTGAATATATACAACACACTTTTTAGATTGGCAACCCTGAAAACAGCAGCATCAACTTACGTTCATGGCAGCGTTTCCTACAATAACAAGAACACTTACTATCATGGAAGAATGTATTATAATACTTATCAGCAAGAATCATGAATGCAAAGATTCCCAACATATACGACATTTGAGTTACGACAGTAATTAGAAAGCTTCTAATTAGAAAGTTGCTCTTATGGAGGCAATAATTTCAAAATTATTCTCCTTTAAACAAGAAGGGAGCCAAGTATAGCTAAAATAGTTATTGCGCGGCACGTGCAGATTTCATCAATTTCAGCAACAATACCTAAATGTCTAGAACAACTTTCCTATTTTGGTAGCTTATCGCTCTCCATATTCTTCTTTACAGAGCTTCCTTTCGCGGATAATATTTAGATCAACGGCAAAGAGATGTCTGCTGTTCTTTGTAAGTGAATTTCTCGTTCAATTCTCTCTTAACTGCTTAAACGTTAATACGAGTTCAATTAATTTTTATTGCATTCATTCCTTAACTGACTCTGGCCTTTCACCACAATTAATCTTAATTCATAACAGCTTTATAACATCGAACTAAAGAATTACTCTTCAAATTGAAAACAAGTGCCTTATATGCTCTACTTTCTCGTTTAGGTAGGTACATAGAGGAAGTAAATATACTTCAATGAAATAATTCCTTATGGGTCTTAACGTAGACATTTCTTTAAGACTTTTGAACCCAGAACGTCTCCCTTTCAAATAGCTTAGATTTAATAGCCAATAACAGAGCAACAAAATTAGAATCAAGAACTTCTTTCAACGACATGAATAGTTTTATTAATGTTAATCACGTTAAGTCCTTACTGTCACTACCACTTACCTATAGGAGGCTTAGGAAGCCCTGTTCCCCCCCCCCCCCCGAGGTTGAATTCAGTTTTTGACAGTATTTTTAAAACTATTCCATTTAGATCAAGTATAATAATCTGAGCCATAACTAGCATATTATTTTTATTTATTCTTACAATTGGATTATATCATGAACGTTCCATGAAAGCAACTACATTGTTTGAGACTGATTCTTATCAGAACTGTATATTCACTACTTCAGTGTTCTAAAAGAATGGCTTCTAAGAATACAAAGCAAGATTTTTAAGCTGTTTTTCTTCATCGCAGATAATACTTGTAAAAAATTGTTAGCTTTTATACTCTTAACATCCAAATATTTACATTAAATTACTCTCAATTAAAAAAATCAAATTATTACTGATATGCTAACCATTTTATAGATACTGTCTCATAAGTAAAGTCTTTTTTAATAAAAATAATTATTTTAAATGTGTTCTGACAAACAACTAACTAATTTTCAAAGTATAGATCATTATATTCTATAGTCTTTGAGCCATATTTCAGCGAGGCATACTATCCCACGATGGTACCTGGTGTTTGATGTGAAGAATTCGCTGACAGCCACTAGCATTGCTTCAATGTTGTCAAAATTTCTTCAACGTAGAAAATGGCCATGGATCGAAAAAGATGACAATCTGATGGTGCGAGATCAGGGCTGTATGCTGAGTGTGGTAGCAGTTCGATTCCTCTTAATTCTTGAATTGTTTTTCATGATTCGTGCAGTATGCGATGTTATATTGTCCTGTTGCAACAGAACTCTCTTTCGGTTAACTAATGCTAGGTATCTGGTCTTAAAATGTCATGAATTCGTTCTAGTTGAAAATAAAGATCAGCATCAATCGCCTTTCTGTTTGGAAGAAACTCCCAGTGAATCACACCTTCAAAATTCCACCAGACACACATTACTTTGGGACCGAACTTATTTTTAAACGATGACCATGGCAGGTTGGCCACAGTTTCGAAGTATCAGGCTTCCGGTAATAAGCCCATTTTTTCATCACAAGTGACAATTCTTCTGACAATCATGGGATTACGGATAAGCTGACCACAGATATCCACTCTACTCTCAGCCTGTTTGTGTGTCAGTTCATGAGATACAGATCTACAGCTTTTGTATAATCTTCCAATTGTCTTAATGTGGCGATGTATGGCATCTTCTGATGCACCAAGCTCTTCTAAAGGCCAACGGGTACTTTTTGCGGATTTTGTCGCAAAACTTGGTATGTATCCTCAATATTCCATACTGTAGGTTTTCCATAAATCTTTGTGTGTTTGTGCATTTGTCTCCATTGTTGAAACGTTGGAACCATCGTTGTACCACACGCTTACTAACGAATTCTCCTTCCACTTCACATATTCTTCGAGCTGCGGCTTCATAATATAGTTTCCGGTAGTGTTTTAGGACTCTTAAGTGCAGACTTTAACTCCATTTCGTGGTTGTTTATTAACAACTGAAGACTGATACATGCTTGCAGTGTACGTAGCACTAGCCATGACATACTGTAAATAGCACTGCTAAAACTAAAGAAGCTTAATAAATTTTCCTAAGCACTAAAATAAAAAAGACGACTTAGCTTATGAGACTATGATACACGCACGCTCGCGTTACTCTGTGTTTGTGTGTGAACTGCTAATTAAAAAGACAGAAAGTTGGTATTTAATATTAGAAGTAAAGCCAAAACCAAATTGTGTATCTCCTTTAAGAACAAGGGAAATAAGGAAATGCAGTAGCTTTTATCTTACATTCAATTTTGTTCTCTTTGCATGGCCAAGAGATAAAAAATGCCAACTTCCTGTTCAGCAGAATTATACCAATATAAAGGCTATCTTGGAAATAGCTTCTAAAATTTGTATTTAATATAAGTTCTTTGCTTTAACGAGATCTGCATTTTCGTATAGTAAGATTTATCTCTTAATTCAGAATGAAGAGCACTTCATAGTATAGAAAATTCAGTATATGCAGTAGAGAGTAGTTTGATGCACACAGCTGCGCAAGCGCGTACACATACGCACATACCTACACTTTTTTTACAAAGGTTTTTGTTTATTAAATAGAAAGTTCTAATGAAATACTTCAGGAATTCCTGTACTTACTGCAAAAAATCGAATAAGCGTTCTTAAGTATAGTTTAATAAAACCATTTGTAAAGTAAAGTGATATTAATGTTGTCCATTCATTTTTAAATCATTTTTATTAGCTCGCTTTCTTCTCCCCCTGTCCGCTACCAAGTTTGCTGTCTATTTTGAATTAACCTTACGATAAGATAGAGACGTGAAATTTTAAACTTAGCTCAGAAGTGGATGACAATGAAATATGACCCCAATATATCTCCTTTTATGTATAAAACTTTTCAAAAATTTTGGTTTTCCTAAAAATGGCTCAAACTACTACTACTTCTTCTTTAACTTCCCTAGTTGTACCGCTATCGTGGTGTTAGGGGATTTTTGTTCCTCTATCTCTTTTAAGGTCGGGCCTAAGGAACCGAAGCTTTGGATGCTATCGAGAACTAGGATAGGTGATCAGCCCAATGCCTGGTGTGAAGGTGAAGGAAGTGAATGATATATATGAGGGCGAGATGAGTGTTAGGAAAGATGATGGAGCAATTGACAGAATGCTGACAGGGGAAACCGAAGGACCATTTTGTCCACCACAAATCTTATTTTGCGGTTGCCTGGGATCGAATCCGGGCCACCTTGTAAGAGCCAAGCGGTCTAACCACTCAGCCATGGCGCGACTCTAAAAATGGCTCAAATTATTTTGAATAAAGTCCATACTTTTATAATATTTTCATGGGAAAATGCAATATATATCTTAAATTTTCGAGGTATAGCTCTAGTTGAGTAAATTGAGGGCACAACTAATATCTTTTGCAGTGCAATAAAATTGTTCATGACCTAGGAACTATTTATCCATCAATTATTATTTGTTGCATTCGCTCTGCATTTTTTCATTTTAAATCTTAAACGTATTTTCATAGTTATTAAAACTTTATAGTCACAAATTTTCAAAACGACGTAATGTGGTTAGGGTTGGGAGTATGTATGGAACTTGTGGAAATTATGTATGCCTTGTGGTGCATTTTAAGGACGTGATATGTAAAAAATTATTCAAAATTTATTATTTTTAATTTCTTTAATATATTTAATTAATATTGATTTTTTTTTGTTGAACAAATTTTAATAATACTTTTTTTTTCAATTTAGTTTTATTATCAGTATTTAAGGCATTACGTGCTTTACTCCACCTCATTACAGGTGGAGGAAAAGGGAAGAGACTTGGAGGGATGGGAGAAAATGGGGTAGATGTTGACAGAGGGAGGAAAACAGCCAACAACGAGAGTGGGGCTGCGGGTCGTGCTAGCAGCATATTTACAGCATGACGAAAGGCTCAGTACCCACCGACCTCGAACCACTCAGCAAATCGCCCCACCCGAGCACCAGTATCGACTAATAGGATTAACTCTTGTAATTCCAGGGTTCGCATAATTTGCTCTTAATTTACGAGAAACAAATTAAAAAGGATATTAGAAAGAAAGGAAAACAAATGCGGCTAACTTACATTAACTTATATCGCTCTCCTCGTGAGACGGTTTTAATTAAATTCCAGAAAATCCACGCCCATCCGACTACAGTAGAACCGGTTAAACCTTACATCACTCTTTCACTAACTCACATGCGAGCCAGTCCAGAAACTAAAACTAAAAATTACTATAATACAATGTTAATGAACGACCACATTCTCGCACCTTCGCAATGCATTTTCTGCCCGGTTGTATCCTAACTCAATAAAGCAAGTTTTATGGAACACGTTTACTTACATCAAATAATGGGAAAGCGCTAACAACAGTAATTCCAGTGTTTCATTTTCTTACACGAGCTGTTTTTTTCCATAATGGTAATAAACTGGACTCAAGCCTTTTACTTCATTTGCGAAGAGCAAAGAAAAATGTGTGAACGGCGGCTTTATTGCAAAGTGTAATATAAATTATCTTTGTTTTTAATCTCATGTTTTCCTAGTAGTTTGTAATTAAAGCTTATAACCTGCTTTTGAGGAATGCGTAGTTGATGTTTCAACGTTCATAAATGACTACCAACACACATTGTCAAAATATAGCTTCAAATAATTCAATTAAGGGTAACCAAGCAAGTGATAGCGCAGGTGATATCCATTCGGAAGGTTGTAGGTTCCATCTCCGCCGACGGCACCTGTGGTTTCCCCCTTGAATGCTGCGCTGCACATCCCAGGTCCGACCGATTCCCTCCCAAAATGAGATTCTCGTTAACTCGCAAAAAAGGGTACAGTTATTTTCCCTCCCAGTTTTCTACTATTCAAATAAAGTGTACTCCGATTCCCTCTATGGCTTAACCGTTCGATTACCCTTGGTCTGTTTAAACACACTTTTCATTAATCAGTTAATCGTGTACACTTTGGTCCCAAAAATATTCTTGTGGTGATTTATTTGCTTTCAAGGAAAGTTGGTGTAATTTATTACACGTGTGAATACGTTTTTAGTCGTTTTTAAATTATAAACGTTACGAAATGTATTTTAAAGCATAACCAGAACAGATTCTAGGTATCATTAATATGACATCTTCAAAGTTTGGAGCCTTTATGGCATTGACTGAATAGATTTTTCCGTACACAAAGTTCAATGTCAATGATACCACACATAAACAGTTCTTTCAATCAGTTCTCTCGTACTAATGCAATTATATTTAGTACGTTTTGAAGATATTATAGACAGAAAATTTTCAGTTAGGTTCATATTAGGTGAATTTTTTGGCACCGTAATGTGTCAATGCCCAAAACTGAAACACCAGCTTGACAATCCTTACTTGACAGCATTATCATCTTGGTAAATGAAAAGTCCAAGGTTAGAACCTCAAGAATGTTCACTTCAGTATTTTTGGAAGCTAAGTTCGTAGTTCCCTAGTAGAATTACTTACTTGCCTCTTTCACTTATGATTTTTTTCCACGTTTGTCATTGTCAATCACACATCCGTCTACTCTCCAGCGCACTGCTAAATTGAATGAACAGGCGTACTACCAAGGCCAAGAACATAGTAGGCGATGGAATCGATTGTTTTTCTTACTATCGACATGAATACAGTTACTACTAACACAAAAACTAAGGACATAGTCGCGTGCAGGAGGAAATCGGAATTTTTAATTCCAGCAATACCTTTCTGGCGCGGAGGGAATTGGCGCTTTGACAATTATTGCTTCGGAGGGAATTGAGGAGAAAATATTGACTGTGGGAGGCACTCGATAGTCATCCACATCCTTTCCTGTCTACCATTTTCTGTTCCTGTCGGTACCTTTCACATTCATTTCAGGGTTGAAGGACCAAGCGATATGTTTGGCGAGTTGAATGTTATCTGACCAAATTTTAGCTATGGGTATTCCATACAATCAAGTTATTTATTTTATGACTTATTTTCTTTCCGAAGTGAGTTTATTGCATAACAAATAACTAATATAATTTTAAAAAAAATCATTTTTAACTGAACATTCAACACAGTTATAGCATAAATAGATTACTTCTTGTTATTCTTGTCATATTCTGCAGTTATTCACCTAGATATCCCACTTGTATATATTTCTTTCAGCTCTGCTTTTATATATCGACAAAATTTCTGTCTTTGATTTAAGCAAAATACCAACATTACTCTAACATGAGTATAATGGAAATATTTTAAATTCACAAGGTAAATTTAATAGCAGCGAAATGAAAAAGAAATGGTGCTATATTCACATCTTCTTATCCACTGACATTTCTTTTTATGTTCTTTACAAATTCAAATTACTATCAAAATAATGCAACCGAAGAACTGACAAGCAAACTAAGGCAAGGTGTGTAAGATTCGTGCCACATAGGTATATCACTTTTGGAAAGAGAGCATCGTGTCATTCACTTTGAAATGTTAACAAAATATTTGGAGTTTAGTCGTAAATGCTATATGTTATTTTTCAATATAATGGTCACTGTATAAACTATTTTATAGTATTCATTCCTCTTCTCTCTACTACATCGTGAACCGGAAGTATGCAGATCAAGTCCCTCCAGGACCGACTGATCTTCATGACTGAGGCCTGCCCCAGGTTTTACTCAGATCTCATAACCGATGGATGCCGAAGACATTTTATATCTTGTAGCGCCATTGTAGTGTTCATCCCCTGTAATATTATTAAGAAAATGCCAATTAAGACAAGTTTTTGTTTATATCACAGCAATTTTCCAACTTTTAATTCACATCCAAATACTCACCAACTCTTTTGTACTGAAACCCTGTTTGTATTCCTCAATTTTGAAGACATTTATTTAACGAAATTAAAGAAAGTTTGTCGTGGTTGGACAAGTATTATTTCATATTGTGCTACTAATTAAATTTAAAAGTATTTCTTCCTGTGTGGTGTATTATATATAACATACCAACTACAGCAGTGCCCGCCTCTGTAGCGTGTCTGCCTCACGTTCGAGAGGTTCCGAGTTCTAATCTCGGTTAGGGTTGACTTATCTGGGTAAAGTTTTTTCCCTAATCCTGAAACAGAATGTCAAGAAACTCTTAAGTTCTGGACACATTTAAGCATTATTTTACGCATTTCGTTCATCGATCAATATGACTTAACGTTGAATAAAAGAACTGCAGCTCCTTTCGGTGTTGTAGTTGTTGTGCTAGGATTCAATCGTTTTCATATAACTATATTGAAAGACACATAATTTCTAATAATAATTAATGGTATAGTAAGTAAAGTATAATAAAGTAAACTTTTATATACCCATTATTTCCTTACCTTTATTCAACAAAAAAAAAATATTTTCAGTTTTTAGCTACTCATAAGAACTGTTTTCTGTATTTTGATTCTGCTATGTGAAGGTTCAGAAATGCAGCGTATTTGCTGGATAACTAAATCGTTTGCATCACTGCTCACGTACATTACCTTTCTAAAACATTGTCATGAACGCCCTTCAACCATCTTTGTTCTCTGATGACTCTTCGCCAAACATTTTCTGAAGTGCATTCGAAAGTATGTAATTGCATAGGTAATAAGCAGACAAATGCTGTTTATTTTTCAGGTGGAGTCATCATGTCAGACGATCATCAAGGCCGCACCAGCTACCACCACCATAACGTCGTGACGTCACACTCGCCTCACTCGCACCAGGTGCCTTACGTGAGCCAGTCCGAAGAGGAAGACCTGATACTGGACGATGCCACAGACGGAGGCGTGGACACTAATGAGTTCGACAAGTATCTCAAGTACTCCGGACAACACCAGACCTCCCACGAGTCCAACACTTCCAATGATGAGACGGTAGCCAGTTCTATGCAGATGGACTCAAATCACAACTATCACCACCATCACCAGCAGCAGCACCACCACCATATCCTGACCTCCAGCAATCACCAGCATCCTCAGGCTCATCACCACCATCATCAGCTTCAGTCGCATGCGTACTACAACCATGCGGCAGCAATGGAGTCGGTGATGTTGGGCGGTACTGCCAAGATGACGTCGGAGACTATTCACATACACCAGCAGAGTTTGGGTTATGGACCTCAAGATGTGCCTCAGGTACCTCAGTGCGACTACAGCGATCAACAGCAGATCAAGACCGAGGATGACTTCAGTGTCATTCTCGCTGACGTGAGGAAAACTTGCTACAGCAGTTGATCCCCATATCTAACGAATGTACTTCGTAGCTACTGGCTATAAGTACAAATACACGCAATTGTTTGGCTTTTCTCAACAACTTTGGGACAGATGATGTCACTGTGAAGCTCGCATAATGAACAATCAATTAAAATGCCGAATCGCTTCCTAAATGATTCACATCAAAGTTAATTTTAATTTATAACAGAGACAGTGCTATTTTACTACGATTCGTGCTAATTTTAACCTTCAATGTGTAGGATTGTATCACTTGATACAGATTTTCTTGAACTGCAATTCAATTATTTCACATTAAAGAAGAGCAATGAATGGATGGATTCCTTATTGAGTCTGTTCAACATCGTGTTGACAGAATACGATGGGCAATGTCTCAGCATCTACAGTTGCTCAATCGTGATAGCTTTTTTTTATCATAATATATTAAATCGATACCCGATTTGTTTTATTTTGCATTCAAATATCCTTTCTTTATAAGATCAATTTTGCAAATTTGGGGCTGTTCATTAGAAAACTTCTACGCACGTTTATAATCATACCACTGGACAGGAATCGCCCGAAACATGTGATCTCATAGGCTGGCAGCTATCTGTAAAACATCGTTTTACAGGCTGTTTATAAAAAATGTAACTTAATTAATAATCGTTGAGGCTTCCGGTAATAAAGATTGAAGTGCAATAATTATCACTACCTCAAAATTTAAGTTTTAAGGATTGAAACAACAGATAAACTTTCGTTACTTGGTTATGAACATGATGAATATCATTCACAAAACCGCTCGTTTAAAATTGGACTCAACTGATACTCAAGGAAATATTAATGTTGGAAAAATTACAAATGAAGCACTGTAGTTCTACACACGTCCATTTAAACACTGATTATATCTTTAAAATAATTCCCCACAATCAAGTCCGTATTCCTAACAAAACACGTGGGTGGGGGATGCACACCTAAAACATTTTCCAGATGCTGGACAACCTATCAGAATTCTGAACTTGTACATTCGCCTTCCTGCTTTGATTATCCTCCACATGCTACGACTGTTTATCTACTCTTTTATGTAATCCTGTTTCCCACATATGTACTGGAGGTCCGTTAATAGTCATAAATATTATTTGAATGTATAGATATTTTGTATTTTTGCAGTATTTTGAATGTTAAATTAAGAAAGGCAATGAATTAAAACGGTGCAAATAATATTATTAGTAAGGGGACTGCGTCCCCCTCCGAAAAATAGTGGGGGGACGGCGTACATCCGCGTTTCCCCTCCACTACGTCCCTGCCCACAATAAAATATTAACGAGATGCATATTGCTCTTAGTTTTAATAATCTAAACTTTGATTATTCGGTCGGTCACTTCTGTAGGGTGGAAAACAGAAAGCAAACCATGTGTATGTGAGCAAACTGGTCGAAATGTATACAAGAATGTTTCGATACATACTCCTATATTAGTCAAATTAAAACAAACGAGGCACCATTTCAGTTATCCAAATAAGCTGGCCTAATGAAATCCAAGTATTACCAGCACGATTTGATTATAAAACTCGCACATAAACGTGTTGAACTAGAATGGGTGTCATATTGACGTAATAAACGTTGAAACGTATGCATTTATAATTGATTCCATAGTAATCTTCTCACAGCACGCGATATTCCAAAGCCTTCTGTGTATTGCTTTTGTTTTATTCCTTCTTATTTCAGTTGGCAATGCAAACAACAATTTATTAGTTCAAACACCGAACTTCTTAATTATACACCTACTTCATTCAAATCTAAACCCGTCCATTTTAAAATTAAACTGACAACACATTAAGGTGTCCACAGTAGTAAATGCAAACCAACTTAGCTAGCACGTGATTTTCTCCACGTGGAGATGTTCTGATGTCTCTGATTGGCTAAACTTAGATGTGAATAAATTCCTAGTGGATGGAAGCGGGTGCGCCGATCCTCATCTGAGGTGAAGGTGCAAACTTAAAGCTATTAAACAGGGAAACAGGTAGATAACGAGGTACCGATGGAAAAAATTAGGAAGGTATGTGGCAACACCAAACATTAGGTGAAGGAGTGCCCCTTTCAGAAATGCCTAACTAAATATTTTTGGATCTGTTCTAATAATTATTTATTTTACACTATCATGACATACAGGCTGATATAAATACATATCTCTATCCCTTCCTTAACCAGGAGTTTAGTCCCTCGGATATTAAATTCCCAGCCGTTCTGAATATATGAGCACAGGCCCCAGGTCAGAAACAAGAAGCACATTTATGCAAAATTATACCAGGGTAGGAGAGGACCACTCACCACACGCCGCCGGAGCCCACTAACTTCAGGGTACCTAGCCAAACATGAGCAAGGCTCGGCTCGAGCACTTCAGCGCCAGCAAGCGCCTAAAAATGGAAACACGGCGACACCCAGCTAGCGCGCCTGGCCGACAAAGTAGGGAGCGGTCGGCTCACGGGGTAGAAATGAACTCTACTCTAGCCTGTAAATCCGTAAGAAGGGTTGCAAGACACGGTAACACACACTGCGAGACACAATAAAATCTTCAAGTATACAGTGTCTTATTTTTCACTGGTGCCCGGCCGGTGGCGGGCGGTTAATGCTGCAACAGAAGGCACGCTGCTAGAACTTAAGTGTTTCATGTAAATTATAATTGTAATAATCACATAGACCAGATAATAAAGGTATGTGTTGTTTTGTGATGATACATGATCAGGTATTGAAAACCATTCTGTGAAAATAAATAACTTTGGATCCATAAAGCCATAATTAACTTTAACCACCATCCAATAGCAGAAATTTAATCTACTCATAGTATCACATGGTTGCAGTTCCTGAACTATGGTTATCTTATATGGTTTTAATTTCAAAATTTTAGTGGTTTCCCAAGCCGAGAATTGTTAAACACCCGTTTTCTGTGATAAATATAACCTATTCATTGATTTTCTTGGACTACGTTCTAATTTTAGTCCTATCTCATAAAGTTTTTTTTTCTTTTGCAACCATGTGACTAAGAACAGAACCAGTTTCTCTGAATCTCTTTACAAATTTACGAACTATCTCTGTGAGGCATATGAATACCAGGAAATCGATTTACAAATAGTCGTGTCACTTCTGTACAAGACTGTTGGCACGTAGGGTCCATACATGCATTTAAGCGCAGAGGATCTACCCAAAAGTTCGTAGACCCTCGCCTCCTTCTACCCGGGAGTGATGGAAAACTCCGGGGCTCTTTCCATAGGGCAATACCTGGTTTCCTAAAATGTCCCTCCTCCCCATCGACAACGTCAAGACGGGATGGAAGTGGATACGCCACTTACGCGCATCAACCCCGCAGGGAAGACTACCGAAAACCTCGGTGGGCCCGCCTGGTGATATAGCACACCTTCTACTAGCTCTGCAGGCTAGTACCCGGGACTTACGAGGCAACCCTCTACCCCCTTTGGGCGGCCGAGGCCTGGCCGGAGGTACCCGACTTCCCGCGGGTGTCGGGAACAGGCTGCCCCCTCGAGTCCAACCCAATCTGAACTCCCAGACGGGAGGGGCTCGGAAATTCGGCCCGAGGTTACTCTATTAACGTCAGAGGTACCATGAGTGCTAAGGGTCCGCAGCACCTGCACCGCGGGAGGACCATGCATGAATATGAAAAACACACTTGTTTGCACTATAATAGAATTAATCACAATTTGATCACAAATAAAACAACAAGAACCCGCACTAGCGACAGCCGAACATGCACTGGTGCGGAGAAAGGCTGGTGACAGGAACGATGAGAAGTACTGTGCGCACTCAGCTACCTCCCGCAGACCAGCCGGCCACCAGTGAAAAATAAGGCATACAATTTAAAATGTTTGCAGTGACGTCACAGTTTGCACAACAATGATACGAAATATGATTTACGTTACTATTTGCACGTCCGAGCTGTTCTTTGGAAACCATTTGCTACAGCAGAAAATATGCGAAACTTTGAAGCGCACTGTATACTTTTCTCTGTTTTCGATAAATCCTACGAAAAACATTCTTTACGGCTATTACAAGTTTGAAACAAGAAACAAATCTGCCCCAGTTTTGTTGAGAAACTCGGCTATAAACTATGCTTTTGCTTAAGGCTTGTATTTAAGCTTTATGGCTTTTACAGAAATGCGTTTAAACCAAAGAAACAACTTCTAAGAACGTTTATATCGCTCAAGTTTTCTTAGGATAATGGATGCAGGTTTTTGCAGTTCACCATAGGAAGTTCCAAGTTTGGAATAATGAAGTTTTCTTTTTATATATTTGGGCTAGGCATCAGAGACACCTATTTTATACAAGAGCTGAAGCCCAAGTGTTATTAGTCTTCACGAATAGTGATATCGTGAAAGTGATTACATGTATAGACTTATTAAAACATATTTATATCTAATTTACATTTTAAAACATTTGTTGGTAAGCCCAAGTTGTTGAAACATATCTGGTTAAATATCAGCAGATAAATCAATTCATGACAATAAACGTACATCCCATGTTCCTATTATAAAATTCTAAATAAATTACTTGCAAAAAGTAACCTAATCAAGGTCTATTGTATCAAATCAGTTTGAATATCATGTTGAAAATATTACTTAATAGAAGTGTTATTTTGTTAATATAAAATAAATTAGAAAGTTGGGTTGAAAACAATATTAAATACTATGCTTTGGCTTGTGACTATTTTAAACAAAAGATTTAATGTTGGCATTGTACATAGATAAAATATATTAAAGCTGTATATACATACATGTCAGGTTTTAGCCGTAAGGCTGTCTTACTGAAAAGAATTATTTTAATAATTAGAAATGTCAAGATACGTTTTAGTTTTCTATGGTGAATACATATAGATCATTTAGTTTTGAGAAGAAAAAAAAAAGAATTATCATTTATGTATATCTTGCTGTGTGACTATTTTTATTCATCAGTTGTAAATTTTGTTAGTTTTGATGGCATATGGACAACGTGCATCAAGGAATTATAGACATAACTGCTAATTGATTTAAAAATCAATTAAACAATATCCAGAAGTTAGAATAATTTCCCAGTGTGCTGTTGTATGGAGTTTTCTTGAAAATGCCTTAAAATACCGAATTCCGTCCATAATATCCACTGGCATCTGGTGACAAATCATGAAACTGTTGTTATTAAAGAAATTAAAACGTCACCAGATATTTCACCAATGGATTTCCCTGGATCTTGCACATGAGCTGTGATTTTATATAGCAATAAACTCATACTGGAGTTGGAATATCTTTTCATATTACACTATATACTGAAACAACAGGAGAAAAATAATCCGCAATAAATATTATATGTATAAATATTCTGATTGATTGCAAGGGAAATTTTTTATGTGTGTGAGAGATTAGAACTCTACTTGTGTAGCTATGAAAATAACAGGTTTATTTTATGTCTGTTTTTATAAGCAGCGTGCATTTTGAGATTGTGTATTTGATATTAGGATGTTGTTATGTACTGTGCCTTCAACTGTACATTAAATAAACGATGTTAAGTAAACTGTTACACTGTGATCCTAATTTATGTTGTTTGTTAGTATACCTTCTATGACCTTGGCATGCATCCAGCGCATCATCATCAACAACAACAACAACAACAACAACAATAACAATAATAATAATAATAATAATAATAATAATAATAATAATAATAATAATAATAATAATAATAATAATAATAATAATAATAATAATAATAATAATAATAATAATAATAATAATAATAATAATAATAATAATAATAATAATAATAATAATAATAATAATAATAATAATAATAATAATAATAATAATAATAATAATAATAATAATAATAATAATAATAATAATAATAATAATAATAATAATAATAATAATAATAATAATAATAATAATAATAATAATAATAATAATAATAATAATAATAATAATAATAATACGTGTGCTGGATATTCGCTCTCTGAAACAGTGAGAGAGGTCATTACCACATTGCAGCTCACGATGAGGTTATAAACATATACTTAGAACCCGGAGTTGTAAGCACAATCAAATGATGCCCGCCTCGGTAGCGTAGATGGTAGCGTGTCTGCCTCACGTTCAAGAGGTCTCGAGTTCGAATCTCGGTTAGGGTGAGTTACCTGGATGTTTTTCCGGGGTTTCCCTTATCCTGAAAGACAAATGTCGGGTAACTCTAAGCTCCATGGACCCGAACTCATTTGAGCATAATTTCACCCACTTCGTTCATCCGATATGACTTAACGTTGGAAGACGTAAATTACAAAAAAAAATGAAATGATGAAATAAGCAAGCAAATAGGCACGAAAAATGAAGAAAATAAGCACCAAAAAAGCAAATAAATTAAAATGTAATCATAAACATATTTTCTCTAGAATTTTTATCTTACCTAAGCTTGCTACAGTACACGAAGGATGTTATCTTTGCGATTTTCTTGTGTGAATTCTGCGTTTGTCAGTAAAAAAAAATTTGTTATACTGTGAAAAGGATATTTGGAGCATGCCTTTACTGGAACATGTGAAAAGCACTACATATCTTCTTGAGTGAATTCCTCTTCGATATACATTTCTGTTCCAGAACGCTTTTTAGAAATGTTACGCCGTGTTTCGTAAACAGGGTTTTTCATTAATACCTTACTGAGTTTCTCAGAGGCAGTTTTAACAGCACTGCGAGTATCTGAAGACAACGTTACTGAAATTTCATCTATCAAAATAAGTGAATTTTCCAAGGTATTATTTGAAGCCTGTGTTAGAATAGCAGGTATTTTAGAGAAACAGTTATCTATGTACTTTATCTTATCTTGGATGCTAATATTAGCAAAACATTCGTGTGCTGTAGCAATGCTGCTTGCACCTTCTGGATCTAAGAAGTACAACACTGTTTTTCCATCACTGAAATGACAGCCTTTAATCATGAACCTCGTCGAGTTAAAACTGACTGAGGAGGTAAAGACAAATTTGGAAGGACTTCATGAAGTTTTTGAACTCTAATCGATGACAGTACAAACACTTTCTTTACGCTAGAGACAAGAAAATCCACGTGTTCATATCGGCCCCTGCTTCAGCGAGACGATGACTAAGAATGAAAATTTACTTTTAAATTTATATGATTTAGATAAAATAAGCTCTTTTAATTAAAAGCATATGACGTGACTCAATATTGTGACAAGAAAAAGAAGAGGGGTCCCTTTACGATTTCTCAGTAGATATTGATTGCTATGAATTGTCTGGGATTGTACCTATAGCACTTCAATCTTCCAGGTACGTCTATGACTATGTCGTTATTTTTATTTTCATTCAGTTTTATCATTATTACACTAACATGATATTGTATTTCATTAATAACTGCAATAATAGTATTTAAAATTATATTTATATACATAATTTTGTTTAGCTTAACATTGTTATGTCCTGCGCCGTGGCGTATAGGGCTAAGGTAGCATGCCTTGGTCCCAGGCCACGGAAAGCGACCCGGGTTCGATCCCACTCATGTGCTGGGGATTTTAAGTCCCGGGTATAGGACCGGTACCCACTCAGCATCGTGAGGAAAGTGAGGAGCTTGCGCTAGGTAAGCGGCCCTGGTCACGGAAACTAACTTCCGGCTGGGGGATGCCGAGATACTGACCACATCTCCTCCCCGTATCGGTTGCATGATCATCCACCTCTGCCGTGCGTAAATGGGCGTGAGGCCAGCAGTCGGTTTGATAGGCCTTGGCCCTCTAAGAGCTGTCGCGCCATGGGTTATTATTATATTATTAACATTGTTATACATATAAATGTGTTTGTTTATATTACGGCAATAGCCTGTTTATACAGAGAGATCACGCTTGAGAATATTGTTGCTAACCCGATCGCGACAGCGCGGCTTGTGTACACAAAGAGCCTGGAGATAAGGAGTATGCCGGAACAAATAATGATAGCGTGAGATAAAAGACCTGCCGGCACACATAGGGTTACGCTTCTGGAAGGTGATAGAACATTCGATTCCTGTCTGGTCCAGAAATCTCTCGAAATTATCAGAGAGGTATTTAAAAAGGCGACGACTCGCCAAGAATGAGTTGTAAAACAGTCGCGTGGGGTAAGCAGAGAACAGCTGAGAGTGTTGTAAACTGAACGCTGTTTGTTATTGTCATTGACCTTGGAAGATTGTGTTGTATATGCAATGTAATGTTGTTACGTGAGAACTGAACAGTGTATTTCTACGGAAATAAAGATAATTTAGAATTTCGGCAAATTGGACTTTTAATTCTACGAACTTACAAAGTCACAATATTATTATTCTGTTATTTTAATTGCAGAATTATTTAATAAGAAAAACTTTCCGTTAATGCCGGAGGGTTTTTTTATCTAGAAGACTAAAAGAACTGATAATTATGGGAAAAGGAAGGATTACTGATACAAGAAGCTCGAGGTTGGTGATTTGTATGCGATAATAGCGACAATGACAGTAAGACATATTTCAGTGACAGAACACTGCTGATGACATATTTGGCATTACGCCTTTGCCACTTGAGTTAACCACCTTTTTAGAAATTATTCCCGTTGTACAGACGTTGTACAGTTATATTACCGTGCATTTCCTATAGTTGCAATTGTCATTTAAAAACAAAAGTGTGGTAATAAATTCAGTTATTTCCTCTTTTTTCCGTTATGAAATTTGCAGATTATAGCGCTGTTTAGCCTCTTTTTCATTCTTTAAAACACATTAGAATAATTACATGCATACTTATTTAATGCATTTATAATTATTACGTTTACTTTTTATTACTATTTACCCGTGTTGCGTATAATTGCCTAACATTTCAGGTCAGACACACTCAGCTTCCAAGTGCTCTAATTGTGCCAACTTACTAATATTTCACCCTTCTAATCGAGAAAGATAAGAAACGGCCACAGCGATGGTCTCTGAAGGTCAATACGCCTCAACACTCTACTGCATGGCAGACGACTTCAGTGACGACCGCTGTTATCCTGTTTACTAGAAGAGCGGAACATGTACAGTAACTTACAAAACACAAATTGACCACTTGGGAGCTGTGTGTGTGATATGTGTAACGGTAGTTTTGGCTTAGGCCCCGAGAGTTGAAAAATGTTTAAACATGTGGTTTAAGAATCGATATGGACATCTTAAAATTAATAAGAAAGAAAATTGCTAAAATTCAGTAGGTCATGAGATGATGCAACATGTTATTGGCATGATGTGAATGTTTTATGATTGGTAGTTTTAAAATGGGATTATGTAATATGTGACGTGGACCAGTAAAAATTAAGTTTAATTGGTAGTGATGGCAATGAGAGAATGAAAAATCAATAATTTCGGTAAAAGAGCTAGGAAGAATGTTATGGTGAATAGACGTAAATTCAGTGCAGCGGCAAAACCTTGCGAAAGAGTTAATATCCGTTTTCTGTTCATTGTAATCAAGGTATACAATACTATTCTCAAGTTTTATAGGAAAAATTGTATAAATAATACAAATTAAATTGAACATCTTGATATTCTTAAAGTAAAAGGAATTTATAGGTATCGATGTTAATTTAGAAAATTTATCCTTTCACTCGCGACCACGTTTGAAAATTCAAGAGTTCTCACAGCTTAGACTGAAGCAGATCCAGAGATATTTTTATATACGTGGATGCATTAGAGTGCCAGATTGGACCAAGAAGAATTAACAACTTGCGGCTTCGCCATAGTCTTTCCTGTGAGCGGAATACAACCCACAACCCCAGTCATAACACGGGACGACATCAGGTGAGAATAATCCCGTTCCACAGGACCACTGCAGACTCCGAGAACATCATCCCATCGTCACCATAATCCCGCTACCCATGAAAGGTTAGCCATTTAATTATTATAGGAGGGCTGTTCAATAAAGAATGATCACCATGCTTTTTTTGACAACTTACCTATACTCATCCTCATAATTTTGATAGTCGTTCTCAAAATAGTCTCCCCTGAATGTGATGCACTTGTTCCAGCGTTTCTGCCAGTCTTCAAAGACATGCTGGAAATCCTTTTTTGAGAGATCCTTCAAAATTGCCTCCGCAGCCTTCACCACTGCTTCTGATGAGGATAATGCCTCCCACGAAGGCGTTTCTTCAAGATAGAGAATAGAAAAAAGTCCTATCGGGCTCAATCCGGACTATAGGGAGTGTGAGGGATGCACTTCACGTTGATTTTTGCAAGATATTCACCAACAACATTGGCAATATGCGGCCGCGCATTATCGTGGTGCAGCATCCAGCCTGCTTCACGGAAATTTGGTCTTTTGCGCCTGATAAGGATTTGCAATGTTTTCAGGACATCCCTGTAGTATTGTCCAGTTACTGATGTTTGTGCAGGTACAGCACGCTGGTAAACCATTCCATGAATATCAAAGAATGACATGAACGTAACTTTCCTAGCAGAAGCAACCACTTTTGCTTTTTGGGGGTTGGTGATGAAGGACATTTCCACACTGAACTTTGCTGTTTGCTCTCAGGATCAAAATGATGTAGCCCAGTTTCATCAGTAGTGATTACGTTTGAAAGAAACTCCGGATCTTCCTCTAACATCAACATTGACTGCATGTTACCTCCATTGTAGCGGTAGGCGATACTGAACATGTCTGAACTTATATGGTTCTCACAGGCGGGAATCACGAGTGCCAACAATGAAATTACTACGGCGTGTTTTTTTTTTTTTTTTCGCATTAAGCTAACAGAATATAATAAGATTGAATTTTAGTACGATAAATTAGGACCGTAAAAAATTATGTTTATTTTTTATTGAACAACCCTCATATGTACAAATGTAAATAACAATTTCAGCCACCCGTTTTGCCACTTGCTAATACAAAAGCGATTGTTTTTATGAAGCCTAAGTCTTGTTGATATGCTGAAAGACAAGTCGTAATCTTTCTCAGATAACATTAAAGTTGATGTAAACACATTTCTTACAGCTAAGAGGAATCAGTTTACTCTACTCTTAAACCTACGACAAAAGAAATAAATGTGATTGAAAGTTTAACCTAAAGCAGCCAGGAGAATAAGCCTTTCTAAAAAGAAACAGCAGAATGTAACTCCATAAATATCTTGCTGAAAATTTACCTCCTAAATCGTTCTGTATTGGCAACTCTTATTTATTTCATCAGCTGCTTCCTACAGTCTCTTGTTCCTGGACATTCAGATAAAAAGCGAATGACGTTTTTAATGCACCTACTAACACATTTTCAAATTTAGTCTGAAAATTACTAATTTAGTGAAGAAAATATTTCGAGAGTTGTGGCAGGACTGGCCTGTTGCTGTGCTTTGTCTTTATACATTTTTAGTAGCTGTAGAAGGTAATTATGAACTGAAAACTCTACAAAGAACAGCGCCTATTTGTTTAATAGAACTTGTAGCAATTTGTTGGAACAGTTTGAACTGTGAGAGAACATTTCTGATTTGGGCAGTTATGCACAGCAAAAGAGCGATAGACTTCAGACTTTATATACAGTGCTTCCCAACTGAGTCATTCATATTAACATATTCTGGAGTGGATAGAAAGACAAGGTGCAATCGCTTGGCCCTCCAACATAACTGGATCTCACTCCGTGTGGCCTTTTAGTGTAGGGACTGTTGCTGATAAATTTATGCTGCAATGCCAAAGCATCTACAACATTTAAGGGGTTTTATTGAACCATAATTTGAAAATATGTTTGGTAATTTTGAGCCCAAATCACAAAAATGGTAAGATATTCATAAAAATTGAGTCACATTGAACAATTTTTGTAGGACAATAAATATTTTTGAGTGGACCGTTAATGCTATTGGTTTTCCGTGCACTAACTTATGCCACGCTATATTAAGTAAATCTACGCTTCCGTGATATTACGTCTTTTAACCACTTGCTTCCCTGAGTTCTCTATACGATTATAAATATTTTTCTATCTTGTAGTAATAATATATATCTGTAGCCTCAAATCTGCATAATAGTAATTATTTTCCAAAACAAACTATTGGATATTCCTAAACAATTTTCCCAAATTCTATTCCATGAAATATTCTTCTTAAAAAGAAGCAGCATCCAAATTCTTCGTTTAGCGCTCTGTTTTGCAACGAACTTGTGCAAGTTAGTATGAAAACATTTGAAAAGTCCACAGACTGCATAAGGCAACATAGCGGCTTTAACAAACAGAAGAACAACAAGGAAGAGAAAAAGAAGAGGCGTTTCATCGGTTCGTGCGCTCATCCTTTTTTTGCAGAATTTGTCATGGTAATTACATCAACCAGTCCATAATAGATGTCTATGGCCTACAAAGGATCAGACACACTTTTTACCATCGAGGTATTGGCACAAGCAGCCCAGGGACTTGCACATTATACAGAATTAAAAATACGCTTTCACACATCACAATTACAACAGGTACGTAAATTATCGAAAGAGTAAATAAACGTTTTCCTTTTTTTAGTGCTTAGCTATAGTAAGTAGACCAGGCATTGTATTTTGTATTTTGCCCAGAGATCGATATCGACACTTAACGAGAAATGCAAGTTTGAGGTACATTTTTTCATATTCCCTGAACAAAAGTGAAAAACAAACATTTTTAGAAAAGGATCTATGTGTGCATGCGGTCACATGTCTATGTTCCTGAATGAAATTTCAAATCCATTATATACCTTCAAAATTTTGCTATCGTTTGCAGTCTATGCAATTTCCAAATTTCCCTTGCAACAACAAGAAAATTATAAAAAGTATAATTTCCATAATTGTTTCCTCTATTAACGTGAAGTAGATAGAGGAATAAATATTTGTAAGAATAAATTTTACAAAACTATAGAAGTTACTTGATTGCATCACATTATAAATTCTAAATATAATTTTCACAAAATGGCCCTAAATTTTTGTAAAAAGATACCGTATGTTGAAGATACTTGCATGTTACAAGAAATACATTTATTGACGATTTTTACGAACAATCTCTTCGTTCAGAATGAATTTTGTATAGCAGATAATCTATAAAAAGTAGACAGAAACACATAGTACGAAAATGTAGATCTTGTTAAAGCCATTTGATATCAAATTTGGCATTAGTTTTTGGAGATATTCGTCATTGCCCAAAATACTTCCTAATTCAAGCAGCTACATGGAATTCATTTTCCTTTTATTTGAATTTAATTTTAACAGTTAATGTTTTATAATTAAAGTATGATTTAGTTAAGAATTTGTTTTATTTATAATCATTTTATAACCCAAATTGATGTAAATACATAGCCTCATAAACTAACACGAGAAACCAAACCATGTCAGAGCACATAATACCCTAAATGTGTAAAATTATATGTGAGTTTTGAGGTTGCATGTTGAAGATGGTTCGAAACTTTGAATTACTATGAAATAGTAAAATTAATAGTAAAAATAAACACGCTTCATTCACCACTTATCAACACGCTTAAAATATTAAGCAGTTTATTTTTCAAAGTTGATATGGCTACGCGGTGGGATACAAAATGTTTTATTTACATTAAGTCTGGTTCTAAAACGGGTGAACTATAGAAACTGTTAAATGAAATAATTGATAAAGCAGTCGTTATGAACAGAGTTGAATAATAAATAATTAAAGTAAGATGCGGGAAATAATAACAATGCTAGAATTGAACTGGGAGAGAAACAAATTATCTGGGACATTGGACGAGAAGGAATTGTTTGTTAAGAGATGCACTGAATGGAAGGGTAATTGTAAAAATGTTAGTATAAAAGATGCCAGATAGGCAATATAAAGGCAAATAACTTTTAACCTGAGACGGGGGAGGGGAAGCATAGAACCAAGATTTTTGGATAAACACATATGTATCTGTTCTGGAAGGGAAACTAGTTTGAGTGAGTGAGTGAGTGTGTGGTGTTTTAGGGCCCGTCGACAACAAGGTCATTTGGGCCCGAAGTCAACACTAAAACCTAAAACTAGTTTGATGATTGGTTTCTCTTCCATTCTGTATGTTTGAGATTTGCTTTTTATACCAGAAGAAGTACTTGACGTTATCCGGGGCTTTGGCTGGTCTTTCAAAACCTCAACTTTCCAAATCGTAACGAGCTAAATTAAATTATATTACTGGTATTGAGTGTGTGGTGTTTTAGGGCCTGATGAATAGGTCATTTGGGCACGTATTACTGGTATTCTCCTTGATGCCAAATTTCCCATACCTGTTGAAAATCCTCCAAATTATCTGTAGTTAAACAGTTTGAACCCCATCATCCATTAGGTTTCTTTCATTTAAATAATAAATAAATAGCCAATCAATCTTTAAAGAGCAAAGAGCTAGTGCAGGAAGTTGCTGTAATGAGATCATTAGGGTAGCAACTCCTAAGAGCCTCATGCTTGCTTGTCAGTACCTCCTTATCTATTGTACTAAACCTAAAACAGTAAAAACAAAAATTTTATCGCTTTGTTATTGACAAAATATACCAAATGTGTTATATATTTTGAAAAGTGATAGTCCTTGTGGGGATGGATGCTATTATACCATCCCTGACCGGCAGACCAGCAGAAGAGACGAGTCGTCCAGGTTTACCTGGACGGAGTGTTTGCTGCCCAGCACCTAGCCGCTTATTGCGTCTTTATCTGGGCAGTATAGAAGAGTCATCATTTGTCTCAGGCGGTTGTTTTCGGCAGTGGACTTATCTAGCCTTGTGCGCGCAGTCGCCCCGTGGGGGGGATGCGCCAGTGCCGGCTGCGCTCTTCCGCCTGCCTGGGAGGCATCTGAGCACAGTCCGCTTAACAGGCTAGAGGGAAAGGAACAGTGTTTAGGTATTGAGTTTTCCAAGCCCATTTCTGGGCTTGGGGGGTTGGAGTCAGGGGAATGTGGCCCTGTTCAATTCAAGTTACTCAAGGCATCTTTGGGTAACCGGTAGCTCGGTCGGCGGCGAGGAACCCTGTGGTCGTAACGGCCAAGGGTGTTCACCAGTATGTTTGGATGGGAGTCCAGCTTATCGTAGGTGGTGCGGGACCTCTCCCGCACCACGTCCACGATATAAGGGACCCCAGAGTAGGTATGGAGGATGTGGGACGGGAATCTACGCCCGGTATCGTAGATCATTCGCAGTGCCCTGTTCTGGACGCGCTGTAGTCTGAGGATAGTGGTGGGAGCCGCTGATCCCCAGACTTCGCAGCCGTACAGAATCAGGGGCGGTATAATCGCCCGATACAGGCGTAGTTTGAGGTGCTTTGGCATGGTGGATTTGAGTATTGGGTATAACTGCGTTAGCACTGCATGCCCTTGTCCGGCTTTGACCCGGACGTGAGGTGCGTAGGTGAGACCGCGATCGAGGTGGACGCTAAGATATTTGGCAGTGGGAACCCAAGGGATTTGCCTCTGCCTCAACCTCAGCGACCAATCCGGTCGCCTAGCTCGGACCTTAGCCAGGAGAACAGCAGAGCTCTTCTCGGGGCTAATGGCCATCCTCCACTTCTCACTCCAGCGGCCAATGGCTCGGAGCTGGTGCTGCAGTGTAGGATGACAATATCTTAGGTTTTTGTTACGCGCCATTATGAGGACGTCGTCAGCATATTGGCACGTAACAGTCTGTGGTTCCATCCCTGAAATTAAGTGAATATTATTTATATTTTGTGTCAGAAAACAAATAAGAAATCAGGTCCATTCGTGCTCAAAATCCTCAAAATTGTTTCCCACAGAGCACTCCCTCGGTATTTTACACTTTTTCTTAAGAACACGTGTGCCAAATTTATAAACCTTACTGAAAATCCTGTAAAAAGGTCTCCAACGAATTATTTTCAATCCGCCTCTCTTTGTTAGCTTTTTATATTAGCACTCATAAAAGAATAAAAGGACCAACATTTATGCTTTTATTACTTAATCTGCTGCGTACTTACGGTAAAGAGGGGAACTTCAAGGTCAAGATTTCACGAGAAATAAAATTTCGACGTCTCCGAAACCGCCAAAAATAAAAATGTGTATCTCTATCTCTCTTAAAGCTCAAAAACGAAAATACCAATTAAGGCCAACCTCGAGGAAATTCACATCCAATCTAACCTTTACATGTAATTTCTTCCGTTAGTTCTGACTTTTTAAAACAAAAAGTTCCAATGATTTTGATTAAGGTAGTCTATGCTAGGACATTCACATGAAAAATGAGCTGATTAATTTTTATTTGAATTTTTGGGAGCAACCTGTGAAGACCTTTTCATTCTGTAAAAACTGCATAAAACTGCATAAAAGTTGATAAAAGCGTACCAGAGAATGTAGACCTTAAAATAGCCACTTATTTCAAATAAATGGTCTATAGCAACAGGCGCATTGGAGATATCTCTTATACTTAGAATTGTTCAATCTTTGTCATTTTCTTAAACTTATTTCGTTATTCAGGAGTTTCCTATAGGGCATGGAAAAAGTAAGAAGTTTCAAGGAACAAATATATATAGTGCTCCGATTTTAAACATTTTCGCTGTCGATTTTGGCCTCCTTTCCTACGTGTACCTACAACTAGTTTGTAATGAAACTGTATCTGTAAGGGTTTCCTTAAGAAATGTTTATAGCAGCTCTACAAAAATAAACAATTATGGATAGAGAAACTTATGTAAATGTAACATAATAATTTACTTTTGTGTTAGAGAACTTGTGTCAAACTATCGAAATCGGTGCAAGGATTTAGAAGCCTATAAGGAACACATGTATTTGTGATATAGTTGTTAGTTCCGAAGGACTTGTCCATCCTCTGCAATGTCCAAATTGTATCGTGCCTTTTCTAGACACGATGATGAAGGAAAATGGATGTGTGACTTGGAGCTCGGCAGTTTACCGCAAAGCACGTCCCCTCACCACAGAACTCCATTAACTGCACTTCGGGGCCAAAGACCAAGGCCCTCTGAACGTAACAACGGCATGTGCCATGACACAATAAGCTGCCATTTAAACATCAGTTACAAGATTTTGTTCTATCTGCGGTTAGATCATCGTTAACCACAAGCGAAAGTAATCTAAATTAAATAAATGTAATCACTGCGTCAATATTTACCAGCTATTTCCGAATTAGTATCCTCTAGCAACCCGAGATAAATTAGAAATGTGTAGTTATATTTTTGTGTTACATGGATGAACATATAACACATCAGAAAAAGTAAAACAATAGAACGTCTAAAATGAAATTGAGTTTACTGTTTAACCTCTACAGAGGTGGGCTTTATGAATTTTAATCTGTTGATTAATGTGGGTTATTAATAACCAAAACTATACGGACAATGCCCACCTCTGTAGCGTATGAGGTAACGTGTTTGCTTCACTTTCAAGAGGTTCCGAGTTCGAATCTCGGTCAGGGTGAGTTATCTGGATGAGTTCTTTCCGGGCTTTTTCCTTATCCTGAAAGATGAATGTCTGATAACACTTACCATGGGCTCATATCAACTTCATTTCACCTATTTCGTTCATCGTCCGACATCTTATAACTGGAGGACTTTAGGACTAGTTATAGATATTCAAATTTTGATTTTAATTTGAGAGTGTTTCTCGGGGCTTTTAAGGCTAGTATTAGTATTATTACACATGATACATTGGGAATGAACTTGTTGTCGTTTATTTAAGGAGATACTAAACCGAAAATATGATTTTTTTTAAGTTTTCAATCAATTAAATGAAATGTTAACACCCTTTGTATCCTCTCTCCCTTCGAACCTCGTCACAGGGTCAACTGATATGTTCGTTGCAATATTAAATCAACGTTCAGCTGTCATTTTTGGTAAGGCACTGATGAAAATTCTAAATTCTATGCGCTTTGTCATTCACTATGAGGACTGCCAGTAGTTCGGTTTTAAAAGAGTAATACCTCGACCGTAGCTTGAACCATGGTCCCTCAGCTCTTCGTACACACGTTTCATCTTCTCTTTAGACTCACGTAGGCCAGAATCCTTCAAGTCGATACCATATGTAAAGTCGACCTGTAATTTTACATGAATTTGGAATTTCTGGATTTTATAGTTCAGAATTACCGCTGAGCTTTCCCACTCGGTGGGTCCTATAATTAACTATTTTGGACAGTACTACTAATAAGTTCCGAAATCTATTTAATATATGTATTAATGAAATAACTCAGTGATATTCGCTGGTAGATCTTCCAGCTCAACACTGTTCAGTACTTTACTTCTGCAATTGTCCACATCGCGAGTCCGCTGAGTATCAGAAGTTCATGCCAGAGAAACCCAAATAAGCGTGTGATGATTATGTGTTATTTTCATCCTTTCTCCTCATTACACGGTCACGTCTTGCTCTTATAGATCGTCGAAACATGTATCTATTTACTTTTGTGCGTGTCAATACTTTATGTATTTCGCAAAATCTTCTATGTCTTTGAAACACATTTTCTCCGTGATTCTTATAATCCTTGAAAAATATGAGTTTGACATATAGGGATAGTATATAGTTGAAGGACTTAAGTCTTCATTCTCCTGACCAAATGTTTAAAAGCACCCTATTCCTGACCAATATACATCCAGGGATATAATTTTATAGGAATCAGTGCAATCAAATTCAATTGTTGCGACTTATGATATTAATTCAGTGTTCAGGACAAAAATGTTTTCAATCTTCTCCCTCTCGCTGCGTGATTAATCTTTAGAATTCACTCGTGGATCGTCCTAAAATATACCGTCTGTTATGCGTCCATACGGACTTTAGTGTTAGGCAGAGGAAGACAGCTTCGAGAGTTGTGACGTATTTCAGCCGGGAGCGAGGTGAGCAGTGCGAGTGACGTCAGGCAAGAGCCGTGTAGTACCAAGTTGCCTATATAAATGGCGCTGTGAGTACAGAATCTGAGGATTCAGTCAGATGTAGCGCACTCGATGACAACAATGTAGCTGTCACGTACCTAATGGAACTGTTAAATTTACAATGTGACAATTTATTGAAGGACAAATATCCACACAAGACGACTTAGCTGATTTTTACAAGAATCTCCCCCAAACCAAATATCCGAGACTGCATTTAGTTGCCGCATGGACACTGTGTATGTTGACTCAACATATGTGTGGGAATAACTTTTTTTTCTGTTATAAAATTAGCTAAGTCCAAACCCCGAAGTACCTTGTCGGATCACAATCTAACATGCAGCCTTCGATTACAAATTTCCCAGACATTACTCCTGACATTAATAAACTATTTAAAGAAAACCGAAACAGAAAGTGTCGGAAAATATCCACGTAATTTTGTTCTGGATGGGTCTCCACTAATTTTCAGGAAAAAAAAATAGTTTATGTTTTATTTTACTTACTTTATAACATGCCTGACTTTCAGATAAGCTACGAGTTGAAGTTGTATATATTTTCTCAGAGCACTAAGCCAGAATGTAATTGTTTATAAAATGTGACCAATTGTGTAATATTACAACACTCAAAATATAAGTTGTACATATTATTAATACCCGATATATTTCCTGTCTTTCCTACGCTGTCGGAACCCCAACACAACAGACTATTTCCTTCCTCTTTGGCAGCAGAAATCAGTGCGCTGACGTCACATGCTAACCTGCCTTTCGTTCGGGGGCATATTTGGCGGATAGAGCTGACGGAGCTGACGTCACTCCACCACTGCCTGTCTTCCCCTGTTGTTAGGCATATCTACCTCACACGTATTCATAAAGACCTTAGTGTCAAGCAACTGTATCTCCGTTTCTATACACATAGGACCATGATATTAGAGAGAAATCAAGTTTATACTTTTACTCTTTCTTTTGTAATTTGAACACCATCTTCGTGGTATATTTGTGAATGATGTTGCATTTAATTAGGAGCTTTGGTATGCACATGATTCCGGGTTTCTGAAATATGTTGCTTAAAGAAACACACACAAAAGCAGTCGCGTATGCGGACATTTAACACATGGTAAACGTCCTTGTTTTTACGATGAAAATGATATGTATATTAACCAGGGGCTTGGTACCGATTAAATTGATTGTGTCAGCAGTACCAATGCTACTTTCTCTACTAAAGGAATTTACAACGGGCGTCCAGAAAGTAAGTTCTGTTTCAATTTATCTCCACTGCAGCGCTGCGATCGCAGTTCCGCACATGCGCGGTGGACGCTCTGTATCAAGGAGAAGAAACGTGCGCCATCGTGAGATCACTGTCAGCCACGTACGCTTTGTTGTGCTTGTTTACAATGTCGGTGTTGATTGAAAATCCCGCCGCTTGTGAAATCAGATATGTGATTCGTTTTCTGAATGCTGACTAGCTGCGGCTTCTTTTATACAGAATAAGCGCCGAGGAATGCTGTCAAAAGGTGTTGTGTTTCTTCACGACAACGCACGACCACACACTGCAAATGCGACGAAAAACATCCTACAGGGATTTGGCTGGGACGTGTTTGACCACCCCCCTGAAGATCCCTGACCTTGCTCCTAAGGACTTTCATCTGTTTTTCCATCTCAAATCTTTCCTTGGCGGTCAACTCTTCAACAATGACGAAGAGCTGAAAGAAAATGTTTCCAACTGGTTGAAGACACAGGCGGCAAACTTCTATGAAGGAGGTATACAAAAACTTGTGCCTCGCTATGACAAATGCCTGCAAAACTTTGGCAGTTATGTGGAAAATTAGTTTAAGAGTTGTAGAATTTTGTGCAATAATAATTTTTCTGTATTTGTACACAGTTTAATTTTATTATTAAATATAACTTACTTTCTGGACATACCTCGTATTTTAAAAATTGGGACAGTGATTCCACAATCAACTTTACAATAAAATTAAATTCAATGAATTATTTATTTTTTCCATGCCTATCTATGTATTATAAAATGTCATGATTGTGTAAGTAATCATGTTGTCAGTATTGGTGCTATGAAGATTAAACAACGAAGGTAAAATAACAGTAGACTAGTGCTCACTTTGCTCATGCCTGAATTTATACTAAAATAATTTCAGGTGACTTTATTTTTCTTATAATTGCTGCATTCTGTTTAATAAACATTCTTACTGGGGAGATAAAACATTCGTATAGCCACTTTGGTTTAGGGAACCTCAAAACATGTATTTGAAGTGAACTCTCAATGTTGAACCTTTGAAGGTGAAATACTACGATAGGTAGATAAGCGGTAGAGAATTGTAGTAATGATTCTTTAAGCGGTAATTTCTCATGGAGTCGTGGCAAATGGTTTGAACGCACCTAATGCAAGCAAATATTAATTGCCGAGAGAAAATGTAGAGATATGCTTGGTGGTTGTAGCTTCGCGTGTCCATAGGTTCGATCTTTATCGATATATTGAAGAACCGCGTGGTAGTGCCGCCAGAACCTTTGGCCGGCCGGCCGGTCTGTTGGTCGGAGCATGAAAAGGTGCGCACGTTTGCTCGTAAATCATGGCATTAGGACTAATGTGACTGCAAGCCTGACTTACACCTTCCGACTGTCTATTGCCGCCCCACGTTTCCCTGTTGGTAGCAAACTCATTGCGCAAAGTGCTTCACAAACCAACGTCTAAAAGGGCTTCGACCACAGCTTTTTTAATACTTGACATATAATAGGCTGGCGAGAGAACTATCGCTATGCTCACATCTGTACGCGTTTGAGACTTTGATGGCATCATCTCTGCTCTATGTAGGCCCTGTGTGCCAAAAATCGGGTGTGGAGATAACTGGAAGTACTCAAAAATGAGCCCAGAACACGTTGGAACATATATCCATTGTACGCGAGGAATTGTTTACCGCTGATGGGTGGTGGACTATACTTGGCATACGTAAGGAGCGCCATCGCCCACACCCGAGACAGATCTGACGACGGATGTCCAGCAGCTACTTGCAAGTGGTTGCATGCGGCACTTTTCAGGCTTCAGTTTTGGGCGTTGTGGTTCTACTCTGAAGTATATTTTTGGCGCAAATGGTTAATATGCAGCAGACGTTGTACCCCAAATTTTCAGGTGCGTAGCGGTGTGAGTAGAAGGATAGTTTCCTTGTGAGATACCTGTTGAAGTACCCAGCTACCGCAAGTTTTATTTAAGGTAGTTACAAACCCAGCTCAAACCAGTTAGTATCGTAAGAGATATCATCTGATCTGATTTCTTACTGTCTCTTCTACAAGCTATTCTTACAAAAGCGTATTCTTTGTCATAAAGTTAAACTACAAATTTCCAATCTCGTTCCTTTTTATTTACATCCTCTAACGTTAAGTCATACTAGACAATGAGTGAGAGTGTCAGTGATGCTCTAATGAGCCTATCGTCCTTAGAGCTTAGCGTTACCCAACATTCGCCTTTCAGGATAAGGGATTAAGGTAGGGGATCTCGGAGGGGATCTCGGAGGGGATTCAGCACCGAAACCTGCGGTTTATTGTATCTCAGCCCCAAGTGGGGAAACCCGGGAGGAAGGATGAGGTGAGAGGAGACATGTGGTCTACCCGAGAAGCCACGACACTGCAGAGGGCAGGGTCCCTACTAAAGCTAAGGGAATGCCCTGGAAAAAACTTCATCCAGCTAAAGTAGTTATCAGGAGTTTAACAATCATCTTGATATTTGATAAGTTTTAAATACCAATGTCTTTTTAGGAACACGAAAAGAAAACGAATAGGGACTTTACACCTGAAAAGGGTATAAGTATTTGATAATCCAAACACCAATAACAAAGAATAACTCGAAAATGTCATATGTCACAAAAATTGTGTTCTTTATTGAGATCTACATTTTTTGTGCAATAAGCTTTACCTCTAACAATTTGCCAACTTTACAAAAGTAATTCAGAATGAATTAAACTTCAGAGACTATCACAAGAAAATTTAAGAAATACATTATATTTATCATGTAAATACGTTAAACATATGATGTCTTAATCAGAATTGCTAGAGAAGTTTTTAGAAAATTAAAACTATTCAAAATATTTCCATATAAGGAGCAGCTTACATTTTCTATTCTTTGTATTGTGACTTTGTGGTTGTTTAGAATCAAAATTCTTGTTTACAGAAATTTAAAACAGTCTTTATTGCAGTAAACAAAAGCCTGTATAATCCTTGCAGCAGCAAAAAGACGTGAAACTGACAAATAACAATCTTCAAGGTCGTTTCGTTACTTCGCCACACTTAAACAAACAAAAGATTGCACTGAGGTACATCGCACAGCTCAACTCCACTGCACAACTGCAACTGACTCCTTCTCACACTATTTATACCTCCCAGTCATTGTTCTCGAATGCAGTAGACCTCTCAACAATCGCGACTGCATCAGAAAAGCGGAAAATTGCAGATTTATTTCTATCTCTTTCTCTCTCTCGGCAAGCGTCCAGCTCGGTGCGCTACTCTCTGTCTCTTTCTTTCCTGCCCACGCGCACAGCTCTGGCTTTGCGGCAGCTTCAACACAACAATGTGATCGATGACAGTATTGTTCCTTGTAAGAAATTAAATTGAACTTAAATTCCTTTGGTATTTAATGAACTTCTTGTTGAGTTCTGTCTCTCATATCTACACATTCACAGACACTCTTTTGGATCTTTTTTTCTAAAAATGATTTTTGGTATTTAGTTGCATAGTCTTAGAAGTGTACTTCCGGCAAATTCTCTGTAGTTAATTTTTGGGTGGAACATAATATTTCCTTTAATTATAGTATCAGCAATTACTTCAGAAAGTAGGAATTGTTTCTTTAATAATGCATCATTTTTGTATCTTCAGCAGAAGGAATAGATGACTAAAAAGCTCCTAGTGATCAATATGAAATAAAGATATACGTATACACACCTATTAACATGGATAAAGTCAAATGCTATGAATCATGAAATTATTGCAGTACAAAGGGGCATGGTGACTCAATAAAATCCATAAAAACAAATATTCAATGTTATAAACAGCACTTGGTAACCAACTTCACTTATCTGTTTTAAAGAGAAAAAAATTCATTTTTGCATATATTCCTCTTTTTAAAATCTTTGTTTAGAGCAGCGCCCACTCCGAGGATTCGACAATTTTAAAACAGTTAAGTGAAATTGTTTACCAGGTGTTATAGTTTATTTATAATATTTGGATGCTTCATTGTCAGTGGCTTCAGTTTTTTTACAAAATATTCAATGCTTTCAAGCATATGACATCATAAAGAGAGTTAATTAATAAACCTTTCCAATGCATTCAACTCCCATCTACTGTTTTTTTAATTAGAATTCACATATCGTTTTTAGATCCTTTAATAAACTTGATAAATTGTTAATATCGATACTAGGCGAATGGTGGAAAGGTTTCTTTGATCCTCCAAATTTTTTCTTGCTTCCTTCCTCTTCGCCCTTAATCCCTTGATTGTTTCATCATATTATAACCAGTGATTTTTTTGTCTGTATAAAAGTTTACTGAAATTCTCTCACTCGATCATATTGTACAACAATAATCTAAAAATCTAAAACCTGTCAGATTGTACTCTCAGAAAATAACATTACTACACTATAATCAAGCAGACGCTCAGAAGAATCTTATCACAGCTTGTTGGTTTTACCCATGTCCTTTGCTCATGTACAGCAAATTGTGTATACCACTGCAAAGAAAGTCTCCGGCAATGAGGCGCAGGGAAGTTGGAGAAGATTCCGATACCCTCCCTCGATAGGTTTATGACAGCCCATGTCAATTCAGTTACAGACCATTCAAAAACATTCTGACGGCTTCTATTTTAGTGAACAAATCTTCTCGGTTTTAGTATATAGAGTGAATATGGCGCATGGTTTGTAACTGTTCTGCTCCTTGTGTAGCATGCGTTCTCTATCACACACATTCGCTGCCCTTGTCCCACTGTGTAAGGGGGCACATTCCTTTCAGGGACTTACTTTGCGTTGGTGGACAGTACTACTAATTTTAAGTAACGTAAATGATGTGATAGGCAGCTGTAAGGCAGTTTTATATTAACGAACGGAAGATGGCAGCAGTGAGAGCAGTGTATTAAAGAATTGCTTCCGCATCAACGATGATGACAAAATGAAAACTCTTGCACCCAATATGGGCGGTAATTTCAATTTTAAATTTCACTGGAGTTTATAAAAGTTATGGAACACGTTCCGGTGCGTTCCGGCTGAGAAAAAGCCTTGCATATAACTATGAAGAAAATTATAGTAAAGACATATCAACAGAGTGACTGAAGTTTAAGGCTTAAGAATATTTTGGACATAAAAATATGTATGTTTCGAACTTTTAAGAAGTGTTGGTCGAATTTCAGTTATGGGTACCCTTAAATCAACAAGATTTTAAATTTACGCATACTTTTACAGTATCATCTTGTGATATTTATTAGAAATTTTAGCAAACTCCTAAGTACTACATATTTTTGCCAGGTTTCCTCCATTAACTACTCTTGTATTTTTTATAATTAAATCAGTAAATCCTATCAAACAAGCTAAAATCATAAATGTTTGTTTAGGTTTTGTCAACGTTCTTCTCCCGCCATTTAACACGTAACTACTACAACTAGTTTCATTACCTTATTGCATCAGTTACAATTTGCAAATTTTGTACAGGAGTGGTGTTTTACCTTTACGTTTTGTGTTAGAAGTTCTCTAAATCTATGAGATTTTCCAACGTTTTATTCACCTTTTAACCGTGGTAGATTTGGTATTGCTATAATTTATGCAGATACCTTAAATGGTGCCCAAACAAAGCAGGCATTTCGTGGTGTACATTGATGGAACCTGAGAGGTATAAATAGTATCAATTAAATCATTAAATTAAATGTAATATAAAACGTAAAGCTACACTTATAAGTTTAGTTACATTACATAAAGGTAAATTTAATTCATTTAAGATTTAATAAAGTACATTAAGGAATCGAAGCCGAATTTCCCAATTATAAGAAACTAAAACCACACTGCAACTTTTAGAATAATTGTTTATATCACTGTCTTTCATTGCATTATATTTGTCCTTTGTTTCTAATGGTACATATCTAATAATAGGTAACTAAGTAAAAAGTGTTATTATGAAGTATCAACTGAATTAATTGAAATATTCGGACTCGCTGGGGATGTATATTCCCGTTTCGTCGACTACGTAATTTTATCTGCTTTATTACCGTTTTGTCGACTGAAAGCTAATTGGCTATGACCCTGCTCATTTTGTTGACGCAGGTAAACAATCAACCCAAACCTCTACTATGTATTTTACAGTGACTTAGTTTATAGCAAGTGTTCGTTGAGTTAACAGGGTTAAAGTCAGTGTTCATTACAACTTAAAAAATGGAGTTTGAAATTACTGAATCGAAACGAGGGGAACCGATAATTTTGTATGCCGGGTATAGGCTAACACTTGACAAACTTTACCAGAAGCAAAACAAAAGATGGACCTACTATATGAGTAAAAGCTCTGGAAATATTATAACCGATTCGCAGATATCAACAATAATTAAAAACAGTGATTATTCGTGAACCCAACATTGCCAAAAACGAAGTTGAAATGTGTATTACTAAAATAAAAAAACAGGGCCAGAGAAAAGGAGACGCCGATACCACAAATATATTATCAAGAAAATCGAGACCATATATGTGCTGCCCTTGAATACTTACCACCGGATTTCATCGAAGATGGATTTTTATATATTATGGTAGCAACACCTACAATTGAAACCGTAGTCGAATTTAACAATTATTTTGTATGGAAAGATTGAGTCTGACTGAAAAATTCAATGTCATAGCCGGGATTTGAACCACGGATCTTCTGCTTTCCGTCCAGCCGCTCTAACCCTTGAGCTACTATGGCCAACGTGCCGACATGACATTAAATTCTCCGAATGACTCGTGTTTTCCCCGGTAAACCACTTAGGAGTTCTCATAAACACATGAGACAACTACCCTAATGGCGACTTACATCGTGTAAGTACTTTAAGGCCCGGGCTTTATAGTTAACCACTATGAGGTCAATTAATGGAAAGTAATTGTTCTTTCACACTGGCCGTGTGTAGGCTAAAGTATGGAAACATTGAGTCAGACTGAAAAACTCAATGCCATAGCCGGAATCTTGAATCTTCTGGTTTCCGTCCAGCCGCTCTAACCCTTGAGCTACTATGGCCAACGTGCGATGTGACATAAAATTCTCCAAATGACTCGTGATTATTATTATTATTATTATTATTATTATTATTATTATTATTATTATTATTATTATTATTATTATTATTATTATTATTATTATTATTATTATTATTATTATTATTATTATTATTATTATTATTATTATTATTATTATTATTATTATTATTATTATTATTATTATTATTATTATTATTATTATTATTATTATTATTATTATTATTATTATTATTATTATTATTATTATTATTATTATTATTATTATTATTATTATTATTATTATTATTATTATTATTATTATTATTATTATTATTATTATTATTATTATTATTATTATTATTATTATTATTATTATTATTATTATTATTATTATTATTATTATTATTATTATTATTATTATTATTATTATTGTTATTATTATTATTATTATTATTATTATTATTATTATTATTATTATTATTATTATTATTATTATTATTATTATTATTATTATTATTATTATTATTATTATTATTATTATTATTATTATTATTATTATTATTATTATTATTATTATTATTATTATTATTATTATTATTATTATTATTATTATTATTATTATTATTATTATTATTATTATTATTATTATTATTATTATTATTATTATTATTATTATTTTGTATGTCAGTGGCTCAAAAACGATCACATTTGGGTTTGTTATAATGAACGATATAGAACTACCTATACTGTGGAATATGGCATAATCACTTGAACAGAAAAATTGGAAAGAACCATCTTAATTTTTACGAATTTTTACGCTATTCTGCGGGAAGAGGCAGAATATTTGTACTGCAAATTAACTAGCACATGCCAATGCCGAAACCACAAAAGAAATATCGAGTTTTGGATCAAAGAATAAAACAGGACTTTCGAGATATTTTAGATGACCGTGCTACTAGGTCAAACTCTTCGACGATTACATAGTAAAATTTGACTAGTGAGCTGTACCATCTCAAACTTGACAAAATCTGTGTTTACAGCTTGAATTTATGTATATTTGTCACTTACTATGACGAAACAAAAGTGTTCATAAAACTTTTAAACATACCATCCTAACAGCTTGTGAATTTCAAACAAACAGTAAACTTGCAAATTTTTTACTTTGACAGTCCTAAGTCTGTATGGAGTGTGAAGTAAGGTTTAGTGAATTGACTTTCCAGCATTGAAAGTCCATTGGATTCATAAATTCTTAACAGTGAAAACTTAAAAGAAATAAACACATTTGGAAAATAAAGAATAAATCTTTATGGTAAAGTAAATATTTAAGTGTAATGTTAGAAATATTTCTGAACTAGCAACCTTTAAGAGGTCTTTTGTATTATCAAAGGACACAAAGTCCATGAACAGATGCATCTCGATGTTGAATCTTTATGTATTTAAATGGAAATAAGTACAAGCTTTCATTCATCTACCAGTTTACTTTGGCTTGAGTTATACAGTCACCTTCTCATAAATTAATTCGTTAAAGGTCATCAGCTTCAGACCTCATAATTTAAACCGCAAAGATTCGATCGTGTAAACCAGGCTTCGTTAACAGGAAAGCTTAACCGTTCGAATCTATTCGGCGATTCCTTTTGCTATTAAAGTATAATTAATAAATCCATTTGGTATAACTCAGTAATTAAGACAACACTCCACGCACTGTGGCTATAAATATAAAATGGACATGAAAAACCTATACCCGAGGCGCATTATGGGAATCTTCTCCCCGCATAAGTCACTAGAGCTCTCTCAGGTTCATCCCATGGCAATTCGTGATCGGAATTACTAAGCGATATCGTAATCAATAAATTCTAACTCTTCTCACTGTCGTACACGGCGGCACCTAAAAGTGGCGCTTTGACCTTCCCACGGCGGCTGTTTGGGGGAGGGCGCGTTTTCTTTCAGTCTTTTGCGACTAAATAGACCGACCTATGGTAAATAGAACAACTGTGCATTTCACGTTTTGAGGTCCATTGAACTCGAGAAGGCTTACTGATGACATTGAGGCACCATTTTAACGCCGTCTACAAACTTCTATGTATACGCTGGCAGTTGCTCCAGTGGTGTAGCTATGGGATATTTATTTCCGGATATGTATGAATGGAAGTAAGAATATACAACCACTTAAATTAAGGATACTGTCTGCCCACCACAAGAAGGCGAAGCAGAAGAATGTGTAAATAATCACTTTTGCTGTCCGCATGAAGTTTATTTTGGCCTTCTGGATAAGAAAAACGTGTTAAAATGTACAGTATTGTCACATAATTCACCTATGCATAATACCTATCACTGCAGTTTCTGAATGAGGATTAGATATGGCAGCACGGTTGACTCATGTGCACTCTCATACACTCATTTGGTAGCATACATATTCACTTCAGAGCAGATAAACTTCTCAAACCCCTCTCCATATTCATGCCCCTCCTGCCTTGTTGAAGTGGGTAGATAGTACCTTTAATGGAGGCTAATAAGGCAGCGAGTAACCGACTGCTGAGGATGCAAAATTAAAGTGTCTCTGAATGTTGTAGCTTGAAATAGTAAAAATCGATATATATATATATATATATATATATATATATATATATATATATATATATATATATATATTAATTTACGTCCTCCAACGCTAAGCCATAACGGACGATAAATGGAATGGGCGAAATGATACTCAAATGAGTCCAGGGTCCATAGAACTTAGAGTTACCTGACATTCGTCTTTCAGGATAAGGGGAAACCCCGAAAAAACCTTATCCAGGTAACTCATCCTGACCGAAATTCGAACTTGGGACCTCCTGAACGTGAGGCAGACATGCTGCTGCCACCACGCTACCGAGGCGAGCTCTTGCATTTTATGTTCTAACGTCCCAGAAAAACATAATTTACGGTTTAAAAATAACTTTTCTATAATAATATTGCCATTAGTCGTTTGAAGTTACCGCTAAATCTAGATAATTCGAAGGCGTTCTTTGAGCACTACTACCTTCCGATAATCGATCGTAGCAAGTGATTCTGTACTATAGCAAAAACCCGAAAAAATATTTTATTAATTTCGGTCCCTCTACCAGCATTACTCCATCAACGTTCGTTTACAAATTGCCAACTCTTGGACTACTAATTAATTATCTGAAACGCAGTGTTACCTTTACGGTTCTTAAATTCCGAGAGGTTCCTTTCCTCTATAATTTTCCCATTTTTTCTCTCCTAGCTTACGAACTCCACACATAGATTTCTGATTTCCAGGTTCACCTTGATCTAATAGCATCCTGTTGACTAGGTTTCGTCATAAACTTAACTATCTATGTAGCTACAGTATGGAACTTGATAATGATGTCATGACATAATGTAACATTGCCTAATTAATTTCTCTAACTCATGCTTATAATATTTTAATACACAGAAATGAATAACTGTAATTCTTTGTCTATCTCCTTATAATTTTACATTGAAATCATCGGGATTATTTCTTCTTCCTCTACTGAAATGTACTTATCGCTTAAGATTTATTTCCAAGAACTAATCTTAGATAAAAAAATTAACATTTGTAGAAGCCAATGTTACTGATTTACGAGTACAATTGTGCATAAATGTATAAAGTCCGACTACACACTAACGCAGAGGCTTCTGCATCAGGGGCAGGGCACTGTGATTGAGGAAGGGATGATGGGAGCGGTTCAAAGTGCGACCATATCTTGATGATCCTGAAGTCAGCGGTTCTAATTCCGCTCATATCAATGGCTTTTATGCATACTTAACAACATATGTCAGATTTAATGACATGTAAAATAACTATTGTGTAACGAAATTGCGGCACACCGACGACACGATATGTCCCTTATACTTGACAGCGGCGTTAACAATATAGTCATTTACTTTAGGTTCGGGTGATAACGTGTGCAAGAAGGACGGGGTATAATTTGGAACCCAATGCCGCCTAAGCTTCCAACCACAACTGTGCCCGAGGGTGGCCGTGCCGTGGCTGAGTGGTTAGACCGCTCGACTCTCACCAAGGCGACCGCATGTGATATTTCTGGTGGACAACACGGTGCTGTGGCTGATTTTCTCCTGGATTTTTTCATCCCAACAGTTCTCCATCTTCATCTCATATATCATCAGTGTTACCACTTGCGGTGCCGCATGTAGTAAAAGCGGGCTTTAAACCCTACACATTTCATTTCACTTACCCAAGTTCTCAACTGAACGGTCCGGAACAACGCCAGGAAGAAATCTGTACTACAAAGCGCACCGGCATTGTCCAGCCGCAACACACCGAGCACTGTCGCCAGGTCCTACCGAACTAAAACAGATGACGGTTGATACATAAATTATGGATCAGTCGAATATATCAACACTTTTAATACAATTAAATATGAATATTTTCTGCATTTGCTTGAAATGTTAAAGAGGTTTAGGTTTGGCAGTTATCAGTACAGTTTGGCTCGGAGAAATAGCAAGGTAGGTTCATTAGAGAGAGTTAAGTTACTATCCAAAGTTGCCAGATTAGGTATGGCAGGCTAGCTTGAAATTCTTGAAATGTTTGAGAGTATTTCTTAGAAATGTATAGAGACTTTGAGATGGAGAGCAGAGAATTTCAGTAATGTATAAATGAAGTGCCAACATAGTATTAGAAGCTGGTAGTTCTTAGAGTCTTTAGCAAAAGGAGAGGTGATTAGGAGTATTTTGGTAACTGAGTAGGATATTCTAGGCAGAATTTTGGACATTTCTGGACTGGTCGCCGATGGGGCAAAACGCAACTGAATGAGGCGTCATTTCTTGCCTCAGTGATATTGGTCACAACTTCTCGATTTAAGTGAATACTCATAAAGTTAAACATTTAAAACTTAGATTCCGGTTCATCCTTACTTTTGTTACACACCCACGCATACACTGAGATAGGACTCTCCTCGAGATGGAAGCAAGTTCACAGCTTCAAAATTGCAGCAACATCATCGGAGCATACAAACTGCTTCACAGTGGAGGAAATGAGGTACAGGAAAGACGTGGTAGCAGATGAATTGCGCCAGCATTAATCAACCAACCCAGAGAAAGCACTAAAATCCCATGGGTGAGGTCTGGGATTCAAAACCGGCACCTCCCGAATGCGAGACTCGCGCCTTACCTCTGAGCCCTCTTGTCAGATAAAAAGAACTGCTAATTCTAAACCTGTTGCATTTAATTAAATAAATATTCAGTTACAACAAAATTATTTAAGGAAATATTCTTAAAGGAAAATAATTTAGTCTGTAGATAATGAGTGATCTAAAACTAATCTGATCTGAGAGGAGTTACAGCGAATTTTGCACGTAGCCATAAACTTATCCTTTCTGGAAAGCAAATTACTATGATTTGCAAGACAACTGTCGCCAGATTAAGAGTAGTTAACATAAACAAGAGAGGACCATTAGGTAGTACAGCAATTTGTAAAATTTCATCAGCTCATTAGCATCCTTATTCATAGACTATAACTGTACGTGACATTATATCCTTTTATTACATTTTATATACATGACTTTACAGGAAGCATACGACGTTAAACGTAGCCCCAAGCTACAACTACCGGCCCCAAGGCCATTTTCTCTGGATTTAATTTTAATTTGCTAATTCACGAAGATTGTAATTTGTGAAGCAAGGGTTAAGTGAACAGCTTGGGTCAAAGTAATCTGAGAAGTATTTCCAGGTTTCAAGTTCCAACCCATGCAATTATGAAATAACAAAACACATGAACTCGCAGACAATTTATGGGAAATCTTGCTACATTCCTTAAAGGTCCACCCATAGCCTGGAGGCCAACTTGGTCCCGCTTAACTTGGCCGTGTTATCTGATCACTAATTATATGACAAATTTGTGTAATACGTTCCTAGCCTACCTTGCAGTTTCTTCTAGCTATAGCATGGACAATAAAATGTTGAATATAATTTTCAGGCGTAAAAATCCTTTGCGTGTCTTCGTTCGGAAGGGAAGTAAATCCAGTGATAGCGTGTCATTTATGGCACACAATAAACCTCAGTCCTGATAACGAAGTCTCGAAGCAAAATTAAGCAGAATTTCACGCCCAATATAGAATGAGATGCTGAGAACCAGGGCGTTTAAAGAGCATCCATAATTTAAAACTCAATCTCAAATTCCTCTCATTATTTTGCACACAGTTTTCAAGCCCCGGTTGAAAAATAACGTGAGTTGTAATCATTGTATATTTGGAAAAAAAGGAACCGAATATATTTATTTTAGGAATGGACTTTCGATACTTGCAGTACCTCGATAGTCACGATACTTGCATGGCATCGACATCGAAGGATACTTCAGAAAATTTAATCGATATTTTTTCTATACCTTGATGGTTGTTTTGCCAGTTTTTTGCCATCGTGTGTCAAATTCAGTGCCAGTTATCACTTCCCAAGAGTTAATCACTGGATATCTCAACGACTATTTGTCAACACCTCTTTCTCGTACACTGGACTAATGGAAAATAAATTCACAATGTCTAGAACTAAAAAAAAGAAAATTAGTCGTTAAATACACTGGGCAACAATGAAAATCATTCGGGCATAAAAACAGTGAATTTACACGTATTTCCATCTGCTGAATTCAAAATCACTATAAAACGTTAGGTTAGCTCTTGTTTTGAAGATAACGTGACATTTCATTTTTTATAGTGAAGATTTTAAATTGGGGGGAATTTTGGGGGGAGTTGGCACACTTGCCAAATAACAAAACACAATTAGAGAAAAATTTTGGAAATTAAGGGATGCAAAAGTTAAGGAAGGCATTTTTGTCGGACCACAAATAAGAGAACTTGTAAAGGATACTGCATTTGGCCAAGTTTTTAAGGGGGAAAAAAAGGAAGCTTGGGAAGCCTTCAAGGGTGTTGTTCATGGATTTTTAGGCAGCAAAAGAGATGACAACTATAAGCACTTGGTGACACAGTGCTCCTGCAAAATTACTGTAACCTTGGATGCAACATGTCCCTTAAGATCCATTTTCTCCACTCCCACCTTGACTTTTTCCTCCTAGTTGTGGAGCTGTCAGTGATGAACATGGGGAGAGATTCCATCAGGACATTTCTGTTATAGAACAAAGATATCAGGGCCGTTGGAATGAAGTAATGCTTGCGGATTACTGTTGGTCTTTGTATAGGGATTCTGCGGAACTCCATCACAAGAGGTAAGCTAAGAGACGACATAGTCAATAGGCCACCACATGATTCTCTTCAGATACGACTATCTACGAAGTATTTTCCAGCAATTTAGAACTCTTAGTATGTAATTACCAATTAAGAAAAATCAAATGCACTTTCATTGTTGTTAGCATGTACGTAATTAAAATGTATCCTTTTCTCTCAATCCGTTAATATGTAATACTTCCACCTTGTGTATATCATAGAAACTAGAGCTAATAAAAGTGTTTCATTGTCATAACTGTTTTTCTCAACCCAAAATTAGTAGGAAATGCCCCATGAAGTGCTCGAAACATTCAAAAATTATGTTTTTGTTGCCCAGTGATATTTGTGTTTTTCAACTGCAACAGTTTTTTTCTGAAAGACTATTTAGCACTGCAGACTCATATGAGACAGAAGTAGATTTGACCCAAAAAGAGTGAAAATGTTAGTATCTTTCAACAAAAACTTATAAAAGTGGACTGTTTAGAATTTAAATATTTAATGTAGAATTTAAAAATAGGAACTCTGATGGTTTTAAGTTTTTTTAAGATAAATTTATTTAATGTTGACTAACAATGGTCTTATAGCGACAACTATAAGAAGGTAAAACAAATTTTGTATACAGCTGGTCAGTACAATTGACATTTTAGGAACTATTACGTTACGGTAAAGTATAAACATATAAGTACACGTAAACTATATATTCATAAAGAACTGAAAATATTGCAGAGCACTGTGTTCATATTTGTTATGTACTACTTATTAATTATAGTTATTCTCACTTCACAGAATGCACCGAAACCAGGTAACACTGAATAGATGTTTATATTAAAGAAGTTAATTTACAGTCTTGCAGAAATAAATACAGTGATTGTAGACTCTTCGGTTCATCTAGTAGAGTATGAAGATCTGTAGGAATTTTATAAACAGTCCTATAGGTTGAGTAACGTGTACATTCGCTTATAATATTATTTACTGATAATGGTTGGTTGCATGGTTCATAGTGTGGAGGCCTCTCACTGGAAAATAGGTAGTCATGTGTAAGCTTTGTATGTCCAATTCTAAGACTGGAGAGTAATATTTACTGTAATATAGAGTAATATTTTCGACTTGTATGTGTATAAAGACATTGAGTAGCAGATGTGTTTAGTATCACTTGTCGAAGTTTACTATCTACATTGGTTTCTAGCCAATGATGTTTCCATTCTTAAATCATTTTCCTTCTGATATGGCTTATAACATCTTCATGTGGAATAGTTATTGTAGGACATACCGGAGATAGTTTTAAGTTTTGTATCATTAAATATTTGCTCCTATTTAATTGTATTGGCATACACAGTTCTCCCAACATTCTATTTTGTATTAAAACTAGAAATGGAAATTACGGTATCGAGTATTGAAGTAATGGGTATCGTGGAAAATATCGTATGGAGTATCGAGAACACCTATATTGATCCATCCCAAATTTTTTTGTATATCAAAATCAATTGAATCAAATACGTCAAAGGAAATAAGAATAGATCAAAGTTTTAGAAACTTAAAACTTCTGTTAAAACAAGGGAAAATTATTTGTCTTTCATAAAGCTACAGAGCTCTTTACATCAAGGAAAAAATTGGATGTGTTCCACTCACATGACTTTTTCTACTCACTCTTCCAGAGCCTATTATTCTGTCTACTACATGTTAATTGAAAATAACATTTTGAGAAATTCTTGAGACATTTGCAGAAATGATTTAGTGCAAAGTTGCTTGTAGGTACAATGGGAGTAGGGGAAAGCAGTAGATAATTAAATCTTATGAAAGCTAGTCGCTCTGTGATGGCTTTGTAGTTCCCTTTTCTTTGCATGGCCAAGAGATAAAAAGGAATACGATCTTCTGTTTACAAAAGTATAAATGTTGTAAATGCAGACAAAGCACAAGGAATATCTTGGAGATATTAACTTTACAAAAATGTACGTAGATCGGTTAAAGTGAAATTTAATAAAAATTTACATGTTTCCATTATTTGTTAAGACTTTTTCTTGTTGGTTTAGAATACTGTACGACATTAAGATATTAGTTTCATATATATTGTTTTTCTCCCTTTCTCATCAATGCTGATGCTGGGAGTCGCTCGGGTTCACTCAAATCGAGGGCGCAGAAGCATTTGACCTGAGATATCAGGGTTGAGGGTTCGGCCCAACGCCTGGGATGATGAAGAGATGAATCATAGAGCAATTGGTAGAATGATGGGGGAAACCGGAGGACCAGGAGGAAACCCACCCTAGCGCCATGTTGTCCACCAAAAATCTCATTTTCGGTCACCTGGAATCGAACCCGGGTCGCCTAGGTGAGAGCCAAGGGGTCTAATCACTCAGCCATGGCGTGGCCTATATATATATATATATATATATATATATATATATATATATATATATATATATATAATGTATATATACCGCAAGACTTCCCATGTTATTACGTAAACACGGAGATTGTTTCTCACTTTCTCAGTATCTCTACGCTTCTGATTCTTCTTCCCCTCTCTTTCATTCTCTCCATCTCTTCATATTTATGCTTTCTCATTTTCTCGCTGTCCTTCTTCCTTTTTCTCATCTACACTCCTCCTTCTCTCCTATTGCAGTAGCTCTCACTCCCTCCTCTTCGTTACTTCTGCTCTATCTGCACTACGTACAAGTCTTGTAAGTTTAAAAATCTATAATAATGCTGGCAGAGGTAATCACGGTATTAAAGTCAGTTATAATCGATTTATTGTAGGTATTTAACCTTTAGAGGGCGGGAATACCATGAAGAATTACAACGACGGCCCGAGACGCCTAATACCTTCACCTTGTGCATCCAAGCAGAGTGCCCCTTTCATATCTCTCATATCCCCAGGGATAGCTTCTTTCTCATCTTGTATGAGAAATAACTCTCTCCTCAAAGCAAATTTCCTCATTCCCGCACACCATCGTCCGCTGCGCCTGACCGTAGATATCTGAAAACAAAAAGCAAATTGAAATTGAAGAGAAAGAGGGTCGTTGCTGCCTTTTTTGCCTTTTCCACTACTTGCTTACAGTAAGTATATATTTATATTTGCATGACAAATGAAACATGTTATCTTGAACTTCGTAGAAATATCTCGTGAAGCTCTTCATTTTGAATTGTTTTTGTATAATTAGTTAGCTATGAGAGGTAGACAAGACCTTACTACCAAAATTCCAAAGACCCGAAGCGAACTTGAGAGCTCATTTGAAAGAAAAATTTGAAAGATGTAGGCACCTTATTTTAGCAAGGATTTGAATATTGAACTTCTCTGAACTCATTTTAGGAAACAGCACAAAAATGTTGATTTCTGTAGGAAGACGAACGACGCTAAAACAATATCGTGCCATCCATGAGTGGGTTTTCATTAATTTACATTTTTATTTCATTAAGTCCTACAGAAATCGTCCTACATGAGTTTCCTGTACCTACATTACAAATAATAATTTCCATTCATTTTGATTGCAAGGAAACGTCCCTCATATGATTTGCGGGCACGCCTGGGCGGATTGCATTAAACAAATGAACGTGTACTACGTGAATCACTCCAGCTGTAGGCAGCAACCATTTCCAGTTTTAAACCACAAACTGCTATCACATTCCTGAATTTTCCATATAATTTTTCATCGCTTCACATTTGTATGCAAATTACCTCAAAATTAACTCAAAGAGAGAAATGCAAGCAGCAATAAAGCTGTTACACACGTGTGCATGGGCAAAGGTTCAAGGTCACTTTTTTCGTCTTCACAAGATTTGTTTCCTCCTTTTCTTTTTCGTCCTTTTTCTCTTCGACAGCTCCTCCTACTTTCGGATGCTTTGGGGAAACAAATGCTTCCAGCTTAGATTGCAGGTGAAGCATCGATGATCTTGGTCACTTCATTATAGGGTCTTCCTCCCTCTACGTTTGTCTCTTGTTTTTCTTATTTTTTCTTCTACTACCTAAATGGATTAGGAGCACTGCAGAACTTACGTCAAAGCATAGGGTAGCATTTAAACATCAGGATGTCATATTTCTAGATATGGGTCCATTCCAGTTATTCTCGATACTCGATTCCGATAAAAATACACGATATTTTCCACGATATCCGATCCATTACTGAATACCGTCATTTCTGCTTCTATTTTCAGTACAAAATAGAACTATCTAATGCCAATAAAAGTAATTAGGGGTACATATTTATGCCCGATTTCACCAACAGATGTTAAAATCGACGTTAACAAATGTAACGTAACAATTGTCACAGCGCTAAACTAATGTTAAATTTCTTGCATTTCACCAACCTGTTTTCTTAAAATGTTAACAAACCTGTGTTAACGCCAAGAAACTTGTAAATATTACAGCTATAGAAGGCTATGGATGATTTTCTGAACGTACTCCGATGCGATGCGCTTTTGTTTTCATTTTTGTCTGCGCAAATGGCGGATGAACAAAACCTTAAATAAAGCCGTGAGACAAATTTCTCATCGACGGAGAAAGAATTGTTAATTGAAATGGTGACGAAGTGTAAGGATATCGTGGAAAATAAGAGGGCGGATGCAGTGAATGTAAAAGAGAAAGATGTCGCGGGGAAAATATTGGAAACGAATTTAATTCAAATGCACCAAACAACTTGTCAGTATTACGTAAATTTAAAACGAGGTGCAAAGAACAAAAACGTTTCAAGACGCAAAGTTATTAATACATGAAGCAAAGGCGAGATAGTCATATTCCTTTCGATGTATATTCTAACTCATTATTAAGTAAATTTAAAACGAGGTGCAAAGAAGGGCAAGTGACTTGAACGTTTCAAGACGGGAGGTGGACAATGTATTATCCACATAATTTAGTGAATTGTGAAATCGCAAGGTTATTGATACTTGAGGCAAAGGCGAGATCGCCATATTTCTTTCGATGCATGTTCTAACCTCTCTTGTACTTCCGCGGTAATCTTCATAGCAACATGTTTCGACAGTCTATACCTCCGTAAAACAATTTTCTTCGGATAGTTCCTCAAAATCATTTCTCCTCATAGGCCGTACTCTATTACGAATGCCATTTAGACGGTCTTAAATATAGCAAATCGACATCAACAGCTGAGTTCATGCTCGCCATCTTGACTATTTACAATTGTTAAGGACTTAACATCAGAAATTCGGCTTATTAGTTTAACATGAGATTTAACACGAGTGTTACGCTAACACTTGTTGGTGAAATGCAATTTTTGTTGTAACCATTGCTAAACTCGTGTTAAGTCTTAACATTTGTTGGTGAAATCGGGCATTAATCGGACAAAACTTAAAGCCACCAGTGTTCTTATTTTTTAATTCTGCATTAGATATTTAAAAGCAAAACAGTCAACTTTTATAAGTCTTTGTTCAGAAAGACTAACATTTTCACTCTACCGAGGTCAAATTTACTTCTTTTTCTGTCACATATGAGTCCTGCTCTGCTAAATAATCTTTCAGAAAAAAACTGTTGCAGGTGGAATACGCAAATATTTAACGACTAATTTTTTCTGGATATTTATAATTTGTTTACCAGTAATCCAGTGCACTAGAAAGAGCAGGTGACAAATCGTCGTAGAGATGTGCAGTGATTTCAACTGGCAGTGAGTTTGATACACGATTATTTTCTTGCATAATGCTATTATACAAGAACCACCTTCCTGACAATTTCTTTGACTTTGCAATGTTCTCTATTTGCGGCAATAATATTTTATGATTTTAAAATAAAATAGAAATTGGAGACTCACCATAGAAGTATTGAAAAAGTATCGCGTGAATTTTCTGTAGTATCGTCCGATGTTGATACCATGCAAGTATCTTTAGTATCGAGGTACTGAGCACCCATCCGTACACATTTCTATTTAATTCCCACCCACACATGGAAACATCCACTTTCACTTCACTTCCAGACACCAAGGAGAATGGGAAATAATTGTATTTAAGGAACAATTTTATTCCTCCAGCCGGAAATCGCACCGAGACCTCTGGATTTTGAAAAAAAAATAAAACTAACCACTTACCTATAGTATATAAATGGAACAGTAAATTCAGACTAGAAACTCGACAACAACAGTTCATCTAAAATACACACTTGCAGACTCTTTGGAGAAAATTATTTTTTGCAAAAGTTTTGCGTGAACAACACAACTCAGAAACGAAAAATATGGTAAATAGCAAACTTAGGTAATTCAGCGTCTTCTAAGGATGCAGCACAAATATTTTTAAAAAATCTACTATTAGAAACTACCTTTCGCTATTCTTAATTTTTTTTTTTTCAAAATTATCTATAAGGATTCTGATTAAAATACTGTATATATAATATATTTTCGTGCCGAATAAAATATTTACCTTAAATTGTCTGGGAACACCATGTGAAGTCTCCTCCACTGAAAGGCGTTTATATAATTGGTAAACCGTTAATAAATAGACACAATTCGTACTCAACAAAAATATTCATATCGTTAAATCACCAAATTTATATCAACTAAAAACTTTGTAGCCTTAACCATTTCCTAGATATTGCTTGTCACTCGTATCAATTTTGAAATAATTATACAATTTTAACCGTTATGTTAACAAAATGGAATTTCAAACTTATATATGGTCTTACTTATAAAATAGTTGAATATTATTAATTGAATAATATATATGTATGTATTAAATTTAGTTTCAAGAGCTGCAAAAAATTCTGGAAGCTCGCAAAAGATAATGCTCTAACTGCTACAACAAAAAAGAACATAATCGCTTACCTGCTGTAAGGCAAGAATTTAAAATGGATGTTTTTGTTACAACTGCAACGATAACGTTTTTTTTTTTTTTTTTAGGTTTTTTTTTTTTTTTTTTTTTAATTTTACGTCCCCCAAAGTTAAGTCATATCGGACGGTGAATGAAGTGGGTGAAATGATACTCAAATGTATCCAGTGTCAATGGAGCTTAGATTTACCTGACAGTCGTCTATCAGGATAAGGGAAAATCCCGGAAAGAACCTACCATCTATGCTATCAAGGCGGGCATGATAACGGTGGCTTTCACTTTAGAAATAGGTTTTAATTAGTAAGCACATTCGGTTTCACTTGTGTACACTTCTATCTACTTCGGAGGGTGTGGGATGATATCAGTTAAAGAGAGCTTCCCCTGTTGCTAGAGAATTAAAACCCGAAAGCCAGGGCGTTGACTACTAACTAAAGAGACAGTCTAATAAAATATATTTTCACTATAGATTATTTTAAAAGCATCAATATAAGAAGGTATCCCATTAATATTTATTTAGTTTCAATCGATCTTTAACATTTAGGCTTATTTCTTCAGTGGATTTGATCGGATTGAGATTTCTGACACTGGATCACGAAACTATAACTCTAGCCTGTGGGCCAAAGAATTCGAAGCAATTTCATGGGAGAGTTATTCCAACTAAATTGCCAAAATTGGTTTAGTTGTTTTTGAGATTGCCCTTAAAAATCACTTTGTAATATCTATAAAGTTACTATTAGTGGTAGAGTATTTATCAAAGAAAAGTTAAATATATCGTATTGTTACAACGTCCCAATTTTAAACATCTGACTTTGGATTCGGTTTCCTCTTTCTCCCTTGCATACCTACAAAAAGTTGTGTAATTAAACTATTTCTGCAAATGCTGTGTCAGTTTAGTATAAAACAAATAGAAAAATAAGCTTTCATAAAAGTAATCTGTAGAAGCTTTATAAAAATTCTACGTAAAGAAAAAGTCCTGTTAATGTAAAACTTAGGATTTGTCCTTGTAAATCGCACTACTTAGGCTGTTTACCCTTTGCTTTGCTATCTAGCTTTATCCCGGTCTACATGTTCTTCAGTTCGAAGAGGAACCAGGGATAATTATCCGGAAAGGGCCGCAGAAATCGCGTGACTGGGGGGAAGACAGTTTAGTGACTAATGTAGACTCGTTGAGACTTTGACTCTTGAAAGATGAGCGGTCATTCGTTTCGGGACGAAGGAAAAAGGGAGAAGAAAACAGACCTCACAGCCATACGGTGCGGCTAGCTTTGGAATGATTCCATCACTAACGTTCGTTCCAAAAATATAGAAGCAATTTACTGCTTTCTTTGTGACATGTATCGGCCTTGCCCCTTCAAGATCCCAGATAACAGACACTTATCATAGACAGGAGCATTTCATTGGAACTCCGAACCATACAGCTCAATGTCAACTTCAGTAATGCCGACATGATGTGAGTGCAACTCTCTGTCTTCTTCAAGGAAAATAAGAAGAAAAGAAATACATTCTATTTGCTCTTGGGCATCCGGCATTGGTACTTGTACATCTGCACTGTAACTTGCAAGGATAGAAATCACTGCACCATTCGTTTTCTGCAAACGGTCTACAAACGACCTTAAGATGCGGACAAAACTGCAAATAAAGGAGTCATACAAAGGAATAAAATATATTATTATATACTTCAACATAAATACACCCACGAAGTCAATATAGCTGTTCACTTACGAACAAGCTGGCCTGTATAGGAGCACGCATATTTCAGAAACCTTTACAGTGCGTTCGTTTCACTACGGGGCCGCGGATTGGTATATGCGTGCCCCGTACATTTTCTATCATACCGGGGATTCTCAGTTCTAAACTCCCCCATTACTTCCTCGTGAGCAATAGCAGCATGAATACTAACCTTGCTATACGTTTTGCTAAAAGTGGTATCCATTCCTGGCATTCTTCATTCGTCATGAGGTTATGATTCATGAACTATGGTCACTCTGTAGAGTTTTAGCTTTAAAAGTTTAACAGTTGCATGAAGCACCTATCTGTTGTGTAAAGTATCTTGGACACTTCTTTTGAGAAGTCCCAAGTAATACACCAATTTTATCAATTTTTCCTGTCTTAGAACATTCTTTTTCCCTTCTTAGGTGTAGAGCGCCATCCGGTTGTCCTAAACTTATTAACCAGGCGTCTTCATAGTTTCTCTCCCTGAAACTCCTGAAATTGTCTAAAGACCTGTCTACATCACAAGCGTGTATTTGTACATTTTTTTCAGTGAAGTAATAATAATAATTTGTTCTTGGATAAAACTGAGACGTACAGTAAACGAACTCTAGTATATATAACTCAACCTAGAGACAGCAAATGTATACAAAAAATAACACAGGTGATAAACTTAGCTTTGAGAGGGTCATTCACCGCTTTTTCTTTGCGGAAAATATCTATATCACTGCAGTGCAAGCAAACTGCGCATATAGGTAGCCGGTCTAAAATGACTTGGCCATAAATGAAAATCATAGTAGTTCCGATGTACATTGTGGTTTTCAAATTCAATATTAGATATTTTGATTTGGCTGTGATCAACGTCTATGATAATATTCTTTCCTCTCAACGTATATAGTACCATTTCAGCTTTCAGGAAATTGAAGTCGTTATCGGTTTGTACTATTAAATGCAATTTTATACATGAACAGTTCTAGAGTTGGCTGGCCCTGTAGCTCGGTAGAGCACCTTCCTGCCATGTTAGGGGTTCCGGTTCGATTCCCGGCGGTGGGGGCTGGGGATTTTTCTCCGACCTAGATAATTCCCCATCTTCCCCAGAGTCTGGAAGTATGAATGAGAGTGTGACTGTGCGTGATCTAAGGATTAAAATCTAACGAATACGAAATAACACCTTCGATATGTTCCAAAGGAGAACGGCCGCCGATATGACCTCTGTAGTTAAAGGCGGGGTATAAATGGAACAAAGAAAAAGTTCTGGAATTAGTTACAAGATAAACACTTCTTCTCCTTTTTATTTTTCATGGCAAATACACAAATCACTTAATATCAATCAGTTTCACAACTGGCACATCCAAATAATGGTAACTTTACAAGAAATGTCATATAAACTCACACACCTTTCTCTTCTCACCTGGATTCACATACTTGCCTTGTACCTACTAACTATAATGCCCAACAAGCAAAATCTTGTAATCACTCGTATGTCTTGTAAAAACTATAGTAAAATCTCTTATTTTTCTACTTATTAATGGAGATAAATATGTACAGATGGTTTACTATATATTTCCTTGTAGGCACAATGGCCGTAGGAGGAATTAAATAGGTATAGCCAAATCATATAAGAGTTAATCGGTATGTGCGGGATTTCAAATTTGCTTTTCTTTTACGGCCAGAATATTAATAGTGAATATGAGGGGCACTACGTATTTAAATTTTCAGCATAATAATTAAAACAAAGTAATTTCCGACTGAAAACTCCTTTATTGTTTTTCAAAATATTCTTTGTGATCAATACTCTTTTGCATCCATTTGAATAGTTTATCAAAGCATTTATTCCAGTCTTCTTGAGACACCTCCAAAACACGGTTTTTGAAGGCATTAATGGCTTCTTCTGCCAACGAAAATAGTTGTCCACGTAATTTATTCTTGATTTTTGGGAACATAAAGGAGTCTTTGGGTGCCAAATCAGGACTCTATGGCAGATGACCCATCAATTCCATTTTGTGAGCCTTCAAATAATCTGTTGTTAGACGAGATGTGTGTGCGCTCCATTGTCTCGATGAAGAGCGATCCTACATCTCTTGTTCCTTACTTTACCGAATATTTCCGGCAAAAAAATGGTTGTGTACCATTCGGCATGACCGTTTCACGTTCCTTCAAAGGCACTGTTGTCATATGGCCACTTTTGCTGAAAAAGCAGGCGACCATTTGCTTCGAAGTGCTTCGAGTTCGAACAACTTTTGTTTCATCTTGAAACACCCATACAGTCGACTGCTGTTTACGCATTGATCCATGGTTTGTCACTTGTTGCAATCTCATATACATCTTTTGAGGCACCGCCATTGTATTTGACCATTTTTGTTCACCAATCGATACGAGGATCTTTTTGAGATTGCCTCAAATTATGTAGGATCCAACGAGAGCAAACCTTTGACACTGCTAAATACTCCCGCAATATTTTATATATTCTAATGGAACTAATGCCTAGGGTTGCCTCAATCTCACAATATATCGAATGACGATCTTGCATTATTAGTTTTTGCACAGCATCAATGCTTTCTGGCACAACAATTGATTTTGGACGACCTACACGAACTTCATCATTGAGCGAACGGCGCCCAGGATTAAATTCGTTATACCAGCGTTTCACAATGGCAAAGGATGGAGCATCATCGCCAAATGTGGAAGTTAGTTTATCGATGCACTCTTGTCTTGATCATCCACGTCGAAAGACGTAATAGAACATTGCACGAAAATTTTCACAAGTTAATTCCATTTTTTGTTGAGACACAATTTTCAATTTAATTAAACAAAACAAATGACGCTCTATTGACCAAATGTCTGAAGTAGATAAGAAATATTACTAGTGCCCCTCGTATAGACATCCTTCTGGAGACCAATAACAAGATATATCTTGAAAATAGTTATCTTCACAAAAAGTATGATTGGTTTAATGAGATCTAAATTTGTTGTGCATCTTTTACAGTCTACCAGTTAGCGGCTCATTAGGAATAAATAGGAGTTGAGAGGTTAATTCTAGCAAATTCAAGACATTTTTTTTCTTCATAAATTATCTTAAACATATTATATTTTAATCAATATCGTAGAGCTACGAGGAGAAAGTAAAAAATTCCAAAGAATGTTTTATAAAGAGAATAGTTTGAGTTTAGAAGACCTTGTACGTCTTCGTGTAGCATCCTTGTGAAATATCAACTTTGGTAGGCATCCATCCCAAATTTCTCATTTTGTTCTGTTTTCAAAAATTAAAGAAACAATTCGTCATCTGAAAAAACGTGGAATATTATAAAAACTTGGTTCCTCAAATGTCTCATGAAGTATGGCTTCATTGTTTTAAGGGCTGCTTTCATGGAATGCAAAATTGTATTATATTAAAGAAGAACATTTTGGAAAACAATAACATTATTTTTAAATGTTAAAAATTATGCTTTTTGATTTTCTAAAGTGCTTAAGATTGTTTTAATGGATGAATCGTTTCAATACCTCAACTTCGTTTTGGAAAACATATTCTAAAAGAGGCATTAGACTCCATATCACTTTAAGCAGACGAATGATGTTCATGAGGTTTGTGTTTTATTAAAACAGGCCTAAAATCGGTACACAATATGAAATAATTCCATAAATAAATAGTTTATTAATATTATTTTAAGCTGTTTAAAGGCCGGTATATGATATAGCTATTTCATTTTCTTCGTAGAGTTTGCTTTATTTGACTTCACAGAATTGGCACACAAACAACAATTTCAACTCTTTTAATTAAACAATTCCTATATAATCTGCCGTTTAGTGTTGCTATTGGTCCAAGTTGTCCTTTTGGACAACTCTCTCGCAGCAATATTAATTTGGTCACATATTACTTCTCTTTGCATTGTTTTGTCGCTCTAATGAATTATAATACACAATAATAATAATAATAATAATAATAATAATAATAATAATAATAATAATAATAATAATAATAATAATAATAATAATAATAATAATAATAATAATAATAATAATAATAATAATAATAATAATAATAATAATAATAATAATAATAATAATAATAATAATAATAATAATAATAATAATAATAATAATAATAATAATAATAATAATAATAATAATAATAATAATAATAATAATAATAATAATAATAATAATAATAATAATAATAACAATAATAATAACAATAATAATAACAATAATAATAACAATAATAATAATAATAATAATAATAATAATAATAATAATAATAATAATAATAATAATAATAATAATAATAATAATAATAATAATAATAATAATAATAATAATAATAATAATAATAATAATAATAATAATAATAATAATAATAATAATAATAATAATAATAATAATAATAATAATAATAATAATAATAATAATAATAATAATAATAATAATAATAATAATAATAATAATAATAATAATAATAATAATAATAATAATAATAATAATAATAATAATAATAATAATAATAATAATAATAATAATAATAATAATAATAATAATAATAATAATAATAATAATAATAATAATAATAATAATAATAATAATAATAATAATAATAATAATAATAATAATAATAATAATAATAATAATAATAATAATAATAATAATAATAATAATACATTGGCATCTCAATGTTTGTATTCTGGCTAGTTAATATTATTTATTTATCGTAATAGTTTATTTTTATATTTGAATGTCCGCTTGTCTTTATCCTGAACGAAGCCGGTTCGAAACCAAGATCTCGACGTAGGATTTATGTTAGATGAAACGGCCCCTGGGCAGGTATGTTTCTTAAGTACTTCAGTTTCCGTTTTGTATGTAACAAATGCTAACCTAGGTATGGGATTTTGTAAGAGAAGAAGTATCTTAAACGAGCAAGTCTGGATGCTTGTTAAATTTAACACTGGTTTAATAATAAAATGCAGTGTAGGAAACAATAATAATAAGTATATTTAAGAAGGTCTAGTCCAATGTACCTATTAATAGCTTTAGATTTCAGTCCAACTAAAAATAGCATTTTCTAATGTGACACATCCCGACATTTTACCATATAGCTTTTGTATAGGTAAATGTTTATTTCATTATCGCAATTTTAGACACATATTTTGCGCTTGTGTGCAATTTATTACAAAATATAATGTAAACTAAGCTAAGCTTACTTATCTCCTTGAGTATCCCTTCTCTGAAGCTCAGTTATTAGTTCCCAATACATGCAATTTTATATTATTATTGGTGTATTGGTGACCAGCATAATTTTTTTATTTGTTCCATTCCCATTTCCACCTTTAACTGCAGTGGTCATATCGGCGGCCGTTCTCCTTTGGAACATATCGATGGTGTTAACTCGTATTCGTTGGGTTTTAATCATTAGATCACGCACACATTCATGTCTTCCTCACGTTCAAGAGTTCCCGAGTTCGAATCTCGGTCAGGGTGAGTTACCTGTATAAGGTTTTTCGGGGTTTTCCCTTATCCTGATAGACAAATGTCAGGTAACTGTAATCTCCATGGACCTCGGACTCATTTGAGCATCATTTCACCAATTTCATCCATAGTACGATATGACAATGTTGGAGGACGCAAATTACGGAGGGGGAAATAAACACTCTCATTCATACTTCCACACTATAGGGAAGATGGGGAATTATCTTGGTCGGAGAAAAATCCTCACCCCCACCGCCGGGAATCGATCCTGGAACCATTAGCACGGTAGGCAGATCCTCTACCGACTAACCTACGGGTAAGGCAGCATAATTTTGATTGCTTTATCCAATGCCTAATGATACTTGATAGCCTATTATTCTACTAGGACTGCTTCATTTAACTTCCTCTTGATCATTCTTACTCATTCTCTTTAAATTGTCCAAATCGTTCCCTACAATTTTGTATCTTTCCTTTCCATTACACTCCCCCCATAGAGGCTTGTTGAGACCCCATCATCTGCTGTGTTTCCAGCGCTACAGACCCTATTACTCGTGGTACTTATCACGCAACTAGAAGTATATAGATCTGAGCTCCTTTTAGGAGGAAGTTGTTCGGATTGGGTTGGACTCAGCCGTACTGTGGCTCCCTAAACCCATGATTACATACGTCTGGGCCATGATGTGCAGGTGGGATTGTGATACCCGGAGTCCTATTTCATAAATTTTTAAAGTTACAAATCACAAACCACAAATACATTCTACATAGATATTTGCAATTTTATTTCATACATATTTCTCCACATCTCAATTTATTTACACACATTGTTAGTATTGAATAAGTGGTGCAAGTACGCCATGTCGACTTAAAGAATACATAAAGTTATATTACAGACATAGAATTCTTATATGACAACTTTTGTCTTAAAAGTGATTGCAATTGGTCTATTTCTACACGATTTGTCAGAAAATGTGCTTAATTGAAAAGGCAAAACAACTTCAAATAGTGTATAAACATGTGCTTGCGATTCTGTATAGTACTGCACAGTTCCTGCAAAAACCATTCGATAGAACATTCCCAAAGTTCAATGCGTATGGTCTTTAATTGTTATGTACTATAATGGAAGAGACAGGCATGGCGCTTCTCCACAAATGTTAGTTAAATTGTACAGAGTTGTAAATAAGTTTACGTTTCCCCAAGTTGTGAACTGGTCCGAAGATATTTATGATGTGACATATTTGTCAAGGATGCTGAGTTGTGTTGATGACCTAATGAGCATGAATTGGCTTTTGACAAAAGGAATAACTGATACTTCATTTGTCAACTCTGTTTTATTTACTTGTTTACTTCGTTGAAACAGATATAGGAGCATTGCTTTCGCTTAATCTATGTGTATATGAATTTCATATAATCGTGTAATACCCGAACAGCCCTTTAATTACTATTATTTTATCAGAAGTGATAGAATCTGTCAATAGTTAAGCGTTAAGTAGACTCTTACTACGCACAGCACACAGTGGTGGGACTGGGATTGGGGGATTTCATTATGGAGGGGATTCGGTACGTAGGCCACCATGCTGGGCCCATTGTCACTCCCAGGAGGAAGGATGAGGCGAAGGAGACAGAGGGCGGCCGACCCAAGGAGCCACGACAGTGCAGAGGGCAGGGTCCCTACAGCTTACTTGGTTAGAGACTTCCCCCGACAGGCCAGGACAACGGACTCGCTCCCCCACAGCGGGACGGCATCGAGCCCAGCAGCCGAGCCTTAAAGGTCCCAGGCAGGCGATACGAACCCAAGGTCCCTGGCTGGCGGTCCCGAAATGGTCCCAGTGGAGACCGAGAACCGACCTACCGGAGGAGGAAGTAGTTTACCTCAGAGCAGATCATCCTGCCATGCACCGCCGAGACAACCGCTGACACTTTTTTTTTAATTTACGTCCTCCAACGTTAAGTCATATCGGACGATGAATGGAATGGGTGCAATGATTTTCAAATGAGCTCAGGGTCCATAGAGCTTAAAGTTACTCGACATTCGTCAGTTACCCTACATTCGTCACCGACACTTATACCCTGAAAGAGACCACCAGCTGAGAGATGATATGAAATGATAATGGAGATGAAATGGAGGGAGAGGAAATTCGGTGGATGTAATTAACCTACCCAGCATTCACCTAGCGATCCGGAAAACCCCCGAAAACACCCATGGGTCGGGTTGGTCGGCCATGGGAATCGAACCCGGGCCTCCCGAATGCGGGCCACAGACGAAACCACCTGAGCCATCCCACTGTAGACGGTGGTGAATTTTGATGATACCTACATGAAATGAAATGATAATAGGGGAAAAATTTGGGACGGAAGTTATTCAGGCTTCAGGTAACGTGTAAGCTTGCATTTTTGTGGTCCCGGATGCAATTTCTGCAACATCCACTCACCAGGAATTTTTCTTATATGCATTGAATTAAATGACTTAAAATTTTTCATGCAGTTTAAAAATTCCAAATCCACAGTTGCCATAATCTGCTGTTCCAGATAAACATATAAAATATGTAGAAGAATAGCAAAATATACTGTCTGATATGTTGGCAATGGCTAGTACTTCATAAGTAGCTTCATCAAAATCTGAGCGGACATATTTCTGATTGATGACATCATTAAAACACCTTATATAGATGACACGTGCTTGAATGAAATAAAAAAGAACGGAACCCTTACCTAACACTCTACCGTTCCTTCCCAGCTGGAGTTCTGAGTGCAACAAGGGCACATTTGTTTGACAGACTCTCCAACCGTCAACGTATGTAAGCAAATGTTACTCCATTATAACCAGCACGATGCTGCTAAATATCAAACAAATACGTTACTAAGACCTTTAACTTAGCACAATGTTCCTTTGGATTTTTACTTCAGTTTTCAGATTTAAAAAAGCTGCTCTTTATGATGATGCGAAAGTGAAAGGAATTCTTGATTGCTTTAACGGATCTGTAGAAAAAACTCCTGTGATTAATACCTCTAACCTGTGGGTCAGATACCTAATAATGTTGGAAAAACTAGGGAGGAGACTTTGTTGCAAAACTTTGTTACTTAAGTAACTATTTAACGAAGACTAACTTTAATAGATGTCAGATAAGATCACGAAGAGAAAATACAAATATAAAATACCATTGTTCTGTAGGAATACAGATAAAATCATACTATAAGTTTTCAATTCCTGTTTATCGAAATGTGATAATTGTGTTAAAACCATAATATGTGCTCAAAAAAACTTCAAAATGAGTGATAACTAGTGGAAGGGTGACACTGATTTAGAAACGATTGATTTTAAAAGTTTAAAATGTTTCTGTTTTTTAAAATATCCTCTTTAATATCAGTACATTTTATATTCAACTTAACAATTCCTTAACCCTTTCATGGGCCGTTTTAATGTATGAATGTGGCATCATTGCAATATATTAAACATAATTGTTTATGGATATAGTTTATATAAAACTTTTTTCAAATTTTTATTTTCAATATTATCAAAAATGTTCAAGTGGGAATTATACTTCCCACAGCCCATATGAAAGTAAGTAATATGCAAGGAAAAAGTATTAGATTACATCAAATATCAACCGAATTCCCCTGTGCTGTACTGCATTAAGTATTTTATTACAGCAGAACTACAAAAAAGTAAAAATACATATTTTGGTATAATCTAAATTGAACTCCTCCATATTTCTCTCCTGTTATTTTTTCAATCAGTTACTTTCCATGGAACTTTATAACATAAGGATCGACACATTGCAAGCTTTTTTATGACCACGTTTCTTATGACTTTTGAAGTACTATATGTTAACCAAAACACTAAAACCAATTATATATTTGGTATAAATTACTTTGTTTGTGAAATTAGCAGGCACAGCTGCGTTCCCTTCAAGGTTCTGTCACTTTCTTTTACTCTATAACCTCATAGAAGTGACACTAGGATGCGCTCAATATTTTCCTGGTTTTGTTGAACCCTCGGCTAGATGCCAGCATAGACTGAACATCGCCAGGAGACTTCTTTTAACATGATAAAGCACGTGGGAGCCATACTTCCCATGGCCTTAGAAAGCAATGATGCCATTTCAGAAACCAAATTTTATAACACTACACTGTTTCATCTGAGGGTCAAGAAACGTTTATTTAATTTTTGGAAACAAAAACAAATCATTTGATGTGAAAGTCAAGCTCTATAATTGAGGGACCTTATGCTGGCTATTAGGGTATACTCAGTTGCTAGTTTTGCGTCATGTAAAATCATAATGTAAAATTAGAGTTCGTTTTGGGGTTTTTCAATAAATTACCCTAAAATTTGCTGTACTTGTATACCAATTATTAGCAATAACGGTCGATTTTATAATGCTAAAGTACCAATACATTTTACCAGCGCTGAGAATGGGTCGGGCTTTTATAGGTTCGAGAGATCCATAAAATCGACTCCTTTTCAGGATCACGAAAATAAATCGAAGGTTTGTCATCGATACTTAACGATATTCCAAAATTTAATTGAAGTGCCAACTGCCAGAGCTTTTTCCTGCAGTAATCAATGCATTGTTGTTTTTGTTTGGAAGTCAATTTTTGTGGGAACCGTCAAAACAAACTTTTGTTATACCTAATTTTAAAGTAAGATGTTTGGATTTGACTCATACCAACGTCCAATTCAGACATTCTTCAAGAATTGCAAGGACAACGGCAATATCTTCATTAGTAAGAAGAGTGTCTGGAAGTCTTTCACGAAATTCATCTCTAAGAAAAAACCACGCCCATTATCACGCTGTATCATTTATTAATTTTGTCTTATGTGGAATTTTTTCATGGAATGCATTCCTAAGCCGATGCTCATATTGTTTAGGCGTTAATGACAATTTAAAATACAATTACAATTTTAACTATCTGAAAATTGCCACTTAAGACACCTCAACACCCTTCTACCTAGTCTCAATTTGCTTCTTCAAAGTCAACCCTTGTTCCCATGATAACAGACATAACACATCCATGAAGGAAACATGCTGAGCAAGCTGTTAAGACTGAGAAGTAACATTAATTCAAGTAGGTGTTGTTTAATTTTAACTGTATTTGCTTTCGAGTTTAGGATACCCTTACAAACAATAGTTGTAATAGAAAAATCAAGTTCAGGTACTAAAAATGAGCTAATTTCTGTGCTACTCTTACTGTCCTTCTGTCTTTCATCTGTCTCTTTCGCATCTCTATCTTCATCTTCTCCACTGTATAGTTTACGTTTCATGTAATGTTTCGAAAAGGGATAAAGAATTTGCTTGTTCTGTTTAATTTTAAACCTAATTCAAATACCAGATAGCAACAAACATGCACCTATACCAAATGTTTGTAACCCAATTGGAACTGTACTTGTATAGATTTGTTCAGTTTATGTGTTTTATAAATAATGGGTTTATATAAAATATTAGGTACGGTATTTAGCAGATCTTCTTGCTCGGCTGCCAGAGAAAATTTGACACTCGATTTATGTTGGTAATAACGACAATATAAGCTAAGGGCTCACTCCCAAGATGCAAGTATGAATCGCCCAAAAAGAAAAAGGAAGGTTAATATTGATGACCGTGACACTCAAGAGTAGATTATTGGGTTCACCTGACATTCTTGACAAAATTCATAGCCATTTGATTTCCAGAGAATAGTAGTTCGAGATATTTTAATACTTTATAATCGTTGATTTCAAGATTCAGAGTATTCCAACACTGGAATATTAACCATAAAATCATAAGAATAATTACAAAGTGAAGGTACTGGGTAGTTTTAAAGCTATCGACATGTTTTTATTTCTCACTGTTCTCTATCATTACAACCTGCAACAGGTAGCAAGAGAAGTGTTTAATTTTTCCCCAGATTGCACAAGGTAGTTACAGTCACAGAAGAACGTATGAGATGTACTCTGATATTATGCAAAATAGTCTTCTGATAGCAGCATTTATTCAGTATGGCTGATCTCTAGACCTTAAAGTACTCATTTCATCTTAAAGCAAGCATAAATAGATATATAATGAAATATATGCATATGTCATATCTGAAATTTGTTAAATAATTGTACTGTCAATTGTTTATCAAAAATTTTCCACGTCAGTCCTTGTTTTCTGAATCCTATGAAGAAAAAAAACGTTTTAGATTCATCTATTTACATCAGGAACATTAATGAACCTTAGAACAGTGCTGAGTTTCAAACAGAGACAATCGAATTTTTGAAAAGCGGGTTGGTGCATGCTGACCTTAAAATTAATACACTTTGTATGGCATGATAACACCTAATTCTTCAAAAACTGGCAAAGTACTAAAACTAAAAAAGCAGTATGACAAAAATAGCTAATGCAGAAAAAAATTTAATTGATTTAATTGTGTTATGTAGAGGGCTCCTCATTTTTTGTGCAGTAAGATTGTCATCTTCTATGGTTTAACGCTTACACAAAATTATATAAACTGCTAAACTTAATACTTTCAGAGCATTCAGATATACATTTATTTGCCTTATAAGTACTGAAATAACTGTCAAATCTTCTTCTCTTATTTTTTAGAAAATAAAAAACAATGAAGATTTCTCATGTCAAGAGTACTTCAGGGTAGGTGGAAGTTTTTGAAACTCTACCTGTGGCATCCTTAAAAGTTGCAGAATTTAAATACCAGTTTGGTGTTTTTGTAGCTTTCTGTTGTTGAACTGTGCTGTTTACACACACATAGATACATAAATACTTACACACATAGGAAGTTTTTCTAAAAATGTGTATAAACAGAATATACTACGTGCATGGCTTGACATAAGAGGTGTTGGATAGAATAAAGGTAAATAAAAATAACCGATATAACCTGATTTTACGTTTACTGGAACAAATTTGAGTAACAAATTTTTTGTTCGTTAGCACTCTGGAATTTATTATATTTCAAGAATGCCATATTACGAACAAAAATATAAATTTGTTCCATTTTAATACGCAGAAATCTTATGCGTTTTCTTTACACTCTAGGAACGCCACTAAGCCGAACTTTTAGATCCCTCTTACGCTAATGAAACTCGCAGGCTGCCGTCGCCACGGGCGACTCATTAGATAGGATTGGGACTTCAGAAGTAATTAGGAGCTAGACTATTATCAACTTGGAGGTTTTGAGTCCATAATTACAAAGTGGGCCTAATCTAATATAGCTTCAAGCAAAAAAGACAAATTTTCGCCCAAAAACATCCCGATATGACAGTTGTAACTCACCTATCATCATTCACATGCTTTTGCCTTCGAATATTGCTTCAACACTGGAGAGCTCAATGCGTGGTTAAGAATGCTTCCATCCAGCTGTTGCCTGACAGTCTGCTATAGCTAGTAAAAACCGATATTTGCAACTATTTACATTTTTAGCTTTATTAAATGCAGGTTTCTATGTGGTTATTCTATCTATATGTATTTCTACATAACCAATTCTTGACAATAAATTAACTGAGGTTAACTTTTATAATGAATTACATGAAGTTATAGGGCCCTATTCATAGACAGTTTTGGTACATACCAACTTGCTACTTCCCGTGGACTGACGGTGGACCATCGATTACCTTATTCATAAACCGGATATTAGGTTGGTCCGCATAAATCGCCCGCCCGTTTGGAACAAACTTCCAGTGAATCACACCTTCGAAGTTTCACCATCCACACATTACTTTGGGACCGAACTGATTTTTTAACGACGACTTTCACAGGTTGCTGGGGATCGAGCCACTGTTTCAAGGTTATGGATAAGCTGACGACAGATATCCACTCTACGTTCAGCCCTTTGAGGTGTCAGTTCGTTATGTAAACATCTACAGCGTCTGCGGGATTTTCCAAATGTCCTAATGTGGCGATTTATGGCATCTTTTCATGCAGCAAGTTTTTCTGAAAGCCTAAGTGTATATTTTTGCGGATTTTCCCGCAAAACTTGGCATGTGTCCTCAATATTCCATACTGTAGGTCTTCCAGAACGTGGTAAATCTTTAGTGTTGTAGTCTCCATTGTTGAAGCTTTGGAACCATCGTTGTGCCACACGCTCACTAACGATACCTTCTTCTTCCACCTAAAATGTTCTTCGAGCCGCGGCAGCGGTTTTATAATCTTGTTTCCAGTAATGCTTCAGAAGAACTCTAAGTTCAACTTTTGTCGACTCTATTTTGTGACGTTTATTAACACTGATACATGCTCGCAATGTACGCAACTTTAGCCATGTCCTGTAAATAGAATTCCCAAAATAAAGAAATCCAATAAATTTTCCAAAATATCAAAACCAAAAAAAAACCGACTTTACTTATGATACCACCAATAAGGACTGCACTTTGTGAACATTCGCTTTCACACCTGTCTTTGTTTCTTCCATTGCTCCTTTAAACGGAGAATACTTCATTCTTTTGCTCAAAAACTGCAGAAAACTGTGTATTCCCTGCCGTACCTCCTCCTTTCTCGTATTTCCATTTGTTGAGATTGACTTATTTTCTTTAACGCCAATTCTTTTCTGAACTAAAGAAAACAAGCACTTCTTTCTCTTCCTCAGACCAATTGACTGCACACTTCTTAACTCCGTGTTCACAGAACACCAAACTGGTGCTGTTGAACATTAAGCTGCAACAATCAAAATTATTAAGAGATAGCTGTGATGAAGTAGTATCAAAACCTCGGAATATTCTAATTTCATATATGCATGCACTGAATACTAAAGATAATAGAATCTTCTAATGTAAAGAGTCTCGTTTTATTTTTTATACTCATGTTGTAATCACATTCTTTAACAGGACATGCTAGATAACTGTATAATGAATAAAAACTGATAACATTATATTCAGTGAACTGATATTTGTTAATGAACAACTGTCAATATTACTTTTGCCTATGGTTGCAGACTCTGTTTGTTTTCCACAGAAATTATCTAGGTGGCCTTGGAATACGAAATCTTCATATTCACCTGCTCTATTTCTATATGTTAAAGGCCTTGCTTTATATGAAGACTCTATAGTTATTAATTATTAAATAACGTGGGACCAAAGAGATAAATCGGTTTAAGATTTTACTTAATGCAATCATCTAAAAACTTATTTACCATTTCGACCAAGAATTTTTCCACCGCTAAAGAATTCGCATAAAGTACTTGAAACACTGTTGGGAAAGGTTAGGGAAGTCAAACGCTTCTCCAATAATGTTTAATAAAGAATGATCACAATACCTTTTTGACAATGTACCTTTACTCATCCTCATAATTTTGATGGTCCTTCTCAAAATAGTCTCCCCTGAATGCGATGCACTTGTCCCAGCGTTTCTGCCAGTCTTCAAAGATATGCTAGAAACCATTTTTGAGAGATCCTTCAAAATCGCCTCCGCAGCCTTCACCACTGCTTCTGATGATGGATAATGCATCCCACGAAGGCGTTTCTTCAAGTTAGGGAATAGAAAAAGATTACATCGGGCTAAATCCGGACTATAGCGAGGGTGAGGGATGCACTTCACGTTGATTTCTGCAAGATATTCAGCAACAACATTGGTAATATACAGCCGCGCATTGTCGTGGTGCAACATCCAGCCTGCTTCACGGAAATGTGGTATTTTGCGCCTGATATGGACTTGCAATGTTTTCAGGACATCCCTGTAGTATTGTCCAGTTACTGATGTGTGTGCAGGTACAACATGCTGATAAACCACTCCATGAATATCAAACAATGACATGATTTTCCCAGCAGAAGCAACCACTTTTGCTTTTTTGGAGGTCGGTGATGAAGGAGATTTCCACTCTGAGCTTTGCTGTTTGCTCTCAGGATCAAAATGATGTACCAAGTTTCATCAGCAGTGATTACGTTTTAAATAAACTCCGGATCTTCCTCTAAAATCAACTTGAACTGCATGTTACCTCCATTGCAGCAGTAGGTGATACTGAACATGTCTGAACTTGCCTAGTTCTCACAGGCGGGAGCCAGGAGTACCAACAATGAAACTAATATGGCGTGTTTGTTTCACATTAAGCTAACAGAATATAATATAAATAATGAGTAGTTGGCATGCTTAATTTAAGATTACTCACTCAGACTGGCAGATGTTCACGTTTCCTTCCATAAGCACTTTTCGGTCTTACTTTAGACCATCTTCAGTGGGAGCTGCACCAACTACTGAGTATGGAAGGAAAGGTGAACATCTGCCTAGTCTGAGTGAGTAATCTTAAATTAAGCATACCAATTACTCATTATTTATATAAAAATTTATCTCACTTTTAATAACTTGACAAGTCTTATTTAGAGTATAATAAGATTGAATTTTACTGCAAAAAATTATGACCGTAAAAATTATGATCATTCTTTATTGAACAGTCCTTGTAATTGCATAAAGAATTGGACGAGGAAAATTCAATTCCTCATTCAGATAAAGTTAATCACGCTTTATTGGGTAAGTCAGCCAGTCTTAAGTAAAGAAAAACTCCTTCCACAAAATATGTATTCTGGATTTGGAGTACGCTAAGCACTGCTCAAGTTTACTTTAAATTGTTGTAGACTTCGGTGAGCTTAATTTAGCTAATTTATACATAATTGTGAGAATAAAATGTCTCAAAATTATAAGGCTTGTCCTTAGTTTCTGATGGCCTTGAGTTTTATCGGAAGGCACTTGATATACGTTGACAAATCATTATCCGTAATTAATCCTAATATTGACAACAAAAGCCTAACTTACATAATGCGTATGACTGAGAGACCTCTGCGTGAGTTCAGTCGTATTTACATTCATACAGTAGTAGTTACGTTGTTGCTGTTAATGATGATAAGGATGATGATGATTCTGGTCATCAAAGTCATAATGATGATCGTCATAACAGCTTTTGTGTTTCCTTCATCATGCAACGTGAGCTGACCCTTTGATCCTCGGCTCCGTTTTATGGCTGACAGCGCTTAAAAACTTCGCAACGATTGGTGATTACCAAGTATGAGGCCTGAGTAATAAATATAAGGATGTGCATAGTGCATATGTAGCTTTTATGGTGCATAAATTGTTAGTTGATAAATAATGTACTCTTTCTTAAGTAAAAACCGGTTGGAAGCGGAGCCAACTTCATAAAACTAATGATTACTTTTTGTGCTGCCGAGTTCATTCAGATCCGCGTAACCATCGAACAAAAATTGTTAACCAAAGAAACAGGAAGGAAGTTTATTTAGCGTGCAACTAATAACACAAGATATATTACAACATATGCTGGGTTTGAACTGTGTGATGTCTATTTTCGGCTTTTAATTGGTTACAGTGAAGCAGATGCTCGATTATTTGGTTGCATCATTTAGATCCAAGATATTCTTCTTCATAAAAGGTGCAGTGCTACAAAATAAGACCTTCGTGTTCTAAAGGTCAGACTGTCTGACTGAAAATCCACAACTTCGTGCTTGGTTACTTCCAGGTTAGACTAGCTTGAGTGTATTTCCTTTTTATACCACCCAAAAATTCGATATCCATATTTCATTGTTTACTGGAACCCCGGTAACCCCTTTGGCAAAAACGTACCTTGAGAAAATAATGCACGTAATCACGCATTAAACACCAAATTTTATATTAAAATTCAGCATCTTCCGAAGTTACCACAAAGAGATTTTTAAGAAGATACTATAAGAATATTTTACCTTAACCATTCTACCATTACACAGAAAAGTCTCACTACTTCTTTTATTTTCTGAAAAAGAGCACTAATGATTTTTCTTAAAATTGTAATATTTTCTACATATTGACGTGAGAAAGTCTGCATCTCGAATTTTCCTTATTGACTTTTATATACTGAAATATCCCAAAATACAACAAAACCACAGAAACAATTTAAAGCTTGCTAAAACCATTAGATACTTTGGAAGCATTCGTAAATGTCACCTAATAGACAAGTTTTTGTTTTTCATCATAAAAACTGTACACTATAAACTACGTAAATGGTTGTTTGATTCATCTATGCACTATGTTTATAAAGAAACAACCACAAATAAGTTTATTTTACGCCATTCTTAAATGTATGAAAGCCTAAATCAACTCTCTAGAATAATCGGAAATAATAACTATCCATTATAATGGATTTGCATTTAGACGATGTTTATTCTATCAAATTTTAAAGATGTCAAACCCGCGTTATGTTTACTGAATTGGAAACAGCTGTAAAAATATCACTGATCAGTTAAAACAAGTGAAATCTCAATACACAAAATCGATTTTACGCTTAGTGTTCAATATATATTTTCGTTCTCATAACTGCGTTATTGTGAACCAAAAAGGTACGCTCTTTTGCTTCCCATATCGTTTACGTTTTGCTTTACGTACTCATATTACTGTGAACCAGGTTTTAACATTTTTTAATCATTTTTCCATAAAACACACATCCACACTTATATAGTAAACTATGTGAAGCAGAAAAAATAATCCTCAGTAAAAAGTTCCTTAATCCAAAACAATAATTGAACCCGGAACTTCTGGATGAAATAATTATCTTATTTTAATAAATCTTTATTTAAGATCGCTTTAACCTTTAAGGTTTTATCGCGACCAGTGACATTGTGAATACATTGGTTAATTAATTTGCATAATAAATAACATTTTGAACAGAACAAATGTATACAGTTGACAAGAACATTTTTAAGTTTTAAGAATCAGTTACACAGTGGTAAAGATTACAGTTTAAAACATTAATAAAACTGAAAATGAGGGCTGCATCATTAAGTGATGCAGAAAGACTTTTTGGGATCCCGTGTTGTCTGTGCTGGTCTTCAAATTTTGGACAGATGACAATAATGTGAAATACTGCTATTTTTGTTTGGCATATATCATACATTGGAAGACAGCTTTTGTTCATAATATACGAATGTGTGACATCTGATATTGAACAGCACCAACGTCACCTAAATACTGTTTCCCTTGATTACGCAAAACGGTTTATTACTGTAAAAACCCTTACCCACCAAAACTGTCTTCTTTTCTTTTGAGTTTGAAAGTGGTTGGATTTTATGTAAGTTCCTAATATTATGAATATTTAAATGTGTAGTCTATATCTAGTTTTCAAGTTTCATCTGAGATATTCGATAGTATAGTAATATTACTGAGTTAAATTCAGAAATGTATGCTCTTTTGGCCTGTTTTAGCTTTTATTCCATAAAAATTCGATACATTCTTCAGCAGTGTATACCAAATACCCAACTGGATATAACGCCCACTTTGCTTCCTTAAAATGGACTACTACGCGACCTAAATGTCTTATAAAATTATTATCATACAGCGCTGAATGAGTCACCTTTGTAACTGTCTCCATTTTGTTGAAACTTTGTGACTTTCACTCATTTATTTTCGAAATCGAGGCATTAGTTATTCAGAAATCTGCTACTTCACTGACCTCTTTACTTTAGTACCTTTCAAAACATGAACGTTGCACATTTATCTGCCTGTCTTGGGAGACTTTTCTTGTGTAAAAATGCATATAAAATGAACTCAAGACTTAAATCTACATAACAGAAGCAAAGCGACTGCACACAAATAAGGCAAGAACATTTATTACACCCTTTTCTGAGCCGTATTTATTGTATTCCATGCAACATTCATTTCTCTTCATGTTATCTGGCACACTTTAAGGGACATGGAGTAACTTTGTATTTTTATAGATGTAGTCAAATTATTAGAGTAACACAGACATCCATTTAATTCTTGCATCGAAAAAGGCTAACGACTTTGAGGAAATTTAGTGTAAAGCGATATTCCGGAACAAAAGAGTTTAGAAGATGCATTATCATTTTAAAATTATGAATAAAGAAAAGAGCAACAGTATAACAAATATGCAAGAAATATGATAAAGTAAAAACTATTAATGTTACATAAAACATAATATAAGGCTAAGCCACAGAAAGAAATCCTCGATATGAAACGTGTGTGGATATTACAGTATACTGCCCAGAGCTCAAATTGTGAGAACTCGAAAGTTGTATTACCGACTTTTATAGACTTCGATTTAACCGAAGTTACTTCTAAGTTTTTAATCTTAAACGTAGTACACAAAACAGTATGTTTCAAAGGCTTAATCCGACCCTATATATTTCACGTGGGGATTTTTGAGATTCTTAGCTACAGCATTTGCATTTAACATATTAAAATAGAATTTAAAATCCTTAATTTATCCACGGTTGTTCTCAATGAGTTTTAAAAAGGATTGGTATGTTTGCTAGAAGTAAAACACAATGCATACAAATGTATATTAACTGCAATTTAAGAGGACCAGAAGTCGATCAGATGTTTTATTTACTTGTTATTGTCATTACAGTGAAATATATCCATAGGAAATCCTGTGCAGTAGGCTTAATGATATTCCTTTAAGCTCGCTGTTATACATACTTTAACTCCCTGGTGTAATGTTTCATGTAAGGACCTGTTGCATAAATGCAATTTATGGTCTACTTAAATTATTCTCAAATTTATGTGAATTATTCATATGAGCTATTCAGAATTTATATATTTTCCAATATAAACCTTTTTAAAAAGTACCCACATTAGATGCTTCCTTACGAGTTCATTGTTCCTAAATCAAGAAAACTGAAATGTATAGTTCTAATGAACAATAAGAGCAAGATTTCTCTTTTGTTTACAGTGAATGAACTGATTGTCATTTATTTATTCATGAAAACTTTTTTGTCACTTACGTCCTTTAACTTTTTAGTCATATCGGACGATGAATGGAATGGGTGAAATGATGCTCAAATGGGCCCAGGGTCCATAGAGCTTAGACATACCCGACATTCGTCTTTTAGGATCTGGGAAACCCCCGGAAAAACCTTATCCATGTAACTCACCCTGGCCGAAATTCGAACTCGGGATCTCTTGAACGTGAGGAGATATGCTACCATCTACGCTATCGAGGCGGGCATGAAAACTTATTTATTGATATATATTTTATTTAAAAGGTGTAATCTGACATATAGGATGTTAATAGGAGGTTAAGAGGAAGGTGTCATCCATCTAGCTGCATGTGTTTGCCTAGGAATAATTTCAATTAAGCAAGAAGTTTAGCTACACACGAAAACTCTTCAAAAGTTTACTCGTAGTAATATTTTCTCATGAAAAAACAAAAGAAAGTAAACAAAACTGAAGAAAAATATCGGAACTTTGCCTGCAGTTTGTGAAATGACTTTAGCAAAGGTCTAAACTGGCAAAATGGAAACTATGACTACGAAAAATTTTATTACGTACCAGTTGTTTATTTGTGTTTTCTTTAGTAAGGTTTTGTATGCTAATTTGTATTCCTTATTTACCAAAAATTAAAAAAAAAAGTATTTCACAGCTTACTCACAGAATATATTTTATGAGTATATCAAAATTATAATTTAATCAACATCGGCTGTATATAATTGCATTTGGTGGCCATTTCAAGCACTTTGTGTGATTCCAGTAAGTTGAACATGAAGGTATATAGATAGAGTCAACTTGAAAAAATCAATGCCAAGGCCGGGATTTAAACCACGGATCTCTTGGTTTCCGTCCAGTCGCTCTTATGAGGAGGTCCGTGGTTTAAATCCCTGCCTTGGCATTGAAATTTTCAAGTTGACTCTATCTATTCAAACCTTAGCCTATATACGGCTAGTGTGAAGAAATGATTAAATTCCATCAATTGGTTTAAATAATGAAGGCACATTTTCACCAATTTGATACTTGTATCTCAATTGATGATGACATGTGTAGTGTAGTGTTTAACGCCCGCTTTTACTACATACGGCACCGCAGGCGGTGACACTGATGATCATGGGATGAAGATGGAGCACCGGTGAAATGAGATGGCGGGGAAAACCGGAGGTCCCGGAGAAAACCCGCCCCAGCGCCGTGTTGTTCACCCAAATCTCACTTTGCGGTCGCCTGGGATCGAATGCGGGCCGCCTTGATGAGAGCCAAGCGGTCTAACCACTGAGCCACGGCGCGGCCATTGATGATGACATTTCGACCTCTCTATGTACACAAATATTTTACAAAAGTTGAACGAAAGTTGTTTCAAAAAGCAATTAATTTGAAACTATCTTTCTTATAAAACTTGCTTTTTAGTCAAACGAGAAACATGAAATGTTGTTCAATTTTTTTAATCTTAAATTCGAGTTTTAAATTCATTAACCAGGAATGACTTAATATATATGTAGCAAAATTTATAACCGCACTTCTATATATCGACATAAGATGTGGTAAGAGGTTCAGAACCGATATATATGTTTCTAGGTTCGAAAAAGCGATTGAATAAGAAACTTGGTCTTTAATTTAAGGTTTTATAAAGATGCGACAGAATATTTTCAAGAGAATTTCTCCACCCAAATTCCCTTTCTATCAGAGTTTTCAAACTTTTTAATTTTTTGCAAATATGTCTCTAGCAATGTTTACTGAAATGGCTTCCTACGTGAAACATATTTGTGTAATAAGTTAAAAATGTATTTTCTGGAAATATTCTATGAAGTTCTCTTCATCCAGAAGGAATTTTATATAATTTTGCATAACAGCAAATGTTAAGCCTTAAACGTAACACACAAGAAATATAGATATCTTTAAAAGAATATTTATTCTAAATAATCTTCTTCTACGATAACCCATTAAAGAGATATTCACTATTAACGGTTCGAATTGTTCAGTACTTTGTCGTTCTTTAGAATTCCTTATGATTTTCAATTATATCTCCCGATTGTTGAAACAATATGGACCTTTATAGCCCGTGTATAGCATAGAGTTCTTAAACATTTGACTACCTCTATTCTCTTTTGTGCCTATAATGAAATGTCTGATTTTGTTGCTGAAAAGTTTTATGTTATCTGCTTCATCAACACACATAAAAATAATTCAGACCTTACAAAGCAGGTATTTACGAATCATAACTGATGCAACGTGGTACATTCGTAACATCACTCTCAAGAGTGACTTAGATGTTTCGGAGGTATCTGTAGTCCTCCCAGAGAGCTATAAAAGACTCCACAGCTCTCCACAACTCATTTCTACTGTCCACCAACGCAAAGAAAGTCCCTGAAAGGAATGCGGCCCCTTACACAGTGAGACAAGAACAGCGAATGTGTGTGGCAAAGATCACATGCTACACAAGGAGTAGAACCGTTAGGAAACATGCACCCTGTTCACTCTGTAAACTTAAACCGGGAAGATTTATTCACAAAAGTAGAAGACATCCGAATGTTTTTGAATGGTCTGTAACTGAACTGACATAGGGTACCATAAACTACCGAGGGAGGATTTAGGATCCTTTTCCAACCCCCCTGTGTCTCATCCCCCGGAGACTTTCGTTCCTGTGGTATACTATACAATATACTAATCCTTTGTTACGACAGATACCAACAAATCCTGCACCAAATCGAGACAATAGCAGATTAGAAAGAAAACGACACATCGACCTACTGTCATAACCTTAAAGACTATTGGGATTACCGGTGCGTAACACCCCATATACACGTTTCATGTTATTAATATGTTATAAGTATTTTGTAAAAACTATATTGTAAAAGATATGTAAGGAAAAGTTTTCAATAAATTAAAAAAGAAAGGTTTACGTCAGTTAAAATAATGTAAACAGAAAAAAACAAAGCTTCGTAGGAATAGTTTGTATATTCTCTAATAAATGACAGAAGGTAGAGCAAGTCGTATGAAATATTTTGTGATATCACGACATTATGGCAGATCGTAAATAGAGTAGGTATATTTTTCTGTCTTTGAGAATGCATATTAAGTCCATGAAGGTGAGGACTCCGGTGTTGCGAATGAAGCAAGTAAAAGTCGAGATGGCAGGGAAAGATAGGAGTAACCGACTTAACAAAGGTTTCATTGCAAGAAAGGCTCAAGATAAATCTGTCGTTCCACTCTACAGAAGTCATTCGTGCTGCAGTTTTTCTTAATGTTATTTTTAAGTGATTTGGTCTGCATTTATATTGCGGTAAAATAACTCGTTTATTTTGTTCTAAAGTATGCGAGATTCTATTTATAGATTAGCATGTTGTATCATAAGTTGTACCTTTATATCAATAACAGCAGGAGACTTGGGTTCGATTCCTGGTACTGGCTGGGACCGCTCTAGAGTGCATTGAGCCTCATTAGGTCCGTGATAGCCCTAGTTCTTTGAAAGTAGTGACCCCTGTTAAGAAAATCACACATACCGGCCTGAAGGGATTAGAGGTCTGGCCACTTCCCATAAAGATTACTTCCTATGCACAATAGAAGTTTGCTTGGTTGATGGGTCGTTCATTTCCTCTTTAGAAGCTACTCCAGAAATGTAACGTGTCCTCGAACCTGGAAATGTCAGGATATATAATATCTGTTTAATGATTTCTAAGTTAGCAGCTTTCTCTCTTTATATAAATTTAATATTTGCTACTAACGAACTTTATTAAAACTACAAAGGAAATAAAACAAAACTTTCTAATGTGAAGTTTATTACAACGCTTTGGCATCCAGAAACGTCAGTGAATTCATCTACAGAATTAGAATAAAGTTTATTTAAAAGTTTAGACATAGTGTCATTGCATATACACTTCTGCAATATTTGAGAAATTTTAATTAAATTTAACACATCTCTTTAAATTCTCTTTCCTACTGGTTAAAGTGTTACATTACAGCCAGAGCTGCAATAAAATGCAACTAGCTTTTGTTTTCAAACTATATTGAGTGCTGTAGCTTTTCGTATTCTTTGGAGGAACAGCAACTTTTTCTATTCTTTGGTATCCTCAATTTAAAATCTTCTTCTAAAATTCTTATTTTATTCAGCGTTTTGTATTCAAATACAAGGGCTTTGGAAATCCTTTTTAATGTTTTAGTAATTTATGAAAATTAAATTAAGGGATGCCTTACAGCCCCAAGCACATAAGAATTGGATGGAATATTCAGTGATCAAAAATTATAAGAATTTCTACACACACAGCAATTTTTTTTTCAATTTTCGATTAATCACTTATTGATAGCTTAATACGAAATGCTCCTTGGACCTATGGTTTTTAGCCTTGCTTTAAATTTTTTAAATTGAACTTATTATATAAGCTTAGAGAAATTGCTGTGCAAACATTTTATAATTTTAATTTTTAAAGAAAAACTCTTCTATGTACATATTAATGAATTTTTCAACTTTTTCAAGGTGAGTTATGAAAAAAAATTTAAGTTGTACTATTTAATATTTTTAACTGCTGCAAAAGTTTGAAATATATTACACCAAAAGTTACCCTGAACGTTATAAGCTCGTAAATTACAGATTGTAGTTAAGGGTCATTCTGCAAAGAAATAATTAAGAAAAGTGGAACTCGAAGTTCAATGTGGTTCTTTAGCTAAATGTAAAGAATCAGTTAAATATCCATTTGTAGTTTTAAAATTTTTAATGTTGAAAATCAAATATGTAGGTGAAGAGTATATGTAAAACGTAAATGAAAGGAGTAAGAGTAAACAAAGTGTATATTTGAAAGAGTAGAACCAGACTGAAAAATGCAATGCCATAGGCGGGATTTGAACCACGGATCTTCTGGTCTCCGTCCAGCCGCTCTAAACGATTGAGCTCTATGGCCAACGTGCCAACATGATACTAAATTCTCCAACTGACTCGTGTTGTCATTTTGGCACGTTGGCCATAGTAGCTCAATGGTTTAGAGCGGCTGGACGGAGACTAGAAGATCCGTCCCCAAAGCGTATATTTGCCATACTGTAAGTGATACAGACATTGACTGAGATAACAAATTGAACATTAAAACATTCACTCTTGTAACTTTTTCAATGGAAAATATAATAAGTTTAAGTAAATCTCCAGTTAAATTTTCACTCGATTAAGTTCGATTTAACATTAAAAAAAGACTATCGTGAGTCAGTGAGGCAGTGCCTTGTTTAGCTGTTTGCTTAAATAAGGTAACTGTTGTGCATTCTAACAATATTGAAAGTGCTCCTCATTAAGAAATAAGGACAGTGAAAGACAAAACTGGGAGGTATAAGGCATATAAAGTGAGAGTTAGATAGTAAGTATTCATGCCTACTTGAGCAGCAAGTGACCGTGCTGTGCTCCTTGCAGCATCAGATATCTTCACGCGACACCCTTTCTACAAATCTATTAGTTTTGACTGGCATTTTCTTTGCTCTTTTTTGGTTTAACAAGGGAGATCGCACAGAAAGATTCGAGTACAAATCTGATATTTTATTTTGTGTGTCGTTCTATCGATATATTGAGGTCATATAGCTCACAGATTTATTCCTTTGTTATGCAATTGATAAAGTATTACAAGATTTGACTTTGTCGTTCTTCATGATAGACGAAGAACTATATATGTACATTTTATCCTAACACTGAGTATCTAAATTTGAACAGAAACACAGTATTTCAACTGCCTGAAACCAAAAATAGCATATTTGTGTCTATGATCAGTGAAGTTTTAAAAATCTGAATGTGCACTTATATAACTTTCTCCACTCTTGAACTAATCTTGCAAACACCATACCTCTATGTGATTCATGTCATTACAGGACTTTTGCTGATTTTCTTGTATGTGCAACGTGAATATGAAATTATTTTAGGTTCTTTTTATGAAATGAGATTATCAGGAAACTACGCCAAACCAAACGCTCATGTTTGCTATTTCCTTGTATGTCACGGTATCATATTTTTTCCATAAGTTGGATGTAAACTGAAAGTCTAAGGAGATTGTATACTTTTTTTTCGTAAACGTAGATCTCAGATCTCTAAATACCACGGAATTATTCTACAGCTGATACAGGGAAACCACTAACTACATAAAAGCATAAAACACATAAATTCATTGGAACCTGCATGCATCGTCAAGATACAAAAACGCTAATGCAAAAACGCCACAATTCAAATTCTTTGCAGTGAATAGTGTCCATATAATCCAAATTTTAATTTGAAACTGTCCAGAACTGTCATTTTATGTATTTGTCTTATTATAGCAAATAAGACAGTGGCCACTCTCACTAAAGCTCCTATCTTTGGTGCTTCTTGGTTCAGAGGATCGCGGTTTCAAATTCCCCCTTGGGCATGGGTGTTTTAATGTTTGTAAATAAGTGTATATGTGCGTAACTACCAGTAAAAAATGGGTAGAAACAAGTAAACAATATGAAAGTATAGAACATTTAAAAAGAGACTAAAAAGGCAATTTCCAAACTAGTTCGAGCTAAAATGAACAATAAAAAAGGGAAAAGGACAGAAGAATAAAAAAATCGTACTCACAAATCTCATTTTTTTTTTGTATTTGTTAACTGTAAACATCTATTAAGTATCATAAGAGGGTTAAAAGTCCCATTCCAGCAATGACATATTTGCTAATTTAAAAAGCAATTACCTCATAATCTGTTGAATATGTCGAATAGAATACCTGACTTCTAAATTTGTTGGTCTACTGTTATACAATATTTTTGTATATTAACAAGATGGATATCCTTTTCAATTAGCAAGTTTTATTATAACTTATGAGTTACTAATTTAATACAAAATCAATTTATTAATACCAAAGTAGATCAATAGAAATGTGGTGTTGTTTTTACTATATCAAATTTCATTTAAATATTTTCAATTGTTTGTGGAAAAGTGTTATTTACACCAGAAATTATTCACAGAAAAAAAAACAGTTCAAATTAAAAATATAGAGAAAAAACTTATATTCATATTTTTACAAATAAAACAATCATATTAATTGGACATTTACTTACTGCAATATACAGAAGTGGTATCAAGTTTTATAACACTATTCTTCCCCTAAAAGACGAGCTAAAGGCTCATCTTCATGGCAAAGTGCCCGCCTCGGTAGCGTAGATGGTAGCGTGTCTGCCTCACGTTCAACAGGTCCCGCGTTCGAATCTCGGTCAGGGTGAGCTACCTGGATAAGGATTTTTCCGGGGTTTTCCCTTATCCTGAAAGACAAATGTCAGGTAACTCTAAGCTCCATGGACCTCGGACTCATTTGAGCATCATTTCACCCATTTCATTCATCGTCCGATATGGATTAACGTTGCAGGACGTAAATTACAACAACAACAACAATTTATCGCAAAGAGTATTGAAGTTGTAAACCTTTTATTTGAAGTGATGCTGGATTCGAAGTACAAAGTGATAGATGGGGTGCTATTTTAAAATATATTTAAAATATAATATTTGGGTACCTGAAGTAATAAAACAGAAATCAAATATAAGAGGAAATTCAACTGTACTTATATTACTACATGAAAATTCTCTTTGGGATATTTCATTTAGCCTATGTGTAATTTCCTGCGACTTCAATCGAATTTTGTGGTATTTCTACACATGTTAAGGTAGAGAAATATTGACCCAATAATGGGTGCATATCTATTTTCATTTTTCCCTGTGTTGTGGCTCTCTTGCATTAGAGATATGATGTGGCCTGACAAATAATGTCTTTGAATGTGAAAATAATTAGTTATTTACATATTTTCAAATTACACATACCCAAAAAGATCTAATATGAAATTTTCCACATAAGCTGCCCTTTCTTAAGTTAACTCATATTTTACTAGTAGTTTTGTTCAAATTAAAAAAAAATATATATCTGTTGAATTTGTTTAACACGATTGGGCAGAAAAATAAGTTTTTATACAAATCCTTTGCAGAATTATTATAAACTTAAATAATAATGGTTTCTCAATGTTCCACCAAAGTTACAAATATCCTTACTATGTCTGCAAAATTTTCAACAAAAAATTTCTGAAAAAATTAGAACGAAGTTGGAATCCTTATGTTAGCATAATTTGTGTTTTACGTCGCTATTCCTCTGCAGATGTTAGTTGTTAAGGCCTCTTATTATGGACCGGAAGTGTCTATGTAACCAGGCAGTACAGTTTCCTGGGAACCTTCCACTGCGCGAGGTCAGGGAGTCGGGAAGGTGGGGGACGAAGGGTCATCGGGTCACCTTAGAACCACGTTGTATGTTATCACACTCATATACGAAATTTCATTACCTGTGGAGACGTCTTCACTGACAGGCCAGGTGACTTTAGTCGGCTCATTATTTCCATCTGAACTACTAGTGAGGCGGACAATATGCTAATGTATTTCCTGTCGTGATCCAGCCCAAATTTCTTACACGAGGATTTATTGACGAAAATAATGAAGCAAAATACATAATTTGTTGTAATGTAGCCACCTCAAATAATAAATTATATCCAAGATCTCCGCTATGGAATTTTAAAAAGCTCTTTAAATCTGGGTGGCTCTTTCAAACTTTTCACTCTTTTATATTTTATGAAAATTCATTAACTCTGTGTGTGTCAAGCCTGGTATAACTAGCTAAGATGAAATTATGGATTGAAATAATTAACGGTTCCCTTAATTAACTTGAATAACTTTAAGCGCAAACCAAATCTCAAAAAGTTTAATTTCGAATTTCTATTGAGTATTATAAATTCACTGCAGACCATTACCAATATTTTCAATTTATTATTTTCTATATCATACACAAAAAATTAAATTTATAGATTTATCGGAAATATCTGCTTTGCTGAGCCATGTACATTTAAGACAAGGCAACACTGAAAATTAGCCGAAGATGTTGAAAATCATGGATTTTTGGCACTTTTTGGTAGCTTAGGGTGTGTATTAATAGATGACATGCTATTTTTATCATTTGCGCCTTTTGGGCCATCACGTGTCAATTCAAAGAGACCTTTAACAATTGTTAAAAGTAACAATTATTACTTTAAAATTAATTTTCTGAGGAACTTTTATTTCTAACACTGTTCAGTATACAAAATACCTCACGCGTCAAATTTTGTCATTTAACTTGGTGAAACAGGACAGGTCGATAATATGTAAATATGAAACATCACATTCCCCTCTTTTTTAATGCTGATGTTTTGAAAATTATATGATGTTAAAGAACAAAAAAGTTAATATTTTCAAAATTTTGAGAGCTAACACATGAAAAATATTTTAGAACAAATTCTACAAAAATATTTCAAAAAATAAGAATGTGGGTCCTTCAAAGTTACTCTGTGGTAGCAAAAAACAAAACTTCAACTTAAAAGCTCGATTTTTGACGAGTATGACTTTTTATATAGCGAGTAAATTTTACAGTATTTTCACAAAAAATAATTAATAATTAAGGAAGTCTAATTCACTGGCTATACAACATCCCAAGTCTAATTCACCGGCTATACAACATCCCACTGAGTAAGGATGAATTTTTGAAATAACAACAACACATAAAAGACATAGCGGTATTAAATGGATTCAACCCAGCCATCATAAGGAACATGATGAAAAGAAAAGAAAAACTGAAGATAAGATCAAAAAATACCACTCTCACACCACTTAAAAACACAAATTGGCAATATAGAAAATTCACCTACCATCCATGGGCTTTTAGAAAATTTGAACGAATCTTCAAAAGACTAAACTTAAAACTAGCACCCCAAAACAAATTCAGTTTGAGGAACCTGCTAAATAAACCACTGAAAAATACAACCCCCAACAATTTGAAATCAGGAATTTATCAGATTAATTGTGAAACCTGTGAAAAAAGCTACATAGGAAAAACTAAGAGAAACTTGTTAACCAGGCAAAAAGAACACCAGAGGAACATTAAGTTGAAACAAACAGAAAAATCTGCAGTTTCACACCATTTTTGGACAGAAAACCACAACATTGGCCACAACATTAAACTGTTAAAATCTTTAAGTACACCCATAGAATTGGATATTTGGGAAAAAATATTCATAAACAAAAACCGTGATAAAGTTATAAATTTTGAAATCCCGGCATTAAATGAAGTATTAAAATTTAGTGCCCCTAACACCAGATGGCAGAGTGATCGGAGCTCCGTAGTAGTGGAAGAAGAGGAAGGTTCATTTAGTCACCAAACAGCTGAGGATGAGATCGAATGATCTTGAAAACGTTTCAATTATACAACAACAAGTAAGTGAAGTTTGAGTGTAAACATAGTGACTCATAAATCAAACCTAAATTAAGGAAGTATTTGGTGCAACAACATGACAATTTTCCTGCGAGTTTAAAATGACATTCTAATTAAGTGGCTAAATTTTCATAATTATTGTTTTACTATTATAGAAGTTGGAATTTTCTGTGTAGCCTTGCCCTAAATTAAGTAAAACTCGTTTTTATTTTTACAACCAAGAGAAAGTGTTTTCAGATTTCAAACACGATATGGCATTTTTGCATGATGTTTATGTTTTCATATAAGTATCTGCTATAAAAGCCTAATGTTATCACACTTTGCAACTATGTTTGAATTTTTGTCTATGTTTTTGGCTGAGTTGTATATTGTACTATTTATAAAATAGGCTTTGCATCTTTTTTTTATTTACGTCCTCCAACGTTAAGTCATATCGTACGATGAATGATATTGGTGAAATGATGTTCATTGAGTCCGGGGTCCATGGAGCTTAGAGTTACCCGACATTAGTCTTTAAGGATAAGGGAAAACCCCGGAAGAAACCTTATCCAGGTAACTCACCCTAGCCGAGATTCGAACTTGGGACCTCTTGAACGGGAGGCAGACACGCTACCATCTACGCTACCGAGGTGGGCTGGCTTTGCGTCATTTATGTATTTAGCGTAATTCAGTGTTTCAATTCCTGACGATAGAGTCGCTGCACCATTTCAATAGTTAAATCTGCCTATTCTTACCGCTGGCAAAACGTCTATTCGTTTTTCAATTTCACAAAAGAACTATATGAACCATCATTGTAGTAACTGAAATAAACTTAGGCCCCCCAAAGCTTATTCCAATGATTAGGTCAACACCCTTGATGGAATTGATATTTAAACCCTGGAATGACTTTCACTGAAGTCCTGATTGGTCAAAAACTACTCTCCTCACCTCCACGCTGGGTTACCCTGGGATTTTTAAAATGGGAAAGAGAGAGCAGTGTGTAGAAAGCAACAGGAAGGTACCACATTCATTATATTTGCTCAGGAAAGCTATAAAGTCTGATTTTATAGCCCTTTCCTTCTCTAAATATTCCGGACATAAAAATACAGACATTAAAGAAAAATGAGGTGTGTGAAATGTCTATTTAGGAACAATTATAAGGGATCAAATGGGCTTTATATAATCACTAATTAATTAATTTATTTACATAGATTCTACCACAAAGCGGTACATCTCATGCACCGTAAATACTTAGGAAGAGATGAAGTGAAGGAACTGCAGAAGGCTGCAGGCCACAGACAGATGGGCCTTAGAGACGCGGAAGTCTCAAACAGTTCCAGGCTCGAACTGCCACTGCTGAAGCTACCTAGAGGGAGCAATCGGCAACCCGTCGACCAACAGGTATCCATGGGGAGTACTATTTCCTTAAAGCAATCACCCAAGCCTTCTGTGCAGCACTGCCATTAAACACGAAATCTGTAAACATTCCTTAAAGATGTCATAAAAGAGAGTGAATGATGGAAACAGAATCTTAGACGATGAGAAATCTCTCCAGCGATCGCATATCGACCAGAGGACAACACGATAAGCTGAAGTTCAGAGTTCTGTACTTGATGATCAAAACATCACTTTCTCGATTGAGATAAGAGGCCTACATGAGTAGCTATGGATGAGCTATTAAACCCCACACACTCACTCAATAATTACAAAATAATTACTTTCCACCAACAATTTATATAGATATTTTACCAAATATAGACGTTTCGAGACTGAATCAACACAATAAAAGAATAATAGCATTTGTCAGTTAGATGCCATACTTTATACTCAGCCTCTTAGCATGCGACACGAAAATGCTCAAAAAGTCCTTCCATTCAAAATACACTTTACGTGAAAAGAAAAGTTTTTTGTTTTCTTTCTTTCAAAATCGATATAAATACAATAATTTTAAGATATTTGGATAAAAATGTAATGTAATTCTTGAAATTTTTTGGATGCTGGTAAAGACAAAGACAGAATCGCATGTACCAAAACTGTAGGTCTCCTTAAAACTCACAATTCATTTTGAATGAAATATTTTGTGGGTTAATCACTTCCGATTTATTCTTTATTGTTAGTTTGAATCTTTAAATACTTTTCTTTCTTTCAAGTGTCAACTTTATATTAGTTTTTTTTTATTTTATCTAATACTACAGTAATTAGGGAAGGGATTGCATTCCACCCAAAAATTCTAATCGATACTTCACATGAAATACATGTTTTTAGACCCTCTAAATTCACAAAAGATGGTATATCCGTTTATGTATGTCTGTCAAGAGTAGGCGAGTCTGTCAAGATCGAAAAGTTAGACGAGCACCAGAATTGGTATATCAGTATATCCCAAGAATGCAACACAATATTTTCGAGCATTTATCCCTGGAGTCGGGTTTTAACCCTTAAATGCATGAATTATTTTGCTATTTATTCCGCGCTTGCTGCAATTCATAAAGCGGTTTTCATACAGCATACTGCTTTCCATTTATAGCCAAACATCGTGAGTTCGAATCTCGGCAACTGCAACTGTACCTGTGGTAATGGACGGGGAGGGCCCACGTAAAATAATCTGTATGATGACACTCGTGGATGTTGACGGAGTATCATTTGACTGCAGTTGCTTGGATTTTGCCTTTTTATACTAAATACAAAATGAAACAACACAAGTTATATTATATTACATTATATTATATCACAAGGTTTATTACTCTCGTCTTTACACAAGCGACTGACTTCTCTCACATGCTTCTTCTGATAGCGTCTCCCTCTCCCTCTCTCTCTCCCTCTCTCTGAAGTTCATTGATTTTTCTCTGTCCCTATAGCAACCACACGTTTCCATATACTCATTAATCATTCATAACCTCCCATATACACATCTTGTCCATTTTTTACAATTTCATTTTCACATACTTATTGTAAACATAACATTCTTTAAAAACCTTTACAAATAAATAATTTTGATTTTTCATGATCAAATTAAAACAAATGTTTCATTCCCCAACACAAGCCACCGTTTACAAGGAATATTTTTATTTTATCAAAATTCCACATGATTAAGATATGTATAACATATTCAGTGTATGTAGTAAATTTATTATAAATATCCTCTCAAGTCCTCTTCACTTAAATGTTTTTGTATAACGGGTAAACCGTAAGAGTTGGACAAAGGTCTTACTTCACAAAACATGTAGATTTGTTAAGTGCACATTTATATATAAACCACTTCCAATATATTCCCTGTTATTTGTTTCAATTTTCCAATCTTAAAATTTTAATTGGGAACTCATTCTTACTTTATGCCCTGGACACGAGAACAACGTTTCAAAGCATCACATAGCGAACACCTCTTAAAAGTTTTGCAGTCGCTTAAACCTACTTTATTCCTCTATTCCCATTGTGGCCTATAAAGAAATGTTTAAATAATAATATGAGGAAATCTCACAACGTGCAAGCTACATTTGTAATATCTTAACACATTGTGTATTCCATATAGTTCTTGTCCTGACCATCTGATATTTCTTATGTCTATCACCTCTGTTATTTCACTTCACTTTATTTTTTCACGGCAACAGAATTTTTTCATAGAGACTGTTCTCTTTTCACATACTTCTATATGGTATCTCGTGCATTGCTTGGGTCGTGGTGTTCCTTTTTCTTACAGATCAGGTGTTGGAAACCATGTGCTCGTATCTCATAAAATGCCTCAGTTCATAGTTTGGTTCCTTCCATTCTCCCTTGCTCATAACGTCTATGATATAGCCTCTTCTCAAATTTCTGTTTTCTTCATTTGGTGTTCCCTCACTAGTTGCCGGCAAGAAGCTTTTGTAGTCGCAGATCCATCCACATTGTTTCTCTGCATGTTTCGTACGTTAACTTTGTACGTGTGTATTGGATAGGCACAGCATGTTCTTCATAAATGTTGTCTTCACTTTCTCTACATTCTCTAAATTTCTTTTCGTCAGGTGTTCACATATTATTTGTAGTCCGTACGTTATTATTGGTGCTATTTTCTTTCGGAACAAAGCCATTGCTGTCTTTAGTGACACTTTGCTTAGGTATTTAATATCATACATGATTTTGTCCTATGTGTTCTGTAAATGTGGCTCCTTTAGTTTTTAGTTTTATGCCTAGGTATTTGAAGCTGCTCACTACTTCCAGTGGTGTATCTTGTATTTTTATAACATCTCCTCTTGCGTGCCTTCCTCCTCTCTTGAATGTCATAATTACATGTTTTTCCTATTGAGTATCAAATCATTACTTTCTACCCAGTTCACTGATTTATTTACTGTAGTCTGAAGGTTTTCATTGATCTCGATGTGATAGACATGTCAGGTTTTTACTCCTGTCGCTGTTGCCTTGATCACATCCACTGAATTGCTGTGGACCCATCGGATCCCCTTGCAGCACTCCTCTACTAAATGTCTGTTCCGATAATGTTACATTATCTTTGATCTACATTCTACTGTTTGCCATTATGTACTTTTAAAATAAAACCATGTTTATAAGGGTTTGTATTAAAATAAATAGCTTATTTGTTAACGGCACTATCAACTGCTAGGACCGTATCGGCTTGGATTTTGACTCTACGGTTTACCTCAATGAACTAGAACACTAAACGTTCTATAAAAGGGTGAGTAGAGAAAGTCGTGTGAGCATATACATTAATTTGGGAGGATAATCAAACAAAGTATTAATTTCTTGCATAAGTTAGTGAGTTGTTAACATGTTCGCAGCAAAAACCAAAGCTATGTAGAACGAATGCATTTATAAACTACAAATAATACACAGTAATGCAAGTGTTTTGTAAGAAACAAATCAATTACATACTTATTTCGTGAGTGGTATACCTCAGGTAGAACAAAATTGTAAGATAAATATATTACCGTATCGACGTTGCATTCCAGGGAATATTAAAAGCCAAAAGGAAGAAATCCGTATCGTAGAGCAATAAATCATTTGGTTTTAACTGCGGGCAGAGTGAGATTATGGACCACACCGATACACTGACGCCAGCGGGGGATGACACAGTGTGACCATCTCTATCTCGCAATGCGAGTGAGTGAGCAAAGATTAGTAATTATATCATGCCGCCATTATAATAAATCAGAAATAAAGAAACACGAAACAAACGCTAAGAGCCTTGATGCAGATATAACGTAGGTTGCTTTGACTAGAGTTAATACTGCCGAACGGAGGATTTCTTATTGCTACGAAGTTTAGTTCAATGTACAAGAAAACGGATTTGAAATACGCGGTAAACAGTCACTGGGTAGCTGTTTGGGACAACAAATAATCGACTTTTGGTTTTCATACTTAAAAAGGCTAGAAACTGTGAGCTTTCAAAATATATATTACATGTTGATAAAGGGGTTTAATTTGGGTGTTATATATACACATTTAGCTTTGCAGTTTACCTCAACTTATATTTTGCACACTTTAAGGACACTTTTCTCTGTAACCAATTAATCTACATGCATGAAATTTTTATTGGTCACTTCTCAGTCAACGAACTAAAACTACTCCTCAAATTGTTAATACTAATTTATTAAAAAAATATATATGCATGTAAAATTTGGCATGACGTCTGTGTTTTGTTTTTTAATTTACTTCCTCTAACGTTAAGTCATATCGGACGATGAATGGAATGGGTGAAATTATGCTCAAATGAGCCCAGGGTCCATAGAGCTTAGAGTTACTCGACAATCGCCTTTCAGGATAAGGGAAAACCCCGGAAAAACCTTATCCAGGTAACTCACCCTGACCGAGATTCGAAATCGGGACCTCTTGAACGTGAGGCAGACACGCTACCACCGCGCTACCGAGGCGGGCATGAAGTCTGTGTTCATAATTTACACATTCTGTGGGAGGCAGATATTTTCTAATGTAGCAAGAAAATTTAGATGGAAATTATCCAGTAGTGCAAGTAATAACACTTATAAAAATTCATTGAAAGTTTTAGAGATAAGTGTTCCTGAATGAAATTTTTAAACTTTTAATTTTATTTATGACAAGTTTGTAGTATTGTTTTTCAGCATACATGTATTTTGTTCAGATAAGATTGCCTCACAAATACCCAGTGTTCTTAAGCAAAGCAGTAAGAATGGGTTCGAGTGTCGGTGTTGCTGGAATTCATTGACTAATGATTACTGTTCACATGCTGGCATGTACATGCAGTGAAATGTACACATTTAATCAAAATAACAAAGTACAAAATCCATAACTTTTAAGAAATGCCTTTTACACTCAAATTATTTTCTCAACCCACCATCGTAAGAGTGTTTGTACAGCTTGCATTTTTTTTTTTTTTTTTTTTTTTTTTTTTTTTTTTTTTTTTTGCCAGACCTTATAGACATCTGAAGAAATACACTTTAAAAGCTATTTTTCATTACATATTTTGTTATACAGGTGACTGAAATGATATATGTTAAGCGTGTTGCTTTAAGCTAGTCTAGAAACTCCATAGTCTTACCATGATTGGAGAAACAACTTAATAGCACTAAAGGGCACTTTGGAAACGAGAAATATTGAAACTATCAAATAATAAAGAACATCTTGAAAATGGCTGTTGCCACAAATTATCTGTCTTAAATAGCTCTGCATTTTCTGCGTAATCATTTTCTCTTATAGTTTACCAGTTATACAGATCTATACAAATTTCTCTGCCAATGAAGACTTCACAAACATCGCCCAGAAAATTCAGGATAAACATTTTATTCGCCATTTAAATATCTTCAATATATGGTCTTTTAATTCAAAGTGTTATGAAAAAATCAAAAATAAAGAGCGTTTCTATATTAAAGGTAGTTTGAAGTGGGGAAAAAATTCTTGAAAAGCTTAGTTCATATCTCTGAAAGAAACTGAACTTAAATAAAATTATGACATCTAGGTGATTTCTTGTTTCAAATTTATGTAATAAGGATGGGTATTTGGTAGGTGATAGATGGGTACCATGTGATCATATCATATCCATTTACGTGCTAGGTTTCAAGTGTGAAAGAAGAGTAGACAGTACAAATCACAAAAAATAGGTACAAAATTAAAAATATATTGCATTTTAATCAGTCTCTGAAAATGCTAAATATATTTTCTGCACTACCTGCTCATGTGAAGTGGAACTCCTGGTAAGAATTCAAACTCCGGTGTTCAGTATCTCTACGAATGTGTTTGAATCTAAGTTGTCAGTTACATTTAGCTAAACGTTTCTCCACACTTGGAAGCATGGTGTGGGCTGGGTGACACCTGTTGGGATGTCGTTGTTGATAGAGCAGGCAAGTCACTCGTTTTCTTTCTGACTTCCCCGCGATTTCTCGGTGTGTTCTGTATTATGAACAAGACCGCCATTTTTATTGCCATTTGATGGTGAAAGACCGCAGTGTCAGGGTTTTATTACTAAAGTAAAAGAAAACATCAAAAATTAAAATTTCCTTACTTAAAAGAAAACTTGCAAACTAGTATCAAACCTTTAGAACTGTTTTATATTGAACACTATCTACACTTAACTGAAGAATTTACAAAATCTGAAACCTCTTCATGTGTACTGAAACAAATGACACTAGAAATAATAAGTTTAAGATATCCTGCCAAGGAGTGGCTACATATTTACACTGACAGTTCAAGCTTACCAAATATGGCAGTATTGGCGCTGTTGTAATATGCCCACTTTTCTCGTTTTACAAAAGGATAAATTTAAAATGGTAAAAATTTTGGTGGAGAAATTTCGGCAATCCTTCAGAGCTTACAAAATCTTCTATATCATATAAATAAATTTGAAAAAGTTGTATTATTATCTGACTCTAAAGATATCCATAACATCTGATAGAACATCTAGAAACCTAAACATTGTAGAATGCCGTAAAATCATAAAACAGTCAATGAATTTAAATGAAACATAAATATTTCAATAGGCCCCAGCACATTGCAGAATACATGGTAATGAAACAGCTGACTTCCTAGCCAAAAAGCAGTACATTCAGGTCAAATTCATTTGAGTCTCTAAATTATCACTATATCAAAGAAATAATTATATCAACATATAATCAAAAAATTAAACAAGTTAATATATTACAAACAAAAGAAAAACTATGAGAAAATTGAGGCAAAAACACTACTAGAATCAATACATTGCTAAGAAAACACTCTGTAGCAACTTTTGGACTTCTACAGGTCATGACTGTCTCAATAAACATTTTTCAGGATTGTTGTAGTGAGATCTCCTCTGTGTCCTTTATCTGCGCTTAAAAAAGATATGGATGGAAATCATCTACTCCGCTAGCGAATAACTTCATTGCCAATTCCTTAGCTTTAGATACCAACCAACAGTTAGTAAACATCTCTTAGCTAGTGAACGCAAGTACTGTTGCTTTTCGCGAAGTCTACGATGCACTTAAAATCATCCCCTTTCCTGTTACAGAGGTTCCTGCGCCTAAACAGTTTCTGGATATGGCTGTATAAACAAAACACAATCACATGGTACAAACTTTTCTTACCAAATTGATGACATTTCTTTTTAACACCCTGTATGTGGAGAGATTGCGAAACCTAACCTTGTCATTTATCCTCAACTTGACATTTCTTTGGTCAATTAAAGTCCCATTATGAACCTAGCCATGATCTTCATGCTCTTCTCTGGTGAGTGAAATATAAAGATAGGAATATATTTTAACCAAGGAGTAAAACTTCAAAATTAGCAATAATAATCGCTTTATTACTTCATGACAAACAACGTACAAAATGTAAACGCGTTAACTACTAACATCCTTCAAAACAAGTCTCCCAACTTGTCCACGGTTCGTTGCCGTTGCCGGGGAAGGCGGTCATTATCATTAGCTGCATGTGATTAGAAAATAAACAAAACGATTGCAGATTTCATGCTTTTTGCTTCGCCGCTTTCAGAGACTCGATGTTTTCCTTGGCAATAGCATTGAGAGGCACACACTGTTCAAATGTATTTATTTTATTTCCATCGTTCATTATAGAAGGACGAGAATTGGGGAAATAAACCAGATGAAGCTCATAAAATAATGTTATGTTGGTATTCATAGACTTCCTCCCAATCACAAATAATTAACATATTTTCAATGTACATATATCATACCATACCATAAAAACTGGTTTTCTGTTCTCACTACATAGTTGTCCAGTTATGTTTTTACTTAGAAATTGTTCAAATTAAACAAGGAAACATCGTTAAAACGTTTATTCTTGGTAGGAAGATACTGAAGTGAAAAGAAAACGAGAAAGAGGAAGCATCCGTTAAATGACAATTAAGAAAATTGCAATTCTGTAAATTTCAAAAAAGCATATTTGACTTTAATTAGCTGCACATGTTTCTAATTCATAAAATGTTATCTATCTTTTAAGATTTATTTTTATATAAAATTGTACAGCATTCAAATAAATAAAGGAAGCTTAATGGAATATTCAAAGAAGGGTAATAATATATATTTTATTTCTCATGTATATATAAATACATTAGTAATTTTAATTATTAGAGCCTTTTACAGAAAATAAATAATATGGAATTTAACATGACTTTCGTATTTGAACTACGCCTCTTAAAGATACGCGGTGTAAGCACAGATCTAAAGGTCCTCAATATTTTTGAATGCTTACTCTTAATACTTACTAAATATAACTGAAGTATTTATTAGCCCCGCCTTGGTAGCGTAGATGGTAGCGTGTCTGCCTCACGTTCAAGAGGTCCCGAGTTCGAATCTCGGTCAGTGTGAGTTACCTGGATAAGGTTTTTTCCGGGTTTTTCCCTTATCCTGAAAGACGAATGTCGGGCACATGTCTGGGCACATTTGAGTATCATTTCAGTTATTTCATTCACCGTCCGATATGACTTAACATTGGAGAACGTAAAGTTACAAAAAAAAAGTATTTATTAAATGGATTTAGTTACAACATGGGTTCCGGTTTTCTGGCACTATAGTTATCGTAGGTGTTTTAACGTAAGACCTTCAATTTAAAATGATAAAAGTATAAAATATCCTTATATGCGTGCAAATTCTGTCAAATTTAACACTTTCCAAGAGTTGTCATAACTTCACGGCCTTTTTTATCAAACTTCTACTATTTTTTTAAATCTCTGAAAGTATTAAATGAAAATAAGAATATACTCTAAATGCTCAAAGATTTAACCACGTTTTGTTGGCTTTGGGCAATAAAATACTAGTACTTACACTACGTAACGGAGTCCACTGAAAGCGAAAAGTAAACAAACAGGACACCTAGCCAAGAGATGTTTATGCAAGGTGATTTAGTATTATGGAAAACTGGCAATGTCTGTACGTTTTTGGTTCCGTCGATTAACACAACAGGTTGCGAGCAAGAAATTGATAAACAAATTTAAACAGTAAGCATACAATAAAGTAGTAGTTAATCTAATAATTCATGTTATTTCTAATACAATTTCTTGCATTGTTATAGCTTATTTTACTCACTCTTGAATTACCAAAACGGAGTTACAAATACCAAGTTATCAGTGTAATTAAGCTTTTGTAATAGAATTACTCATGGGAGTAATATCTAATAAATATGATAATATACAGTGAAGACTAAACCATCAGATAAGTGTAATACTTAGTTGTAGTTATTGTAGTAAAAATACCAAGATAAATGCTGACAGTAATATTGGGGAAATGCAAGGCCCAGTACAGGGAAAGGATTACCCTCCCTAAATATCACAAACCGAGATGATATAAATAAAAATTTAATACTTAACGTTTAAAGTCAAACAACCCATATGATATAGGTATAGCTTCTCTTCATTACAAATTTAGAAAATTTAGTAGAAACCTACTTTCAATAAGATAACTGCATTACTGAATTTAAATTATAATACATACGGGAAAAGAAAAGGAAAACTATTCAAAATATTTGTCATATTACAAGCTCTCGTGAACAAAAACCCCGGGCAATAACACGCCTGCCAGTGTAATAATCTAATTGTGACAGAAATTTACGTTGCTGTTGAATATATGTAACGTAAAATACACTTTGAAAGTATTAATAACTACATAAACTCTAATATGTTAGCCATCCGAAGAAATTGAGTGCGCAATAACAATAGAATTAACTATTGAAAACACTAGCGGTGAAATTATTGAAAATGGGCCTTTTAATAATACTAACAGCGCCAAAATGGAATATGGCATAGGATTTTAGCATCTATAATACTAGTTCTCCTCAGACTTAATATGAAATAATAATCAGACCTGAAACACATTCGACTGCACAAAACATATTGAAGTATTAGTTTTGTTTTCAAATATGCAAATGGTGGCACCAGGAAAGATCGCAGTCACAATAAAAACTCAGCAAATAATTAACAGAAAGCTGTACTAGACCCTGGGAAAACTCGCCCGATCATCGAAGTGTGCACGTCAAGAACCGAAACACATACCCAACCCACTTGTCACAGAGTAGCTCTGACAACCCTCAATCAACTCTCCTGGCGCCACACATGGCGTAGCAATACGGCAAAAATTGATAAGTAGATTCAATTACGTAAATTACATGTAAATTAATGTTCGTTCATGTAATTTGACTTCAGGTGATATAATACTATGTTAAACGAAATGCAAACAGTTATACCGTGACGTTAACATTCAGTTACTTGTGATAAATTGGCAATGTTTTCTTAAGGGTTTCATTCTGAGAGATACATTGTCAAGTCTTAACCTATCTTGTCAGTTTTATATATGTAACAACTTTTCTTGTATATCCTTGAGTTGAGAAAGTGTTTGGTTAAATACAAGACCATATGCAGTAATATTCTATATACTCTCCAAACCTGGATTCTTACAGAATACGAACATTGTAACTTTGTTAAAAGTTACCATTTGTGTAACATAAGGGCGTTGAAAATAGGATTCGTGAATAATTTGGGCCCCTGCTGCATCTCCCTCTCTGTTCAATTATTGTCTACATGCTGCTAGCTAGTGCCATAAGTGTTGCATGTTTGGTGATCCGATCAGTGGATGCAATTTCACCTTTGGCGTATTAAATTAGCTTTCTCAACTATTTGCACATATGCATTCCGTAAGTAAGGGGTTCAAAATAAGGACAGGGTTAGTTCAGGGAAAATTTGTAAGTAAGGAATTGAAAACATGAGTAAGGTAGCATGTTTAAGGTAGGTATAACACTATAAGGTTCAAGGTGCCGAAACTCCCGCCGAACCCTGAAACAACCAAATAATAAATAAGAAATGGAGAAACGGAGGAAACTCGGTCCGGGAATACAACCCACGACCGCACAAAAAATGGCTACATCTGATTTCTACCATGTCGTTAGATTTACTGGCAGGTATAAGAGCTGCATGATGAAATTCCGGCACACTGGCGGCGCTGATATGATTCTGACAATTCACAGTGACGTTAACAAAAATATATTTATTTTTGCAAATAAAAAACTCCTTATTCTATTAGTTAATTGATGGAAATTAATAATTTCTCCACACTAGCCGTATATAGGCTAAGATATTTGATGGATAGAGTCAACATGAAAAATTCAATGCCCTGACCGGGATTTGAACGACGGATCTCCTTTTTTCCGTCCAGTCGCTCTTAACCTTTGAGCTGCCATGGCCAACGTGCCGTCCTGACATTAAATTCTCCATTTGACTCGTATATTTCCCCGGTAGATCACTAGGGGCTCTCGCATCCGAGATACATCGTTTATGGCGACTTACTATTGTAAGTACTTAAGTCCCAGGCTTCATCATTTAACTCTTATTATTTTAGTTAATTGATGGAAATTAATCATTTCTCCACACAAGCCGTATATAGGCTAAGATATTTGATGGATAGAGTCAACAAAAAAATTCAATGCCATGGCCGGGATCTGAACCACGGATCTCCTTATTCTATCTTCCTGCCCCTTTAGTGTAGGTGGTGCGTATGTGCCTCACGTTCAAGAGGTCCCGAGTTCGAATCTCGGTCAGGGTGAGTTATCTGGATAAGGTTTCTCTGCGGGTTTTCTTTACCCTAAAATATGAATGTCGGGTAAGTCTAAGCTCCATGGACCATGGGCTCCTTTGAGCATCATTTGACACATCTTGTCCATCATCCGATATGACTTAACGTTGCAGGACGTAAATTAAATATATATATATATATCATTCTGTCTAATTCATGTTAATTAAAACAAGTATTTGCAAAAATACATTTTCTTTAGGGGCTATCGTTTTAAGAACATTTAAGAATCATCGCTCTCGGCCAGTATTTAAGCCGCTATTTTGAGATCTATACCTGTATCTAACCAACTGAGCCACCCAATCGCCAAGTATTTTGAAAAATCATGCTGTAAAAGCTATATAATAAATGATGTTGACTAATGAAAGTCAGACATTTAAATCAGTTTTACGATTTTAATATTTTTATATTGGGAGATTGTCACAAAATGGCTACCGTAACTGGATTTCATAAGTAATGTTAGGGTTACACATGATGGCAATGCGGCCAGATGACACCAATACTCGTAAATTCGGAGGTGCCCTATTGGAAAGATATTAAGAGAAGAACTTCGGCCGAGAGCTTACCATTTCGGACTTCCCACACCGCACGATTAGTCGATATATCTCGCAGTGGATCTCACCCGCAGTCAAACTAACTCACTTGCACCTACCGCCCACTCCCGCCCATTTCCACTCGAAAACGTTCGATTCACGCATATCGGATAGTCCATCTCGCGTGGTAAGATAACCCTTTTGAATCTCTCGAACCGACCGACCGAGCGGACACACAGATGGCTCGCTCTTCATTTTTTACAATTCCAGAAATTATATGTAATATACCTTTATTGATAATTTAATAGCAATAACGGGGGTAATTTATCTTCTTTGCTACATCCAGCGAGCTTATAACAAATGAACGTAGCTTATATTTCTTATTTCTTCTTCCTCTTGTTCCATCTACTTCTTGTGTAGTTCTTGGATAGATATCCTTAGTCTAGTCTCTTTTAGCAATTCCGCAGTGCGATCCTTAGGTTACATCGATTATTTTTCTCACGAATAGTCTTGTATTTTGACCACTCACGTCTGCCTAATCTGATAGTTTAACAATTTTAGTTTTATCACTTCAAATTTTTCAAAATTATAACTATATGATTCTTTAAACCAGATAACTACATTTTAATGATCATTCACTAGTATGTATTTATCATAAATATATACATCAATATGTATTGCATTAAGTGTTTGTTTTCCATATATTAAAAACTAAAATAACGTAGCAAAATATACGAGGGCTGTTCGATAAAGAATGATCACAACTTATTTTGACAACATACCTTTACTCATCCTCATAATTTTGATGGTCCTTCTCAAAATAGTCTCCCCTGAATAGGATGCACCTGTCGCAGCGTTTCTGTCAGTCTTCAAAGACATGCTGGAAGCTATTTTTGAGAGATCCTTCAAAATCGCATCCGCAGCCTTCACCACTGCTTCTGATGATGGATAATGCCTCCCACGAAGGCGTTTCTTCAAGTTATGGAATAGAAAAGCGTCACATGGTGCTAACTCCGGACTATAGGGAGGGTGAGGGATGCACTTAACGTTGATTTTTGCAAGATACTCAGCAACAACATTGGTAACATGCGGCCGCGCATTATGGTGGTACAACATCCAGCCTGCTTCACGGAAATGTGGTCTTTTGCGCCTGATATGAACTTGCAATGTTTTCAGGACATCCCTGTAGTATTGTCCAGTTACTGATGTGTGTACAGGTACAACATGCTGATAAACCATTCCAAGAATATCAAACAATGATATGACCATAACTTTCCCAGCAGAAGCAACCACTTTTGCTTTTTGGGAGGGATGGTGATGAAGGAAATTTCCGCACTGAGCTTTGCTGTTTGCTCTCAGGTTCAAAATGATGTAGCCAAGTTTCATCAGCAGTGATTACGCTTGAAAGAAACTCCGGATCTTCCTCTAATATCAACTTTAACTACAAGTTACCTCCATTGCAGCGGTAGGCGATACTGAACATGTCTGAACTTACCTGGTTCTCACAGGCAGGAACCAGGAGTACCAACAATGAAACTACTACGGTGTGTTTGTTTCACATTAAGCTAACAGAATATAATAAGTTTGAATTTTACTGCGAAAAATTATGACCGTAAAAAAATTATGATCATTCTTTATTGAACAGCCCTCGTATTTTATTGTTGATTTTCAAGTTTATTTTTCATGAATTGAATTTAAGAAACCTCATCTATTTGATTCAAAAGAAATTAAAATATTCAATTTTACCTGTGCCATCCTTACTTTATGGGACGATATAAACAAAAGCAAGTGTACATGTGCGACATCATTGGCTGTTTAGCCTTGTAACTCTCTGGGGATGAAAAATATAGTTCGCATATCAATTTTATAAACATTACATCTAATGCAAAATACATAAACAACTTCACATTATTACAAGTGCAACAGTCAAACAGTAATTAATTAGTATTTTATTTGATATAGTAAGTATAATTTGTATATATTAATCAGAGTGCACGCTGAAGAAGGAAGAGAGAATATCGGTTGTACAACATGGCTGCTTCCATGCAATATGTAAACATCACAGAGGGAAATCGTTAAAAAGTGATGAAAAACAAATTATGTTGAACGTGTTCTGCAAGTTTCGTGAAAAATACTCAACCTTAGCAATCGAGGACATTAATTTTTCAGAAGAATATACCGGTGTTTAAGCGCCAAGTATTAATGTCCCTCAGACATCAGACCTCAGGCAGACATCGAAAAAGAAAGAAGCCAGTTGTGGAAGATGAATCTGATGAATTTGTTAAAAGTGCTATTCGCCGTAAGATTCATAGCTTTTTTGAGCCACCACAATTACAAAAGTACTTCAAGCAGTAAACAATGATTCCAATTTTAGCCAAGCTTTAGAAAAACGTGCTTTCACGACATTCCTTGCCACGTAGGTTTTGAATTTGTGGAAAAAATAAACAGAAAAACATATAGTTGTTGAGCATGAAAGTACACTGTTGTGGCTCAGGAATCGTCAAAGGAAAATTCGGAAGGGTAAGTCGTATAAGAAATTCGTCCGTTGTCAGATTCCAATTGGGTACGTATATTTTTTTCACTTGCGGACCAGTAGAAATTTCAAGTAATTGCCAAAGGGACTACACTAGTTATTTGACACTGTTATTCTGCAGAAGGACCCGTGTCTTAATTTTTAATTTATAAATGAGATGAAATTATGTGAAGAAATCAAATATTTGAGTAATTGTTGTAAGTATTCAGTCACTTTTTAACGTACAAAAGGAAAAAAAATTACAAAGTAGCCATAACTATACATTTAATCTTAACTTAAAAGTTCTACCGCAAAAACTACTCAAAACATTGAAAACCAAAACAATACTTTGCAAAGTCGTTGACAGCGCACATGTTTGCCCCGTGGAATAAAATACCACTAATATTCCCTTCAATCACAGTCGCCGACGGAGTAATAAATTTTTCCGCCTTATAGAAAATGAATCTTTTATAAAAATAAAAGATATAAATAAAATAAATAAAAATAAGCATACAAGTAAAAAAATCCGCCGCGTCGTATATTGTAAAACCAACGTTTCGACCATGCTGCTACGGCCGTCTTCAAAGGCACTGAAGACGGCCACAACACGATGGTCGAAACGCAGGTTTTGCAAAATACGATGCAGCAAAAACCGAATAGCCAATATATTTATAAAGCTGGCCACGGAAGCCTGAGAGAACATATTTTTCCGCTTTGTTTACATCGCCCCATAAACTAAGGACGGCGTCGGTATATGTATTTTTCTTTTTAATGTACATCCTCCAACGTTAAGTCCTCTCGGACGATCAAGAGAATAGGTGCAATGATCCCCAAATGAGCCCAGGTTCCATAGAGGATGTTTCAGGATAAACCTTATCTACGTGTATAACACATAACTCCCGAGATTCAAAGTCAGGAACTCTTGAACGAGAGGCAGACTCTACCACCTACGCTACAGAGCTGGGCAAAAATCTTTCACTAGACCTAAGTTTTATACAATACATTATTTCATTTTTACTTTTTATATATAAAATATTCAAAATATCAAGTATCTGGTGGATTTATGTACAAAATTTGAAGCTCTCTTAACACTACCCAAGATAGTACAGTACCTACAGCACATTAGCAGTAGAATTTCTACTCTGTTTCTACATTACCCACAGCACACTAAAACTTTCTACAATTATATTTTATAATATTTTAAAACAACGAGAAAAGGAGTAAAAATAAGTCTAAAGAAAGGAAATAGAGGAAAATAGAAAATAAATTTTACCTCCAAAATTATGTAAAACGCTTCAAAAATACTTAATGAGCCGTGTATCAGATGTATATTGGTCGTGCGTTGGCTTCAGTAAGAGGTGATGTGGAGAATTGGTTTTGTTGTCTATGATAACGCTGCTGATTTGTACAGTTTTGGATGGAGTCCAAATTCTAATGGGTACAAAACAGCAAATAAACAGCCAAAGAAGAAACTTTTCAGCCTAGTTTACTTAAATGCAGATGTTATGCCAAACGATAACCATTATGATGTATTTTATATGATCAACTTAAACATATACGCATATTTTCTTCATTTTAATGCAAAATATTTCAGTGTCATAGAAACAGCAGATGGTTTAAGTATGTAGTGCTTCTACTCAGCTGAGCTATTTATTAAATTATGTGATAAAAGTCATTCCCCTAAATGATGAAATATGAGGCTTCACTGTGGCACTCCCTAATTATCCCAAAACTTTATGGATTTTCCCAAACGGGATAATTATTAAACCATGAGCAAGTTTATGATTTGTAATATTGTTATTATTCTTTAAAAAGTTAGTATAGCATATTGAATTAAAGTTCTACAATGATCAAAAGTTAATTATTACTGATATTTTGAGTGGTGCGTGATAGAAGTTAGTAATAATGCCACAAAGAGTCGTGGTAGTATCAAATATATTCCACCTATATATGCCTTTAACAGCTCTTTCCTTTATAAACATTATTGCTCAGTGTAATCGCGTTCACTCGTTAACCTTTTGAATTAATGACACACATATACACTGTATTTCTTAAATTTTATCTAGGGAAAATAATTGTGGTTAAAGAAAAATCCCCAACTTCCAACCTAAAATCGAACCTTGTACCTCTGGATTGCGATACTAACATGCTAACCACAGGACCAGAGAGGCAATATATTAGATATAATTTATTATAACGTAGGTGTTATCCCCGCATACTCAAATTAACACAACATTAGTCTGTTTGAATTCTGCAGATCCGAATAACGAAAAGTTGACATACCATAGGACAAATACATGTATCGTCCATTGTCTTACAGTTAATAAATACTGCACACTCAACAGAAACTTTGTGCCAAAATGTTTACGTAACTTAATTTATTGTATTGTGTATGGTTTCATTTTACATTACAAATATGCTTGCTTTCTTCAATTGTGAAAGAGTAGTAAACGAAATTAACGAAGTCTTAACTACCTGCAGATAAAACAAGGACAAGGTGTGGTAATATTATTAATATTGCACAATTTAATTGTTTGCAAGCATATATTACTTTGCTAAGTCATTTATTACGTGGAGTTAATAAATAAATGCAAATCTGTTAAGTAAAACAGAATTAAAATTGCACAAATTTGCTACTTATCTAAAAATGACGCCATACTATACTAAAAATATAAAAATGCTGTATGTTTAGAGTGTGTATATATTTTTTTTAAACAGATGACGTTAAAAGGCCCGACTTTGGACATTTCTGAGTAGTGTTAAAAGAAGATAATTCTACCATGTAGTGCTAAACCAATTTAACATTCCAATGTAGCCGACTTTAGTTCCTTGTGCAATGTAACTATTATGTGTTTCAAATGGGAAGAGTTCTGGAGTCCAGATAATCAGATGCCCTATCACACTCAGCGTTACCAGCTTGTTACCCCAACTGCTTTTATATTTCCCTCTCTCTCTCGCACAATCATACAACATGCAGATCTGCTTGGCGAAGACGTAAGGGTAAGCAAATTAAATTTTATAAACTTTTACAATGATGAGTTGCCAAAATCAAAATTGGAAAAAGCATTTTCGCAAATTATGTATATTTCAAAATACTATAACTATAATTATAGTTTATGAATTACCTGTTTTTGTAATCCAATGGAACTGCCAGTGGCTCATCCATATCGCTGTCAATGTCACTTCCGTTAAGAGACAATTCGTCATTGTCACTGTCTTCATCGTCTCAGTCTTGCAAATTTATGATTATAGGTTCCAAAATCTGGTCACGTGCTATTTCTTTCTTAAAATCGTCTTCTTGAAGGTTTTCTGCATGCCTCACGCAGTTTTCCCAGTCCTGATGTGTTACCTTGTCAATTTCTTCGTGAGCAAGTCGTTTAACGTCCGTCAGTTTAAAAGTATTATTTCTGTATGCAATCCCCCTTTTTATTTGAACCCACACCAACTCAATTGGATTATATTGGCAGTGGTAAGGTGGGAGGCGTATTACCTAGTGTCCCGTTTCAATTGTAAGTTGATCCAGCTAATACACTTTTCCCGTGTTTTTAAACGGAAGTACTCTTTGCAATAACTCAGTTTTAGTTTCTGTTTCCGAAAAATTTTAAATAATACTTCGAGCCTCACTTCGCAATACCTGTCTTTTTGACTCGCCACTATATTCCCCGCAAGAAGCCATTGCACTATTTAACTCTTGCTCTGCTGTTGTGTAAAGAACAACTGAATGATATTGACCTGAAGTCTCCAGAGTAAGTAAACACTTCTTATCCAGCATTCATTCATAAACATAAGCATACAACATTCCGCAAGCTAACAGGAAGTGAAGTGTTTGCTCTTTCTCGAATTTAACACCTTAACTTATTCACAGTAAATCTTTTAACACGTCATGTCAATAGTTTAAATTTCAGTTCCGAGTAATTAAAAGTATATGTACACACATACACACCAACCACATTGAACTCTGTAGAGTAAAAATAGAGATTACGAACCATTCATAAACAAAGATATAATGTGACCAGACACGTTCTGCCAGGACAGCAGGAAATTTATTTCCTCTCGCTCGAATTGGATTATTCAAAGTAATTCTTTTATCACGTCATGTCAAACATTTACGTTTCTGTTCTGAGTAATTACAAATATACGTACACGCATACATGCCAACCAATAATGATATTCGCGATTTATTGTTATAATACAGGTAATAGTGGTTTATTTATTTGTATTAGAAAAACTATTTGAGCTAAAAATATGGGGTTTTCATGGTTATGTTAGGTTCATTACTCTCTACCTTCCACATGGATCAGTTTTGGGAATATCTGAATTTTTGTCTTAGCGCGAATAGTATTTCATACAGATTGATTAGGTTGGCGCTCCTCACACACCACTTAGGGAAAATGCAATACGACAACACCGTAGGACTCCGATTGGTTGCTCACCTAGTAGCACTCAAGGACAAACACCTTCCCATTTGAAACACATAATAATGGCTCAATCAGGTAGGCCGTGTTCTTATCGATTGCAGGCTACGGTATCGATCTGTAAAATAGCGGATAATATGATGATTGCTTCACAGATTCTTTCAAATTCAAATAATGAACCTATAATAAATAGTGTAACCAACACTTTAATTCCTACTTCCTCTACACAAGGAATAAGTATTTCGAATTGCACTATAAACATCACAATTTCCTCAAAAGAACAGTAGGTTTGGTGAAACTTGTAACCCGTTAATAATTTAAAATGTAGCTTCTGAAGGTTTTAACCTGTTAATATATTAATATATTAAAATGTTATTACATTATTTTCGTTTTATTAGTTTCATTGCTTCCTTTACGTAAGATTTTATATAGAATGTTTCGTCATGTTACCAACACTGATGCTAAGCAAGGCAATAATTGAACATCGTAGCACGTTAAGTTTCAGGTCTCCGAAATAGATAACATTGACCCCGGGGAAACCTACAAGCGTCTCAGACTCACCTTAGGCCCATCATAACCCAATAGTTTCCTATATTAAACATGTCCTCTCTTTTATTCTACAACTGGTGATCCTTCAAAGAAAATAAATCACCATCTACCCACCGTCTAGTTACATAAATTCATCATGTCAGTTCCGGAATGCCAAAACGTCGAAGGCTCCTTGTCCTCGGAGAAGGATGACTCTTCAACGACACCTCTGTGCTGTGTGTGGAATAGGTATAACCAACTATTTCTTATCTACAATATATCTATAAATATTCAGTACTGTCTAAAAAACACTATATGCCACTCGTGTTCAAAGTAATTTTATTTTGTTCGCAGAAATTGCTCCACTCGATTTCGCTCGTTCCACAAGCCATCCTGCTCATAGAGTAAAATTCTCATGTTCCCATGTTTATCATTAATAACTATTTAAAATCTATATATAGGTGCATAACATAATAAAGCTATTCACTCACTGGCAGTTGGCGGCTGATTAAGGGTCAGCGCGTTGTGTGTCATTCGTGTACCTGTCCTAGACGGACTTAACCACTTAGTGACGGATTTGTGGAGTTTTGTAGGGTGGCGGGTTTGATTTGGGTAGGGGGAAATAAGGCTACTTCCGCGTAACTTCTGGCTATTTTCAATACTGACGTGACACTCATAGTAATGTACTCTCTGAATGCAAAAATATAATTCTAGAACTTTTGTTATATGGCACGTACATATATATGTATTTTTAGGCTAAATGGCCCAAAAGATTGTTAGGTAGCTTGTAATATAACATTTCTTAGATAATATCTATTGCAGCAAATAGGCTATTCTGAGGTCGATATAAAAAAGAACGTAAATATATGACTTAATGTTAATATATTAATAAAAAATTAACTTTATATATTAATATGACGAAATATTATTTGCTACTCTTATTATTGTACGTAAACGGTTCAGCAGCACAGATACAATTATTTTTCAAGCGTAGGTAGGAGGTCTTAAAAGGGTTGCTTATGTTTTATCATTTATTAAGGAACTGGTTTTTAAAACAACAAATATTATGTGTACTGCAAAAAGGAGAAAGTGGGGAGAGTGGATAAATGAGTGAAAAGAGAGTTAGGCAGAGAGAAACAGTGGTAGTGAAAAAATAAGAGAGGTTTCCTAAGAAGAATCTCATCATTTAACGCAATAACGAGAACAGCTCTATAAATTCTACTGTAATTAAATTAGTTATTAACAATGGTTTTTAAATATATAATATAAATAATTAAAATAAATATGTTGTAACTATTTCACTGGAAAAAGCTAAAAATATAATAGAATTGCATTTACACTGAAGATACAATTTAATCATCCTAGTAGATGAAAGCAGTTAACTTAAATCTCTCTTAATGCGATGCAATTTCCTAAACGATGTTTATTTACTATAATGTCCAGTGAATGATTCATTTTATGGTTGGAATAAAATATCAGACTTTATGGAGAACATATGTATACATCTGCTTTCCTTTTATAACATTCGCGGTTATATCAAACAGAACTCACAGTTGTCGCATATGAGTGTATTGCAGTTTGCATATCAACCAGGGGTTGCTGCCTCTATAAGGTCTTTCAGAATCACCCTGCAAAATAAGCAAGATGGAAGAATGAAACATACATAGCTAAACTAAGAGAAGAAAGTCGTGTCACTTCTACACTATTTTCTTTGCTCATTAAAACGTTCAACTTAGGTCTTTTATTCACATGTTATTACCCAGTTTTATGCTCGACCAGGAATCGTTTCCAATTAATCAATACAGTATTGATTGCACATACAATATGGAAACCAAAAATAAGTGAGAAAACAGCTAAAATATTATATAATATCTACATTCACCGACCTTCTCCATCAATAGCAGCTTCCGACATATTAATTATATGTCATAAATTTCATATAAAATTTTTAACATATTCACTACGTTACTCAATAATGTTTCAAATTAAGCTAGAAGTTTCAATTTACGATACAGCATTCAGATGTTTATTCTTGGTGACAAGTGCTTTCAATGAAAAGAAAATAAAGGAGGTAAGAAGCGCAAGTAACAATTTTTAAGCATGTCTTATCGCTTAGGAAAGCTCTAACCTAACAAAATAAAATATTTCGAAAACAGCTACGGCTATGAAAAAAAAACTGTCACGTCTTGGAATTTTAATACATTCTACGTTTATCTTGTAATAAGTACGATATTTATCTTATTATGAATAAATCACAACACTTAGTAATACAGTTCACATATCTGTTTGTAAAATTGTCTAAATCCTCTGGGACTGGTTTCGCGAAATCAGCCTGATCAGCCTTTTGGTTACTTCCAGAATTTGACGGATAGTGCTGCTATCTCCTGGAAAAACCACAAACTTATGATCGCATCTAATGGCGGTATTTCAAAACTTATCACATTATTTTATTTTTCAATGTAAATATTTTCTCCCAAACCATTAAATATATGATTCCATTCAATTGTTTTAACACCTTAACTTCTATATTTATTACATATTTAAATCACCAAACATGATCTGCAACACTGACTTATCAATATCCGTTTATATTTAATATTGTCGCCGATCGCATTGTTGTGCCGCTGCCACAAGCCGCAGCCGGCGCGTGTGCGCAGAGCTGGACGCTTGCCGAGAGAGAGAAAGAGACAGAGATTGTTACGTCTTTCTCTCGCTGCGTCGTGATTGTTATCGACGATCGACTGCATTCTAGAAAAATGACTGGAGGTATAAAAACATCGCAAAGTGTTATAGCGAGTCAGTTGCTAGTGAGTTGTTAATTGTGTGTGCAGCCGTGTAGTAATTGTGAGTCTGTGGCCAATTGAAATGTACCGCAGTGATTACTTTCGTTTGTTTACGTGCACCTGAGAACGAGACGACCTTGAAAACTGCTGTTGTGTATGTCACGTCATTTTACTGTTGCAAGGGGTGTACAAAGTTACTGTTTACTGCATTAAGAGCAATTTTAATTTTTGCAAACAAGACTGTTAATTCTACGCACCTACAAAGTCACAATACTTCTGAAATGTTCCTTCACCCTGGTCACTAATTTACGTCACTAACTTACGTCGATGTAAATCTGATTGCACTCTGAACACCTAACTTGGTAATCGTCAGTTTTTATATTATCTGAAATGTTGTTTTTGTTGTTGTTTCTTAAGAAAATTGTAGTAGATTTTTATGCTCTATTTATTCCGAGGTACCAATATTATTAACTTCTTTAAAAAAAATTGAAACTTTTAGTTTGCCCAAGGTTGATAATGGCCCCAGAGCTAATTCGGTAGAGCACTTGCCTGCCGTGCGAGGGGTTCCGCGTTCGACTCCCGGCTGGGGTTGGGGATCTTTCTGGGATTTTTTCCAGACTCTTCCCCAGAGTCTGGAAGTATGAATGAAAGTGTGAGTGTGCGTGATCTAATGATTACAAAAGCAAAATCTGAAGTACCAGCAATCCAACGTCTACGAGATAACACCGTCTCGATATGTTCCAAAGGAGTACGCCCACCGATAGCACTATTGCAGTCAAAGACGGAGTATAAATGTAACAAAAAGGGATGATAAATATTTTTTAAATTATAGTCATCGTTTAACTTTTTAAGGGTAGAAATATCATTTACAGTTTTCATATCTAAACTTTTCTATCTTTTGGTGTATAAAACCTTTGTTAAAACCATTAATTAAACACGTGTTAATAACATTTTTATATTCTGCTTACTTATTCCTTATTCCTTATTCGCTGTCAGAGGCTTCAGTTTCTTACAAAAATGAGTATTTGTCTACCTGTTAATATGTCCTGTTTGTTCTTCCGTCATGCATTATACATTTCTGGGTGTTGCAATCTACATTCCCATTCGTGCCACCTTTTATTTGATCTTTTAATATTCATTTTCTCTCTTAGGAAAATTTTTCTAAAAACGGTAGTCTAGTGCAATTCATTCTATATACAAGACTTTTAAGTTAATGTTATATTCTTTAATTTTTTCATGCATGCTGAGATTTCCTTAGTATATATAAAAATATATATTTATATATTTATAAAATTACAAACCTGATTCAAATAAAGGATGTTCATTAGTATTTTTATAAAGTTGAAAAATTACTAAAATGTACGACGTAAAGAATAGTTTGGAGTAGTGAATTCAAATACCAGCTTTGGTATTTTATCGATATTTCCTTTTCCAGTTATGCTTTCACAAACCAAAATGTGTAATTTCAGATTGAAAGTCTACCTTATTGAATGGGATTGTAGCACCTCCTCATCTATAAGTAGCTGATTAAAAATTGCATAATTTTGAAGTTCTTTATGGGTGTTGCATAATAACTCGCCCTGGGAAATATGTAACAATGAGTACTTCAAGAACGGTTAATGCTACAAAATGGTTACTTCGCATACATTTCATAAGCAATGAGCTTAGGAAGTTCTTTATACCTCTTATGAGTCACTGTCTGTAAAAAATAAAATAAGGATTTATAGGACCTCGTAGGTTATACAAGACATGCCTACATCTCGTTAGTCAAGCAGATCAAGGAGTTGGAAAGTTTGCATATCAAGCTGCTGTTTGGTTAATCTTCTCCCAATGCTATACCTTAAAAATCCCAGTTTTGATCAAAATTTCAGTTGCTCTTATTACAACATTTTGAAACTCACTGTGGAAAACATATATCTCTTTCACAATTTGCTGCGGTAGAACACAGATTTTGAGTACGATAAAGAGCAAAAACATTAAACTTAAACAGTCTTGGGGGTTCTCATGAACATTTATTTAACAGTAGGATCGCCTAAGAAATAACATCCGAAATATTTGTTGCGCTAGAGAAACAATAGAAACGCCTTTTACAACTTTGTGTTGTTTCAGCTAAATCTGTTACGAAATTCCTATCCTACATTATCAAAATTGGTAAAAGTTAATGAAATATCAAATTTTCTTCAAGTTTCTACTGTTTTGTGAACATTAATATTCACTTGTTTTTAAGCACTCCAAATACTTTTCTTAGTTCATATGTGGAAATGTTCATTTTATTGGAAACTTACTGCAAAAGTTTATTCGCCTACTAGTTCTCAACATTCATTGTCATTTAAACATTTCATTATAAGTAAAGCGATAGTTAGATTTATAAAAAAAAGTAGAGACATATGATGGTTCTTAAATGTATCCTTGTTGCGTAGCAATGAGGAAAACCAATAATGAGTTACCATAAAAGATTATAAGTATTACTAAATTCAATAACTATAGCGCATGTATATACAGTGATTCCCAGGCATCTGTCAGTGTTATCGGACATAAATACACTACATATTCACTTGCTACCAAAATAAGGAACGATATTATAACAAACACCATTCACGTGTGGATCACATGGGTTAGAGGCCATACGGGTGTACATGGCAATGAGAGGGTAGTTGAAATTGCTAAACGTTACGCATTATCCCAAAAGGAATTCGGTTTTAAAAAGTCTACAATCACATTTGTTAAAAAAAAAATATTGAAAAAATTAAGAAATATTTGATATTTGAAACAGCACTTGGATAAACAGTGATAAAGGGCAAATCACTCGAAATCTACGAGGGCTGTTGAATAAAGAATGATCACAATTTTTTTTTTTTTTTTTTTTTTTTTTTTGACAACGTATCCTTACTCATCCTCATAATTTTGATGGTCCTTCTCAAAATGTCTCCCCTGAATGGGATGCACCTGTCCCAGCGTTTCTACTAGTCTTCAAAGACATGCTGAAAAACATTTTTGAGAGATCCTTCAAAATTACCACCGCAGCCTTCACCACTGCTTCTGATGATGGATAATGCCTCCCACGAAGGCGATTCTTCAAGTTAGAGAATATAAAAGATTCACATGGGGTTAAATCCGGACTATAGGGAGGGTGAAGGATGCAATTGACGTTGATTTTTGCAAGATATTCGGCAACAACATTAGCAATATGCGGCCGCGCATTATCGTGGTGCAGCATCCAGCCTGCTTTACGTCTTTTGCGCCTGATATAAACTTGCAATGTTTTCAGGATATCCCTGTAGTATTTTCCAGTTACTGATGTGTGTGCAGGTACAACAGGCTGATAAACCATTCCATGAATATCAAAGAATGAGATGACCATAACTTTCCCAGCAGAAGCATCCACTTTTGCTTTTTGGGGGTTGGTGATGAAGGAGATTTCTACACTGAGCTTTGCTGTTTGCTCTCAGGATAAAAATGATGTAGCCAAGTTTCATCAGCAGTGATTTCGTTTGAAAGAATCTCCGGATCTTCCTCTAACATCAACTTTAACTACGTGATACCTCCATTGCAGCGGTAGGCGATACTGAACATGTCTGAACTTGCCTGGTTCTCACAGGCGGGACTGTAAAAGAATTATGATCATTCTTTATTGAACAGCCCTCGTATTTTTTCCTACTGTTATCTATCATGTAAACTGCAAGTACTTTTCACCTAATTTTATTTTGACCTAGTTTACTATCGGACATGGGAAACTTAAAGCTTACTTTCCAAGATTCCATATAAACTCTCCTGATGGATACCTCTGTAAATGTGAAAGCGTTTATGAAAGTGTTGAACACTTAATATTTAGATGCGATCTTCATTCCAAAAAGAGATATAATCTTATTCAACATCTTTCATATTGCAATACAGATCTTCAAACACCGTTGTTTAATATATTCTTTAAATAATGTTGCACTTCAGCCTTTGACACTTTATTGGCCAAAGATTTAAAACGTTATAACCATTAGCTTGTTCAGTTATTCTAATCTTTGTATTTATGTGTTTTTTGTAACTAGAACTCTGACATACATTACTTCTTTCGGAGAATAAATAATAATAATAATAATAATAATAATAATAATAATAATAATAATAATAATAATAATAATAATAATAATAATAATAATAATAATAATAATAATAATAATAATAATAATAATAATAATAATAATAATAATAATAATAATAATAATAATAATAATAATAATAATAATAATAATAATAATAATAATAATAATAATAATAATAATAATAATAATAATAATAATAATAATAATAATAATAATAATAATAATAATAATAATAATAATAATAATAATAATAATAATAATAATAATAATAATAATAATAATAATAATAATAATAATAATAATAATAATAATAATAATAATAATAATAATAATAATAATAATAATAATAATAATAATAATAATAATAATAATAATAATAATAATAATAATAATAATACCAACAACAATCCAGCAAAAAAGAATATATTGGAAATGGTTAACATCACATTTTTTTTACATAATTATTAATTAGTGTTTTAACAATATCTCACTTTTGTGTAATAATATCTTACCTGCTATTTTCTACTGATTATATAAAAGTAATTGAGAATGAAGAGAGTTTTAAAGGCCACTTCCAGGAAATGGAATTGATGCTTTATTAAAATCATTAGAGCCATTTTTTTGTTAAAATAAAAAGCAACAAAATCGAGCGGGATGCCTCAGGCGGCTTCGTCTGTGGCCCACATTCGGGCGGTCCAGGTTCGATTCCCGTGGCCGATCTACCTGATCCATGGGTTTTTTGTGGGTTCTCCCAGGTCGCAGGTGAATGCTGGGTAGGTTAATTACATTCCCCGAATTTCCATTTAATATTCATTACCATTTCACATCATCCTTCCTCTGGTAATCTCTTTCAGGATAGAAGTGTCGGCAGTGTCTCGGCGCTGCATGGCAGGATGATATGCTCTTGGTGGAAACTTCCTCCTATGGTAGGATAGTCTCCGGAACTGGTCTGTGCTGTTTCTAGACCACAGTAGGGTGGATGTCGGTTGTTTACAATTGGTAATGTGCAGGCATCCTGCCTTCTGTACTGTCGTGACACCTTGGGTCGGCCCCTCTGTCTCCTCTCACGTCATCCTTCCTCCTGGGGGTGCTCCATTTGGGGGGCATAGGTACCACAGACCGTGCCGAATCCCCTCCGTAGCGTACTCCAGTACAAAAGCAAGAAAGACATTTTTTTCATTTAAAGGGTAGTTTTGGTTGAGGAGATTTACTAAAAATCGTAGTATCTTATTCTTGGAAGACGCTGGATTTAAATTCTGAGTTTAATGTTTTACCTAGTTTATGTATTTTTAATTTTACTGTTCACACGCACGCACATCTGTTTTTTTCTTCTAAAAATTATTTTAGATTTAAAGGGATTCCAAAACATTCATTTCCGGTGAAACAACTGGAATTTTATGTGGAATACATACTTACTCTACTTATTATAGTTATATACTAGTAGAGACAGTAACAAGGTGGTCAATTCTTGATAGGTAAATCTGCCACTTTTATTAAAAATTTTAAATGTCAGAAAATATATTGACGGTAATAAATCAAGATCCCTCTCATAAGACACACTTGCACTAAAAACAGGGATAGCGTCACCACCACCATCTGGAGAGGGGAGACTTGCAGAGGGCGGGCAATGGACCCAACATGGGCGGGCGGAGGGCGCGAATCAGGGTGGGGTCCTTCAAATCGAGGAAATATTAATTTTAAAAACCATGTAGACACACCCAATGTTCATTTTATCATTGAGGTGGTGTTATTGGTGGTGAGTGTGACTCTTTGTGCTTACAGAGATCTCAATCATCACTTCCCTTTTAATCTCCTCTACCCGACTACCGTGTAACCCAACCTACATCAGAGCGGGTGGAGCGACTTTTGACTTTACCCTTTGTACCTATACCTTTGTCCCCTTGCATTGTCCTGAAGCATAAAATGATATTTTTTATGTTTATCCAGTGATGTTCTCTAGTAAGGCTATGGACTTCTGCATTCAGAATTGCCAACTTGAACTGTTTACCTACATTCCATTTTCGTCGCAATTTTAATGTTATTTCTTTCACAGCTGTTTATTACTTTTTCTGCCACTTGTTTATAACAACCAGAGAATATATTGCACATCTCCCAATATCAGAAATGCAACTTTTGAGGTTCTCTGAATAAACTATACGATTATCTTTCTGCTTCTCTTTGTGCCTCTCAGCCTATCAACAGCAAAACTCAAACGAAATTCCTAAAAAAATATCAAAACTTATCTTCTGAAAAGACACACGAAGATTTTCAGTAAAATACCCCCAATAATACTTTAGATGCAATATTTTTCGATACTTTTTATTATATCAACAACTCTAATGATTTATTAATAAATTATATATATATATATATATATATATATATATATAGTCACGTGTATGTTTGAGGAATACTTGGGAACATATAATAAAATTCTGGAATCTTATTTAATGCTTATTTCCTGAGCCCGACTTACTGGCACATTTTGCACATGCTTAAGTCTTAATTCTACTGATCTATGAGAAAAGAGTAATACGAAATTTCACATGAGTTTAGCTTATGTCATCAGTTTCCTATTTACTCATGTCGACCACGTACAGGTGGTCGGATGTGGACTTTGCTGACTAAAGTAATCTGAGTCATCGATACGCCGAATTGCAGCTAGGATGTTTTGAGGAATATGATCATGCTTGGCTTTCCTTGGGAAATGTCTACGTAGCTGCTTTAGCGTGGGAATGCTGATTTAGCATTAGGTTACCATTTTGATAAATCCATATTTAAGTGCTTCTTAAGTCAGCAGCAAGGGAGAAGTAAGTCAATTCAGAGATTCAAGAATAGGGGCAGAGGAGGTCAGCGAGTCAGCCAGCAAGATCACACACGATCACGTATCTCCAAGGAAAGCCCGTATGGGTCTTCAGTATGATTATGTAGTTGCTGTCACCATTTCACCCCTAAGTCTCCTCCAGACTTAGCGAGTGGCTAAGTAAATGAGTTCAGTATGCACATAAGTGTTGTCTCTCCTACTTTACTCTGCAATCTGCTCTCCTTATTCCTTTAGTTATGTCTCTAGTCACCCTAAGTTCTGAGCTTAACAACTTAACATACGTAACAAAATAAGATGACTGTATGACAAATAAAATCTATATTTTGAAAGTTCCAAGTATAACGGAGATCCCCTATAGTCGAAATGAATTTTGTATATTTTGACTATAAAAATAAGAGAAGCTTATTGCACAATAAGGTGGTTCTAATAAAACATGCAAGAATGTCCAATGTTCTGTTACATTAATCATTCCGTTATACTGAAGATTTGTCCAACACTTTATCCATTTTTTCAGCGACAAAGTCACCATTGGTTATTTTTCCCACACCCCTCGTGGTCCTGCAAATAGTGGTATTTCTAAGTCAGCATAAGCGACCCACTTTTAAAGATTTAAATATAGCTCCAGCACACTTCGTGAATCCCATAGTCCAAATTTCTGGCATTTGATCCAGTCTCCTTTGGTTGCTGATTTCGGAGAATAAAACTTTAACCCACAAAATCCACATAGTGCATCTTCCTCATCACTGTATTCTATTTGGACTGGAACCAAGTCATCATTTGACTCACTATTCCCACAATTTAGTTTTACAATAAGTCTACGCTTTTCTTTCTTTTTGCTTCGGTGTACATCCAAAGCCGCTTGCTGCCAAGTATTTTAACCTGGAAACTAAATCTTTCTCCTCCTCCAAACTGAACATTGTAGGATGTTCAACTGATTTGTACACTCCTCCTCCTAATGCTTCTTGACGTTGATGTGCATGAACACGATCCTTGAGTGAAGAGCAAGCCACTCTGAAAAGGCCCGCTGCTCCTCTCATGCATCGCCGTTTAATACGCTCGTAACAGCACGAGCAATGTCGTCCTCGTCCAGTTTCGTTCCAGCTTCCTTTGTTTTATGTGTGTACCATCTGAAACGATCAAATAAAATTCAGTAATAGTTGTATAAGAATTATTTAGGTTAAAAGAGTACAGAAAAACTATATTATAACTGGGCGAGAATAGCCCCGCTTTGCTTGGTGGAATAGCCCCAAATGTTGAAATTTTGAAATTACGCGCCATGTGAGAGCTATAATAAAAGAAACGCACCATCTGCCATGCATGGACGTAACCCAAACTATAACCTACACTGATACTGATTTTCAATCAAAAATTTCAGTATCTGCAGATACTATACCCTAAGCTACAAACGGTATTTCTTATTCAAGGCAAAAAAGCAACATAAGCTACTTACCTTGTAATCTTCTTCTGTTAATACTATTAAAACAGCAGCCTATAACCTCAAGTAAATACATAGAAACGTCGCATAAACACCAAGCTTTACAATGAACTGGCAGGCAAGTCATCACTGCCCATGACTGTTGGGCAAGTAAACCAATTTGCTTATTTCGGATGGAATAGCCCCGTGAGCGGAATAGTCCCGCTCTACCCCATGAGAAGAGACACTCAAAAGATGGGAAAAAGAATGACAAAACACATCAAAAGAACAAGAAACAAAAAAGACCATGTAGCAAAATGACCAGAACGAAGAACTGACCTAACAAAAAAGCCCACTACCATCTTAACAGGGCATGGAAGACGGAAAGCCTATTACAATAAATTCCACATAATCGATGATGCTACTTGCACCTACAGCATAGGAGACCAAACGACAGATCACATCCTGTATGACTGCATAAAATGGATGGACTAAAGGAAAAAACTAAAGTTGTAAATAAGTAAGAAGGGAGGAAAATGACCAGTAGTTAATCCAGCACTTTTGGGACAGTATCTAAAGGACTTTAGTGTCTATATCAACACAATCAATCTAGAAAGTGCAGAATAACTAAAATAGAAGTGTAAATAAATGAGTTAATCCTAAAAGACTTCGTAATTATGTTATCACAGTCAATCTGGAAAACACGTACAAATTTTAAAAATTCAATTAATATAAACTATCTCTCCGGAAAGTGTAAAATTACACGAATCACATCGAAAAATTCAGAGTAACTTGTTGGTCACAAATGATACACAAAGCAAACCAGAACATATAATATCACATATATACACACAAACATTTCTATACTCTTGTTTTTTAGCATTCCCCAAAATCTGTATTTAAAAACAATTCTGAGCTTTGCAAGTCCACCTAAGTAAATTTACTGGATACATGAATCACAGGAGAGAAATTTAATGTACTAATGTACTTTAGAATATTTTAAGGTAAATTATAGGTAGAGCATTAGTATATAAGCTTTATACCCCTCCGTGGCACTGCATTTTTCAAAGTCGCATGTATTAATCCGTTGTTGGTCATCACAAATAATTTAAAAGTTCCTTAATAATCATTTGAATGTCAGACATGTGCATTAGATTGATTGAAAATTAAATGGGGAATTTCGAATTCTAAGGATATTCAAAGAGTTGAATTTTCGGAATTATTTCTTCGCCTAAATTCGATCATTTTATAATTTTTGTTAAATTCATGCACTGTAATAGCCACGTATTTGTTAAGATACACAGCTAAAGAATATCCGACATTATTATTTCTCAAAAAATAATTGTTTTCTGTAGTATCAAAACAACTTTTCAAACTGCTTCATGTAAAAGGCATATTAGGTTTGATATTTAAACTTAATTATTTCTATAAATGACTAGTGTACCACAAAATTTAAATATGGGATTATTAATGGCATTACACGCAGGAGAGATATAAAAAAGTCTTTAGTTTCATGATCATTTTGATGTTAATACATTATGTAACATTAGATGCGCATTACATATAGAACATTAGTTTCGAAAAATAAATATTTGTCGTTTTCTTTGATATGCATCGTTAAGCGTGTATGGAAAATGAATGTAATTACAAATGTTTCTTTTGAACCTATATGTCAGATTAGACTGTGAGGATATAAATTGCTAACATTTCCTTATTGGTGTGGCACACTCCCATCATAAAATGATGTTTCAATTTTTAGTGGCCTACATTTGGATAAAAACCATAAAATTAACATGTATATAAATACTCACAGAGACTTTATTGTTAAGTAACTGTGTCCACCGAGGCTTTAGTGTTAGGCAACTGTGACAGACAGGTGCTATTAGGATACCGTATAGCCTACCTGTTTTATCTGTGGATAGATTGCAGCACATTCATTATTACCATATAAACTACAAGAAAAATCCCAGTTAATTGGTCGAACCATGGGATTTGAACCCGGTACCTCTCGACCACAAATTGTTCAGCTTTGTATGCTAGAAAACCGTGTAGTTATGACATCTTAGTCATCCTTGAGTCTGTGGAATATTTGATGATTTGACGTTCTATAGAATCACCTATTACATTGATGATGAATTGCGAAGCACATTAACAATTTACAAGAGACATTTTGCAATTATAAGCTGTCTGTTATCCTTTTACATCAAATAATAAAACCTAATATTACATTTAAATTACCTCTTATTTGAGAATCTATGGCCAAGAGAATTAAATCATTTTGCACATATACCTAAGTTTGGAATGAAATATTTACGTTCTCTTCCTCCCCATGTGCTTTCTATAAACTAATTTCTTCTGATAAATCATGATGAATGTTTTCCAAAATAGTTTTGTACAATTTTGTTATAACATCATAAAAGCATATAGCAAATTAGGACAACTGTGAAATGTTAAAAAAAATCGCCAAATGCTGTAACTTATATACTTCCTGAATTCATAAAAAGTAATTGACATGACATTTCAAATATTTAAAATACTTCTAATCCAAACAAAAAACGAAAAATATCTCGTAAATGTCCAAAATTAAACCAAAAGATATCTATATCTTATATTTACTAATTAAATAAAATGCTACAACTTCTATAATAACAGAGAAACTTCACCAAGTTATTCACAAAAAATGCAATAAGTAAACTTATTTTCGTATCAATATCTCATATAGGAGGTCTTAAGCTAAATCCTTTTAGACGTTTTTGAGAAAATACAAAATAATGAAAAAATGTTGCATGCTAAAGATGATTAGAAACGGGAGGGATTTCTCGAAAAAATTTGTATATGAAATTTGTGATTAGGATGAACACCACTGCACGTGGGCAAGTGTGACCCTTTGTACTTTTGGGAGTTAGTGATGGAGGAAGGTCTAAAGACCGACAAGAACCGGGAGAATGCATGAACGGTGATAAGAAGTATCATTTAACTAAATCAATACTTATAATAAAATTAAATATGAATACTTTTAGCATTTGTATCCAATGTTAAAAGTTGCCAGTTTGGTAATTGATTATAAGATGTCATTAAGAAAGGTAATTAGCGCGAGCAAGTTGTCAGGCGACTTTCGGAGAAATAGTTATGTGGGTTACATTAATGAGGGCAAAGGTACTATCCAAAGTTGCCAGATTAGGTATGGCATGCTAGCTTGTAATTCATCGAACATGTGAGAGCATTTCTTTGAATGTAATTAACCAAAGTGGAGGTTATTAGTAGAATTTGTTATCGGAGTAGGACATTCTAGGCAGACTTCTGAACTGGTCACCGATGGAACAAGACTTAAATGAATGAGGGACATTTCTTGCCTCAATGACAGAATTACGTGTTATCGCGTAGTGATAGATTCAAATACGTTAACTCCGGATATTTATGTATTAGTTTCTATTTGTCGACAACTTCTCGATTTAAGTGAATACTTAAAAAGTGAATAAACGTTTCAAACTTAGAATCAGGTGTCATTCTTTCTTTTATTACACACCCAGGCATATCCTGACACAGACTGAGATGGAAGCGAGGTGACAGCTTCAAAATTGGCACAGCATCATCGTGAGGAAGTTATGGCCGCTTCAATGGGGTCTCTAACATTCCAGATAGAGCGCATTCTACGCTGATTCCTAGCATCCAGGCCCCTCGGGATCTAGCCTAAGAATACGACTGCAGACGGTGGATCCGACATCAGTCCAACCGAATCCATAGAGAAACCTTTCCAAAGTGCTATTCCACCGCCAAACCGCAACACGCCAAACGTCGTCGATTGGTCCTGCAACACTAAAAACAAGTTATAGCAACCAAGAGGGCTATAACATTCGTATTAGAAGAGAAACCACTTCAATATTTCCTTTCAGACTCAGAGACCATGAAAAAGCTCATGGTCCAAGTAGCCACACAATGGGATGGGGAATTCCGGATGTACAGTCATCTTGCTTGTTAAATGAGGTATTACTCTTATCTTTTTCGTTTTTAATTACGACGTACCTAGACAAATATACACAAACGGATACACACATTCAAGGATCCTCTATAAAATATGCTCTTAATGGTTCAGAGGTAGGGAAACATGCGTTGTTGATAAAATCTAGATATCAAAAAATTTATATGGAATGCAATACCCTCTGTAGTAACCACAGGTAACAGATATAAAAGCAAACTTGCGCTTCAATTGTCATTGCATAGAATAATTTATTCGTCTAGATTGAAAGTAAGAATAAAGTGACACTGAGATAGCTTAGCTAAATGTTTCATTCCAGTAAAGAATAAGATGGGGAGGGAGTGAAGTGAGTAAGCGAAAATGGTATACAGCAATAAATAACCACACGACTAAAGATAACTTGCAATGGAAACCAAAAAACAAGAGAGGGAGAGGGGAGGACTTGAGTGGTTTATGAACTCGCGTCCCTCAGCTATGTCATAGCTTCCTTTTTCTAACAAAACAGAGCAAGTCCGTGCTGTAGAAAAGTCACAAGCATTTGAGCTTTTTGAGCCTACCTTTCACTGCGTGCACACTTTGTAAAGAAGATGTAAAGATTTAGGACAATTATTAACAGAGAAAAAGAGTTATTTTAAACGCGATACATTCGTTATTCCTTTTGATTTTTGTTGAAATTTTTTCTTTTGATTTTTTATTGGGTAACTTAATGTTTTTCCTGCAGTTAGAAACATGAAACTTAAATATTAATGTTGAACATGACGACACCTTCATAAATACCAAAGTGTACTCGTATAAAAATACATAATTTAGATAAAAGTATGTAATTAAATATTTTTCATAATTTGATTGTTAATAATACTTAACGCATTTTTTAACAGTAAGCGACATTTTCCATTACTGTGCTTTTTCCGCTTTTATTGTGTGTGACAAACTAAATAAAATTCGGTTTGTCGGACGAGAAAAATCTGTAACGTTAAATTGAATTACATATGGTCAACAGCCCACTGGCAATTCGATTTCACTCTTTTATAAACATACACACGATAATGAGCTTTCTCGTGTCTGAATATTGCAATATACACAGTAAATTCACAGTAAATTGAATTTCCCTTCGATTTATAATGTTCTTTGCTTCTTCAGTTGAGCAGTTCCCTGCAATGTCTCTCGTACGTGTTGCGTGATTCGCATTTGTTATTTCCTCGCCAAAATGTCAAAGCACATATACTAAAATGTTATGCAGTAAAATGTTATGCAGCAATATGTTAAAGATGGTTATCTTCGATGGCCATATGTGTGTTTCCTGAAGGCAAAAAGAAAGACAGCTGGCCCCGTAGCTCAGTCGTTAGAGCACCTGTCTGCCGTGTTAGGGGGTCCCGGGTTCGATTCCGGGTGGTGGCGGTGGGGATTTTCTCCTCATCTTCCTCAGAGTCTGGAAGTATGAATGAGAGTGCAAATGTGTACGGGATCTAATGATTAAAAACCCAACGAACACGAGTTAACACCTTCAATATGTTCCAAAGGAGAACGGCCGCCGATATGACCATTGCAGTTTAAAAGGCGGGGTATAAATGGAACAAATAGTAATAAAAAATGTTAAATAATTCTCAAATACATTAGTTTAAAATTAAATAATGTGCATTGTCAGCTTTGTGAAAATTCTGTAAAAGCTGGTTAACACTCCCAAGTAACACAGAGGTGCCCGCCTCAGTAGCGTAGATGGTAGCATGTCTGCCTCACGTTAGAATCTTGATTATATATTATATCATATTATATCATATTATATTATATATAAGGGTGATCAACTACGGCGGTCATCAGCGCCCATTAAAAAACTAGTCATGGCAAAAGCCAGATATAAAACTTTCTAAAAACTATACAAGTGTAACAAAACCTATTAAAAATACACGTACATAAAAAACGTCAATCAAAACCTACTAAAAATTTCGTTCACTAAATCCTAAACTCTAAACTAAACAGGAATCTAAAAACCTTCTCCACGGGTCTCCACGCACGGCCTACACGTGGGTGGGCCTGTTGACCGTCTCCCTCAACCACGAAGAGGAGCCCACACGAGGGAGACTGTTGGCTTGGGACCCCGGGTGCGCCAAACCCGTACCTACCACAGTAGGCCCCTGGGGAGGTTAGAATCTTGGTAAGGGTGAGTTACCTAGATAAGGTTTTTTCCGGTATTTTCCCTTAACTCATTTGAGCATCATTTCACCCAATTCATTCACCGTCCGATATGACTTAACGTTGGAGGACGTAAATTACAAAACAAACAAAAAAAAAAGTAACACAGAATTTATCAGCAACAAATGTCATTACAGCTACTCATTCTACTATGCAGCAGGTGTAGTAGTTGACATTCTCGAGTATCCTGAATTTTATTCAAATGTATGTAGATCTTCTGTTTCGGCGGATATCGCTCTATTCAAAGTGAAAACTGCAGGAAGGCCATCAAGTAGACATTAAGAGTGTAAGTGCCAGTGACGTGCCTCTTATGAAATATGCAAGAGTGACTTCCTGTGACACAGAATAGTCATTCTTCCAATACCGGGCGATACTCTGTGACAATCGGCAGAGATTTCTAATGGACAACTAGGAGAAGACGTGTGTTGTACATAGTAACTCCAAAAAACTTACACAAATTTATATGTTATTAATGCATTACTAGTGGATTTATTAAAACACTACTTTTATTACACATTTTTCTATTGTGTATTTCCTGTGATTTAGTAAATTATTTTAACCTTTTATAAACATATATTCTTAAGTTTGATGCATAAAATAAATTAACTTAATTTGCTCACCTAATATTCTATTCCTTAAACATCTATTCATTGCTAAACCAATTGGTTTCTACTATTATAACTTTAGGCCTTCTTTTCCTCTGTGAAAGCTCCGGGACTTCCAGATATCTATGGAGCCAAGTTACAAATACATCAAGGTTCATAATTCGGAGAAATCTGATCTGCAGAGTTTGTATAGGAAGAGGAACCTCAGATTCCATAACCTTACTGTTATATGGAAAGGAACAGAACATTTTATAATAATATTCTGCATTGTAAAGAAAATTGAGGTTTTTTATACGATGGGTTTTAGAAGGCGAATATGATATACGATTTTCCGAACAAATTGATATAATTTTCATGTGCATCTAACTAAAATCAAGTCGAGAGATCTAACAATTTGTGATGCGGACATTACTGCATCTTATACAGTGCGATCCATATAAATCTGGACCATTTCAATATGCCATAACTTTTTAACCAATAATAGGACACATGTGCAACTTCGGGAGAATATAATACACAATTGGGAGATTACATTACACTATTTACATATCAGATAAAATGTTATAAGTGTCCTCCACCAGCATCTATACATGCCTGCACTTGTCTCACCATATTCTCTGAAGTTTTACGGAGAGTATTCTCGTTAATGTCAACTATTTCGGTTCGAATGGATTCCTTGAGAACATCCATTGTCCGTGGCCTATTCTTGTACACTCTATTTATAGATACCCCTACAAGAAAAAAATCCGGTGAGGTTCGGTCAGGGGATCTGGGAGGCCACAGACCTTTTGAGATTATTTGATTGTCAAAGAAGCTGGTTACAAGTTCCATTGTGTCATTAGATGTATGGTACGTTGCTCCATCTTGCTGGAAATAACCTTCTCTCAAATCGATATCATCTCCGTAAAACCAGAGAATACGGTGAGACGAGTGCAAACATGTAGAGGACACTTATAACATTTTCTCTGATATGTAAATAGTGTAATGTAATCTCCCAATTGTGTATTATATTCTCTCAGAGTTGCACGTGTGTTCTATTATTGGTTCAAAAGTTATGGCCTATTGAAACGGTTCAGATTTATATGGATCACACTATAGTTTAACAGGGTAATCATATTGATCTCTTCCATTGTATGTGAATTTGAATGCCTCACTGATTTATCCATCCATCCATCCATCCACCCACCCATCCACCCATCCATCCATCATCCATCCATCCATCCATCCATCCACCCACCCACCCACCCACCCATCCACCCATCCATCCATCCACCCACCCATCCATCCATCCATCCATCCACCCACCCATCCATCCATCCATCCATCCATCCATCCATCCATCCATCCATCCATCCATCCATCCATCCATCCATCCATCCATCCATCCATTTATTTATTTATTTATTTATTTATTTATTTATTTATTTATTTATTTATTTATTTATTTATTTATTTATTTATTTATTTATTTATTTATTTATTTATCTATTCATATATTCATCTACTTATCTATTTATTTGTTTATTTATTTACTTATTTATTATGTATCCATTTATTTGTGTTCAGTGAGTTCACTAGTATCCACAAAGGCCTCTGAACATTGAACGTGTCCGGAAAATGTAGGAGGGGCTGGTAAGTCCCGATCCTCACAATAAAAAAAAATTAAACTTTTTTGCTTTATTTCTCAACATAATCTCTAGAAAGGCTAATATATTTGTGACATAGGTCTTCTAATTTAATTAAGCCATATCTGTAGTGCTATTTATCATGGTCCCAAAATAGCTGTTGACCGCATCAATGACCTCTTCTTTCATGTGAAATGTGAATTTTTTGTGGTTCAGGAACAGGTGGTAGCTACTGAGTGCTAGATCTGGCGAATAGGATGGATGTTCAGGTAATGTGAACCTTAATTCGCACATTTTTCCCATTACAGTGACTGAACGATGGGCCGGAGCACCGTCGTGAGGAAACTAGATGTTTGTCTTTGCCAAATGAGGTCTTTTTCTTTTCATCTCGTCACTCAAATAGTTCAGTAAGCTTGCGTGTCGCCAGTGATACTTTTGCTATTTTCTAAGTAATCAATAAAAATAATACACTGTCCATCCCAGAAAACACTCGCCATAACCTGATAAAATTAACTTTGCCTTTTTTGGAGTTGGTTCACCTGGCGCAATCCACTGTTTTGACTGTGATTTACTTTCTGCAGTGTAGTGGTGTATCCAAGTTTCATCCATGGTAATAAGCCGTCTCAAAACTTCACTAGGTATTTTTATGGTAGAGCTCCAAGTTCTTAACAGAAACAGTTTTTCCTTTGCAACTTTTGATCAGGTGTCAACAAGCGCGGCACCTATCTTGCACAGACTTTTTGAAAGCCCAAAACATTACTTAAAATATTACTTAAACGTGCTTTTGATATGGGCACAGCCTCTGCTGTCTCAAACAACGTTAATCCTGGTCTTCAAGTACTAAATGATGTATTTGTTCAATATTCTCTGGAGTTGTGACTACCCACAGGACATCTAGACTCATCACCAGTGCTCGTACATCCCATCTTAAATTATGCAACCCACCTTTTAATCATTGTATGTCTAAGGACAGAGTCGTTCAATATGCCGTCCATTTCCTCCTAGATTTCTTTAGTCATTAAGCTTTTGAAATAGAAGTATTTAATCACAGCTAATTTTTCCAAAGCCTCAGTTTTCGTGAAACCTTTACACTTTGTCTTGATTAAAACACTGTCATTCAAAATCTTAAAAGGCTATTGACCTGTAACTATGGATACAAGCTATTCTAGAGTTAAACTATATGATGCTATCCGTCAAATTGTCCCAGTGGCACCATCACTGTGTGAGACCCGGGACTTATCAGCCGATCCTCATATATTTGAACATTGAACGTGAAAAGAGACTTTACAGGCAATATGAATAAAAAGCAGGGATGCTTGTGATAAAATACTCTCCTGCAATTAGAAGACTAGCAGATGTGTATATATACAAATCGAATTTGGCAGTTTTATTTTTTAAACATTCTCTCTGCTTTTGCCAGTGCGTCCCAACAGTTTGTTGTTACATTTGCAACCTATTGTAAGTTTTTAAATACACGTAAATTTAAATAGCTTTTTGAATATGCACCAAAGATAAGTTGGCAGTGATTTGTCATTAGAACAGGATTTTACAAACTCCCAAAGAAAAAAAGTGGGGTGAGTGCGAGGGGGTGTCGTAATGTTTTAATTATCACCCTTTACAACATGTGATAGAGAGTTTGTGTTGATATGTGCTTGTTAGTTCTTCTCTACGTTGTCACCATACAGATTTACACATTTTTCCCAGCGTTTCTTGACCTTCCGAATACTTTGATTGTATAAGTCTGCAGAATTCGCTTTAAATCACTCTTCCACTTCATTAATGACGTCATTTGTGCTGTCAAATCGGAGACCACGCAACGGATTCTTAATTTCCAGCAACAATAAAAAGTCACTTGGTGCAAGATCGGGCGAATAAGGTGGCTGCTGTAAGTTCTCAAAGCCACGTTCCCTTGTTTTGTCAACTGCAACTTGAGATGAATGAGCTGGTGCATTGTCAGCCAGAATACGAACAGCTTTGGAGAGTATGTGGCGTCGTTTCTTATTCAGAGCTGCTCGTAACTTGTCTAGAAGATTGCAGTATCTGCCAGTGATGGTTTGACCCTTGCCAAGATAATCTGTAAGGATGACTCCACGACAGTCCCAGAAAACTGAAAGCATGAACTTCCCCGCTGACTTTTGCACCTTTGCTTTTTTGGGAGGGGGGAATCGGCATGTTTCCATTCCATGTTCGTGGTTTTTGTCTCTGGATCATACTGACAGATCCAGAATTCATCCATGGTTACCAGACGATAAAAAAATCATATTCATCCTGTTCCTACAGCACCAACATCTGTCTTGAAGGGTCGCGCCATGTTTGCTTTTGGAAAGGGGTTAGCAAACGTGGAACCCACCATGCAGACAACTTAGACAGGTGCAGTTCGTCATGAATAATTTTCCATGCACTACCATAATTAAAATGTGTCTCATTCATGATCATTAGGATGGTTGCTCGTCCGTCTTCCAGTATTAAACACTCCACTTTATGCACTGTGACAGCACCGTCTGCCATTGACGGTCTACCAGCTCCTGGCTCATCTGTCAGGGACATGTGTCCAGTTTGAAAATTCCTTTTCTACCTCACAATAGTGTCATACGATGGGCAATCATTTCCAACAACAGCCGTCATCTCACCATGGACTTCCCGGGCAGTTTTACCCTTCAAATGCAGGAACTTGATCACACTACGAGCCTAATTTTCTCCGCCTTACACCTCAGTCATTTCTGGCACTCACTGTAAAAAAAACAAAAGGACTCAAATCTCTGAAACTACCAACATTATGTCCAGAGGGATCAATGATCACACTGAATCAATCAAGCATAAAAACTACCGGGTCATAATTAAAACTATACGACACCCCCTCTTAAGATCAAGAGACCGAGGAGGCCAATAGAAAAGACACTGATCGTCGTTAGAGCCTCGTCCTCCTTGATGCTGTTGTAAATGATATGCTTTCATTCTCAAACGTTTACGCTGTACTTTCTGTACGGTACTTTCTACAACCTGGTTGTCTGATTCCCTGCATAGTCGGTTTCGGACTTGCACGTACTAAGCTTCTCTTACGCGTTCCAGTGCTTCGTATGAGACAGACGGGCGTCCTGTGGATTTCTTTGCATAGAGATCTCCTGTGGTTGCAAATCTTGAATCCACACACGAACTGTATTTAGGTATATTTGATGATTACTTACGATATCGTGTATGAAAGTATTTTTGTACACCGGTTATTGACGTTGCATGAAATTCAAGAGCACAATATGCACGTTCTGCTCCTGTAACCGCAATTTCTCTTACTTATCGCCTAGCGGTAAACAGATGTACCAACATACGCCCGCAAAATTTTAAATACATATTGATGAGTTTCTCTTTTTGAGAGTACCTATATGTTTCAACAGTATAAGCCTCATATTTTCCGAAATACAAGCCGATGAAAGCTGGTAAAATGTTTGTGTTAGCCCTGTATATTTTCTAGGTAGGTACAATAAGGATAGCAAAATACAGCATCCTTCGACGACAGGTAATCTTTTAAGAGCCGGTTGCTATGTGACGGCTTTGAAATTCCATTCTCTTTGCATTCCCAATACATAAAAAAGGAACGGCTTCCCATTTGAAAAAAAAAGTGTAAGTATTGGAAAGTACATATAAATAACCAGGAATATCTCGGAAATGATTCATTCCACAGCAAAAACGTACTTGATATAAAGTGAATGTTTGGGTGAGACATGCAGCTCTTTACAGTAGCAGTTTATTTATCCCTTATGGCTGACCAGTTATGTAAAAGCCATTCAGATTAAAGAGGACTTTGTGGCAAACCCGCATACCAGTGTTAAATTGATTGGGTTCTAATTGGAGCTATGAGTTCTCTTATCCTCGGTGAATGGTTGTAGGAAATGGATTTTGGTGGTTGTTGGCTACTCAGTCGTATTAATAATACTTTATTTGTTGCAGAATTATTTGGTTTAATTCCTACTAAGTTTGCTTATCGACTTGGATCGGTGACCACCTGTTAGTAAAATTCCTAACATAAATCCAATTTTACTTGAAACCCTGGATTACTTGTTTAAAGTTACTTCCTCGCGGTTTCTATTTCTTCTTTATACGGCGACTACTTTGCTCTAATAAACTTCTAATGCTGCTTCCATTTACGCTGGTTGCGCTATTCTTAACTTCCCTACATTCCAGACTTATAAATCTTCGCTTTTCTTCTTAACGCGCAGGAACACGTCCTTCCTGTCGTAGTATCACCTTTTAAGTAAATTTTTCTTACCTACTTCACGATTCAGTTCGAACCTTATTCTGACCCCCTCTCTAACTTTATCACATGACCAAGCTAGCTCACCCTTCTCAAATGTTACATTATTATCGGTTTCTCATTTATTTCTAATTTTCGCATTGGGTTGCAAAACTCATTTAACTCATTGACGTTCAGCCTACCCTGAGTTGGGGAACGCCTACCCTGAGTTTTTTGTAACGGTATAGGTACATCGTTATCAAATCAGCGAAGTAAATCTCTTTAGCGTTCATGCTCAACTGCATTTTGAAAGCCTTTTGTCCCAACACATTCCTGGATGAAAATTGTCTATAGTTCTCAAACATTGAACTTTTACTAGCACAAAGAAGGTAACGGTCCTTCCTTCCTGTCTCTCCGACGTGTACAGATTTTTATAAGAATATTTTCTCTTTCTTGCCTGGATGCTAATATATATGTCATATTAAATTATATTCTTTCCTTCTTATTCTTTAAGTCAACCGCTATTTTAATCATTACTCTAACCATTCTAATTTCATATTATTATAACAAGATTTTTATATTAGTTTAGCAAAGCATTTCTACTAATTTTATCTTCATTTTTAAATATCTGATTTCGATTAATTCGCCGCCTCCTAATCGCTGCCTGATACTGCGGTTACAACTTCTAAGGATATTCCTATAAAATTCAAGAAATACTTACATTTAATTTGTCATTAAAATAAGCCTATATGTTATTTTAATCAAAATCTCCAGAGCAACTTTTAAGATATTCATTTTTTTTTAAAAAAGTTCCATAAAAAGGAGTCTGATGTGGGAATTATTTTCAATATCTTCGTGATGTAGCTTTGGAACATGCTGAATTTCAATTCCACCTAAACTTTCACTTATCGTTGTTAGCTCTTTTTATTTTAATTACGTCCTCCAACGTAAGTCATATCGAACAATGAATGAAATGAATGAAATGATGCTCCAACAAGCTCAGGCTTCTTAGAGCTTAGAGTTACCTGACATTCGTCTTTCAGAATAAGAGAACGTTATCCAGATAACTCACCCAGACCGAGATTCGAACTCGGAGCCTCTTGAATGCGAGGCAGAAGGGCTACTATTTATACTACAGAGGCAGGCGACTGGTCCTTTTTGAGTTATGCTGTTCACAGATACAACTACACACAGAGGTCTTTTTTATATAAAATTGTTGTATTTTTTATTCAGCGCGTATCAAAATATCAAGCTTTTGGATGGGATATCTGCAGAAAATCTTGTAACATCAGAATTACTGTTTTTATTTTTTCTGTTAATATTGTTAATATAATTTTGTTGTGACTGATTAAGAGAAAATGTGTCATTATAATACAGAGATCCATTCATTTGTTACTTGAGGCATCACGGTGTCCTTCAGCACAGCAGCTAAATATCACACCGTGGAACATAAATATTGTTTTGAACTGCTCCCTGGCTCAAGAGCTTTTAGTAGAAAATTCTTATGAATTTTAAGTTGTCTTTGAGAAGCCGATGGTCCATTAAGTAAACTGGCTGTGCAGAAGCAGTAGCAGCCGTTGGAAGGAAAATGCTGTAGGTGGTAGCGAAGAAGACAAGTAGGTAGGCACATGTCTTACCAACAGCACTTTACGACCTAGACTAAAGCCAAGCTACAAGCAAAACTGTCAACAGAGCGGTGCCTTTGAAAACACGCTTACCAACGTTACAGTAGTGCTACATCGTCACCATCTTGGAGGAGGACTGGTATTTTTGCAGATAAGGACAAAGTCAGCGTGCAGTCTGTTAATTGGACACTCTCTGTAGCACACTAACTTGTAGACAAAAGAAGTAAAACTGTCACGCAGGTTTAATAATATTGTTAAAACATTGCCTAGATGGATCCATCTGCAGTTTTGGCACTTTCAGTTTTGAAGAAGTGCTGTCATTATTAGAAAGGTAGAATGAAACTTACAAATGTAATCCTTAGCAGGGATTTGGAATCTTCTCCAAACGTCCGTCATTATTTTTGTCTTACCCAGGGTTTCATGGATGGAATTTAAAAACCTGGAATGAAGATGTAATTCCCTCTGTATTCACCGGGGCATCATTACGGAGAGAAAGTCGGTGTAACTGTCCCATAAATAAGGAAAATTATTTACACTACAGATTATAATTGTTTCACTGAAAGAAAAAGAAAATTCCGTGCTTTTAGTACTAATATTTCACATTTAATAAGTCCCGGCGTTGATTTTTGTAGGTGGAAGTTCTGTGTACAAAATAAAATCTGCTTTAAGTTATTCGACAGAAAATTATATGCTCTACAAAACTGTGTTCTTACTTTTTATAAGCTTATATATGGTTCTTATCAAGTCAAAAAATGGAGTTCCAAGACGACAACAAAGAGCATTTTCGACTCCTGCTACAATGTGACCCATATAAACCTGAACCATTTCAATAGGCCATAACTTTTGAACCAGTAATAGGACACATGTGCAACTTTGGGAGAATATAATACACAATTGAGAGATTACATTACACTATTTATATCTCAGAGAAAATGATGGAAGTGTCCTCCACCAGCAACTATACATGTTTTCACTCGTCTCACCATATTCTCTGAAGTTTTACGGAGAGTTGTCTCGCCATTGTTACTTTTTTCGGTTCGAATGGATTCCTTGAGAACATCAATTGTCCGTGGCCTTAGATTAGATTGATTTGCGTTCAGTAGGTTCACTTGTAGCCAGAAAAGGCTGTGAACATTGAACATGTCTAGAGGTATAAAGTTTAATAGCATACATATGTACAAAAGTTAACATAAGACACATATTATAGTACACAGGCAATATGAACCACAATATGGAAAACAAAGCAGGGATATATATATATATATATATATATATATATATATATATATATATGCTACAAAATGAAACACTTTTTAAACCAGCTTTCACTTGGCTTATGCCAGTACGTCTCAACCTTTTTGCAATGGATACCATTCTTGTTATTTATTAAATACATATAGATTAAAAATAAACTTTCAGCTTGCATCAAATATTTATAAGTAATGATTTGTCATTGGAATAGTTAAATACTACTTATAGAGCTACAGAAACATTATCAGGATAATTTGTCATTCAGATAATCTTGTACAGAATAAAAAGATTTTGAGCAAAGGTACTCTCTAACAGCTTTTTTAAAAGCACCGAAATTATCAACTTTCTCTTTAAGAACATTAGGAAGTGCGCCAAATATTTTGATAGTTTCATAATACACACCTTTCTGAAAGCACGAAAGTTTAGCACTGGGATAATGGATATTATACTTTTGTCTAGTGTTTATTTTGTGAATTACATTATTTGTTGCAAATAAGGCACGATTGCATACAAAGAATTTTAGGATCGAGAATATATACATGCAAGGAAGCGTTAATATCTTCAATCTTGTAAAAAGATCTTTACAGGAGCATCTGGTGTGGGTGTTAGTAATGATTCTTATAACCCTCTTTTACATAAGAAATATTTTTTTACTTTCTACTGAGTTGCCCCAAAATAATATTCCATATTCCATAATAGAGTTAAAGTATGCATAATAAACTAATTTAAATGTGTCAATAGAACTCACATTAACCTTTTCTTGTACACTCTATTTTTAGATACCCCCACAAGAAAAAATCCGGAGAGCTTAGGTCAGGGGATCTGGGGGTCTACAGACATTTTGAGATTATTCGATTATCAAACAAACTGGTTACAAGTTCCATGGTGTCATTAGATGTATGGAAAGTTGCTCCATCTTGCTGGAAATAACCTCTCAATTCGATATCATCTCCGTAAAACTTCTGAGAATACGGTAAGACGAGTGAAAACATGTATAGATGCTGGTGGAGCACACCTCCAACATTTTCTCTGAGATGTAAATAGTGTAATGTAATCTCCCAATTGTGTATTATATTCTCCCAAAGTTGCACTTGTATCCTATTATTGGTTCAAACGTTACGGCCTATTGAAATGGTTCAGGTTTATATGGATCGCACTATATTTGTATTTAATCGAGGTGCCAAAGCCACAGAAGCACTCGAGAGCACTCGCGTTGTTCTTTGTTGACGACTTCACCAGGGGGAGCTTAGGAGCACACGAGCACGTGAACCCCCAATATTTGTCTTGTAGAAGCCCTTTTCCTCTTTTCATTCGTTATTTGTATTTACCACGCTCATTGCTTAATGTGTAGCACATGTGTAGTAAGTAGACGGCGATAGCATGAGTATGTTGCAACCTTGTAGGTAGCACACTTCTCTTGTGCTAGCACATCATGTAACATTTAAAGCTCTGCGCATGCGTAGACGACAAATGCTACAGACAGGCATTGTTTGGGTACGCCCAGATCAGAGCACAGTTTCGATGTGCACGTTAATTCACATTGGCAACACCAGAGAAGTTCTTTGTCATCTCTGGGAAGTGCTACTATCTATAGAGTTTAACTGCAACTATCTGCAAATACAAAGAATGTTTACAACTCCTAGGGCTCTCGGCCTTTGCTTTGTTGCTTTATGTTGCTTTGAATACGGCGTGTTTTTACAGTCCAGTTTCTAAACAGATTTTTTGTTTTAAACACTGTGATAAACTTGGAATTTGTAGATAATCAGCAGATGAGACAATTGTGAGTTTCTTAGTACATCAAGTACAAGTAGTGCTTTAGCGCAAAACAATTACTGTTTGTTGTGTGCAGCGACCGATCACAAAAAGTTTGGAAATCTTTGTGACTGTTGAACTTCTCTCAAGAGGCAGCTACAAACTCGGTGGATTCCATTTTAAGAAATCGAATAGAAAAAGTGACTTGCGAAGAAAAAATGTAATAAAGCGACTAGGACGTCCGCAGCCCAATTTGAGAATTAAGTGTATTACAAAAATCAGAAGCAGGACTACAAGTGCAAATTTAACAATGTATACACAACCTGTAAATGGCTAGGGGTTGCAGTATTAGAAATGCGCTTTTTAGCTGTCCATGCCTTCTATTTAGCTCTGAGGTGAGTTAAGTTAACCACTGGTGCGACAGCCCTAACAGGACCAAGGCTTACCAACCCGACTGCCGGCCTCACGCCCACTTGCACACGGCAGAGGTGGGCGATCATCCAACTGATACGGGGAGGAGATGTGGTCAGCATCTCCGCATCCTCCAGCCGGAACGTTGGAGGACAGTGGATAAAACTATATAACTATATAACTTTGTACCCTTCCTTTGGTTCTATAATTATTCAATATCATAAACACCACGCGGTTTTCATATAACACAAAAGCCTTTGCAACAACATACAAAAAATTGAAGATAAATTGGTGAATATAAAATTCTCCATTTCCTGATTACCAGATTAAATATTATCAAGATCGCACATAACCTCAACCAGCGAGCAAAATGACATTTTGATCATAAGTAGATATCGGTTGAATATTGTTTTTACGTTGTGATGGAGGCAATTTTTTTTCTCTCTCTCTCTCTCTCTCTCTCTCTCTCTCTCTCTCTCTCTCTCTCTCTCTCTCTCTCTCTCTCTCTCTCTCTCTCTCTCTCTCTCTCTCTCTCTCTCTCTCTCTCTCTCTCTCTCTCTCTCTCTCTCTCATCTCTCTCTCTCTCTCTCTCTCTCTCTCTCTCTCTCTCTCTCTCTCTCTCTCTCTCTCTCTCTCTCTCTCTCTCTCTCTCTCTCTCTCTCTCTCTCTTTCTTTCTTTATATAAATAATGAACAGGATTGCAACATACATATGAAACCCCACAAATTTACAAAACAATTTTGACTGAAGTATCGTACACATCGTATGTCAGTCTAACTGGCTCAATTGGTCAGACGCTGACCTACTGAATCCAAGATCACGGTTTCAAAACATACCCAGATCTATGGTTTTTAAGTGCGCTTAAAAGCGACAACCCCTTTCGGCAAATTTACTAGAATGTAAATTAACTCTTGCGGCGCGAACTTTCAGCACATTTGTGCCGTTGATATAATTCTGGGACAGCATCGAATATTTCCTACTAACAAGGGACACCTTTGACCTCGAGCCCTAGGAACCACACTAAAAATCATATGGATCGTTATGGGAATCGGACCTGGACCTCCCTAATGCGGGCCAAAGACGAAACCTCCTTAGCCATTCCGCTAGGTGTACCTACACGAAGGAGGTTACACTCACGTAACTTTTCCTACTCTTGCACAAACGAAGATTTTCAAGACAATCCCCATCCTCAAACTACAATTTACATAGAAAATGTTGATTGATCTTGATTTTCTCAACAATAAAATAATGATTTTCATTAATCTAACATCTTAAATTTTCTGGAATAGCCTTTGAAATCTTCATTCTGAATGAATTTTGCATAATTGGTTAACCGTAAGAGATAGACAAAATCCAACAAAACAAAAGCTGTAGATATCATTAATGTCACTCAATTTATTTTAAACATATTGTGGAGTTAACCAGTTTTGAAGCACTCGTTAATTGTTTGAATTTTCCAATATTGATACCTTTTTCAAATAGGAAGTCGCTATTCGTTTTATGTCGTGACATGCAAGAGAACGTAATGTCAAAGCCATTACTTAGCGACCAGATCTTACAAGATATGACTATCGCTTAAGCCCTATTCCCTTGTATGTACCTATATTGACGTTTCTACAAACATGAGCTAGGCAGAACAAACAATTTTAAGATTAATTTATACAAGAGTACGTAGAAAAAGTTGTGCGGGTGTCCACAACAATTTTTCGCGTGTATTTTCTCTAGAGTAACAATAGCCCTTTTCTACTGGGGTCACCAATTATGAGGCGTTAATGAACTGTTACCATGATAATTTTACTAATTATTTTACTAACTCCATATATTTATCACATCACAATTTACACAAAACTGTTTTTACACTTCTTATATCTTGACAACCATCGTTACTGTTTGTCTCTATTCTTTTTTTTTTTTTATCTTTCTTCCTTTTTTTCTCCCCTTTGTATCGAAATCTCATTGCGAGGTCATTGAGTCCTACATTCTCTTCCCAAGATATTCTTCATTGCTCCACATGTATTATATAAACTTGCCTTTGTTTGTTTGGTAGTTTAAAGAGTTTGAATTAGTTCTCTTATACCTTATTATTTGTCTGGTGAAAAAATCAACAAAATCCGTTCATTGAGATGATACCCTATTTAATCTGTTTCATATAACCTTGCCCCGCTGACATTTATCACTCCGCGTGCAACTACCTTCCCCCTCACCCTCATTGGCTAATGCTTTCGCGCTATAGACCATAGGCGGTGCCTTCCCGTCACATTTAAACCTGCAGTAAACGTCGTAATAATTGCCGGGAAAATAGATAAAATCATACAAATAAAGATATGAAGGCATGCAAAAATACAAGATTATAATGAAACTGAGCAAGATGAAACTGAATGAATGAGCAATGAAACTGAAGCAAGTTTATAATGAAAGGTCTTCGGCCTTTTCCACTGGGATTTTTAAACCAGCACACATACCTTGCAAAAATGCTTGTCTTTGAGTCTTAAAAGTCGTGTCACGCCATACTTTGCTTTTCGTATGTCCTTCATTCACCCAAATCTCGTCAAGGTAGTATATTTTGCGACTTGTTTCTCGGTACAGTCTGATTGTCCTTAAATAACGTCTTCGCCACACAGCAATATCGCCTCTGTCTCTTGGCACATTTTTCCTACCTCATTTTTCATTCACAAACCCCAGCTGTATAAGCAATCAATACAGACTAGATCTGCTGAAATTTGGTAAACTGCATCCTCATTTACAGCAGACAAAATTGTATTTATGTTTGGGAGTTCGTTTCTAAAGAAAAAGCTGTGCACATGACGACACACAGTACTTTTCACGCACTTTCTCCGAGCACGCGCTTTTGTTTATTCCTGCTTTTGCTTGGAGTGGTAAGTTTTCCTGTTGTCTCAATTTCACGTTGCGATGTTCCTACGGATCTGACACTCACACCTGTGAGTTCAGGGCACAGCTGTTCGACTTCTCTCACTGACAAAGGCGAATTCTTCTCTGTGATTGCATTAAACACATGCACCACAATTCTTTTTTCGCCGCTTTGTAAAGGTTTTACCTTGCGATGCTTCGGCGAAAACTGGCGGTAGATTCTGCCATTATACATATAATAAGTATACGCGCAATAAACGATCAATAAAATAATTTAGCTCTCGCACTTGGCACAACACACCTTCGAATGGCGATATATGACTAATCCAGTTCAAAACAAGGTCAGTGATAAGTCATATAAACAAATATGTCATCACTACCGCTAAAGCACGTGCTATGGTGCCATGTGCTTGAGAGCAAAGGAACCTCCTCTTTACTTCGTTTAAGAATTAATATGCATTTCAGATAAATCAACTCTGTTGCGTAATATATTTAATTCAAACAGTTACAAAAATATAAATTTGACAATTCTCTTCCAACATATAAAGATATATCACCATGTTACATAACAAACTAATTTTTACCGCACAGCAGTCTGTACCACAACAGCAGCCAATGAGAGGGGACTAGGTCACGTGACCGTTAAGAGATACGGGGCAAGCTTATGTGAAACAAGGATTAGAGTATTAGAGTATTTTAAATCTCAAAGTACGATTTAAGTGTTTTCATTGACTCCATCCATATTATTTACGAAATTATTATAAAAGATATAAAATGTCTTTATGATTTAAAACGTAATTAAATCTTAAATTTTCTGTAGATCCATAACGACCTAATTACGTAAAAAATCTCATATTCACACAAAAATCGATGGATGTTGCAGTTTTCATTTCTTAAAACTCACCTTCTGATACTCCCCCGAATTCTAATGGTATTTGGCGTTTAAGAATTGTTATTTATGATAGAAGGGTTAAAACGAAGATTTTCTTTTATGAGTAGATGTGATTCCGAATCCAGGCCGCAGGCCGAGACCTACGAACAAAATAAAATCCTTTTAACCCGTGCATCATACACCTAGATTGTATAGAAATATATGGTATTGTTTTACCTTTCTCGTGTTCATGTTTGCGATGTTCATTTGCTTTGCGTGGCATCATCATTGACAACATGACCTTTAGAAAACCATTAATATTCTACATAAAGGAGGCAGTGGAAATAATAAAATGATGGAAGTAACGTAACAAAAATTTAATTAATAAAACAAATGTTATTAATTAATTAAAATAACCTTTATCATTAAGTAATTTTAGTCCGGAGCTGTATTGCTGAAGGTGATTATAGTGTATAACAGCCGCGGCTTTGGGCGAATTTATTAGGTGACTCGGAAAATTGGCGTAAATTCACAAAATCAGCATCGCAAAAAAAGGATTTTATACTGGAATAGTCTTTTTGAATTTCGATGGTGCTTCTCTGTGTATATGAATCCGAAAGTTCCTTAAAATTATCTTTATATAAAGAGTCCTAGCTTTCATTATGTCCACAAAATGTCATTTCTTGTCTACTTCCTTAATGGGTTAATGCATGAAAAGCCTGTTAAATTTAACGTTCTCATTTCATATTACAGTACGAGGGGGGGGGGGGGTCCAAAAGAAACCGGACTCCGAGGGCGCTGTCACTCGTAGACGTAGTGCAGCGTTCTCACGCTAGATGGTGTTAATACAGACCTCCATAAAACAGCTGTGCAGACGGCGTCAGTATAGAGCTGAACGTGCAAGTGTCATTATGGCAACTTTAAAAGAACAAAGAGTGTGTGTGAAATTTTGTTTCCTGCTTAAAAGAAACTGCAACGGAGACACACCAAATGCTTCAGGAAGCTTTCCAGGAGGACGCTGTGAGCTGCACACAGCTTTTCGAGTGGTTTGGGCGCTTTAAACGTGGTGATATGTGTGTTGAAGACCAAGCTCGTTCGGGACGCCCTTCAACATCGCGAAATGAGGAGAACATTGAAAAGGTCCGCCAAAAAATCAACGAGGATCGTTGCCAAACGATCGACCAAATTTCAGCAGCGACAGGAATCAGTTGGAGCTCGTGTCGGAGAATTTGCACATGAGACGTGTTGCTGCTAAATTTGTTCCGCGCCTTCTCACACAGGAGCACAAAACCATCCGCATGAATGTGTGTCAGGACTTGAAAACAGAGATTGCACGTGTTGCAAACTTCTTGAACAAAGTCATTACAGGGGATGAGAGTTGGTATTACGGGTATGACCCAGAAACCAAGCAAGCGTCAAGCCAGTGGAGGACTTCCAACTCTCCCAGACCAAATAAAAGCAAGGTAAGTGAGGTCAAATGTGAAGACGATGATCATTGTCTTTTTTTATGTTCGTGGAATTGTGCACCGAGAATTCGTACCCCCTGGCCAGACTGTTAACCAGCACTTTTACTTGGATGTTTTAAGGCGTCTGCGAGAGGATGATAGGAGGTAACGCCCGGAACTTTGGCGATCAGGTGACTGGTTTCTGCATTACGACAACGCTCCAGCACACATGGCCTTACGAGTGACCCACTATTTGGCATCTCAGAGGTGGTCTGTCGTTCCCCACGCTCCGTATTCGCCGGACCCAGCCCCGTGCGACTTTTTGCTATTTCCACGAATGAAAAAAACGCTAAAAGGGGAGCGTTATGACGATGCGGAGGCGGTAAAAACAATTTCGCAAAGGACACTGGACAATATCAAACTTGAAGAGTTGCAAACATGTTTCCAACAGTGGGAAAAGAGACTTGATAAGTGCAATGGAGAGTATTTTAAAGGTGACAGAAGTAATTTTGTAAAAAGGTTCATCAATAAACATTTTATGACAACAGTCCGGTTTCTTTTGGGTCCCCCCTCATATATAGACGTGAGCTTTCCCAAAGAGCGCCTGAAATTTTGTTAGTGTTCTTTTTTTCCCCTCAGATCCTTCAGTCCGACGCAATTATGTTCCTCATACCAACGAGTCTTAAATTTCCTAATGTATTTTGAAGAAATCCTTTTGAAAAGGATGTTTGGAGACACACCAAGTCGTGTTTTGGATTCATTGTAAATCCCTTAAATATGAAAAATTAACACTTCACAGATCAGACAACAATTACGTTTTTAACCAGGATGCAAAACAGTAGCATATGATACGCGGGGCTCACTTCAAGCGGGTTACCACTTCTACCAACAAATTTATTTTCAAATAAACGAAAAAGTATGAAGAAGGTCCTGTATTGTGTTGGCAACACGAGTTGGTGCAGAATATACGGCTTCTATGAACCGAATCTGTAGCCATGGTAACCAGCAATGCATTCTGCCTCTCCAATCTCCCCTGCCCCGCAGCATGTGTTTCGGTCACTTTGGCCTTTCAATGACGAATCACTACTGTCCACCAACGCAAAGTAAGTCCCTGAAAGGAATGCGCCACCCTTATACAGTGGGACAAGGACAGCGAATGTGTGTGACAGAGAACGCATGCTATACAAGGAGTAAAACTGTTTAAAAAATGTGCCTATTCACTCTGTACTCTAAAACCGAGAAGATTCATTCACAAAAGCAGAAACCGTCAGAATGTTTTTGAATGGTCTGTTACTGAACTGACATGGAGTGTCATAAACTAGCGAGGAAGGGTATAGGAACCTCCAACCTCCCTGAGTTTCATTCTCCTAAGACTTTCTTTCCTGTGTTATACTATAGTCGGGAAGTAAGCTAGCTGCATTATCGACACGCGAGCGCCAAGAGAGCGGTTCCATTACAAAATATAACTTGGAGAACTTTTATAAAAGAAAATTAAATGCTAGAACATAAAACATAACCATGTTGTTTATATGTTAAATATTACAGTTACAACGGCGTAAACAACAGGTAGTAAAAATCATTACAAGGCCAATTCGTGTAGTAACGTGCACATAATTCAATAAACATTTCGAGCCCCAGTCTCAGTCTGCCGCTAAATCTAACAGTAGCTCCATGTGATGTTAAAACCGTAACGATCACCTCTAAAATGCAAATTTTATTTATTGGTAACTTTATTATCAACATTTGTTGTATAAAATACCAGATTTACCAAAAAATCGTGCATTTAGATGGCGTATAATTTCATCTTGTTAAACCACACACTAACTCAAATTATGTCCCTATGATTCATTTAAATCATATCAAAATGCAAATAATATAAGCTCAGATTAAAATCCCGCGTATAACAGAACATTTTTCATCTCTAATGGAAACCATATATCCATCTTACGTTGAAAGCGTGCACTAACTGGAATACTATCTCCCTCTCACGTTAAACTTTCACACTAACTAAAGCAATATCATCTAACCTTAAAATCAAACTCTAACTGAAAAACAAGTTCTATTGTAGTCATCTGTGATTTCAAGTTAAATAATTCAACATTGAAACACTATTCCCATCTCACTTTAACCCACAGATAAATGACGTAATACAGATATGACGTCATGTCCGTCAGAATCAAATATTCCTTTACAAATGTCTTTATCCACATGGTCGAGCTCGAGCTGGTCTTCAGTTGGTCAAGGGTGAATTTAATTACAGCAGAATCTCGAGTATCTAGATCACAGATTAATGACAGATCTAGAACGACTGGAATCAGGGGCGATCCGAGTTAACGAAAATCCGTGTTATCCAAAGAAAGCCGGAAAACGATTTTTTAAAAAATCATGTACATCACCAAAATATTTTAATACAACTTAGAAATTATTATTGGCACACTGTATGTACTATAATAGCCTATGTATTTACACTGTACACAATATAATAATAAATAATAATATTTGTTGAGGTACTAAGCTTTTACAATTTTTGGACTGCCCTCTGTTTTGGCCCTGCCACTGCTACACAGGACAGTCCATTAAGTATATTTACAGACGTGTTACAATATGTGTTATTACAGAATAGTCACTTATTATTCATGCTCTCTTTTTACAGTCCACATCCACTTGTTTTTTACCTTACTTAAAAACTGTCCTATGTTTTTATAATTTTTGCTTAAAACCTTGATTAAGCTGTTCTCCTATTCATTTTTGATATTTGACATTCTTTCCTCCACATCTCTGTTTCCAAAGGATGAAATAAATACAATACAACCCTTACAATCAAACAGTATATGTTCTATATCCTCTTTGTCCCCACACAATGGGCACTCATCTTGCGGGTATCCATTTCTTTGACGTCTTAATCTCCATATCCCTGCTCTTAACCATGCTAACCCCTTTTTTTTCTTCATTTTTAGTGCTATCTATATACCTCTCCGTCCCCCAGCTATTTTTCAATGGAATATAGAAAACAAGTGATCTCTTCTCTGCTACTTGACTAAACAGTTTCTGGATCTCCATGTCTTCAAATCTTATTCTAGCCCCTTTCCAAAAACCTTTATAATTAGTTTCTCTCTTTCTCCAAATATCACCCATACCATTATCTTTCCAAATTATTTCGTAAATTACTTACCCATCCTTTATTTGGTAATGTTAGTTCTTGATACTTCAAGCATTGTTTCAGTATATTCCCCTCCTCTAAATTCAATACTCTATACCAATATTTTAGGTACACAATATAGCTGTAAACTAGTCGGTAGTAAAATGTTCAGTGGGCTTCTGCTGTTTCAGTTTAGTGTATCCCTTACGAGCAGCACAATCTCACTTTCAATTTAATGTAATAAATATGACTCATCTAAAAATTAATAATTATTTCGCTTCACTGTGGTGTTCCAATACAGTTAAATCTCGATATATTAACATTAGGAGTTCATTTGGCAATATTTTGGCTGTACTCTGGAAGTAGAGCATCAATTTCTCTATGTTTTCTACTGCTTGTGTGTGGGACATAACCACAGCTAGTTGATCAACAGTGAATCGAATACTCTTCATTTTCATTAACACCGCAGAATGCAATAATGCCTTCCTCTGTAATCGGTTTATAACCTCCGTCATTGACAATTTGCTACAAATTGTCAATATGTTCTTGATCAACATTGGAGCAGCCAATGATATTTTTAAAAATGTCTATTAGATTTTGCACACTTCATTTTATGTGCAAAATTGATCATTATTTGCATATTATCCATTCCTTCACTTTGAAAATATTATTTACAACTATCAAGGTACCTACATAGACATAATTTAACAAAGATTTTAAATTTATAACCATCTTACATTGAGAAAAGGGTTAATGGATGAGCTTGAGCTACCACTATATAGTGAAGATGATTGGGACTTTCCTTCTAATGACTCTTAAAAAGAAGGATCTTCATTCCAACTGAAGAGCCCAGAAGCAGTGATAAAAGTGAACATGACACTCCTCCAACTAATCCTCTATGCAGGGTTCTTTTGCCACAATATAACAGAACTATTTCATTAAATCCTCATAATGTTCACAGTTATTTCCAACTTTTGAAGAAAATAGTATTCAGAAGCAAAAAACTTAAAGAAATGCAGAGATATGTGGAAAGAAAAGGGACTAATTGTTCCAGAAATGCAGTTGTGTCTTTGGAGATACAACTTTGATGGAAGATTTGTTGGAGCTAGACACACCATGTCAGTTCTTTTCATATATTTTCTCTTCTGAATTTTTAGACATAATCAAGAAATCTCATTGATAAAGTGTACAACGTGATCCTAGCAAACCTGTAAACTTTTATTTGATAAGTAAAGAAGTTTATATGTGTATACGTTGTAATGTCATCATTGCATGTGATAAACACTGGAGATTGTTGAATTGAGGTTGTTAGTAATCTGTTAATCCAATCAACCATGTCAATAAATCACTTTGAACTAATCAGAAAACATTGACTTTTAATGACAATAGTAAACACAATTCTAGAGATGAAGAAGCTCATGACAAACCTTTCAAGCTAAGACCAATAATTAAATTATTGAGAAATAGACTCCAAAGAGTACCTGCTGAAGAGTATGTTTTCTTAGAGGAACAGGTATGCCCAGCTAAAGCCAGGAGCTACCTCAAACATATGCGTTTAACAATCCTGATAAATATGGATATAAATTGTTGTCATTAGTGAATCATCTGGTCATGCCATGACAAGACTGAAGTTTCTCTCTGGTAGTGAAAATTATCTAGGAATGTGAATGACAGGAAGAGGATCTAGAGCCTAGTGTAAATATTATTCATCTAAGTAGAGTACTTCCAAGAAATGTAAATGATATTTCCTTAACAGTTATTATACGTCATCGCCTATTATGATTCAGGTATATAAACAGGAAATGCATTCCCTTGGAACAGTGAGGAGGAATAGAGTGACTACAAGATACTATCAGAAGAAGATCTGAAAAAATTCAAACCTACCACATCGATAGAACATGTGGCTATTGTAGAAGTTGAAGTATCCAATTTTGTATAGAAGAATAACAAGAGGCCATGATGCTTTCAACTCTAACTGGACAACAGCCACTACTGGAAGAAAGCGGGTTTAATGGGAAAAGCAAATCTGAAATAAAAGTGGGCTGTCCACAGCCGATAAAATCATAAACACAAGGGAGGAGTTGATTTGTTGGATCATATTATGGGAAGGTACAAAATGATTATGAAATCTCAAAAATGGGATCTGCTATTATTCTACTATGTATTAGATATGGATGCTGTACAAATGTGTAGCTGAAACCAAACACTATCAACTTTCTCAGTTTTTTATTTGATTGCTATGTTTGTATCATTATGGAAGAATACAAGGAACAAACTGAGGCCGACCTAATAATGAACTGGAACAAATACAGACATAAAAGAGCAGCGGTCGTGTTGCACATATGCCTCCAAAGGATGCACAATGGGACCAAGTAGAATCTGCCAACTTATTTAGAATTAAGCCAGAGGTTCAAAATGCCTGTTTGCAGGGGATTTTCATGGGTGAAATGTGAGATGTTTACAGTGGCATTATGTATGCGATACATAGGAACAAAACCTGTATCTATATTTTTCCTTACTCAGTAATTTGGTAATTACATAAACTGAAGAACGAAAGTTAGCATCAAAAACTTGTAAGTGGAGAAAAGTATATACAAGGTTGACTCACTTGTCTTATTTTAGTAATAATGAAAGGTTAGTTCGAAGTAATAAAGGAAATATTAATGTCAATTTAATCACCAGAAATTCATTATGTAAAATTTGAAGCTTTGTACTTGTTGCTAATTATTCCTTGCATGTGTTTACATTAGCCTTGTTAAATTTGTTAACCTGTATATGAATGTTTTTTATTTACTTGTTCATTATGGTGAGTATTCAGTTTGTTTCTGCATAAAACCTGAATTAAATCTGAGATCTTTACTCATCACAATAATGTGGAGATTATTGCATCTTATATTTATGATGAAGATCATGGTTCCGGAATGTATCAAACTTTTGCTCCTTCTAAGGTTAATGTTGTTAAGGTTAATGTAAATGGAAACTCCTCAAACAAAGCTAAATACTCATGTACATACTTTAGAATGTGACAATGTCTAATGCTTGTAACACACAAGTTTACAGACAATAAAGATTATTCTACTACTCTGGCTTACTCAAACTGGTTTGCTCTCCTGTTATATAAAAATAGAGTCAAGGAAACAACTGTGGTGTGTGTTACTTTAGTGCTAGGGTTATGAAAACATTCTTTCTGTAAAGAATGGGAATTGAATTATTTTTGTATTCAGCAGAATGGAAAGCCACTCTGTTTGGTATGTTGTGTACCTCTTCATTTAATTGCATATATTAACCTCAGTTCAATACAAAGTATGTTGAAATATATGGAAAAAGTATCATATTTTAATGAATTGTTTGCTTATAAATTATAAAATTGTGGAACAAATTTATCAGTTAATTATTAAATTTTAGATGAGTCGCATTTTTTTAACACATCTGCTTCACTTTCGTACCTATTTTGAGGACATGTTTCGCAAATCTTCGCTTGCATCTACGGCTCTTGTGCGACTGACGCTAGATCCAGCGGTGTGGGTAATTCTGGGGTTGTTGCTGGATCTAGCGTCAGTCGCACAAGAGCCGTAGATGCAAGCGAAGATTTGCGAAACATGTCCTCAAAATAGGTACGAAAGTGAAGCAGATGTGTTAAAAAATGCGACTCATCTAAAATTTAATAATTTTTCGCTTCACTGTGGTGTTCCAATACAGTTGAATCTCGATATATTATCAGTTAATGTTTAGCTGCTACAAATAATTGCTTACTAATAAACATTTGAAGTGTATGGCAGACTAAGGGATAAAATAGCAACTCAAGTAATGTGTAAGTAAATAAAATTGTAAAAACTTTTTGTATAAATTGTTTGGAAATAAATACATTCATACACATACTAATAAACATAACAAGTAATGTAAATTAATACTTTATAGCTCTGAATCAATATCAGTCAACCTCGGTGGCTCTGCTCTATGTTTGATTCCACAGGAGGTCATTGAAATTTTAAGCTCACTTAAAATGGATACTTGATCAATTACTTTCTCTCAAACTCAGACAATTACCTTGTCACAAAGTAACAAATACTGAATTCTCTTGAATTCCAATATGTGTTTGTAGCATACAAAATCCTTATTTGGAGAAGGACAATTATATTGATCTCACTAAATGTTGTCAATTTTATTTCCTTTTCATTTCAATGCATTTATACATTAACATCTCAGATGCTACACCATTGATATATGTTATACTATATAGAAGTGGAGCATTTGTACTGTTCACACACATGCTTATGTGATTTTTTCAGGGAACCTCAAAACAGATATTTCCAGTAAAAGCTCTACATCAAATTTATAGATGGAATGGAATGCAATAATTGTTTTCTTTTCTAAATGTAGCTAAGCAGTAGAAAAGATAAAAATAGAAGATAACTACTTTACTTATTGCAGAGCCACAATGACACACAATGTGCCTTCTTTGTGAAAGAAATAAAAGTATTCATTTCTTCTATTGGGTATACAATGCTTTGCAAACCTGCTGACATACAGTTAAAGACCTCTCATTTCACAGTTTAGGAGATAGTGCCAGAAAACAGGTAGTTGAGTATAAATTGTATAGGAAATCTCTCTTTTATATTGCTACCAGTCCACATCATAAAAGGAAAGAATGTCACTATCAACTTTATTTTCTCTACGTTTCGTGAATGAGTTTGCAAGTTTATTTGCCATTCCAAATAGTTACTTTGATAATTTAACACAAATTTTCTGAAGCAGATTTCAAATGGGCCCTCTCACAACAGAAGAATACAAAATAGAATACAACAAAATTATTGAAATAGCACAGAAAAATGACTTTCCCAAATCACTAGTAGACAAAAAAGTGAACTTAGCAAATAAGAAGAAACTACTAAAGGAAACCACAACCCTCTCAGCTACAGAAACTAAAATGATCTTCAAAAAATTCACTTACCATCCATGGGCCTTTGATAAATTCAAAAAATTCTTCAAAAAACAAAACATTCAACTAGCTCCAGTGAACCATTATTCCTTAAAAAACCTAATTTGCTCAAACATCAAAGATGCCATTCCATCTAACAAAAAATCTGGTATATATCAAATTGAATGCTATGACTGTAGTCAAATTTATATTGGAAAAACCAAAAGACATTTAGAAACAAGAGCAAAGGAACACTTTAGAAACATAAAATACAAACAATTAGAAAAATCAGAAGTTGCCACGCATTTTTGGGAAAAAAACCACAACATAAATCCAGAACCAAAATTACTAAAACATACAACAGGAAAAGAAGAACTGTCCACATGGGAACAAATCTTTATTTCAAAAAATAGGAACAAAGTATTCAATTTCAACATCCCCCAGAAAGATTTGTTCAGCAAGTTCCTCGAACCGCCACCAGAGGAGACCGATGACAAAATATTGCCAGCTACACCAATGAGAACCAGTCGATGTCCGGCTGAAGATAGAGGGAAGGCCTCAGAAACATGTTCCGGGAAAGTTTAAAAGTGAGTGTTGTTTTGTGTTATTAATCGACTCCCAATTAATTTAATTTAATCTATAAAGATCTGTTTAGGGTAATGTAAAACATAGGTAGTTTTCATATTGCTTATTGGTTACGCTCCTTTGCTTAACACATTTTTAAATGATCATTAATCTACATATGTTATAAAAATCTAACACAAGCTTTTATTTTGGAAAATAGCTGGCATTCCATTGTGCTATTCAGAAAGTACAAATAAAACTTCTAAAATTGTTATACACGGTGAAGAATGGTTGAACTGATGATTACGCAGCATGATTTTTGTGGCAAAGCATCTTTTACATGATTATGACTAAACCAGGTCTCCTGATTTCAGAAATGTCACTGGTTTTCCTATCTCACATCTAGTTTTCATGCAAATCGTGACCTACTGTCTTCAAATTAATTAACAATCGGAGGATTGGAGACTGTGGATTCCTCTCAAAGGAGGTTGAAGGCTGTACTACTTCATAATGGAAACATTCTAGCTTCAATACCTGTGGAACATTCCATTTCACTGATGGAAAATTATCTCACAATGCAAACTATTTTGGACAAAATCAAACATCATAAGCACTGGTGGGATATGTGTAGTGACTTGAAGGTATGTAATATTCTATTAGGACTAAAAGCAGGCTGCACTACATCCCCTTGTTATTTATGTGAATGGAATAGCAGAGCTAAGGACTAGCACTGGTATACACTTACCTGGCCCAAGAGACAAGTGTTGAACTGGGGGTAAAAATTGTTACAAATGCTGTGTTAGTTGAACCATAAAAACTTATTTTGTCACCTCTACACATCAATCTGGGAATCATGAAGTGGTTTTTAAGGTCTTGGACAGAAGCAGCCCCTGTTTTCGGTATATGCAAGCAAATTTCCATATTTATCAGATACAAAAGTCAAGGAAGGCATTTTTGTTGGGCCACAAATTAAAAAGCTGCTGAAAGACCCAAACTATGAACAAATAAATGTTGAGAACTTGCTACATGGATTTCAATGGGAGACATAATGACCAAGTTCCTAGGAAATGTAAAGAATGAGCTGTACAAAATAGTAGTGAAAACGATGTTGCATCACATGAAGATTATGGGATGTAGAATGAGTCTGAAACTGCACTTCCTTCATTCTCATCTTGAACACTTTCCTGAAAACCTTGCAGCTGTTAGTGAAGAGATGGGAGAGAGGTTTCACCAAGGAGTTAGAAAGAAGGTACCAGGGGAGGTTGGATGTACCAATGATGGCCGACTACAGTTGGTTTGAAAAGAGTTTGCAAACGTGCAGAAGACATATGCTGGGCAGCCAAGCCATCATTCAAAGGAGATATTTAGGACTGTTTGCACTAAAGATGACTACACTTTTTTCCCATAATAATCTCTTCTTATGTTATTAAATTTTAGATGAGTCGTATTTTTTACACATCTGCTTCACTTTCGTGTAAAAAATATGACTCATCTAATACGAAAGTGAAGCAGATGTGTAAAAAATATGACTCATCTAATACGAAAGTGAAGCAGATGTGTAAAAAATACAACTCATCTAATACGAAAGTGAAGCAGATGTGTAAAAAATACGACTCATCTAAAATTTAATAATTTTTCGCTTCACTATGGTGTTCCAATACAGTTAAATCTCTTCTTATGTTGTTTCATGTATACATTGCCTTCTTCCGTGAATTCTTTGGTCACATTTAATTGCCAGAGCACAGAAATCACAAAATTATATGTTTCAGCAATACATGAACCAAGAGATTATGGTTTGATCCAAGGTATTGACACTTGTATAGATGAAACTTGTGTTTATTTGGCACCATCTCACCAAAGATAATGGAACAGACAAGTCGTGGACTGCATACAACATGTCACTATGTTTTGTCTATGAATTTCCAAAATTATTTTAATTTGTTCAGCACTTTTTATTTCTATATATCTTACTTTGGAATATCTATTGCAAGAAAACATGACGTGATACATAAAAATGAATAAAAAATTCGTGTTCAGCAATCCAAAATTAGTCAAGATCACATGTCACATCCCTTGGCACAAGAAAAGAGCTTCAAAATGCTGGGTAGTGCAATTTGTCATATATTAACTACACTTAGTAGTAGTAGTAGTAGTAGTAGTAGTAGTAGTAGTAGTAGTAGTAGTAGTAGTAGTAGTAGTAGTAGTAGTAGTAGTAGTAGTAGTAGTAGTAGTAGTAGTAGTAGTAGTAGTTTTATTCATCCGTTAAGTCAATACAATGACATTGGATACGTCAATACAAATATTTAGAACAATACAAATAATATAAGTATAAAAATAAAAAAATAAGTTGCATCAAGTGTAATTAATAAGATCTAAGCATGAACTCATAAATATATATAGTTGCATGGCTCTACAACTACACAGCATTTAAAATGCATCACAAATATATACAATTATATGGCCAGCTACAGTGTATCTAGAAATTCACTTATATCATAATATGAATCACTTAATAAAATTTCTTTCAACGATAGTTTGAAACACCTCATGGATTTTATGTTTTTCAGATTGGCCGGTAGTTTATTATACAGAGTGACTGCTTAGAGAGCAGACTGGATGTATTATAATTGCTGTCCCCAGAGGTGTGGTTATAAATAGGTTGGTTGGTCCGTGGTAAGAGGGGGATATGCATGCACCAGTTGGTCGTTGCCTGCTAGAACATTCTGTGGCTTTATTTGCCGCTGGCCAGTTTCAGAGCCTTCATTTAGTGGTTTTAGGGAACATTCCAGTTTGAGAAGCTTCTGACTTCTAGAAAAATGCTCATTGTTTGCCAGATCTGAATAAAAGAGCATTCAAGCAAGTAAGGAATCAAACCCTACTGAAGGTGCACACATAGCAGAATCACTCAGGACGATCCTCAGCCTGCCAGCAGCATTCAAATCCAGTCAAGTAAGGAGTTAATCAGTAAGAGTCATAAAATTATGAAGTGTTGAGTGGACAGTGTAATGAAGTACAGTGTGAGTTATGTTGTACCGAGCTTGTGCAACAGTGCCTTAAGTGACATTATTGCTATAACAATCTCAACAAACCAGTCGTAATTGTTCTGGGTGTTAGCAACAGTGAATTAAGTGTAATGTTAGCAGTTTGCTAATTTTTAAGAGTAAAAAACGTTTATTTAGTACAACTGGTGTTATCATTTTGTTACAATTTCAAAAAGTTGTAAAACCTTTTGCAAAGTTGAGTCAGGCATGATAAGTTCAGTGTTTAGCTGAAAACTGAATATAGATCTCTCTGATGCTCTTACCACCAAGCTACTATGATGAGATTTCTTATGTTTGCAACAATACTCTAGCTCCAGCATGTGAGATATCATGTCATCTGTAAGTTTTAAAGTTTGAATTATCACTCTTTGTTAATAGAGAAATAATGTCCTAAGAACAGTAGTGGCTAGCAATTACAAAAACTTCTCTAATGAGTGACTCCATGCGCCAAGTAAAACACAACTAATTGAAAATTGTAATATTTAAGTTTGATTTATGAGTCACTATGTTTACACTCAAAGTTCACAAACTTGAAAATTTTAAGTTCAAAAGGGGACCTAAATTTTGGGGCAAAGTCATTTCATTTTAAGGGAAGCAGAAGGTGGTTTTGAACTAATGTAATGTTGTCAACATGAAAAATTCAATGCCATGACTGGGATTTGAACCATGGATCTCCTGGTTTCCGTCCAGTCGCTCTAACCCATTGAACTACCACGGCCAACATGCCGTCCTGACATTAAATTCTCTATTTGACTCATATTTTCCCGGTAGACCACTAGAGGCTCCTGCATCCGAGATACACCGTTTGTGGTGACTTACTATCGTAAGTACTTGAGAACCAGGCTTCATCATTTAACTCTTATTATTTTAGTTAACTGATGGAAATTAATTTTTTATGGATAGAGTCAACATGAAAAATTCAATGCCATGGCCGGGATTTGAACCACGGATCTTCTGGATTCCATCCAGTCGCTCTAACCCATTGAGCTACCATGGTCAACATGCCTGCTGACATTAAATTCTCCATTTGACTTGTATATTTTCCCGGTAGACCACTAGGGGCTCTCGCATCCGAGATACTCCATTTGTGGCGACTTATTATTGTAAGTACTTGAGTTCCAGGCTTCATCAGTTAACTAAAATTAAAAACTTAAATGAAAATTTAAATTAAATTTTAAAAAATTAAAACTTCATCAATTAACTAAAATAATGTAATGTTTCTTATTAGCATATAGTAGTTTAGTAGAAGCTCAGAATTAAAAATACCTGCAACATTTGAAATTACCTTGTAAATGAGATTGACTTGGCAGTTTGTTTGAATGTACAAATTAAATGACAATAACTCAATACATGTTCAGCAATCTCATCACAGTAGCTTAGCAGTAGTGTATTGGTCAGGATAGCCAAGTGTCTTGATTTTGTCCTGGTTGTAGCAATAAATGTTTCAAATGCTTCTCAGCTTTCCAACTTTACTAAATCATTGAAAGTAATTATAAACATTGAAGTTGTGAGTTGATATTGACACTTTAATTTGACTTTTTAAATTTTACTCAGCACATGTTTTGAATATCTCGTCTCCATCACCAGCTGTTATCAAGTATGTACAGTTTTAATTCTAGCCCACCAATGGGCAGTTTGAAAGAAATTTAATAGATTCAAATGAACACACTGTGATTAACTAGTAGTCTGGATTTAAAAATAGATTTGCACTTTGCAAGTTACCTTTGGGTTAGAATATCACAAAGTAACTAAGATTCTCTTGGAAACTCACAGAATGTATGAATCAAATGAGAAAAGTTCAGTGCACATTCATCACAGTAGCACGAGGATAGAGCATTGGCATGGAAAGATATCTGGTTCAATCCTGCTAGAAACACTGAATTTTTCAAACCTGTTTCAACATTTCTGCTTTAATTTATACATAATCAGTTTTAAAACGCTATTCAAATGTCTTCAGTAATGCTAATAGCAAGGTTAGATATCTAGAATAGATATTATTTGAAGCAAAAGGTTAGAAACAGTGATTTGAAATAGAATAGGTAGTTAATTTTTATCCCAGTATAATTCAAAGTGCCTAGCAGAATTGCCAAGCTGGATAAGTTAGATGAGAAAGTGTTCAATGCGTTTTTGGGTTTCTTGTAGCTCAGTGGTGGAGCCTTGGCACATAAAATTAAGATATATAGTAATTTAAGTCCAAAGGACTACAGTACGTTTACTCATCTTTTCAGAAAGATTGCATTCACTTGATTTTCTCTACTCTTGCAAAAAATATTCTTTCAAGCACTTATTCATCTATCTACTTCATGTTAATTAAGATAAACACTTTCTTATTCCTAATTTTTTTGTAGGTACAAGGGTAAAATTGGAATACAATGGCCTTAAGTAATAGTCAATTCTTATAAATGTGATTGCTTTGAAATTTGTTCTCTTTGCAGAGCCAAAAGATAAAAAGATGAATAACTTCCCATTTGAGAAAAGTATAAGTATTGAAAAATTCAGACAAATAATAAGAAAAGCCGCCTTAATGGCTCACTGCATTAAAAAGAGAAAAGAAGCAAAAAAAGAAAAACAACTACCAGACATAATTTGTGTTAATTGATGGAAATTAATCATTTCTTCACACTAGCTGTATATAGGCTAAGGTTTTCGATAGAGTCAACATGAAAAATTCAATGCCATGGCTGGAATTTGAACACAGATCTCCTGGTTTCCGTCCAGTCGCTCTAACCTATTGAGCTTCCATGGCCAACGTGCAGTCCTGACACTGAATTCTCCATTTGACTCGTATATTTCCCGGTGAACCACTAGGGGCTCTCGCATCCGAGATACACTGTTTGTGGCAACTTACTATCCTAAGTACTTGAGTCCCAGGCTTCATCATTTAACTCTTATTAGTTTAATTAATTGATGGAAAGTAATCATTTCTTCACACTAGCCGTATATAGGCTAAGGTTTTTTAGATAGAGTCAACATGAAAAATTCATGGATTTGAACTACGGACCTCCTGGTTTCCATCTAGTCGCTCTAACCCATTGAGCTACCATGGCCAACTTGCCTTTCTGACATTAAATTCTCCATTTGACTCGTATATTCCCAGTAAATCACTAGGGCCTCTCGCATCTGAGATACACCATTTGTGGCAACTTACTATCGTAAGTAATTGAGTCCCAGGCTTCATCATTTAACTCTTATTATTTTAGTTAATTGATGGAAATTAATCATTTCTTCACACCAGCCATATATAGGTGTGTTTTAACGATATCTACATTTTTATGTAGTAAGAATTTCTCTGAAAAAACTATTTTTAGTCGGTTCTTAACACTTTGTGACTTACATTTCAGCCTTTTATATTATTGAGGGACTAGTTTTGGAAGCCGTTGCATCTTTCAACCTCAATTGAACTATCACCTGTTGCCGTCTGCTCTTTTCTCTCTGGTGGTGGAACTATGAACTTCTTTGTCAAATTATCTACTGGTGGGATTTCAAAGTTCATTACTTGGTCCTTAGTTTTCCATATGAATATATTCTCCCATGTTGTCAGTTTATTTTGGTTTATCACTCCTTTTGGTAATTTTGGATTTGAGTCAATGTCATGGTTTTGGTTCCAAAATTGAAATGCTACTGCTGGCTTATCTTCTTGTTACAATTTGATATTTCTAAATGATGTTTGATTTGATGTTCAAAAAGATAAGTCAGCAATAGTATTTCATTTTTGGAACCAAATCCATGACATTGACCCAAATCCAAAATTACTGGTGTACTGCAGGGCTTGAAGATGGCACCATACTTATTTATTCTGTACATAAATTCTTTATTTGAAAAGACACACAAAGTAATAGGATAAGCTATTGGTTATGCATATGTCACTACACTTGCTATTACTGCAAATATAGAGGCAGAGCTGCAGAGCAAAGCAAACATGGTATTAGAGATGGTAAATATATATATGCAGATTAGTTTAAACAGTAAAATACAATCTAAAACCACTCTAGCAGTAGAAAAAAAACAGGTCAAACAATCGGAAAAACTATTTGTAGTCAGTTTATTGACACTTTGTCACTTACTTTTTTATATTATCAAGGGTAATATAACAGAATAGGAATGACATTAAACATAAACAAAACAGAGAGGATGCAGATTAGTTTAAGCAGTAAAATACAATCTAAAACCACTCTAGCAGTACAAAAAAAAAAAAACAAGTCAAACAATCGGAAAAACTATTTGTAGTCGGTTTATTGACACTTCGTCACTTACTTTTTATATTATCGAGGGACTAGTTTTGGAAGCCATTGCCTCCATTTTTAACCTCTCTCCAACTAGAGGGGTTGAAAATAGAGACAATGGCTTCTGAAACTAATCCCTCGATAGTATAAAAACGTAAGTGATGAAGTGTCAATAAATCTACTACAAATAGTTTTTTCAATTAATTTTGACATCACTGTTACTAAATTCCTCCAATCACGCAAGTCAAACAAGTAATGCAAACTAAGCTTTTAGGATTAATTTAGACAACAATCTAAAATGGAACAAACAGTGGCATATACATAATAAAGCAAGTGGATGAAACTTGAAATGCTGGATGAGAATTTGTAATATAAGTGTGCTATGCATTTATACATTCATACTTAAACTATGGGCTCATTTTATGGGGATCAGCAAAAAAATTAAATATACATTCAAAATATTTAGATTGCAGAAAAGAGCATTAAGAATGTTAAGAAACAAGTTCAAGTGGTGATACATTCAAAACACTAAATTTGTTTATAAAAATTATTTGTGGTTGGTTTATTGACACTCGTCACTTACTTTTTCATATATTTATGAGAGACTAGTTTCAAAGGCCCTGGCCTCCATTTTCAATCTCTTCCCAACTGGCAAATGTTGTTATCTGCTCTCTCTGGTGGTGGAACTATGAACTTTTTTGTCAAATTATCTGCTGGCGGGATTTCAAAGTTCATTACGCGATCCTTATTTTTCCAGATGAATATGTTCTCCCATGTTGTCAATCTATTTTGGTTTATCACTGCTTTTAATAATTTTGGATTTGGATCAATGTCATGGTTTTCATTCCAAAAATGAAATGCTACTGCTGACTTGTCTTCTTGTTTCAATCTGATGTTTCTAAAGTGTTCTTTGACTCTGGTTTTTAAATTTCTTTTTGTTTGACCTATGTAGCATTTTTCACAATTCTTGCAATTTATTTGGTATATTCCAGATTTGTTACCTGAAGGAATTTCATCTTTTGTTTTTGAATTTAGTAATTTTAAAATTGAGTATCTATTAGTAGGTGCCAAGATGATATTTTGTTCCTTGAATATCTTTTTAAATTTATTAAATGTTTTTGGATGATATGTGAATGAACTGAATATGCTGTTGCTTTCTTTTTCTTTAATAAATGTGGTTGTTTCCTTAATGGTTTTCTTTAGTTTAGATTTTCTAATTTTCTTCAACACCAAACTTTTGTTATATCCGTTTTCTTCTGCTATGTGTATTATTGCTTTTTGTTCCTTGAAATATTCTTCTTTTTCCATGGGTATGTTGACTAGTCTGTGTGTAAGGCTGTTTATTATTGCATGTTTATGTGTAATTGGGTTGTGGCTATTATTTTTTATATAATTTTCTGAATGTGTTGGCTTCCTGTAAATTCCAAATTTTATTTTTGTATCATTCCTGATGATATTTAGATCCAAGAAAGGTAGTTGTCCATTGATTTCCTTTTCTATTGTGAATTTGATAGTCCTTTCTTGCAGATTGAGTAATTTTAATGCATCATCTAAATGTTTACTTGGTACAATTGCAAAGATGTCGTCAACATATCTATACCAAACCTTGAAGATCAATGGGAAGGACTTTTTAATTTGTGTTTCAAATGCACTCATAAATAAGTTAGCCAAAAAAGGTGAAAGTGGATTGCCCATTGATAGTCCTGATTTCTGCTTGTAGTGTTTTCCATTAAAGCTAAAGAAGTTTTGTTCAATGCATATTTTTGTTAGAGAAATATATTCTTCTGCTTCTATTGCTTCCATATCAATTGTAGCTAGCCATTTTTTTAACACAGTCTGCAATTTTTCTGTTGGTATGCTTGGAAATAAAGATGTGACATCAAATGAAACCAGTCTGTCATTTTTGTCCAAATTTATATCTTTGATTTTTTCTACTAAATCTAAAGAATTTCTTAAATTTGCACTTTCAAATTTTGGAAAACTATTAAATTTACTTAGTAACCATTTGGCCAAATTATATGTGGGGGCATTTATGCTACTAGTAATAGGTCTCATGCCTTTCCCTGTTTTGTGAATTTTTGGCAGCCCATATACTCTTGGTAATGTTGGATTATCTACACATAACATGCAATAATAAACAGCCTTACACACAGACTAGTCAACATACCCATGGAAAAAGAAGAATATTTCAAGGAACAAAAAGCAATAATACACATAGCAGAAGAAAACGGATATAACAAAAGTTTGGTGTTGAAGAAAATTAGAAAATCTAAACTAAAGAAAACCATTAAGGAAACAACCACATTTATTAAAGAAAAAGAAAGCAACAGCATATTCAGTTCATTCACATATCATCCAAAAACATTTAATAAATTTAAAAAGATATTCAAGGAACAAAATATCATCTTGGCACCTACTAATAGATACTCAATTTTAAAATTACTAAATTCAAAAACAAAAGATGAAATTCCTTCAGGTAACAAATCTGGAATATACCAAATAAATTGCAAGAATTGTGAAAAATGCTACATAGGTCAAACAAAAAGAAATTTAAAAACCAGAGTCAAAGAACACTTTAGAAACATCAGATTGAAACAAGAAGACAAGTCAGCAGTAGCATTTCATTTTTGGAATGAAAACCATGACATTGATCCAAATCCAAAATTATTAAAAGCAGTGATAAACCAAAATAGATTGACAACATGGGAGAACATATTCATCTGGAAAAATAAGGATCGCGTAATGAACTTTGAAATCCCGCCAGCAGATAATTTGACAAAAAAGTTCATAGTTCCACCACCAGAGAGAGCAGATAACAACATTTGCCAGTTGGGAAGAGATTGAAAATGGAGGCCAGGGCCTTTGAAACTAGTCTCTCATAAATATATGAAAAAGTAAGTGACGAGTGTCAATAAACCAACCACAAATAATTTTTATATTAATTTTGACGTCACTGTTACTAAATTCCTCCAAACACACACTAAATTTGTTACCCTCCCCTGTTTGTGCAGATATGAATGTCTTAAATATGTAATCAGAACTCATAAAGAAGATGGAAATAGGAACATACATGAACATAACACTAAAAGTACCTACTGTAATGGACCAAGCTCTGTGTAGTTGGAAGGAATGCACTCAAGTTTACGTTGAGTAAGAATGGCATTAGAAAAAGGAGGGGAGTGCTAACAGCCAGATAGTGAAGTTTCAGTTTTTTCAATGAATGCATAAAACTGAACAGTGCAGACAAATGTCAAAACCATTGACAAAAAATAAGAGGAAACAGACAGACCTTTATAGCCATTGTTATTCACTTTCACCTCACAGTGGTCATGCTAGTGAAAATATTTATGTTATTTGTCACTATCACTGTCATTATCCTGGTGGAACTATCATCATCTGTTGCTGTATTCACAATGATGTAATCTATAACACCTGGCACGATTCCATCTGTTCCCCCCCGCCCCCAATATTCAGCTTGTTTCCTCCCCTTTATTACTTGTTTCTTGGGTGCTGAACTTCCAGAAGGGGAATAAATCTCCTTTCCCATTTCTTCATTACAATTAATTCCACATTTTTGCAATAAATTCACTTTCTTTTCTTGGTAGAATATTTGGGCACTTTTCAGATAAGACTCAATGTCCAAAATTATAACTAAAAAAGATGGGATGTGTGAAATAAACATTTCTTTCAATTACTTCAACCACTTTGGTCATAGTAATCTCCACTGGTATTTTTTGCCTTATAGAGATGTTTCACTACATTCACAAACCCCTTCTTCCCTCCAGCATGAATAAAAAAACAATGAGTCAATTGCCTGCTTTGTAACTTTTGGCAACTTCTAAAATCTCAACTGCCAAAACCTCTTCTCAGGTTGCTGTCCAACAAGTTCCATTTAAATAAATAAGGTTCTACCAGATTTCTGCAAAACTTTAAAATGTATAAGATAGTCATGCCACTGTAGAATTTTAGGTTTCTGAATAAAAAACTTCTCTTTGTTTCCACATTTTCTCCACTTGAAGTTAATGGTTCATAAAACTCTTATCAAAGATTTTGTGACCCAAGGAAAATGTATCCTGTGCTTAACAATTGGATGGAGTTTCTTTGCTTTTGGAATTACTTCCTGTATTTTGTAGGGTTCCTGAACAACTTCCCAGATAGCACACTTATCAAATTCACCCTAAAACACTTTTTGATTGTCTTTCGGTGTATTTCTTTTTCCCTCAGTGTTGAAAATAAAACAGAATGTTCAGTTTGCTCCTGAAGTTGTTTACGTTCCTTTCTAATCTTCAGAATGAAATTTTTTGATTTTCCACAGTAGTCTGCTGCCTGCGCATATAACGTAGGTTTTGTTCAAATTATTATTTTTTCAAGAGGTCCCAAGTTCGAAACTCAGTCAGTATGGGTTATTTGGAAAAGTTTTCTTCAGGGGTTTTCCCTTATTCTGAAAGATGAATTTCAGGTAACTCTAAGCTCTATGTACCCTGGACTCATTTGAACATCATTTCATTCATCATCCGATATGACTTAATGGAGGTTTTCCCTTATCGTGACTCTTATCCCTTATCGTAAGCTTTATGGACTCTGGGCTCATTTGAGCATCATTATATATATAAGAATGTATTCTACAAGCCCCTTTGTTGCCTACTTGAGAGGGGTATTTAAGGAATAATTCTGCCTGGATTCTTTGTGACATTTTTCTATTATATTCCAACTGATGAACCTCATTATGGACCACAATATTTCTTCAGTAACTTGGCAATTGTAACAAACAAATGCTTAGAAGTGAGAGCACCGCCAATGATGCTCATGCAAGAAACAATAATAATCTCAAGTGATAATGTCTGTTTATACAAGCTTTGGTACATGTCACCAGCTTATTCCCACCAGACTGCTCCTCACCTTGCAGACACACAGAGCTGGGTCCCGTACAGTACATAAGTTGATGAGATAATATATATAATGGCACTTTCAAGATGTTGAGGTATAATTAATATATTAGGATAATAATGTAATATATCAGAACACCAGGATTTCATTTAAGTAAAAGCTGTGCTTTAATAGCTTTCAGATCCAGTCTCAGATTTATTCATTTCCACATGTGCAAAATTTCCACTGAATAGAAATCATATTTGATAAGCTATGCTTTGATTTCTTTTATCCCCTCTTCATTTATGCCTTTAATTGCACAAGGTAAGTGGTTTGCATTAGTTGCATTAGTTTGCATTAGTTTCTATACATCTATCTTCTAGGGAATCTCTTAATCTACTTCTAAAATAATTTTATTTTGGTATTACATTTTTTTTTATTTTACTTTTTTAATTTTATTATTATTTTTTGTAGTTTACGTCCTCCAACATTAAATCATATCAGACAATCAATGGAATGGGTGAAATTATGCTCAAATGAACCCAGGGTCCATAGTTAGAGCTATCCGACATTCGTCTTTCAGGATAAGGGAAAACCCAGGAAAAATCTTATCTAGGTAACTCACCCTGACCAAGTTTCAAACTCCAGACCTCTTAAGCGTGAGACAGAATGCTACCATATTCATTACTGAGGCAGGCATATTACATTTATGTATGTAAGTTATATATTATGTATTGTTCTCTTAAATACTTTTATTTAATTAGTACAGTTGACAGTAAATAAAATCAAGCTTTATTTACTGTTACAATAGCTCCTTTTAAAAATCTTTGTAACAATGGTTTTAATGAACAATTTTATATCTTAAGGAAGAACATGCATTAATCCTCAAATATATGTGGAAAAATTCTATTGTGGGCCTTAAAACCACTAACCAAAAAACTAAAAGGAACTAAGGGAATGTGCTATAATTGTAGAAAAGGGTCTTTTAAAAATTGTCAGAATTTGCATCACTTGATGAAATTTATTAACTAAAGAACTATTCTAACAATCTGGAAAGCTAATAGACTTGTTGAAAATATTACATATAATGCTGATGCTCAGATAGAAATGAGTAATATGTTACAGGACTTTTGAAAAAAGAAGATCCCTTCTACAGTTGAGGTAAGCATAAAAGTATTTGAACAAATGCAAGAAAATCAATTGTGCCAAAATGGTTTGAAATGCTATAAAGGTTTATGATTTTGTTTTATTAACTAGGAGCAACAAAAAATCCAATCCACTAAATAGAAATAAGTTTAAAGAAGTCAGTTGGTCAATTTGGGATTAAGATGGCTGACTATACATTCATCTCAGAGCAATCTCTGCCAGTTTGGAGAAAGACTTTAATAGGTAACAAACAACCTTATGGTTAACTCAAATGGGTGTATTCCTCTAAATGGTTAGATAATTGATTTTGAAACAACCTTATGGTTAACTCAAATGGGTGTATTCCTCTGAATGGTTAGATAATTGATTTTGAATTTTTATTTATGGACACAATTTTAAGTGCTGTGGTTCTCATAGTCGCATTCCATGCTGAGATGCTCAGAGGCCTCTTTATCTAGCTTGAGGCTCTTTGCATGCTGTAAATCTACAACACAGAACCATCATCTTTACTATGGACTTTTATGCCCAAAAAATTCCATCAACCTCTTCCAGATTTGAACCTGCAACTTTGAGGAGCAGAGCCAGCATTTTACCCCTAGGCCATGGAAATTGAACTTGTGTTATATATATGTACAAACTTGTGTTATATATATGTATATTGTATAATTTTTAGTTATAAGTACTTGACGTGTCCTATATCATGTAATATGATCAAAAGGATGAATAAAAACTAACTAACTAACTAACTAACTAATTTTTATTTATGGAGGCTTTTTAACTGCTATGGTTCTCAGTTTAAATGTTGCTTTATATTGGGAATGAAAGATAAATTTATTTTGCTCAGGCCTCACCATCAGCCTTGAGATTCTTTCACGTGCCGTAAATCTATGACAGTATTCCACTGGCTTTACGTTCCTTCTGAAGGAGGCCATGCAAGATTTTCATGGTGCAGGAAGTTAAAAAGATATCTTGACTATCATCCTCCATGGGTTAGGAGTAACATACTAGCATCGGGGTTCAGAGATCGCGGATTAAAACCAGGCATATATTACAGCAACGTATCAATAATGATAACAGACGAGAAAGAAAAAGGGGTAAATGCTTCACATCTTATTTTCTTAACTCCACTACCATTCTAACACAGTTTTCAAATAATACTGCAAATCTTAAGATCATATACAACGTAATAGGGTTGATACTGCTGAATTTAAAGATTTCCCATTCAGACCACCAGATTCAACATTTTAGAAATGGCACATAGTGTGCAACCATAAAGAACAGCAAAACCTCTGTAAAATTATTGATCAAGATTACTGCTGGTGGCAGACAGAAACAAATACAATGGGAGACGTATTTCCGCCTTGCAGGTTTGTTATATCAATACACCTAAGCATATTGCTCCTTCACCTCTTTCTATACTCTGGCCCTTTGTGCCAGCTTGTAATGCTCTTGGAAACTTTGAGATATACCACAGCATCTTTTTAAGAGTGCACTCGTTATGCTAACTGGATGTATATAATATCAAACAAATCTTTGTTTTCTCTGCTACATACTTACTGAAAGTAGAAGTGTTGCATTCCACCCAAAAATTCAATGCCGATATTCAAATACGATGTATGTTCGAGGAGTTCTGCTACATGATGATGACGACGACGATGATGATGATCTTGAATTTCCTTTAATTCTGGCTGGATGACTTTTGAGTAGCTCAGAAAGCGTTACTGTACAAAAATGTGGATATAGGTAATTTAAAAGCACGGTTAGGCGCGCACTTAGGCAGAATACTGTTAGTCACGCGGAGTCTGGGACGCCTGCGCTATATTTATTTGGTTATATGCCTGTATTTCTTTTTCCTTTAATTTCTTTTGGCCCATATTTTTTGGCCTTTAGATTAAATATACATAATGTTTATTAGTATAATCACACTAAATACATTGGCTAAAGTATAATTTGAATGGGTTCTGTCTACATTGTACGTAGCACACAATTTAACACCCATATCAACTCCAAATCGTTTTAACACATGATTATTTCAGGAGGTTTTTCGGCACCTTGTGACAGTTGGTCCGAAGAAATATGTACACTTGAAATCAAAACTAGTGTTTTACCATTTTTTGAAACATATGAAAAAAATGTTTCATTTTCTGTGAAGCCAAGTACACTTTCGCATTGGCTGCAACCTTTTGAAGAAGTAAAATTACTGGGCAACTCCCTTTTGTTCTTGCGTACTCGACGAAAGGAAATTGTCTTTTGCGCACCAGTGATACACTAGATAACTAACTATTGTGACTTTGTGGGTTCATGAAAATAAAAGTCCAATTGCACAAACTCAAAATGTTATTTATTTCCACCGAATTACAGTCAAATCACTTGCCAATTACACAGAATTATGTAACGCACACAATTACAATAAACCAGTTCGTCTGTCACAGGTCCACTCTGCACTCGCAATTACATACAACTCCTCCAATGCACTTACACAGTCTTCTGGTTCGTTCTCTCACTGGGCGCTCCTCACGGCTGCTCGCCAAGAACTGAACTGACTCGCCAACTACAGGCCTTATATAGGGAAGATCGCCGTTTCTGGAAGGTTCGCGACGCGCACAATTATCTCGAGGTTTCGAGACGACTGGTGAGAGGAGAAATAGACGGTACAGGGCTCGCGCCGCTCTCCTAATCATCCCTTCAGTTAGTGACACGAGACAAATGGGTAGGCGTGGTCTGAATGCTTCCCACCTGGCCCTACTGCCGGCCCGTTCTATAGGGAGATCCAACGTTCGGGTGACACTACTCCCTCCTCAAAGCTGGTCGTCCCGAATAGCACCATCGTAGCGTGCCAGGCGATCCAGGTGTACCACCAACATCTTCCCTCGGGTAACCTTCTGGATGCGGCAGACCACGTCGTTAATCTTCTTCACCACCCGGTACGGTCCTTGCCATGGCTGCTGAAGCTTCGGGCAGCGTCCCCTGGTCCGGGTAGGACGGTACAACCAGACCAGATCACCTTGCTGGAACCCCTGCCTGTTGCCTTGCCTGTCGTATCGGGTCTTCATGCGGTCGCTCGCCTTCTGGATGTTCTGGCGAGCCATCTCGTGCATGTCGTGGAGATGGTCCACCAGGTTCTCCACATACTCGGTCGCTGGCTGTTTCGCTTCCGGAGGGCTACCAAAAACCAGGTCACAAGGGAGACGTAACTCTCGGCCGAACATTAAGCTGGCTGGAGTCATCCCCGTGGTGTCGTGTGTTGACGAGCGGTAGGCCAGCAAGAACAGTGGCACCTTGACGTCCCAGTCTCGCTGATGGCTGGCCACGACCTTACTCAGATGTTCCTCTCAAGGTCTTATGTACCTTTCGACCATGCCATCCGACTGGGGATGTAGAGGTGTTGTGCGGGTCTTGTTAACCCCAAGTGTTTCTAGTGCCTCCTTCATCAGGTTGGACTCAAAATTGGTACCCTGTGGAGCTGTGGAGCTCCAACGGCACCCCAAATCGGCAGAACATTTGCTCCACGAGGCAGTCTGTGATTGTCTTTGTCTCTTGGTTCGGGATGGCATACACCTCCAGCCACTTAGTGAAGTAGTCCACGACCACCATCAGGTACTTGTTGCCTCGTTCGGACACTGGGAATGGTCCAGCTATGTCGACAGCGATCCGTTCGAATGGCGCTCAGACGTTGAACTGCTGCATGCGACCCCGGCTCCTAGTCTGGGGGCCGCGACTCGCCGCGCACACGTGACACTGACGGCACCATCTCTCTGTCTGCTCGGAGCCTCAGCCAGTAGTAGCGCTGTCGTAGTTTGTCAATCGTTCGGTTCGCTCCCAGGTGTCCTCCTGAACCACCGGCATGTACTTCCTCTAAGACTTCCGGGACCTTACTCCGGGGGAGTACCAACTGTTCTCTCTGCATCTTCCCATCGGGTGATTCCCATACCCGGAACAGCACGCCCTCTCTGATCTTCAACGAGTCCCGTTTGGCCCAGTACGACTTGTAGGTGGCGCTCCTCGGTGCGATATCCTCCCAGGTTGGTCTTGTCCCTGCCTCCACTTTCCTCAAGAGTGGCCCCAAGTCTGCGTCCGCCAGCTGCTCCCTCCTCAGGCCTGCGCTATCCCAGCCATCCGCAGGCACTGCCGTGACTACTTGGACTGCTGCGGTACGCTCCTTCTCTTCCACTCTTGTGCACTGGCCGCACTCTTCTGGACAGGGTCTTCGGGACATAGCATCTGTGTTACCGTGGCTCTTCCCTCTGCGATGTTCCAAGGTGAAGTCGTACTCCTGCAGCCTCTGAACCTAACGTGCTGTCTGGCCTTCCAGGTTCTTAAAGCTCAATAGCCAGGTTAGGGCAGAATGGTCAGTCCTCAGGTGGAAGTGCTCCAATGTCTTTACTACCGCCAGTAACTCTCGTCGGGTGACACAGTAGTTCTTCTCTGCCTTGGATAGCGTCTTGCTGTAGTAGGCTATCACCCGCTCATGGCCGTCCTGGATCTGCGATAGGACGCCTCCAATGCAATGGTTGCTGGCGTCGGTGTCCACAATGAAGGCGCCACCTGGTTGAGGAAAACCCAAAATTGGAGCATTGCACAGGGTCTTCTTCAGGTCCTGGAAAGCGTCTTCGGCGTCCTTCGTCCACACATAAGGCCGGTGTTCCTCTGTCAGGCGGGTGAGGGGTTTGGCGATGTTGGAGAACCCCTTTATGAAGCGTCGGTAATAACTGCACAGCCCCAGGAAACTGCGCAATTCTTTCTTACCCTTTGGGCGAGGCCAATCTCTCACGCCCTGGGTCTTCTCCGGGTCTGTGGCCACGCCGGTTGCTGAGGCCATGTGACCCAAGTAGTTCACTTCCTTGCGGAAGTGCTGGCACTTCTTCGTGTTTAGCTTCAGGTTGGTCACCTGCAGTCGCTGTACCACTTTGCTCAGGTTCTCGAGATGGTCTTCAAAAGTCTTACCGACGATGATGATGTCGTCCAGGTTTAACAGGCAGGCATCGTAAGTCAGTCCTCTCATCACTGACTCCATGAGGCGTTGGAAGGTAGCTGGTGCGTTGCAGAGGCCAAAGGGCATAACTGTGAACTGCAAGAGCCCTTGGCCTGTCGAGAATGTGGTCTTCTCCTTGTCTCTCGGATCTAGAGCAACCTGCCAGTAGCCCGATTTCAGGTCCAGGATCGAGAACCACTGTGCACCAGCTAACGTGTCCAGGGTGTCGTGAATCCGGGGTAAGGGGAAACAGTCCTTCCGGGTGACAGCGTTCAACTTCCTGTAGTGTACGCAGAAGCGTATCTCACCGTTCTTCTTTGTCACTAAGACTACAGGGGAATACCAAGGGCTGTCAGACCCTTCAATCACTCCCCTGGATCTCATGTCCTCCAGCATGTCTCGTACTGCCCCTTGCTTCGCGAGCGGAACGCGTCTAGGTGGTTGCCAAATAGGCCGGGCGTCCCCGGTGTCGATGCGGTGAAGCACTTTGTCCGTGCGGCCGTAGTCACTGTCGCCTTGGCTGAAGACGCGCTGGTATCGCCTCAGCAGTTGTCGAACTTTCTCCAGTTGTTCTGCGGTCAGGTGGTCGGCCGCTCTCTCCAGTAAGCCTTCTAGCCGGGGCCCCAGGTGTTGCGTCGGCACCGGCTCCTGTGCCTTGTCGATTGCTGTTACGCTTACCACGGGCTCGCACGTTCCCAACTCCGTCCCGGCCTGGACGTCGTGATCGGTGTCCGTTGGATTTAGCAGTCTCACTGGCACCTCCTCTCGGCACGGCAGCAATGCCCTGGCTACACATAGTCCGTGTACAGGCGTCTTCTGGTCTAGCATCATGTTCCTGGTTATCTGGCCTTCCAGTCGCGCCGTCACCACCACCTCGCTCCTCGCGGGGACAACCACGCTTCGTTCAAGATGACCCTGCAGATTCCAAGGCACTCTTCGGGTTGACGGAGTATAACCTCTTCTCCGTTAAGCCGCAGGACCTTCCTGCCGAATTACAGTTGAAACACTTGCCAATTACACAGAATTACGTAGCGCACACAATTACAATTCACCAGTTCGTCTGACAGGTCCACTCTGCACTCGCAATTACGCACAACTCCTCCGATGCACGTACACAGTCTTCCGGTCCGTTCTCTCACTGGGCGCTCCTCACGGCTGCTCGCCAAGAACTGAACTGACTCGCCAACTACAGGCCTTATATAGGGAAGATCGCCGTTTCTGGAAGTTTCGCGGCGCGCACAATTATTCCGAGGTTTCGAGGCGTCTGTTGAGAGGGGAAAGAGGCGGTACAGGGCTCGCGCTGCTCTCCTAATCATCCCTTCAGTTAGTGACACGAGACAAATGGGTAGGCGTGGTCTGGATGCTTCCCGCCTGGCCCTACTGCCGGCCGGTTCCATAGGGAGTTGCGGCGTTCGAGTGACATTATTGTCTTCTGTAACATTTCAGTCAGTGCCGTAGCTTGGTTCAGTTAGTCTTAGCACTACAGCCCCTGCAGAATTATTTTGCAAATATGGTCTGTCCGGCTGCTATTCACAATAGATTTCCATATGAGTAGTGTAAAACAGTGCTGTATCACTCAAGCACTATGTTTTTATGACATACTAGTTTGGCTTAGATGGTATTATCTGAAACTACACTGACCACGAAATGCTGGTAACTGTTCGCCGAAAGTGACGTTTTGTCCAAGAGTAATGCTTCTAACAGTTATTCACAAACACTGTAAACATTTCTCCAATAGCCGATTTCTCTAGTAGGTACCAATGAATACCATTTTTTATTCATGACGAAGTACTAATAGCTCCTTCCACTGGCAAAGCAATATTCCACAACTTACTAACGAAGAAAAATATGTTATCAAAATTTAATAAGAGTAGGCACTAGGGACCCACTAGACATGTATGGCACCTAACTGCTAATTCGTCATTCTCACGGCTACAATAACAAACAGATAAAGTTATCGCCGCAGCAAACATTCGAGTAAGGTGTAATGTTAGATGTCCTAGTCAGGCAATTACGTAGGTGCATTCGTTCGTAAACTACAATATTTAAATAAAGTTAGGAGCCTTCCAGGCTCCGCGTTGCCAACGGAGGGTTAAAGAGCGTCCATAAGCAAATGCTCAATTTCAGTCGCAAGTTCAAACCGGACCCATACAGGTGGTAAACAGCCCTGATAGCCCCTTTTCGCTAGATTTACTGCTTTTTAAAGAAATGCGGGACGAATTCCGGCACACTGGCGGCGTTGACATGATCATTGCAATTGACAGCGTCATTAACAAACAAGATATTATCATTAGATGCCATTAGTCAAGTTGCTTTTCTTCTACCTGTAGGGGAGTGGAACCGGTCACTTATTGAAAAACGGCATTCTTTTCAACGAATGTATATTTTAAATTAATTTTAGTCATTAGATACATTCAATCTCAGCTGAGTATATTGAGTGTACCTCAGTAAATTAGGTTAGATTAATTTGCGTTCAGTGAGTTCACTAGTAGCCACAAAGGCTTGTGATAATTGAACATGTCAAAGAAAGTGTACAGTCGAATATTGTATATACTTGAATTCAGTGCTGTAGTTGGAACAGAAAGTTTGGGCGGTACTGACCAAACTAGGAAAAAGTTCAGGTGGTACTCACCAAACTGAAAGAAAGTTTAGATGGTACTCACCAGACTCTTCCTTGTTATACCAAGAAGTTTTATGGCTAATATAAAAGCTGTTGCCATCCCAGTTTAGTTCTAAGAACAATCAATAAACGTTATTTTCTTCTTCAATTTTAAGCATCGCCTCACGAATTTAGACGGGACGCCTGCAACGTGTTCAAATTTTAGGTGATATGACGTACCGGCCCAACTACAGCACTGCTTGAATTTTGACTATACAAGACACATTGTACATGTACAGGCAAGATAAAAAACAAGGCAGGTGTAATTATATATACTTAAAGATACAAAATAAAATACTTCCCTATTGTTAGAAGACTAGCAAAGGTGTATGTAGAAATATATGTCGTAGTTTCATTTGTGAAATTTTCACTTGACTTTTGGCAGTACGTCTCAACATTTTGTATTACGTTATCAATGGATAGCATTTATTATCAGTTCTTCAATACACATACATAAAAATAGCTTTTGAACCGGCACGGAAGTTAAATTGACAAATATTTGTCTTTAGAACATCTACATAAGCTTTGTCAAGATAGTTTGTCATTCAGATAATCTTGTACAGAATAAAATGGTTTAACTTGTGTAATTTTAAAATCACCAAAATTATCCCTTTTTCCTTTAAGATCATTAGGAACAACGTTAAACATTCTGATGGTTTCATAATGCACACCTTTCTGGAACCAAGGAAATTTAGCGCTAGAATGATGGATGTTACACCACAGTGTTGCATGTTTTTCTAGTGTTTAATCTATGAATTTTATTGTTATAAACGGGACTCGATTGCATAAAAAGAATTTTAGAATCGGAAATATATGCATGTACAGAAGGATTAATACCTTCTAAATAGATCTTTATGAGACCACAGAACATATAAGACGTCTGTTCTGGGCGTTAGAAATTATTCTTATAACCTTCTTTTGTATAATAAACATTCCTTTATTTTCTAAAGCTATACTAATCTGTGAGTTATACACTCAACTCTCGCGTTTTATCGTTGAACATACCGTATAATTTGACTGAAGAAGCTGTTGGTTGAGGGAAATTTAATGACTGGCAACACTTATGGTGATGCAATTTTTATGTGGTGTCTGATCTCTATGTTAAAACCTGACGTATCAAGAATTTTGGATTGATGTAATTTTTATAATATTGGGAGGTGATATAATACAAATATATTGGATAATATAATTGCTATTATGACTCTTTGAAATAAATCTTTGGTTGTGTTTATAGACGATATTAAAGGTAGGTTTTTAAATGCTGTAGACAAATGTTATTCAATTGCAGAAGAAAATGTAATTTGCGTTTAACTAATGTAGGTTATGACAACTTCAATAAGTGGCAAAAAATAAAGAGTGAAGAATTTTATTGAGATTTGTAATTGACATTAAATATATCAAATATACATTAAGACATACATCAAATATGCATTATTTGTTTCTTCTCTTTTGTCCTTAGGCATGGCTGAATCTGAATCCAACAGTTCTTCAGTGGGCAACACTAGAAGCAACATACCTGGAGCGTTCTCTACTTTTAACAGTCAAAGGGGAAATCAGTTGCTGATGACACATTCCGTAACAGCTCCGTTAGGTACTTAAATTTAAGCTTTTTAAACCGAATTTGCCAAATTCACTTTTAAGGTTTGTCTTTAATTTAGTGTATTTATGAACTGAAACAATAAGGGAACTGTCATATTTGCGATCCTGCTTCTATGGCTCTGAGGGACTGGGATTTTTCTTGTTGGTTTATTGTGAGGCACTATTCTTAAACTGACAGACAACTTCTTTTTCAATTTGCTTGAATAAAATAATTGTTATGACCAGCACAAAAGAACTGTTATAAAACTTTTTGTGTACTTGAAGTAAAGCGGTTATTTTGAGAATCAGGGTATCACAGATGTTGGAGGATATTCTTTCCTTTATGTCTCAAAAAAGTTTTTTCTAAGTCCAATATCAGACCAGTTGAAACAAGTGCTCATGGAACCTGCTGAAGTTGTCCATGGATAGCAGCACAGGTAACCTCAATAGTTGCAGATCCATTTCTGCCATTTTATACATTGTACCGTACATGTATGTTTTACAGACAGTATTGAAACCATACATGTTTTATTCTTGGAAGAAAACTTCTGTTATTGTTTATTGTGAAAATAAATAATCTGTTTAGTCCCTTCTATTCGGTAAATATACTTCTTAAGTGTAAGTTATATTTTATTGCTTGACTAGATTCAATAATAATATTGATCTTGTACTACTGTATCACAACGATAAACAGTGTATGTAGTTCCTGAATGAAAGCTTCTTAATAATGCATATGTTATGTTGGGTATCTCTCGGACCAATAACTTATGAAGACAATAACTTAATAACAATAACTTATGAAGGCAAACTTCCAAGTCAGCCATGATTAGTTACATAGTCAACAACCATCCGGCAGGGAGATGTCTGTCACCAGTACTTTCTCCCCAACTATACAGTATCACACTAATAACACAACACATTATAGTGACCTGAATTGTAATTTATATAACAATTTTCCTGTGTTATTATCCCTAGTTTTAAATGCCTTAACTCACTCACTTTTTTCGTCACAAGGAGGTAAGTCTGACTTTTCTGGTCATGATTGTTTTTTTTTGTGTAGTTGTTTTTTTTTCGGTACAATTTTTTTCAGTATGGGAAAATTAGTGTGTTCTGCAAATTCCATGACATGATTAATGAATGTTATTTCTTTTTCAGCTATATTAATTTTTCACATTTTTTTTTTTTATTCCTCTTCTTTCTGTGTTTCCTCCTCAGCTTCTGCATTGTTGACTAGATCTGTTGCTAATTTACAAGTTGGGTTAGTAGACAGAAGGTTATCACTTCGAATGTAGTCATCTGGACTACATGAAAGGTCTTTCCTTGGACATTTTTCTGCCCCCACACCTTTCACCTCAAATTGCGAGAGATTTCCAAGGCAGTGAGCAATAAAACAGTCCCGGCGTTGAGTACACCTTTAGGATTATAATCCACAATTAGGTGGTACAATTTTGTATGACTTCAGCTATCCTGTAAATGCCTTAAATTCCATATTCCCTAGTTCTTTAGCAACTCTAAGAGCCTCATTCTGTAACATGGTTCTGCGCAAAGGTAAGCATTTTGGACGCACACGAACCATTCCCCCATTGTTAATATATTAATTCTTTATTTTCTTTATATTTCTTTTCATTTGCCACTTCCCTTTTCCCATTCATTCTTTGTTCTTTAAAATTTCATAAATTCGCATTTTACCACATTTGAAGCACAGCGTTAGTTTGCAGACATATTTTACCTTTCACACAAGCCTCATTTATCTTCAACTTTTCTTTCATTGTTAACAACACACATTTTTATTGCACATGTCACTTCTAAGTGCTAAAAGTCAACTGAGACTCCTGACTTGGCTGAAAATAGAAAACAGTGCATGCAGTGCATTTCTTTAAGATTATTGACCCTACTGGATAGATTCCATTTCAGGAAGTAACATGCTAAAAAATAACGAGCTTGTATAAATGTGATTAACAATAATATAAGGTAATGCAGGCATCCATATCTATAATCCTGTTTTTCCACACTGTAAAATTAATTATTAATTAATTTTAAAACTTGTATTCCATTTCTGCTTTATACAAAAACTTATAAAATATATATTGTATATGTCAGAATTGATAAATTTGTGTGCATTAGATTTCCAAATTACACATATTCTGCATTGATCAAATTTTACTGTATATTGCAAAACTCTAATAGTGATCTCAAATTTGAGATTTCCTTGTGCTCTCCTGGGAAAATACAAACCAGTTGGATAATTTAATGTTGTATCAGCATGTTGCCATTGTAGCTGAATGGTAGAGCAGCCATGTGTAGAGTGGAAGATCCATGGTTCATGTACCAGCATTAAGTTCTAGTTCTATCTTTTAAAAGTATTATGTTTATTATTTATGCATTGTTCCATTTATTGCTTTCTTATAGTAAATAATACACAAATAGTTTTGATATAAAACAGTTTTAGTTTCATAAGAAAATTCATTTCAACGTTTTTCATTTATACATTATTTTAGATGTGAAATTGAGTTTCAGTTTTTATTGATGTATGCTCTTACTGCTGTGGCTTTCAGCATTCCATTGTATGTTGAACATGAAAGACGACTTAAATTTGCCCAGATGCCTTTTTATCAGGTTTAGAGATTCTTTTATGTTCCATAAATCTATGACATTGGACCACCAATTCTACTTCTGTTACGAAGTAAGCCATTTTGGATGTGTGTTCGTATGAAAATGAAAACTTCTCTGTTTTTCCAAATGAGAAGAAATCAAAAGGTTGTCAATGATTTTCATAATGACAATGCTGCCATGCTTATCGCACATCTATATACCTACCTTTGTAATATCCTCATTATTTTCTTAGACTTTGTCCTTTGGTTCAGTCAGAATTTCTACATGCAAATCATTTTATATAGGAATGGTACCTTGACACTCCTTGGTATCAAAGTATGTCTAATAGTTTAGATAAAAGTTCAATATTTTTAAATTTTCAGTATTGAAAGTTGTTGCAATTAACTTAATGCTAGATAAAAATTGAAAAAAGTTGAGGTTTTGTCTTGCTGCCTTCATATGTCCAAAGATTTGCCGTAGTCTTGATAGACCTTGATAGTGTTTCCTGTTAGTGAATGAATGCAACATTCCATAGTCTCTTGTGTCTAAATACAAATGCACAAAATCAGAAAATAAGTAGAGGTACTTATAGATAAGAGTCAACATGAAAAATTCAATGCCATGGCCAAGATTTGAACCACGAATCTCCTGGTTTCCGTCCAGTCGCTCTTAACCTTTGAGCTACCATGGCCAATGTGCCTTCCTGACATTAAATTCTCCAGTTGACTCATATGTTTCCCCGGTAGACCACTAGGGGCTCTCGCATCCGAGACACATCGTTTGCGGCGACTTACTATCGTAAGTACTTAAGTCCCTGGCTCTTAACCTTTGAGCTAGCATGGCCAACGTGCCTTCTTGACATTAAATTCTCCAGTTGACTCAGGAAGGTACATTGGCCATGGTAGCTCAAATGTTAAGAGCGACTGGACAGAAACCAGGAAATCCGTGGTTCAAATCCCTGCCATGGCATTGAATTTTTCATGTTGACTCTATCAAAAACCTTAGCCTATATACGGCTAGTGTGGAGAAATGATTAATTTCCATCAATTAACTAAAATAATAAGAGGTACTCATGTAATATGCAGCATTAACCTAATTGTAAATGAAGCTGATTTAGTTGATGCACTAAATCATGTTTCAACAATAGCCTGTCTTGCTGATTTACTCTCTGCTAATACATTTATCTAATCTGGTGATGAAAATCTGCAACTCCAACAGTAATAGATTAGGGCTTAAGAGATGATATACAGCACCTGGAAATATTTTTCTTATATTCCATTTGTTGGTGTTTGGAAGTCAAACTCGAATCATGACCATACCGTATAAGTATAACATATGACTAATTTCTATAAATATTTTGTTTATAAATGTAAAGCAGAGTTATTGAGTAAAACATGAGTGAACTGTGGAACTATTTTGAAGCACATGTTACTAATAATAAGAAAACAATGTATAGAATATGCAGAAAAACATTTTCCTCACACCATACAAGTTTAAAGAAACATGTTCCATTCATATGCTGAATAAAGTTTACTTAGCTTATTTTGAAAAAACAATGTATAAGTAACCGCTGTCAGAAGAAGATTACAAGACAACTGAAAATGGTTAGCAAAAATGAAATTGGTTACATGGTTCTGGTTTATACCAGAAAACTACTGATAAGAATATAATTCAGTGAATAGCTTTACAGATTTTTGCAGAGTATCGAGTATTGGTGCTTAAAAATCAGTATTGATATCAGGTATTGAGAAATAGTGGTATTGTTCCATTATTAAATTCTATGTAAAGATTAGTGTTAACTGGTATTTACACATACTCATAATTTTGTTAGAACTATTTTTATGCAGTTTGAATTTAAACCAAGGAGTAGAAGAGAATGTTGTTTGCTTATAGGACCTCTCAGTGGTTTTGGTATTGGAAGAGTTCAACTGGAACGACGAACAGCAGAGGGGCAGAGGATACTTCGAGACAACTTGCATACAGTATTTCAGGAATTGCGACCACTTATGGAACATGCAAGAACAGCAGAAAGTCATGGACTGTCACTTTCTTGGTTGCGAACACCCCACCAACAAACTCAACAACAGCAAGAGCATTCCCACTCGTCACATCAGTCAGCAGCTTCTTCGTCTGCACCTTCCTCACAGACATTACCAGCTACCCAACCATCTTCCACAGTAGACAGCTTTGTCATTACTTTAGACACAGATCAGACTTCTGCACCACATAGTGGAAGTACTAGACATGTGACTACCAATGCTACTTCAGCAGAAAATTTGGTAAACAACATCCGAGAGGCTGTTGCAGCTCACAATGCAGAACACCATCCAAACAACAACAATAATGTGGAAGAAGGTATGTATAAAACAATTATTTGATTAGTGATACATATATTATATGCGCGCGATAAGTTGAGCGCTTGGGTTCCAAGTCCTCTTTCGGTGAGTTTTGTCTAACTCCGTAAACACAGATGACAACTTTGAAACTTGAAATGCGCTATACACTGACATCTAATGGCTAATACGCTAAGATTTATCATGTCTGCCATATTTCATTTTTCAATTTCGAGGTTAATTATCTAACCAGTTTACAACAAAGGTATGTTGTGGATATTATGGCTATCGAAAGGGGATACATTATTATTCATCTACCTCCATATAACTGGGATCTGAATGCAATTGTGTGGCATGGGCAAAACTTAGGAATGTTTTCAGAGGATGCAACATTACTGGTGATGTGTTGGCTCCAAATCTGTGGAAACTTGCTATAGAAGCATTATCTTCCGTAACTGCAATGCATTGCAAGAAGGTCCAAGAGCTGGAAGTGAAATATTGCAGAAACGATGGTGTAATAGAAAATGCAATTGATGAAATTATCGTCAACACATCAGAGGATACACCGATGCACCGGACTCGAAGAAGAATCACAAAGTGAATGAGTATTTATAACTGTCATAATATTTATTTTTTATTTTTATGTTATATAAATAGTAAATATATAAATATACAGCTTATCGGATCGAGTTCAATTTACTATTTCCACATATCTCACACTTGTGGTGCATATCTTTTTTTTATGATTATTATTATATTTATAGACATCCATGAGCTCTTGGTATTTGGAAGTCAAACTAGAATCATGACCATACCTTATAAGTATAATGTATGACTGATTTATATAAATATTTTGCTTATTAATGTAAAGCAGTGTTGTCGCTTATCTTACACGCTATTTTGCTGAACTGTTTTTCAAGGTTGACCACACTGCAGAAACAAAGGAGTGTTAACTCTTGCTTCTTTCCTCTGCCTGCACCACACCATAAATCCAGCGCTCAACTTATCATGCACATATAATACCTGTGCCATGAATTAAAAGCCACTCCAGAGTTTGCAATTATAACTAATAATTTTACTTACTTTCCCACCTAGCTGTAGATGGAGGAAATATGTATTTCATAAAAAATTCAGTATTTTTGAGATTTCATAAAAAATACATGGTTTAATATCCATTACATTCAGAAAAAGTTGCTATGCATGTTCACATTCAAGCATCTGCATGTCCACATGGAGATGCTTTTATTATTTTTACATTTTCCCCCAAAATGGCCCTTATTTTGACTAATATATTTGAGTTGTTAATTATGAGAAATTTCTGTGAATAGCCTCGGAAGTTCTTTTCTTATTCACTGAATTTTGTACAGCTTTATGTAAGTTGGAAATTTTAGAGATAAATGTACTACACAAAACTATTCAGTTCACATAATGTCATCAAATTTGTTTCATTTTTTTTTTTAATCTGTTATGACATATATTTGATAGCCAGAGTCATGACTACTGGACCACAGCCTACAAGCCCCGAAGATTACTATGTTCTTCCTTTTGACATGTTCTTATTGCATGTAAGAAAGTGACTTTCATCCTCCCACCTCTCTCCCCATCGATAAGAGGTACATTTGTCTCCAATGTTGTATATGACTAAGCCCTTATTGTTTATTACAATAAAATATAATAGTTTGTTACAAACTTCACTTATCTTTTTAAAAGATTATAAATTCTTCACAGGACTAATTTTGCAATTCATTCAATTATTGTTTAATTTGAAATCATTCCTGGTCAAAAATATTGTGAATAATGTAATTTGGATAAAAGAATCACTTCTTATATAGCAGATATTGTGTTCTAATGCATAATAGACATTTGTAAATTTGTCATGAATATAGAAGGGTGACAACTGATGCAAATTCTAATTTCCCTTTGTTAAGAAAAAATGATACATAAGGATTTAGAAGTCCCTGTTTAAAATACAATAGGCTAGTTTTTGGATTTGAAGCAGAAGATAGCTTGCCTTCATTTTCATATTAAGTAATAGTAGGCATTTTATATGATACATGAGGTGTGACAACAAAATAATTGAAATTTTCTGTATTCTTAAAGAGTCGTTCATCAACTTCATTTCTTTTAAAGCAAATGCCTATCTCAGATATAACACACTTTTACCAACACCTTTTTCAATCTTGGAAGCACTTCTGAAACTCACTTTTCATTATGGTGTTCAGCGATTCTGTTTTACTCATCAATGGTGGCAAAACGAAGTCCTGTCATGGTTCTTTTCAGCCTTAGGAACAGAAAGAAGTCGCTGCATGTCCACTGAATATGATGGCTGAGGCAACATAACAGTTTTGTTTTTGGCATAAATCACAAGCAATTTCCATGAGTGGTTTTGCCACAATACTAAAAAACCTCTCAGATAGTAACCAGGCAAATTTCCAGAACCAGTTGGTTTACTTCTTCCTCATTGTCATCAAAATTGATGTGTGAGGGCCTCCAGAGAGTTTGTCATCCTTAAAGTCTTTTTGACCCTCTTTGAAATGTTTCTACCACTTGTAAACTCATGTCTTACTCATAGTACATTTGCCAAAAGTCTCAGTCAATTAATTCCATTTTTCAAACTAAGTTTAATGCAAACTAAGCAAAACTTTGCTGAACACTCATTAAAAATACCCGTTATATTTTCATCACACCTTGTAAAGTGCAGTGCTTAAATTGAGGGACTGTTTTGTGATATAACTGGAAGGCTTTACAATCAAGTTTGCTGTAAGGCAAGACATTTTACATAGCATTTTATTGGAAGTAAACATAAACCTTTTTGTTTTGTTTAGGTGCGGCTGAAATGTTACGACAAAGTCCAGAAACAAGACAATTTCTTGCCTTGTTACAGAAATACGTTCCATTTTTGCTTATTCTTCTAGCAAAAGGCATTTATGATCATCGTTTGGGTAAGCAAACTTTAATCAGTTAACAACTTACATGAGTTTTGGTGATAAAATGTGCATAATTTAATTTATCTTCTTTTCTTAGGTATTCTCATCTTCATTGGACTTTTTATCACATTCAGCCATGCAAATGCTGTGGTGAAGCGAGAGATAGCAAAACAGAGCAGACGCAGTTTAGCATCTTTACTGCTCATTGTGTGCAACTTACTTGGATGCATATTGTTTATTTATTACTTGTTTCAAGACCAGAAACTATATCTGAGGTAATGCATATTTTTTGTAATTTACTCCATTCCTTTCTGTTGCATGTATTTTCATCTCCTTAAACCACTGTGTAGAGTGCAGGTGCATCTTAGGGGAAAGGTTAAAGAAATATTTCATACTTAAACCTTGGTTACACAGGACAAATTTATACAATATTCGTGGTATATCTGATAACAGGCATGCAGATTTGCTGTGTAACTAACTTGCTGGTGTAGGGTCCCATTTATGCTTGCAATTTCATGTTGTGCGATAGGTGATAAAAAGTATTAGAGTTTGATGAAAGCATTTATACAATGCACTGAAACAGTTTCACAAGATTCTGTGTCATACAGCCTGTAAAACACATTGCATGGTCTTTCAGTTTATACAAGACATGGGACAGTATGTATGACATCAATGTACATGAGTGTATGAGGGTTATCCCAAAACTAAGTTCTCCAATTTTTTTAAATTTAAATAAACATTTATAGACAACAAATGGTAATAGATTTTAAGCTTGAACATTTTTATATTTTTCCACATAATTGCCATTTTAATCAATGTGTTTTTATAAACACTGTGGCAGTTTCTGTATGCCCATGTTATATCAGTCCACCGCCATGCTGTTGAAGCGTTGGACCTCATCTTTCACCTCGTCATTACTAAAGCACCTTCCAGCCAAGTGTTCTTTCAATTTGGGAAACAAGTAGTAGTCCCTGGATGCTAAGTCTGGATTATAGTGTGGGTGGGTGGTGGTATCCCATCCAAACTGATGCAGGAGATCCACAGTTTGACAGAAGTGGGGGCAAGTGTTATTATGGAGAAGGCTGATGCCCTTTCTCAACATTCCTCTTCTTTGGTTTTGAATTGCCCATCTGAGTTTTCTTAATGTCTGACAATACCTATCAGCATTGATTGTTGTCCCAGGATCCATAAAGTCAAACAACAAAATCCCCTTTTGATCTTGAAACACAGTTGCCATGACTTTACCGGGAGACTGTGTTCTCTTGAACTTTTGCAGCTTGGGTGAACCATGAGATTGTTGTTTTGTCTCTGGTGTGAAGGGAAAGCCAAAGTTTCATTACCAGTAACTGTTGAATCCAAAAGGTTGTCGTTTTCATCAGCATAGCATTGAAGAAATTGGTGGAATTTTCAGCGCAATGGCTTTTGTGGTCTTCTGTCAGCATTCTTGGGACCCATCTTGCACACACCTTTCGAAAATTTAAATCTTCAGTCAAAGTCCTGTGAAATGTGCTTCGATAAATCTCAGGAACAACAATGAAGAGCTTATCAAGAGTGATGCATTGATGTTGAAGCATGATTTGTTCAACCTTTGCGATTATTTTGTCGAGAATTGACAGTCTCCCGCTTCTTTCTTCATTGTGAATTTCCGTGCAACCATCTGCAAACTCTCTACACTACTTGCGGACATTTTTAACATTCATACAAGACTCTCCATACACTTCCACCAACTGTCGAATTTCAATTCATTTAACCCCTTTTGCACTCAAAAACCAAATAATTGCGCAAACTTCCACATGGCTGTAGTCGATAATGGGAGCTCCATTACAATTAGCTGCCAAGCCAAGACAGAGCCCCAACAGATGTGTAGTGGTGTCTGTAGAGAGGGGAGGGGGAAGGAAAGAAGCAGTGTAGTCAACATCCACGCAAACAGTGTTCCTGCGACCCCAGTTCTTTGGAGACCTTAGTGTTGGGATTACCCTCGTATATGACAATGACACTTGAATTCTGTGCAGAGACCTCTTTATCAGGCCTGAGGTTCTTTTATGTGCTGTAAATCTGACATGGGGCCACTGGCTTTACCTCCCTTCTGAAAGAGGGCATGCTAGGAATTTTTACACCCAAAATAAATTCATCACCTTCCACTGAGTTTGAACCCACAATTGAAACGGGCTTCTGATTTTCATTTTAGACCTTTATCAAGTATGGATGTGGAACATTTTTTATAGAAGAAATTTATAATAACCTTAATAGGAATTTAATTAGGATGTTGTGTCAGAAAATTGCAAGCATTATGACAAACAATTTCCCAAAGAGATTCTAAACATACTGTCCACTAGCTTTGTACTATTTACAGATGTAAATCATTACTCATATTCTATTTCTTTTTTTTCTTTTTTTTTTTTTAATTGAGGCCTAAGCATTATTTTTACAATTCCCTATTGTGTTGTTCATAAAACTCATGCAAACAATAAAAAGGATTTCTTATCAGCCATTTGTACAATCTATTTTTAAACGCTAGAATATTCAAACTCCTTATTTTTTGTGGAAGTGCATTGGAAACTTTTATACCAATTACTTTGTGGTTGTTAAATGTTTCTTGCAAACTATGGTATGGCATATCAATTATATTATTATTTCTTGTCTCATGTTTATGTATTCCATTTCTAGTTTTATAATACAGAGCAAAAGAAAAATAACTTAGCAAGTGATTTGAAAGAAAACTTGTATACTTGCTCTTAGTCCTTATGAAAGAATTTTCTTTTGTATATCTGACAGTTCTAACTTGTGCTGTTATTGTCTTAACAGTTATATAGCATACAAACCCTCATTTTTTCTTTCTCTATTATGTACAGTAGAATCTCATTACCACACTCCCAAGTTACCATTTTTTACCATTTAGTATGCTAATTTGTTATTTGGCAGAGCCTTTGAATTTTTGTATTTCTGGTGAACAAATAGCATAACTTGTTCAGAAGTCCCAGTCGTAATTCCATTAAGTGTTTATTAAAATTATTTTTTATGTATCTTACATTTCCCTGTTGTTGTGTTCAAGCTTGAATGTATGCAGTAAATTTATAAACTCACATCAGAGGCACTCTAATGGGCTGTGTAAGTTTATATGCAATGGCAAAGAAGAATATTACATGAAAAATAATGCATAATTCAAGAAGTGGAACACAATGCTTATATGAAGCTTGTATATGCTTGTGGAAACATTCTTCTGTTTTTGATAGAGTAAACATGAAAAATTCAATGCCACGGCCGGGATTTGAATCACAGTTCTGGTTTCCATAACCCCTTGAGCTAACATGGCCAACATGCTGATGCAGCTTTAAACTCTCCAATTGACTCATTTTATTTTCCTGGTAAACCACTAGGGGCTCTTGTATCTGAAATACACAATTTGTTGTGACTTATTAAGTACTTAAATCCCAGGCTTCATTTTTAAACTCTTATTATTTAAGTTAATTGAAGGCAATTAATCATTTCTTCACTTCGTATCTCGCACCAGCCAGTCTGATGACATGATCCAGCGACTGAAGAACGTTGTTTTGGAGGATCGTCAATTGAGCATTTTTAGATCCTCATGCAGGATTGTGTGCACAGATCCTACGGAAATGCCAATTTTGGAGGCGATGTCTGCAACTGTCTTGGTTTGTTGTCACATGATGTTCTGCCTTCATTGAACTGTCACAACCAGGAACGCACATTAGACATCCATGGTACCATCACCACATGCCTCACTCAACTGGTGATTAATTTCAATAGGTGTCACACCGCGAAAATGGAGAAAACAAATGATTACACGCTGTTCTTGCAATGAAAATGTCGCCATTTTAAGTATCAAAAACGGTCCTAACTCTTGTCACTGCCACTAGAGTTCCATTGCACTGTGCCACTCTGCCATGCATTCACAAAGAGTCCACGTGTATTTTAAAAGAAACGAGAAGTTCCTATCTGACCCCAGTCCTAAAAAAAATATTGGAGGTGTTATAACTTGAATGCACCTCGTATGATGCACTGTACACACATATTTTGAGACTCCCTCAGTTAAAAGTTTCCTGAAAAGAGTATATTATGAATATTCAATGCACTTCCAAAATACTTAAAATGACTATCTTCAGGGAAAATAGATAAATATAAGTCTGCTCTTAAAAACTATGCAGTAAGGCCTATTACTTGGTACAGGAATTTATGGATGATTGTTAAAGTGTCCTGTGCTATAAAAGGAATGTAATGTTACATTGGATTTGGCTTAGTGTATTGTTATCTCCATAAACAAATGGTTGACCTATTTTTCTTAGATGAGTAACTGTATAATATTATTTATAGTAGTAATAGTTCTTAAAATGTTACAATGTTATATGTTTGGCGGTGTTAATAAATCTTTTTTTAAAAAAAGGTATGTTTTGATGTATGGTGGTGGTGATTTATGTTGCTTTGGTGAGGGTTGTTCTCTTAATGATGTGTTCAGTGTCCTAGAGCACTGCTCAATGATATGACCAAATGAACAAAATAAAAACAAACAAACAAGGATTATGTGCTATATTACATATTGAACTTTTATTATTTATTTTTTATAATTGCTTTATAGAGCTTTAAAAATGTATTGTATCGAAATTCTTAGACCTCAGAATTATTTTAGCAACCAGCTCTGTTGTGCTCTGTTGTGCTTTTTATGGTTATTAAGGTTTTGAGTTGGTCTGCTAATCATATTAATCAAGTTAAAGTATCTTCTAGTATTATGGTAATGCTTGCATCTTTTCTTGTTTTAATACTTATCCAAATTGTTGTGAATGTGAATTTAAATAACATTTCAGAAACAGGATTTTTCAGGTGGATGAAAACTGTAAAAAAATATCCTTAAAATTCTACACAACACTGAGTAGCTGATTAATTTCTTAAAACAGTATAACCATTGGAAATGTATCCCATATTAATTCTTTGAACCTCATCAATTAGGGAAATGAAATGCAAAACACAGTCACTCATTGTTTCAAAGCTAACAAGCAGCAGTTAGCTATTTCCTTGATGGCGTGACCTACCAGCTTTGGAACCAGTGCATATAGAGAGAAAAACAAAACAAAAACCTTTCTTAACAGTTTTCATACTCACTATTTTATAAGATACCTATTGTAATGTGGCTCATCTTTTTTCTAGTTTGGTATTCATTCCTCCATATTCTCAACCTTTAAGTGTGTGGGATTTACTGTGGATAGTTGGAGTCACAGACTTTGTGCTCAAACTCATCACTATAATACTGAAAGTCTCCGTAGCTGCATTACCTGCAATGGTGCTTCCTTATCAAAGAAGAGTAAGTATAAGTATCATCAAATAATTTGACATTTGGAGTTTTTAGATAGCAAACTAAGAAGCGAGTCACTCTTTTGTAATGCTTCCAATTCACCTCACACCCTGGCTCTTGGTTCTGCTGCAGCAGTAGGTAGGTAAAATCAGTGTGTGCAGAAAGTTGATCCCCTGACACTACTACACAGCCTGCATCACTACCTATCAATTATATATCACTGCAGTCTCCTAAAGGCTCTATCTCCGACAATTCACCATCACTATCACAAACAATAAACAGGCACTCGTATAAAACATTCCTCTTCACTTCTGAATGAAAACATCTGTAAAACAAATTATTTGTAATAACTGAGTGTGCTCACTAACCAGCAAGTTAACTAATAACTTGTTTCCAGTGTTCAGTGAGGGTGAGAGCATAAGGTACCAAACAATATTTACAATATTTGTTGGCTTAAGCTCCTCCACTAATTCCAAAAAATTTTTCACATGCCAAATTGTTTGGTGATAACTTTACAATGTAATCCAGTTTTTCAGTGTCTTTTTTAAGCTTATCGGAAAAGAATATTTTACATTTATTGTATGTACTTCTAAGATTAGTATTCTCAAGTTGTTCTTGGGAAGCAAGTCAGGTGAAAAGACGATTAGAAATCTGTGTTTCGGAAGTGTGTATCTCTCCCATCATCAGGATATTTACTAAATGTTATAACCACAAATTAATCACTGGATATAACACAAAAATAGAGACAAATCACTATCAAAATTTGCATTACGGAACGAAACACTTTTTCAGTAAATTAAATGCCAGTTCGGGAGATGGCATGAGTATAGAAAATTAATTGGGTCAAAGAAACGTAACTACTTAACTTGATTATCAAGCTGTATTGATCTGTGCTTCATAAGTCGACAGACCTCCATTTTTAAGGCCGGTTTCCAAGAGGATCTGAACTGAAATCCAGCATCACGATTAAGTGTGCTCCTCTTGGAGGAAATGGTCAAAGCCTCCTTAATCCTCCGCTCCCATTAACTAGAATTAAGGAGGCATATTCGTCGCCAGGAAAGCTTCATGTCTTAAGATTAGTATTGACTGACTTCATCCTTTTTACTGTCTCTATCACAAAACCAGTAAGTAAACAGTATTGCATTCCACCTAAAAATGTGATACCTGGGTTTCTCCAAAAATATTGTTTTGGAACTTCCTGAATCCCCTCAAATAAGAAAAGCATTTTTAGAAAAATGTCTATATGTACATGCATGTGTATGAGAGAAAATATATGTAAGATTATCAGTTTAAAAATAAGCTGTATATCGTGAAATATTCCGGGAATCCCAGTGATGTGCTCTTCATTTGGAATGCATTTTGTGTAATGGGTAAATGTTAAGAAATAGATAAAAATGTGGCACACAAAACCATGCTATTTATTTGAAGTATATTTTCTGTGACATCAGGTATTTCCAAGATGCTCATTATCATTGGCTTTTAATACTTTTTCACTATTTAAACAGTTGCAATTTTCTTGTTTCTTGTGATCTCCTGGAAAGAATATGGAACTTAAGGGCTGGCATATAGCAACCCACTTTTAAACACCTAATTGATTTGGTCTCGTGTATTCCCTTTGTACCTACAACAAAATGTACAATAAAACTATTTTTGTAAATATTTATGTCAGTGAACATGAAGTGGATAGAAGAGTTAAGCTTTCATAAAAATAGTCAGTGGAATAAGTTGTTATACATCAATTATTTTTTTTAATTAAAACTGATAAAATGAATGTTGTTACAGGGCAAATGTTATTTGTTTGTGGAAGCAACATCCCAGTTGTACCGCAGCCTTGCACCTATTCAGCCATGGCTATATTATCTACTTGAGTCATATCAGGGACCAGAGAAAGTAGTTGGAGTTTTTCTTTCGGCTGCTTACATGGTTTCTAAGGGCACAGATCTTGTGAATAGACTAAAATTGTGGAGAGGTGCCTTTTGGAAACTCCTTCAAAACGTGGTAAGAAAGATGTTTATTAATTGACCTTATTCATTACAATGTTTAGCGGCAAGCCACCCCACACAAAATGCTCTCAGGTACACAAAGACATGTTCACCTCATGCAGGCTAGCGGCTAAGAGAACGACACAATGGACACGCACAAGAAAGCCAGCAAGGAGGGGTGTTGACATCACACAAACTACCACCAGAGTCAAATCAGTCACTAGGTGACAATATATATATATATATATATATATATAAGTTTTAACAGTAGTAAATACACCACTCTACTCCACAATAAAATGCCTAAAACTATATCTTCAAATTGTCTATCATAACCAAAATGTGACCTAACTAAAAAGCAATGCTTCAAAACTAAATAGCAAATAATATGTAACAAACTGAAGCTAATAGGTCATTAATTCATAATAATTTATTATTTCTTCAAATATTTATCTTGATTAATATGAAGCAGATAGAAAAATAAAAAGCTTTCATAAAATAGCTGTAGAAGTTATATAAAAATATATGATAGTGGATAGAGAAAGTCATGCAAATGTAAAAATCAAAATGTTTTTAATGGAGTCTTTGCTTATCTTTTAAAGTGATACGTTTACAAAATGTAACATTTGTTTTACAGAATCTGGGAGTTAGTCCAAACAAGGACCAGTTACAAACAGCTGGTAGCCAGTGTCCAATATGTCATGATGAGTATGAAACACCAGTGTTGCTTCATTGTCGTCATATATTCTGTGAAGCATGTGTTGCTACGTGGTTTGACAGAGAACAGACCTGTCCATTGTGCAGAGCAAAAGTAGTGGATGATCCTTCATGGCGTGATGGTACCACTACTTACTTCACCCAGCTATATTGATCTTTGAATCCTTTAGAATACCTTAACTAATACCAGTGAGCTTCACTTTGTACATTTCCTGTTTGTTTTGTACAAAACTGGAAATTAGGTTTATCCTCAATCAGAATCATAAAAGCTGTGCCTGCATAGTTTTAACACAGTATCATTATCAATAATGATGTTGAAATATAAAATTGATTTTGTTATAAATGATATTAATGCTAAATACATTATAAAGTGATTTTACATAATGCTCCCATTAAAGCCTTTGCATGAAATTTTAATTTCTAATACTTTTTTATTATTAAACAGAAGGCCTCAACCTTGAAGAATGTCATCTGTAAGGACATGTGTTAGAGATGCAGGATTTTGCAGGACCTTGGAATATAGTCCATTAAGGTAACAAGTGTCCTAGGCAATAAAATATGAAAGCGCGAGCATGTTGCTTTACAATAAATGTATCATTTTAATGTTTTCCTCTACTCATATGCCACTACCTTCCCATTTTTGTGCAAATTATGTGGGACTCTTGACTTTCATGGATGTAGTGTTTATTTGGATGGCCTTGATCATCAGCATTGTGGGTGCGATTGGTTTTCTCTTAACTCATTGGCATTTTATTTAAATACGATATGGTTAATTGAAAAAAATATTTTTAGGTGTTTTTACCACTTCGTCACATTTTTATATTATTGAGTTTTGGAAGCTGTTGCATCCATTGAAGGTCTGACCATTGTTTGTTGTTGTCTGCTCTCTTCTCTATGATGGTAGAACCATGAACTTCTTTGTCAAATTATCTATTGGTTGGATTTCATATTTCATTACTCTGTTCTTATTTTTCCATATCAATATGTTCTCCCATGTTATTAGTTTGTTTTGGTTTATTACCCCTTTAGTAATTTTGGATGTAGGTCAATCTCATGGTTTTTGTTCCAAAAATGAAATGCTGCTGCTGACTGATCTTGTTTCAATTTGATGTTTATCTAAAGCAGCAGGAGCATTTAAATTTTGGAACAAAAACCATGACATTGACAGAGCAGTTGAGGCTAAGTAAAAAACGATAGCTGGCAACACAACTCTTTTTGAGTTTCTGAGCACTTTTTGTCATTTGCTTTATATTGTAACATGCAACATATTTTAGTTCCACTTTTTTACTTCTTGCCTTTACCTGAAGGGATTGGGTTTCCAGTCCCATCAGTGATGTGGTGCGAGTGCTGCAGACCCCTAGAACTGTTGGTATTTCTGATGTTACCAGAAGTACATTGGGCCGAACATTCAAGCCCCTCCCATAGGTTAGGTGTCCAGATTGGGTTGGTCTCATTGAGGCAGTACCCATGGGTGTTCGGTACATCTGGCTGGTTCTGCTGCCCAGACGGGGTTGAGAGATGCCTTAAAGAATCTCAACGCTAGATTACTGGCACCCTGACTGAGGTTCAGTATTCTTCCCGAATGTGTTGATGCATGTACATAGTGTATCCACTTCCACCCGGAAGGGAGAGCTTTTTAAAGTTTTAAGGTATTGCTGTAGTGGAAACATCTATGGAGCTGTTACTATGGCTCCCAGGTAGACCTATTGTTGAAATTTGCATGAAAAGGGGGTTTGTTAAAGCTTGTGGTCTCAATGGAATATGCACAGCTGAAGATAGATTTCTACATTGAACTCTAGCAGTGTTACATTTTGAATGAGATGAAAAACAATGGTTCTAAGGTCTGTAGAGCTAATTTTTTTTTTCTTTTTTTTTTCCAGTTGATCTTTGAAACACAATGAAACAGTTGAATGCCTCATGTCCAAATAGAAAAATATTTATATGTGTTTGGAGGAATTTAGTAACAGTGACGTCAAAATTAATCTCAGAAACTATTTGTAATTGGTTTATTAATACTCGTCACTTACTTGTTTATATTAATGAGAGACTAGTTTCAAAGGCATCTCTCTTTAGAGATTGAAAATGGAGGCGAATGCCTTTGAAACTAGTCTCTCATTGATATAAACAAGTAAGTGACGAGTATTAATAAACCAACTACAAATCGTTTCTGAGAAAAATATTTCCCTGTAACCTTTAGCTGTGCATTACATTATAGGAAACAAAGCTGTCACATGATGTTACATATTGACATCTTCCATTACCTTTTGGGTGTCCATTTCCTTTTCAGCTTACCTGTTGCTGTTATGTCAGCAGTGTCATGTTTCTCTTCCATTTCACTCAATTTCAATTCAATTTATTCATCCCTTATATTTCATACAGAGGATACGTCATTTTATATTATAAGAAAACATAAAAATATACCTAAAAGTCTACTATATGCACTGCTTAGAAACTAAAATGTACATTGTTTATTTTCCATTTTTTGCTTTGTACTCTTCCTCACTGACAAATACCTTTTTATATTCTTAATATTACATAGTTTAGTATTATTTATTTTACCTGGCAATCTATTATACATGTCTTTTCCGATACTTTCTAATGATCTGTTGTTTAGTGTTCCCCTTAGTGTGGTCCTAAAATAGTCAGCTTTATTTCTTACATTATATGAGTGTATATTACAGTTCTTTTTACATGTATTCCTTTCTATTACATATTTCTTTCATATATGTATATGCATGGAACAGTTAAAATATTATGCTTCTTAAATATCTGCCTACAGCTGGATCTTCTCTCAACATTTTCAATTATTCGGATAGCTTTCTTTTGTAATCTGAAAATTTTTAACACCTCTTTTGCATTTGTATTACCCCATAAAGATATCCCATATTTTATATGTGAATAGATAAATGCATAATACACTTGTTTTAAGGTTTTATTATCCATAGTTCGTCTAACTTGTTTCATTATGTATATACCTTTATTTAGTTTTTTTTATTATATGATCTATGTGTTGCTTCCACCCTAGGTGTTTATCAATTACTATCCCCAAAAATTCTGTTTGGCATGTCACAATAATTGGAGGGCTTCACACTCACCTGTTTGTTGTGATCCTTTATCTTTGTTCTATAGTAGTGTGCCTTGGTGCTTTAAACAACTCTTCTAAGAATTTTGCAATAATTTCTATGTTAGGTTTTTAACTTATTACTACTGTTTCTGCTCAATAAGTACAAATTTCTCTTCTTCTCACAAGAACTGACATATTTTATAGAGAAGCATGCATTAAAATGATTTATATAGAAACCTGAATCAAATTATATGCTGCATTAATATCACTTTTACTGTATAAGTTGGTCCGCTCCTCTACTTCTAACAGTGAATTGAATTTATGTATGTTTTCATCATTGATTTTCTGTGCTCTTTTTCAGCGTTTTGATTCAGTGTCATTATAAACATAGTTTATACACAGTGCTTGGGCATCATCCTCTGACATAGCATTTATGAATGAAAAATTTGTTGCATAATTTGTTCTATCACAGCCTGTATCAATTCTGTCACTGTGCTGGATCAATCATGAACTCTTGTCGGGAAATTTATTGTATGGTATATATTGCAGGTCGTAAACAGTGATGTTAAATTGTTTTATTTGCAGATTCTGTTAAAAAAATCTATATATATCTGCATATAATGAGATCGAGATTTGGTTGACATAATTTAGAGTAGATTGTAGTTTATGAAAGAACTCTTTAACATTGCTATGTCCTGCGCCATGGTGTAGTGGGCTAGAGTGTGTGTTTTGGTTCCCTTAGTCTGGAATGCAGATTTTAAGTCTTGTGTATAGGACCGGTGCATACTCAGAATCATGAGAAAATTGAGGAGCTACACTAGTTACCGAGCTCTGGTCTAGAAAGCCACTTTCCGGCTGGGGGTGCCAAGATGCTGACCACATCTCCCTGTATCAGTTGAATGATCGCCCACCTCTTCCTTGTGTATGTGGATGTGAGGCTGGCAGTCGGGTTGGCAGGCTCAGGTCCACTTTGAACTATTACACCATGTGTTACATTAGATGGCACCCTATATATACAGACAATGCAAATGTTTCCTATTTGCCTTTTAAGTTTTATGCAACAAGCTCCAAATGTAAATTACTAATATGTATTATGCTATGTGCCACTTCTTTTACATATATACAGGTATCTCCTTTATGAAGTGTTTCCCTGCAAAAATATGCCACTAATTCATAACATTCAACCCTTTAAGTGATGTTCACTAAGGCAGAGTATGTTAGATTTCTCACCAATATTATCAAAGGAGCTAACTAATTCAAATGCACCCGCCTTGGTAGCATAGATGGTATTGTGTCTGTCTCTCGTTCGAGAGGTCCCGAATTTGAATCTCGGTCAGGGTGAGTTACCTGGATTAGGTTTACTCTGGGGTTTTCCCTTATCCTGAAAGATGAATGTTGGTTAATTCTAAGTTCTATGCACCCTGGGCTTATTTGAGCATCATTTCAGCCATTCCATTCATTGTCCGATATGACTTAATGTTGGAGGATGTAAATTACACAAAAAAAAAAATCAAGTGCTTTGTATCTTAGCCCTTATTTATTCTGATTCAAAATGATTAGATTGTTACTTTTAGCTTTGTACTGTTTGTGTTATTTACACCATTGTTTATCTTTTTATTACCTTTAATGCACCAGTAAATATTACTACATGTGGTGCTGTCATTTAGTTTCCCGCATTTTGTAAGAGAACTTTTTGTTTCTGTGAAACAATTTCATTGAAATACTTATTGTACCTTTGCTATTGAAATGTAAGCCATGCCTAGTGAACATATCTCAATGCTAGGTACATCACCTAACCTCTTATTTCTAAATCTTGCACAGAGTTTATCTAGTTTAAGATTTGAGTCTTTTAGTTATTCATATAGGAGGTTGAATTAAGTCATGCCCAATTGGGAAATTCACAACTGCTACATTTGTTGATCTTAATTTTTCCAGAGTTTGCCTTATATTCTTTATGGCCTTTTTTATTTTTAAATATATCATTTTCACCAATCATGATCACTACATCATCATAACTGTCCATTTGTTCTGAAGTAATGTCTATATTTCTCAACACTTCAGCTGATGGAGTTCCCCATTTAACTATTCAAATTCTGGATAGACCACCGTTCATTGTTACTAATACTGCGAGACCTTTTCTGTGGCTGCCTGCAAAGATTGCTGTTTTTCTTTCTCTAGCAGAATATTTTGGTTTGCTTTTGTCTGTAGTTGGTCAGGTTTCCTCATAGATAGTTGCCAACTTGGTATCACCACAACATAGGTTCATACCTGAATTTTGGAATATTTCAAATCTGTTACTTAATGGAACTGGAATGTTACTCTCATCTGTCATTCTGCTGCATGTTTCTCTTCAGTTTTTGCCATTTATCATCCTTTTGTTAATTTTGGGCTTGTGTTCGATAGGCTTATTTGTGTCTCGCTCTGTTGCATCATGTTCCTGATTTTCTTTAAAAAGTAATGCAACTTGAGCTTGAAGTTCATTTCCTCTCTTAAAAGATTTTACGTCTTCCTGGGCCTTTTTTAGATCTTTATTCAAAAGGTTTGATTATAAGCAGCAAGGACGCTATTATCTCTGCCTCTCATGCTAGGCCGCTGTCATGTGGGTGTTTCATAACTCAGTTTTTCTTGGCTTTTGTACTTCTGAAAGTATTACCTTCATTTCCTTCACTTGTACTGCCTCTAATAAACATATTTTTGTTCTCCTTTCCTCCTACTTCTGCAGGATTAACTGTAATACTTTGGAAATGTTGCACACCCAGTGATTTATACTTTTCCTTTATATCAGACTTTGGAGATGAAAACGTCATTGCACGTTTGCTTGCTTCAGATGGCTGTAATAACTATTTGTAATAGCAAGTCTAATGCATTGAATTTTGAGAAATCTAGATTACATTCTTAATGAACAAGGAGTACAGGGATGCCGCTATTGCCTCCAAAAAGTTCACCAAATTAAAATTCAACAGTCAATATTGAGTGATTTTCTTGGTAAATAATGAAACTGTAACCAGAAATGTTATTAGTAATTTGATAATTTTTAATTTTGGGAGAATAATTGATACTAATATATATAAACAGGTGAAACTGTTTATAAAATGTTATAATTTTTAATTTTGTAACTGTTTTATAACTGAAATTCTAAATGACACGTTCAAAATTTTGTTTTGTAATATATATGTATGTGTTGCCTTTACAACAAGAATGACCAAACTGGAAACTTGAAAAATAATATACCTTAGATTCCATTTAGAAAATAAGTTGTATGGCACAACTTTTTCCAAAGAGAAGGCTTCTCATTAGGTACAATATCCAAAAATTGAACTATTGAATCATTCAGTTTTTCAAAAACTGCTATATTACAAACAAATGTTTTTATAGTGTATTTTATTATTTACATTTGATAGAACAAATGTTTAAGAAGTTATTAGTTTTTTATTACTAATGCTTGTTTAGGTAAACTAATTACCACTAGTAACAGTATGGTTCCAACCGCTTTGTAAGCACAAGAAAGAAGCACAAGTTTGTTCATAGTTAAATCTTTTACTTAAGTATGCTAATTGTTATTTTAGTTAATTGATGGAAATTAAACATTTCTTCAAACTAGTCGTATAAAGACCAAGGTCTTTGATAGATAGTCAACATGAAAAATTCAATGCCATGGCCGGGATTTGAACCACGTATCTCAAATCCTTCACTTCTGTGGTTCAATTCCTGGCCATGGCATTGAATCTTTCATGTTGAATCTTTCTATGCTAATTTTTATTAACATCCAGTTGATAATTGTTCCAGATCACATTGGCATGCTAATAAATCTGCACAATACACAAGCCCATCTTTGGAGTAGTCATTTTCAGGGGAACATATTAGCTAAAACCAACTCAGTGGCAGTCTACCACTACAGACTTTCAAGGGTTTTATGTGTTCCTTATACTATGGAGTTGTTTGGATTGGGTTAGTCTCGGCAGAGCAGTGGTTTCTGACACCCATGGGTATTGGGTACGTTTGCTGTTCTACCACCCAGATGGTGTTGAGAGATGCCTGAAAGAATCTCTGGTTCTAGCCTGAATAGCTAATGGTGTGCTAGATCACTGGCAGCCCAACCAAGTTGTTTGGTAGTGTTCCCGGATGGGCTGGTGTGCGTAATTGGCCTATCCACTTCCACCGAAAGGGAGAGCTTTTTAAAGTTATAAGCACTGCCCTAATAGGAACACCCACAGAGCTGCTGCAGTGGCTACCATTATGGAAGGGGAGCTTCGGCTTCCAGATAGACCTTGACATTACTCTTATTGCCTATCAGTGTTGCACAGTTTTATGTATTTTGTTTCGAGGAAAGAATTGTTAACTCATTGCCCTAGTGCATAGCCAAGGAGTTCACTTCCTCTTGACATATGTATGAAACACAGCAGGGAGGGGAACAAAGATGGAACAATAGCAGCATTGTACTTCTCATACAAATAAAATCGAAAGAATGCACAACATTGTTTTTCAATTTGATAATGGAATCATAACACTCGTAACATTGTGAACTCCAAGTAGTTGTAAACATAAACGTTTCTGAGGTAATTAAAGAAACAGAAAACAAATTCATATTCCTTTATTTAAAATATGATTAATAATAATGATAATTATCTGGCAGTATTTTTCAGTTGGATCTGTTACATATGTATATATAATTTTAAAAACATATTAAAAATAAAAATTACTTTTCACAAAACTTTTCAAGTATCCTTTATTTGGCATATCTGGAAGTCAGTCCATTGCTGTGAAGGATCGCTACTCTCTCTCTTTCTTATTGCTGCACAGCCCTGAAGATCATGCTTAGAACTAAACCATTCCCTTGATTCATATCTGTCCAAGAAGTTTGTTGTATTATTGCTTTTCAAAAAGAAAAAAGCAGATAATCTTGGAAGGAAAGGATCTGCTTCATTATATACTGGACCAGAAATTTCATTCCTTTAAATATTGTTCTAAGAATTATTGCAGAATGGATTGTTATTCCCACCAAAGACAATCAGTGCAAACAGGATACAAGCACAGTAAGCAATTGAGTAGCAAATCCAGCTGCTCACTGAAGCTGTACTAATACTCAATAGATCCTAAATAAATTGAATAACCTAGCTATTTGTAGGTTAAGTAATCACCTACTTACAATGGGATACCGTTTTCTTTTTATAATGGTATGTGGAATATGTAAGGAAGATGAAACTGCTCCTCATGTAATCTTAACATTCAAAGCCTTAAGTAGGAAAAGATACAACACATTGGTCATTGTAAACCCAAAGGAAGATATTTGTGCTAAAATGTTTGACAGATAGCAACTCTTAATAATGTAAGGAAAATTGCTAATTATATATAATAGTATTTTGACAAATAATATAAATACAGATAATATATGCATACAAAGAATTTGTTAATCTACTGCTACTTATTAAAGAAACAGGTGTCTTAAATAAAGTATAAACGTAGAATATTATAATAAACTTTAACAAAGGTTATAGTGTTAAGGGAAGATTTAATTCATCTCAATCTTTATATAAATTAAATTAATAACATCACTTGACATGTAAGTTGCATAGAGAAGGGAACAGATATGAGGGCAGTAAAGAAGATAGCAAGGAGATCAGAAGGGATGGTAAGGTAAATAAAAGGGAGCAAATTATAATTTTCTGCCATTAGAAAAAATGTTAGAAGGAGAGAGAGAAGAACCTTTACAATAATGAGCAGAGCTGTGGATTCTTCTTTAATGGTATTTTTCTTTATAATAAATGTAATAATCTGATAAATGACATGAAATGTATGTACAGTCTGGTACAGTGTATAACCAAAATAATCCATCCGATGATAGTAGACATCATTCTCTGTGCTCCATTAATAAACATTTACATTTTCAGCTTCAGTAGCATGCAAAGTAAATAATTTTACAGGTACCATATGTTTTAGGTTTGTTACCTTGAGTTAGATCCTTACATAAACAAGAATCGTTTAGCAACCTAACCCAAACAACCTTATAAGTTTGTTCATTAAACTCATAACAGGGCATAGATGGAATGGCTTACATTCACATAGTTTTAAAACCGAAAATGTTCTGATTTTACTAATGTAGCATTGCATGTAAAGATAGACGAAAATGTTATTAGAAAAATACTAGAGTTGTATCTAGTATTATCCGTTTAAAGATAATCTCACATCATCTCCTTTCCACAAATTATATAAAGGTAGCAAACAACTTCATGGCTCAACATTCAATGATTCTGGGTACTGGCATATGAGAAAAATTAGGGTTATATCTAGGCTTCGGACAGGGTTGCTGTTTCCTTGCACTTTTACTGGAAAATAGGAGCATATAGGGTTTCACTGTGACCTCCCTTTCCACAAGCACAGCCAGCCATTCACAAACTCAGTAGCACACGAGACTGGTACATTTCTCCTCTCCACTTGCTTGTAAATAACGTATAAGTATAATAGAAGTTAACTTAATCTAAAGTCATATCTGAAGCCTAGTTATGTCTATTAAAACTGATTAATATTGTACAGAAGACAAGACAATTTACAAAGATAACTTGACTGATTTACCCTATGTATATACGAATGATAAGTAGTTTGCTAAAATATACGTAATGGTATAGCATTTACAATTTATGAATTAGTTTTAAAATGAGTAATAAAAGCTGTATCATAGTGTGTGTGTGAAAAGGAACTTTTCAGCAAAGGGAAGATTGTATATTTTATTTACTAATGTAAATACAGATGTTCTATTGTATTACTATGGTTATTATTTGAGGCAGTATCTGCCAGTTCTTGGTATCTAAAAGATTTTAACTAAAGGGGCAGTGTATTTTTACAAATCTTTATATAATAGAAATCCTAGAGAGCAGAATTATTCTTATAATGTTTAAGTTAACAGCTTAATCAGCCATATGAAGGTTTGTCCTTTGTTTCTTTTTTATTGCACTGCCTAGCGTTTGTTTGCACTCTGTTGTAGTCTAAACTTTTAAAGACCAGTTTCATAAGCATTTTGAAACAACCATTGTCACTTTCTTTTCTGTTACTTGTATTATATGTACAGAATTTTATTTTATCATGATGTTAAAGCAAACATAAAAAGAAAAAAATAAATAACTATTAATGTGCATCCGTATAATTGTTTTATTTGTGCATGTCAAAAGTTGTGGATGAATAGTAAATAGTCTTTGTTGTCTGCTAGTGGAGTCTGGTATTCATAACCCTTAAATTCAAATTATAACAATAACCATATACCTTCATCATAGGCGGCCCAAAGATTTACTGAGAGTATCCTCGCCAATGTTACTTATTTCGGTTCGAATGGATTCCTTGAGAACATCAATTGTCCGTGGCACACTCTATTTTTAGATAACCCGACAAGAAAAAAATCTGGTGAGGTTAGGTCAGGGGATGTAGGGGGCCACAGACCTTTTGAGATTATTTGATTATCAAAGAAACTGGTTACAAGTGTCATTAGATGTATGGCCTGTTGCTCCATCTTTCTGGAAATAACCTTCTCTCAAGTCGATATCATCTCCGTAAAACTTCAGAGAATATGGTGAGATGAGTGCATAAGGTGTTCATTTGTACCTGTTTTTTTGGTGCAGAAAATTTGAAGTCATCAATAGCATTGTTGACGGTGCGAGTTTATATACGATTCCCCTAGTGGCTTGAGATCATACTTGATATGCTGACAGCAGCTTTGGGGCCTCTCTCTACTGGCAGCTAAATATACTATTTGAGAGGTTGGTCGTGCCTGGGTAATATAAAGGTGCATAATTTCGCCTGGTGTGTAGATACGATAACGGTTGTAGTTATTTTTTAATGAATGTGAACACTACGAATGATGGATAAATACAAAAAATATCTTGCAATTTGGTGTTTCTCTGTGAAGATATATAAGATATATAACAAAGAATGTCAAATTAATAACTATTACTTTCAAAACATTTTAATAAACAAACAGAATTTTTTGGTCCTTTCAAAGTGTACATCATATCGAACGATGAATAAATAAATGAATGAATGAAATGGGTGATATGATACTCAAATGAGATGATACTCAAATGAGTGCACACGCTGCCTCACACCATGGAGCCCGGGTTCGATCCCAGGTGACCGCAAAGTGAGATTTGTGGTGGACAACACGGCGTTGGGGCGGGTTTTCTCCAGGACCTCCGGTTTCCCCCGCCATCTCATTCCACCGGTGCTCCATCTTCATCTCATGCATCATCAGTGTCACCGCCTGCGGTGCCGTATGTAGTAAAAGCGGGCGTTAAACACTACACACACACACACACCATGGAGGCGGGCAAGTAAGATTATTTATATTATATATTTATAATATTTATTTATTGTATTTTTACTTCTAGATTGGAACCAGTCATTTTATAGTATCCAGTGTCTCATTTTGCGAGTAACTGTTTCTGTATCTTGGAAATGTTTGATTCACCTTTTGGTTTTAAAAGACATAAGAATACCAACATTAATAAATACATTATAATTAAGTGTGAGAATGACAAAATGTTCATATCTTAATCTGATAAAACGTAAGATGTTCATATTGCAAACAGAAGTAAGTAAATTTGACGGTACCTGGACGCTTTTGACAGTATTAAGCTCCAAGAGACTTGTCTAAATGCCGGATAGCATTGCATAAACTCCTGTATGCCGATAAGGGCTGAAAGGGAAGGCTGGTTGTATTAGTTATCAGTGCAGAGCACTGTAATTTGCTTACTGTTCCGTAAACATTACCGCATCTTTTTCGTAGAGGGCACTATAATTTCAAGATACACTCACCAGTCAAGTATGACATCATTCTTTCTCTATCGGAGGGCGGGAAATAATGAATAAAAATGAACACCATGTATAAATGCTGGAGGAGGACACTTCCAACATTTTCTCTGAGATGTAAATAGTATAATGTAATCTCCCAATTGTGTATTATATTCTCCCAAAGTTGCACGTGTGTCCTATTGTTGGTTCAAAAGTTATGGCCTATTGAAATGGTTCAGATTTATATGGATCAGACTATACTTGTCAGATACTTGTAGCAGTTGGTATGTTCCAGTCAGGCGTTTCCATATTTAAAGATGTCTTCATTGTTCACGTTGCTTCATCTTAATTTCATTGCCTTTACTGGTATTGACTTCTAGTTTGTTCCTAGTGTACCCAAGCTATTCTGAGGAGCAAATTTGTTTCTAGACAGACTAACTATATCGTCTGCATAGAGAAGAACCGTGGCTTCCATTGATGCTACTTCTTGTACTATGTCATCTGTCCATAAATTGGCTGTGCCATGGCCGAGCAGTTAGACGCTTGACTCTCACCAAGGCAGTTCTGGTTCGATCACAGACAACCGCATGCAAGATTTGTGGTGGACAACAAGCACTGGGGCAGTTTTCTCCGGAATCTCCAGTTTCCCCTGCCATCTCATTCCATCTGTGCTCCATCTTCATTCCATGTATCATCAGTGTCACCGCCTGCAGTACCGCATGTAGTAAAAGAAGGTGTTAAGCATTACACATTCACATTCATATCTATAAATCGCCATCTCACTTTTCTACTAGTTTGTTATCCTGTAGGAATCATACTTAATATTCTGTGTGTATACAGACACTTTGAAATTGTAAAAGCACTGACACACTGTAATACCAACATCGTCTCATAATGCATCAAGTGCATTCATGTCAAGTCTTGCTGCTAAATATGTTAAATGGTTTGTCAGTGTAGCTTCTTATCGCCTCTTAATACAGGCATTTGAGGAGGAAAATGTAAAATTATTTAACTGGATAAAATAATGACTTTTAAAGCACCCTACATATACTGTATTTTTCAGACTATAAGATGCTCTGGACCAAAAAACACAGTCATGATTTTGTTTTGAAATAATAATAATAAAGGTGTTATTCTTTATTACCTGCATCTTTGCTGTCTACTGTTCTATTTCATGGAATGCATTCTCCTTGCATTAATAACAAATTTATGAAACAACAGATTTTAGATTCTTACTCATCCGTAATGTTTTGCACGATTTTTGTATGAGTGCGCACAGAACGTCCTCTCCTTATAAAGCAGTGGCACCAAGATGGAGATCCCAAAAAAATCTCGAATATTGTTTGTAATGTCATGTCTTATTGATTCACAGATATCATTTTTGCAGATGCTACAATGCCATTATTCCTATGGTATGTCACCCAATTCTTTAATTGCATTTCTAACTGTAGCCACTTTGCTGGATGCATGCATAACAATGTTTTTTCCCAGTCATCAATTGAGCCTCATGTTTCTGCCACTTGAAGATCATTTTCTCATTTGGCGAGGGTCCAAAATGCCTTTCTGCTGCCCTATTAAGTGCTCTTTTGATATTGCACAACTTCTATTTTTTTAAATTTAATTTATCATAACAACATTGTTTTCAACACTTCCAAGAAAGGAATTGTTCAATTTTTTTTTTTTTTTTTTAAATTTACGCCCTCCAACTTAAGTCATATTGGACGATGAGTGAAATGGGTGAAATGATGCTCAAATGAGTCCGGGGTCCATGGAGCTTAAAGTTACCCAACATTTGTCTTTCAGGATTAGGGAAACCCCGGAAAAACCTTATCCAGGTAACTCACCCTGACCGAGATTCGAACTTGGGACCTCTTGAACGTGAGGCAGACATGTTACCATCTACGCTACCGAGGTGGGCTGCACAACTTCTAATTTGAATGCAACCCTATGAGAATCTCTTCTGTTTATGCAGTATTGTATACAGACATGAGAGTTTAGAAAAATTCACAACGGATGTCGCTTTCACAATGGTACACTTACTACTGCCACCTGAAAATAAAAGAAAGGGGCTGTGAAAGAAAATTTTTCATGTTATCACATTCTTTAATCCTTTATAGGGCAAAACCTTTACTATTTCTGTCACTAAGGCTTATATTCTTCTAATGATGCTTTATGCTATGATGAACCTTGAACCTTATTTAGGTAGCAAGTATACAGTTCACAAGGCTCACATTCGCCTGCTAATGATCTGTGTTCTGTTGAAACTACCGATAAGTTTAACTGGTTTTCACATGTGAACTTCAGACCTAAGACAAGTTAAATTTTAGGCAGTATTTTACAATGAAAAAAGTGCATCTTATGGTCTGAAAAATATGGTATTAATATTCTTGTCTTCTGTATTTTAACTCAGATTAGTGTGTGTTAATGTTATGCTTACCAAACTCTTTAGTAACCGAATGCTTAAAGCATTTGCTTAGCCTTCATAAGGCCTCTGGTTTAAACCGGCATGTCTGCAGGTGCAATTTTTTTTCCCATAAATAGATAGCATTTATTGTCATTTGCCATACAGCTGTACAGAGAGACTCCTCAAGGAATTAAAATTACAAATATTAAAAAATTCACTCAGATTATAGTGACATTGGTGAATCAAATAGCGTTTCACTTTCATTTGTAAAGTCTCTAGACTGGTGATAAGTTACGTGACAGTTTTTTGATAATTAACTTATTAAACAAACTGGCAATTTGCATAATCATTAATGTGAACATTAATAATTTGATTTCATAATAAATATAAAATATATTTGAATGAAATAGCTGCATATTAGTTTTGTGGAACACAGTCGCCTTATAAGCATTACAGTTGGTTGTTTCAGAGCACTAGGGTCACTGTTCAATCTGCTGAAGAATCCAAGTATTAGCACTCAACTCTGAACTTTTATAAAGTTTCATTTCACCTAAAAAACTATATTTTTAATGTAAAACAGTTTTGTCTTCAAGCAAAATTAAACCAAAAGAACCAAACTGAAGATGTTCTTCAGGTTCTATTTCAAATTGGCACATTCCTTTTTTTTTTCTGCCGCATATACAGCAGCAAAAGATGGTGTATTCCACCCAAAAATTCAATATTGAAATTCCTCAAAAATACATGTTTTGTGGCATCCTGATTTAAAAACACAAAATGATTCCATAGAAAAAGGTCTGAATCTGTCTATGGACAGCATAACTAAAAAATGATGGATATCACAGTTCAGTATCTTCCAAAAAAAATCGCCCTATCCCAAAATATGATACATTGTTTTAAACTTTTTTTTATGTTCCAACTTTGATTAAAATATTAATACCATATTATATAGAAGATACTTATGAGAGAAAAGCTACATCTTAAACTTTTGGGGAATAGCCCAACATTTGTACCAGCATCTTGCCACAGTAGCTTAGTGATAAAGCAGCTGTGCATAGAGAGGAAAATGCTTGGTTCGAATCCTAGCTATGGCATTAAATTTTTAAGTTCTGATTTTATTACAATCAGTGATTGTCTTTATAAATGGAGATTATATACATATAAAGGTTAAGTGATACAGAAAAAAGTACCACACAAATAAATGGATTTCCTACATTAAGGCACCCCCCCCCCCCACACACACACACACACACACACAGATGTATATTTTGTTCCTTTCTTTGCCATCAGCCATTTTCATTGCCCATTAGTAATGGTTTGAATTATTCAGTACTTTTGTTCTGTAGACATTCAGCTTCTCGTGATTGCATAGAAAAAATATGAAATCTTAAGGCCAGCATTTTGTTATGCATGATTGGAGAAATTTAGAACAGTGACGTCAAACTTAATTGAAAAAGCTATTTGTAGTCAGTTTTTTGACATTCCTTCACTTACATTTTTATGTTATTGAGGGACTAGTTTTGGAAGCTTTTGCTTCCATTTTCAACCACTATCCAACTTTGTCTGAAACGAAGGAATTTAAAGGACTAAAAGGCTTAAGGAACTGACCTGTACAAAAGCCTAATGTGTGATTCCTCACCTTCACGCAGTACAGCTGTTAGTAATCATATATCAATTTTGTTAAAGTAGAAAGGCGACCCTTTAATTGCTTCTATTATCTGAAGACTTAAAGGAACCAATCTAAACAAAATTATGTTGATAAACTAAAGAGAAGGGCTGCTTACCAATAATCACTGCTCAACTTGGTGAGTGACCTGGACTGATATTTCTTACTTTCCATATATAAGATCCCTTCTTTTATCTTTCCTATTCAGTCATCCTTGACTCAACTCTTGTTTTCTTTGATCCTGATGCTATTAAAGTATTTGAGACCTAGAGGATCATTTAATTTTCTTTCTTGTTCATACCTTTCTGTACTTCAGGTGATGTAACTGCCATTTATGGTGCCCATTTTTAAACAGTTATAAAAAGTTAAATAAATAAAAATACTGGAGTGTAAGAGAACAAATAGCTTCATTGCCAACTGCTTAACGTTAGATACCAACATTTATTAGAGGGCTGATGTTACTCTATAGTATTATATTTTCACAAATGAGATTTTCTAATGTTTTAGTTTTAGTGTTACTCTGGCTTTTCCTGTATGAGGTGTTAAAAATGTTTAGTTCTGACATTTAACAAAATAAAACAGAATTCATGATTATCAGAAAAGATTTGATGATAAGGGATATCTTTAACTCATTTAGGATGAATAAAAATTATACTTTTATGGTTCCCTATATGAGATTTGGTCACTATCACTGGAATGTCACTTTCTACTGGCATTCCTCCAGTGTTGTAGCCCCTTGTAACATGGTTGTTTTCCTCCTGCTGTCACTTCTTTTAGTATACAATGCAATAAAGGAGATTTTAATATGAAGGAGTGGTTAACCATCATTAGGGCATTCAAATAAACTGCAGTATAGCCCATTACTTAAAATGGACAGCAATGGCTGGAAAAGCTAAAGAATAACTATCCTAAACCAAAAGATAATTACAATGAAAATAATTGCCAATATTAATGCTTCCATTTCAAACTATTCATGGCTCTTCGCCCAAAAAATTGATAGAGATTTTGCTGGAAGTACATATTATGAAGGGTCCTGCAAAGTATTATATTCACTTAGAAATTTGATACTAAGATTTCATGAAAAATACAGGTTTTTTAGATTACTTAATAAAAGTAAGAAAAACATTTCTAGAAAAAGGTCCATCTGTGTTTATAAACAGCATAACTCAAAAATAAAGATTTTGTATTTAAGCTAAGCACTTCCCAAGGACATGACAGAAGATTTTCTATAAAATCTCTCTCAATAAAATCTGTAAAAATGATTACATATAGTAATGGGAGTGCACCTTAGGTTTTTGTACAAAGGTAACTTACACGTGATTCACAGGGTAGTAATAAGTTTCTAGACATCTTGATAAAAATACTGTTTGTTACACAGTTAATACATTTTTGAGATAACAGAAAGAGCAACTGATGAGATTAGAACTAATGTACAAGTTGGCCATGATATGACTGCATTTGGTGTGGGGCATTGGAAGTAAACTAAGTCAGGTAAAGTAAATATCCATAACTTCAAGTTGCATTTACTACTACTGAACTAAGACCTGCAAATGTATTAGGATTTCATTTCCACTATCGCCTTGCCCCTCACTCCCTCCTCTCTGTTCGCTATCCGTGATGACTTCACCATTGTCAAAAACAGTGGTGCCCATCTCCAAATGCGCTCATATGTTGGTCAACTAGTATTATGGACAAACAGTTTTATGAGCACCAACAGGGGAAATGGTGGGCTCCTTTCTTTGCTTGTGTTCCCTGCTGAGGGATTACTTATTCCTATGAAAAAAATATTATACCTATCTTTCTGCAGGATGCAAAACAAGTAAGTTTGCTATTGTATGCATTGTTGTGTTTAATGGCAAAAGAATATGGACTACAAATAGGAAAAATTGACTCAAAAGTCAAATGATTACAAATGAGAAATGTCCAGCAAGCAATAATTGATTATATTGCTATTTCTCTATAGAATGAGATATACCCTGCTGGATATTGATTTATAAAATTTAATACAAATTAATTCATCTGTCAACTGATTGACTGAACATAAAGGAGCCCATCCTGCTTTCTAGTCGAACTTTAGTTTTCAGCCTTATCACAATATTGTGGCATTGTTCTGCTCATGTCCACAAGGAGAATGTAATGTCTTAGTTAATTAACTAAAAACATCAATTAACTAAAATATTAAGAGTTAAATGATGAAGCCTGGGACTCAAGTACTTACGATAGTCGCCACAAACGGTGTATCTCGGATGCAAGAGCCCCTAATGGTCTACTGGGAAAAATATATGAGTCAAATGGAGAATTTAATGTCAGGACAGCATGTTGGCCATGGTAGCTCAATGGGTTAGAGCGACTGGACGGAAACCAGAAAATCCGTGGTTCAAATCCCAGCCATGGCATTTAATTTTTCATGTTGACTCAATCTATCAAAGAATGTAATGTCGTTTACAATTGACCTTATTTAAAATGTTAGCTAATACATTTGGTATAAGAATGTAAAGCAGATCCATTTTAACCTCTCCATTCTTAAAATGACTCTTGAATTAGTCTGCTAATGGTTGAAATAAAGTGTATTTATACACTTAAACCTATATTTTGAAAGAAATATCAGTGAAATTAAAATAAATAATACAGAAGAACATCTGCTAACAAGGGAAAGTTCTCTTTACAACTTTAAAATGCACATAAATGTTGCAAAACAAACTTTAACACATTCCAATGTAGTCTAAATAAGGATAATCTGCAATTTTTATAAACAATATCATTCAAATCAGTTTACCTGCCATCGCTTGCTTTGTTAATTAAAAGTCTAACTTATTGCAGGAATTATATATTTTCACTTTCTCTACCACATATCCATAAAACGTAAGAGGAAATATTGTACTACACCCAAATATTTGTTGTCAAGATTTTATCAGAAATGCATCCTTGGAGACCCCTGAATAAAACGGGAGCAGTACTTAACTAAAAAAAAGTGAATAAATAATAAACCTAAAGTTCAGTATGTTTCAAAGATGTAACACAAAGATTTATTTGTTCAATTAATCTTTTATTATCTTAAAAATTCCTCCAATTAGTTTGATTAAAACAACATACATTAAAAATATTTATAAATAAAATGTGTATCTTGAATTTTCTGAGAAGAGCTAAGTAAGTCTCCTTTCAGAAATAACTTAATATCATCTCATAAATACATTTTGCCATAACATGACAACTTTCAAAGGAAACAACTCTCCTTTGTCGCTGGGTTGTAACCAGTAGCCAACAAAAGGCAACCCTCATAAACAGATCAAAAGACAATGTAGCCAGTCTTCTGATTCCTTTATTTCCTGCACATTCTGCAATCAGTTTACTTTCGTGTTGTTTGCATATCAGTGAGTTAGTGCACATCATGTTCTTTTTCCGACCTTGGATATCACCTAAAGCAGCATCTGATGATAGAAATCAACCTCAGCAACCAGGACCTTCTTCACCAAAAACCCCAGTTAATAATATAAATAGTGTTGTCATTGGGAGAGGTGCTAGATTATGTAAACAGTGAAGATAGTAAAAAATGTAAGATCTTTCTTACGAAGTGTTCTTGAGAGTAGTGGTGTAATAAATGATACCAATTTAAACAAAGTTACAGCAGAAGCAACAGACATTGCTGTATCAACAGTGCAAATAAGGGGGAACAACGTAGTCTGCCTACACGTGGTGTTCCCTGGGTAATGCTAAATGGACTACAACGCAGGCATGCTTCCCAATGCAAAAGCAGAGTTCTTTTCAGTGGTGTTTTGGAATGCCGGAGGAATGACCCAAAGTAAGAAGACCATGATAGATAATACCATTTGGACAAATGTAATGGTCTCAAAAGCAAGAACCTACAGGCTTTGTATTGGGAAGCCAGGGGGAAAATGATGCAAATCAACTAATCCCCAATGCCATTAGTCAACAACAACAGTGCAAATAAGTGAAGTATTTAATTCAACAGAAACAACCTTACTAAAGACTTACTTCGTTGAACAGTGAAGTGGTTCAAGCTGATGATGCGGATGATTTATTCACAAAATTGCAATCCTATTCAATTTTTAAGAAATACGGTCATCATTTCTTAAAAGATGAGTGAAGTTTTTAAGTTACAAATTATTATATTTGTATATATCTTCACTAGAATCCATGAGGTAGCAGATGGCTAACACAGTTTGCCAATTTAATCACTCGGCTACCTACTCTATCATCTGCTAAGCTTGGGGTTCAAGTGAAAATTAGGGCCTAAAAAATCAATCAGAGCTGAAGCACCAGAAATATTACCTGGAGGTATTAGTATCTTCAAGCTATTGAGATGTTTCGATCTCAAGGATCTAACAGTGTATATCTTGATGAAACATGACTGACAGTCATGGTTTGACAGTCATTCTTGTAAAATGAAGAACTGACTGAAAATTGTGCTGTGACATTGTCAGACAAAAACGGTGACATATTATTCACTGTGGTGAATGGTTTTGCTTTGTCAATAATGCCCTTCTATTGATACATAAAAAGATAGCTACGGCTCTTGTGGACTACCATGGCAGTATAAACGCTAACATTTTTTAGAAGAAAGATTATTAAAATGCTTTGAAGAACCATCTGTAACTGTAACTGTGTCCCTTACCACAGCCGTGCATTAAATCTTAAGCCAACCTCAACATGGAAGAAACATGATACAGTTCAGTACATAAGTGACAAAACAATTGCAGTTCCTTGTCCTGTTCTTGTTATTCCTGTACTTTTTAAATCATAGAAGATACCTTACTAGCAAAAGAAAGAAGAAATACATAGTATAAGAGTTATCCTCTAAATATTGACATATTGCTGTATTTTGAAAAGGCAAATTGGAATTAACACTGTGAAGTAATATAATTAAAATAATGCTATGAGTCAACTGAGACACCCTGTACTTCAAATACCACAAATTTTCTTTCAACAATTGTTGAAATTATCAACAATTTTTTTATTATACCTTCAAGTGGAGGTGAAATGAGTCTCAGTAGACTCATAGTATAATTTTAAATATTGTTTTATGTTTACCACCATACCACTGCACCCTCAACCCCAGTGAAATGGTGTGGTCTGAAATTAAGGGGAGCACAGTCGCAGAAAATCTTAGAAAGAAGCCTCAGGAAGATATAATCTGATACATAAAAGACATGTAATCACACGACTCCTCCAAAGTGGAAAAATTATATTTACCACATAAAAAAGATAGAAGTCAGCTACCAGTGTATGCAATCAATTTTTGATAAGTAAGACAAAATCTACAATGACGTGGGAGAGTCACTGGAAGAGAGCAATGGGGAGGAATGTTAATGTAAATTCAGAATAATTTCTACACAAATATAATTCATTGTACTTCACATCTTTTGAAACATGATCTCAATAAATCATGAGATCACGAATTCATACTCTTTTAGTTAATTGATGGAAAATATACAAGTCGAATGGAGAATTTGTCAGGACGGCACGTTGATCATGGTAGCTCAATGGGTTAGAGCGACTGGACGGAAACCAGGAAATCCATGGTTCAAATCCCGGCCATGGCATTGAATTTTTCATGTTGACTCTATCCATCAAAAACCTTAGCCTAGATACGGCTAGTGTGAAGAAATCATAAACTCTGTTTACATTCTCACTCACAGTTAATCTCCCTGTCATCGTTTCGGCCACCAGAGGTCACTACATTCCTACTAGTACTACCAAACTCTGAAAGTGAAATAAATTTAAAGACAGAATTGACTGTCGGTATTTCAAAATTCATTACACGATTTTTATTTTTCAAAATAAATATTTTTTCCCAACAAGATTAACTGTGATTGAGAATGCAAACAAGAGTTTACAAAATTGCGATCTCACGATTTATTGAGATTTTACACCAATTTCAAAAGATAAGTGAAATTTGGAAAGAGATGCAATAAATAGGGAAGAATGGAGGCAACGCTTAAGAGAAGCCAAGGCTCAAGTTGGGCTGTAGCGCTACGGAAGAAGAAGTTATATTTATTGCTTCACTGTTAATAGCTTCATTTTGTATGTAATTAGAATAATTTCTTTTAACGGTTCATTTACTCAATACAATAATATAATGAATATTAATATTTAAAAACCAATTTAAATATTTATTCATATATTAATATATACAATGCATAAATAACTACAGAATATGACCACTGTTATTGTAATAAAACTCAGTTTTTCATAGGAATGCATTTTCATGTTTGCAACTTGAGAAACAGTTAGGAACCACTGAGCAGAAGACTTGGCACTGTGAGGATTGGTTTTAAACTGCAAACTTCACTTGACAGAGTAGTGGGGCACAGGTGTCATGTTTTGAAAAAAGTATGAGGTAAACCATAATATATGGACAAAAACTTAAAAACGAAACTATAGATTTCTTTAAAATCTATTTCAAATAATTTTTTTTGTGGCATTTGCCAGCACCAAGAGATATGTTTTAGTTTTGAATTTTTCAATAGTGTGCTGTTGCTATTCAGTTATTTCTCACAATGTCTGGAAAAAGTACAGAACAATTTCAAGGACAGCATATAATGATATCTCACTATGTTTTTTTATATTTCCCTTGACCTAGAACAAAAAGTGTAATGAAACTTTCTGCAAAATTTATTTCAATTAACATGAAATAGATAGAGAAAACCTCCCGTAATATTTATTTATGATATCAGTATCATAACGTACCAAATTATAATACAAGATTGGCATATTGTCAGATGAGACAGTAGGTCAAGTCTGATAACCAGTCGAGTATTATAATTTGATGTTATACATATATTGCATAACGTTTTATCTCCTTTGATAAAAAAATATTTTTATACTTTAAATTTGTATGATGCCTATATACATTGATTTTCTAGTCGATAGATGTGGAGGGCCATGTATGAAACCATGTCATCAGTGTAGTATAGAACTATGGTACCATATAAATATACATTATTTGAAAATAAGACTGCAGTAGCCAAGAAAATCATAAGAGATAATTCAGTAAATCTTACTGTGAAAGACAATACTATGAATTTTTAGCCTCAACATGAGGAGGAATTCATTTGACAAATTACAAGAATGTTACAATAAATTCATACGAATATAAATATTAACTTTGATTTGAAATTTCAGTTGTATACTTACATGAAATTAATTATAACTTTATCGCATTGAGTACGGTAAAGTACACCATTATGATACTTGTTCTGATTTTGTAATGTTCCACTTTACACAAAGTAGATAAAAATAGCTTGTAGTGGCTGTATAAAAACTAAAGTGGGCAGACAAAGTTAAGTGAATTTTTATAACATTTATTGTTGTTAGCATAAAACAAATACAGAGCTGTGAATGCTATTTCTAAATGCTACTTAAGCTGTATTAGTGAAGATATTATTTAAAACATAGCACACTTTTTCCACTATAGGAGTGTACGATACCACTTCACAAATGGAATACATAATGTATGTTAATTGTGACATATGTTTAACAACATTAAGAGTAGAAGGGTACATATGCACACCGTTTACCTAATTATTCCAAATGCTATATTGAATTCACTCGTCCTCTCCATTTAAGCTAAATTTGTTGTAAAATACTGCTTTGCATAACTTTATCACATCACGAGGGATTTTCCTATAACAGCATATTTTAACTTATGGGTAGATCAAAGAAAACAGATTTTTTACTTCTTTTTTTTATTTTTACTTTGTCACATACATAGTAGGTAAATAAATACATTTGATATTGACATTTCACTGAAAATACATGGAGGGGAAAAACATATTTTTAGGAAAAGAGCCATGTGTTTATCTGCATCTATGAACAGTGTAACTCTAAAACAAATACATGAATATAAAACTTGATTCAATAAATTATAATATTTAGTGATTAAACTTCACTTATCTTTGACATTAATATATATACTATCCATTATAATGTATATCAATATCTAAGATAAGTGAAGTTTAGTCACTAAGTATTACAATTTTCTGAATTATATTTACGTTGCTGTTAATAGAGTTAGTTTCTTTTATTTTACTTGATATTTAGGTTTAGTATCTTACAAAGTTTCACACTAAGATTTTGAAGAAACCCTCCCCACCCCCACCAAATCCAAACTACCACAGCATGACAACAGTATGTCTAGAATTTTCTGGGATACCCTGTTAAAGCAATACATCTGTAAAAATTCAAAAATCTACAATTCTATTCTATTGCTTTGACTGTTTACTACACAACAAGAACACAACATGTACATTACACAAAAAATTAGAATCAACTATATCAAGCTGCTAAGATATTAATTTTTTGATTAATAAATCACTTTTAGATATAGTTATATGAAATGCTCCATTTAATTTGAGCTTAAAATATAAACTTAAAGAAATTGTTGTGCAAGCATTTCTTAATTTTATTTGGTTTAACAGGAAAACATTTTTTTAACAAGAGCACAAAAATTTTTAAATCTTTAATAATTTCCTGATGCTACTCGGAAAATTTCAAGTTAGTAAGCTACAAAGTGAGATTCAAGCTGAAAGACGGAATGAAGAAAAATTTAGTTTAAAAGTTCAATGCTATGCATTAATTAATACATAAAGGCAGATTAAATAACCATTTGTGGGTTTATGACTATTGATATTAAAACCCAGATGTGTAGCATGAAAGAATAGAAAATTGTTATTTTTATAATAGAAAAACTCTTACTCTTAAATTGACATATGTTTTTGCAATGTTACCGCCAATATATTCTTTGCTACTGGTTTGGATTTTCAAAAATTTAATATTTTCAAGTAGCAAGTTATCACTAATTTTTTCTCATTATCAAGCAAAGAACATGACTTTCTAAGCCTTTATTGTGACCCCTTTTTAAAAATCTAACACTTTAGTGTGCTCTAGCTTTCTTATACCTAAAATTAATGGTAAATATGTAATGAAAGTTTATCTCAGTTAACAAGAAGCAGGTAAAAAAATATATTTTATAAGAATAGTAAGCAATAGAAAATCACGTGAATGCAAATATGAGATCTTTTTTGTAAAAGCCTCTGCTCACAAATTTATCACTTAAGTTTCCTCCAAATATAACTTTTGCAGTGCATTTCATATGAAAATATCAATGAGTGCCTGTCTATATGACTCAACCATGAATTTATATTGTTTATGCATTTCAAAAGTGAAACTTGGTCAGAGTGTGTGGTGTAAAAATTTGAACAGGTGATCTTTATATGTTCAATGCAAAAACTAGAAATATGAATTATTGCATCAGACAATCACAAACATTCTTGATGTAAAAAACTGATTTGCCCAAAGACAAACTAAAATGAAATAATAGCTTGGATATTTAGAAGTTCTTGTAATCAACAAATCCATAAAAAATAAAATAACATTTCCCTAGAAAATCATTATGACTGAAAACACACTGAATTGGGGCGAGCCCTTATTTTATTCCAAAAATGTTAACAGAATAAAGAGGACTGACTCCGAAAAATAATTAACTGAGGCATGAGCTCATGTATGTAGCTGAGCTGTTTATTCAAATTGGTATGTCAATGTGGAACTGCAGTGGTTTAAAGTTTACTAAACATTCATTTATTTAGTTTTGCAGCCATAGTTGCTTGAAAGAAAGCTCCATCTCCTTTTGTAGCTTGCTTATTTATCTCACGATGTCGATCTCTGCTTACTATTTCTTCAAGAACTTCTCCATCACCTTTAATCAGCCTACAACAGTGGATTATTAAGGTTTTATAACACAAGAAAATGCAATTTTAAAATAGTACAATAAAACACTGTTAATAATCTTCTGCCCAATGATGGCATAGTATAAGATAATGAACTTTTTCTTGAATTTATATAAACAAAACGTTTCTAATAATTTTAGAGCTTGGAAAACAAGTGATGCTTACATGCGTAAGACTACCTCAAGTAGTCTTATGCAAGGAAAAACAGATTCTATTTTTAAAATACAGTAAACTCTTCATTAATTGGTTGAATGGGAGGGACAACATGCATGAAAACTGGAAAAGCACAAATAATTGGGAGACCCTGTAATTTATTGTTCTTTAATACAATATACTTTAAAAAAAAAAAGGTTATTTTCAAGCATGTATTTTCTGTGCTAAGTTAAATCACATTAATGTAGGTTCTGTAGAACTATTTACTTCTTAAAATAGTACTCAAAGATGTTTATCTGCTTTTGAGAGGAGTTGACACTTTTTTGCATGTCACTTTGAATTTTTCTTGAAGCAATAATATTGTTATTGCTGAAACCCATATTGTCCATATAATCTAGGAGACTATCAACACACTGTAATGCAGTATAATAACACACACCAGAAAAATGAGCTTGATTTTACGAAACAGGCAGGTTGACAACAGTAGAAATGGTCCAATAAAATGTGCTATCCAGGCTTTCTGGCCATGGTCGATTGGCTGAAATAGCACTTGACGTTTTGCATGTCTCTCCACTGGGCATCTTCAGAAGTTGTCAACTCAGGAAGGGCTATTGGACTTCATCTCTCCCTGCCTGAGTCGACAACTTCTGAAGATGCCCAGTGGAGAGACAGGCGAAACGTCAAGTGCTATTTCAGCCAATTGACTATGGCCAAAAATCCCGGATAATACATTTTATTGGATTAACACCAGCCATGAAAGCCTAAGCATGTACAGTAGAGATGGTACTTTCTTCTCATGTGGCAGATTGTTTATTGTCTTCTCATAGCTCAAATGCAGAAAGCTTAGTTCTCAAAAAATTATGTACTTTTTCATCTGTACAAAGAAGCCCAAATAATCTGCAAAATGAATAACCTGTACACAAATAATTGGGAGTCTACTGTATTTCTTTGAATCTGTATGTTATATTTATACTTAAGAATGATCACTATATTACTTAACATACACCTTCCCACTTAGAGAATAAACTGTCTTAATTACTACTCTGGTGGTGTCATGGGCAGAAGGTACATCACTTGCCTCTCACCTAGGCAGTCCAGGTTCAATTCCAGGGGAGTGAACATGGGATTTATGATGGGTGAAGCAGTCTGTGTGGATTTTCTCTGGGTTTCCTATTCTCCCCTGCCATTCATTCTACCAACTGCTGCATAATCACCTTTCCTTTCATCCACTGTACCACCATTTCATATCATGCACTTCTTCATCCTCATCAGGCTGATCCTCCATCTTGGATATTCTCTCAATTCCAAGTTCCTGTGCTCCTCGACAGGCATTTAATCCTAGGCATGCACTTGTGAATCTTGGGGTGTAAGTCCTCCCCATATGAGGTTCAAAAGAAAATAAAAAAATTACTTCTTCCGAAGCAGAAGATTTATTAGGGACTAGGAAGCCAAAAAATTCATGTATTCCCTTACCGTTGAGTTCTATGTAACTAAACAATAAGTTACTAAGCATGTCATCCAGTTTGTTTCACAAAATTTGGAATGAGGAATATTTAAATAAAGAATTTCATTTTAATGTTTTTCATTGCGCCCTGGGTATATAATCCAGCAGTATGTTAAGTTTCACTCTTGATTTATCATTAAGAGCAGTAAAGTTCCTAACATATATCTACAACATGATATTCTACCCTCTGCGACCCTCATTAGCATTTTTACATTCCTGAGTCCATTTGCACTGTATTTCCTACTTTAAAAAATATGAACAGGTACAAGGAATGGTATTACATTCATATTAAGTAAAATAGGCTTAAGCTCTCTAAACTTAGTCTGAAAAACTTATCGCCTAAGTAAAACCTACATTATATTTTGCAAATTAAATTAACTATCCTCAGTGGCTCCTAGCATTAAATGTATGCAAAACATTACTGAGCCATGGAAAGAAAAAGGGCAAAAAGATACTTCTACAGCTTATGAATCTTTAGGCTGAGTTATTTGCACATGAATATTAATTTAATAATGTCTGACCTCAGATTCTATTTCACGGTGTGTTCATGTAAGATGTTCATATGCATACTGAATCAGGTAAAAGAAGATTATTTTAACAGAGATTTCCAGGCATTCAACATCATCCCATCCAGATGAATCTGGGTGACCACATAAGGCCTTAATCTTAATTCTGTTTACAGATGTGGCACAATTTCACGTATTTGTTTATTTAATACACAAACAATCAATAGTAGGGGGTAAATTACCAACGTGCTGCATGAGGAAACCCTGCACTGTTAACAGCAATAGACAGTCCTACGTTTTTAAGAAAATATGAAGATTAACCAAGAAAGAATGTGATTTCACAAATTTTAGTGAACTTCTACCGTACAGAGCCAATTTTGGCAGCTGTTTTGAACAGAAAATAGCAGAGATTTTATTGTATGAAGCAGTGGCGTAGCATGATGTTTAGAGAAGTGACTCCCATATATCTGCAACTTTTGGACGTGAGTTTGAAAGTGCTTCTATAAATGCCATACCACATTTCGTCCCTGGTATGAAGTGTAGTTCTAAGTTTTCAACTGATCATGGTAGGTAGGCAGATTATTTACAAAGGTATGAATTACTTTGAAGAAGATATTGCAGCTTCTAAAATAATACTATCAATGCAAGAAAACCAAGATGTGGTTATGATTCATAACAAGGTATTATTACTAATGGTATCCCACAAAGTTCTATATTCAGGACTTGTTACTTTTAATATTTATAAATGACTTCCCATATAATCTTAGCAAACAGTCAACAGTTGTACACTTTGCAGATAATACTAGCATACTTATATCTGAAATGTGAAATGTATAGTGTTTAACGCCTGCTTTTACTACATACGGCACCGCAGGTGGTGACACTGATGATACATGAGATGAAGATGGAGCACTGGTGGAATGAGATGGCGGGGGAAACCGGAGGTCCCGGAGAAAACCCGCCCCAACGCCGTGTTGTCCACCACAAATCTCACTTTGCGGTCGCCTGGGATTGAACCCGGGCCGCCTTGGTGAGAGCCAAGCGGTCTAACCACTGAGCCACGGCGTGGCCACTTATATCTGAAAAATCATATTGGCAATTAAGAGACTCTATGAATAAAGCATTTTAACACCTCAACATTTGGTTTGATGCAAATAAGCTATCATTAAACTACGACATTTTACAACAAAACAAAGCATTAACAAGTAAATCAATTAACAATCAAATACAATCACAAAAAAGCATGCTACCAAAATTTATCTCTGCTTACTTTCACTCACTGTTGTAGTATAGAATTATCTTCTTGAGTAATTTAGTGTTTATAATACAAAAAAGGGCATTATTTGCAACATAGGATCCCATTATTCCTGTAAGCCCAAAAATCTTATTCCTGCTGGTGAACACATATTCCCCCTTGAGCAATCTTACAGATAATTATAACTTCACAATAAACCTTGGTGTGCATGACCGCAGTACTATTTGCATAGACCAGCAAATAGCTTAAAAATGTTCCAAAAACAATATTGCTATTCTGAAATAAAAATGTATAATCGCCTTCCATGTTACCTATGCTTATCTCTAGCATTTAGCAGTAGAATATTCAGATTTCTGGCTGTGGTTTGCTGCATTTTATGTCTCACTTTAATAAGACAAATCATAAAATAGTATTTCCAGGCAATTTGCTTCACATTAAAATGTGTATTATATATCCCTATTAAAATATTTTAAAATTTTACTTGCAAAAGTAGAAATTTATGAGTTGCAGTCCTTTTGTATTAGTGCTGCAAATTACATTCCATCAATTGTGTTCAATGTAATTCATAAGGCTCCGTGTTGTATATACAGTATGTACACATTTTTGATCCGTTGTTGAAACAGGAATGACTCTGAGATTATAGTCATGCACAATATGACCAAGGAATGCAACAGAAAAAGTATATTGTATTCTTACCTTCACAATTTATCTTGAGGCTAATATGGTATTATTATTATTATTATTATTAATTTAACTTTACGAGTTATGTATGCATAATCAGAGTTGGAATCTCGGTCAGAGTGAGTTACCTGGATAAGGTTTTTTCCGGGGTTTTCCCTTACCCTTCAAGACTGTCAAGTAACTGTAAGCTCCATGGACCCTGGACTCATTTGAGCCTCATTTCACCCAACTAATTCACCATCCGATATGACTTAACGTTGGAGGACATAAATTAAAAAAAAAAAAAATATAATAATAATCATTAGAGTGAATAAATCAATTAACAGTGATAAAATATGACCCATAAATACTCCTCTTTTCCATATATGTTTGCATTTTAGTAAAATGATCAGTTTAAAAATAAGTATTTGACATTTATACTTGGCCTGTGGGAAGCATTTTATGAATCTGCAATATGGTACGGTTAGAGACAATTTCTATGTATTTAAAGTAATTGTTAAAGCATTTGCAGCTGAGCATCGGAAGAATGAAACATCACATGAGAGCTACAAGCATTACATGTTTTAATTTTGTGAAGTGCTGTATGATAGGAAGGTAATAAGTGTAAGAGTTGACTCAACTACAGTGAGATTTATATAAATATTTTCTTTCTCTTTAAAGGACTTTAAAGGGCACCTTACCTATATCTACCCGTTTCTTCATCGTAAACCCTTCTAACAACACTCTGTCTCTTTTCCCACTCTTCTTTAGTCATTGGGGCCATTGCTTTTGCACGATCTTGCAACAACCTGTCAGTATCTTCTTCGTCGCTTTCTGTTTTACTGGGTTTGGCTTTATCAGGTGTTAGTATTTCTTCACTTACTTTCTTCACTTTCTGTTTACTCTTTTTCAGTTTTTTCTTAGATTTCTTTTTCTTTTTCTTCTCTTTTCTCTTTTTTGATTTACTGTGCTTTTTTCTTGATTCATGTTTAGTGGGGCTACTTCCCCTGCTTCTAGAAGTGGATGATGAATCGCTTTCAGATTCGGTAGAACTCTCTGAGGAAGACCTTTTCCTTTTTTTCTTCCGCTTTCTGTCTGAACTGTGCTTTCTTTGTACGCGTTCTTTACTTCTCTCTCTCGATGACGATCGAGACGAAGATCTACTTGCATGTCTTTTCTTTTTGCTTCTCATTTTCTTTAAATTTGATAGGTTCCAAAATCTATGTCCCTATGTAATCCTACTTTATTACACTTGTTACTATCACTACTACGTGTTGAACTCCTAACATTTTGCATATAACAATAACTTCAGCCTTTACAACTGCAACATTAACTGCAACCTTTAATGCAACACTAAAGTACAACTATATATTTCAAAAATGTTTTATGATAAACACATTCAGCAAAAATCTGTCCATTCACCATTTACCTTACAAGCATAAAGTATGATACAGTTACATCAAAGCTAAAAACTCTATGATTATAACCTAACCTAAACAAACTACTTTGTTTTGCTTGTCTCCTTTTAATAAAACAACTGCACAACGAATTTCACGAAGTTGCAACAAGCGCCGACAGAGTTCGTTACTGCGGCTGCGTGTTCGTCCTCTCTTTGCCCTTGACGTCAGGTGAAATCAGCTGCTTTAGGAATCACTTACAAATTTTCAGAGGTAAGTGGGCATTCCTGAATAAACTTTAGTGTAGCAAACGTCATTCCTTTGTATATACGTGCACTGTATTAATTTTAGTTTATTTTTGCTGCTGTCTTTATTCAAGGTAAGGTCACTTTTGATATTTACAGTGGGTCTATTAACTGGCAAAACCGCGCCCCCTTTTTTCATTTAATTTGTTTAAATAATGCACGTAGGTGGAACTTTATGTTAGCAAATGTGGGATAAAAATAATCATATTGTTCGTAGGTGTATTCCTTTTTTGGGAGACAGATTTTCGACCCTTAATATAAATCACGAGGTGAGCTTTTTATCAACATTTTGGAAAGTAATTTTTGTAAATTTTGATGTTATTCGTGTGAATAAAGGCATTTTAATAAAATAAGAGTGTAGAAACGGAATATGCTTATACTGTGATGTAGCCTACTTTGAGGATATGTAGTAAAATGCATACTCGACTCATTTGCACTCTAATGTAGAATGATGAATTATAATTCTACATTATGCAAGTCTTAAAATTACAGCTTATTCAATACTACAGTATTGATGTATTTCATTGAAATAGAAGATAACCCTTTTAACGTAATGTAGTCCACGGAATGCCCTTCACTAGACTCAATTTATTCCGTCACACAGGCATTTTGGCCAGAAAGGACTGTTTTTATCAGTATGGTTTGATAAAAAGCTCGCTATTATTAATTCACATGGATGTCAATTCATTCACGTTCTACCTTGCAAATTAACTGCAAATTGCAGGTTTGAGCTTCCCGCCTTTGCAGGTTGTGGTTGCTATAGAGATGTCAGTCAGGTATCAACGTGGCTCTCAAAGCCATTTCGTAGTCTTTAATTCCTTGGAATAAGTGTAGAAAGTGTTAAAAGAGGTCAGCCTTGCTTTGTACTATGAAACATTGCTTCCTATCGTCAAGGAACGTGACAAAGCACAATCTTGGTAGTTTACAATTGTATAAGCAAATCTTTAATAACAATATGTACGCTAGTTCATTGATAAATACGTGTAGCAAAACATCTTAGCTAGAAATGAATGAATGATGAATTGTCCATTCTTAGGCATGGTTGAAATTAGTTGTAGCTATTAAAGGGGCAGAAAAGTATTTCCAAATAACCAAATTTTCAGCATAGTTAAATCGCACGTTGTAGCAGTACTGCTAACACGATACTTCGCATGATTTCCATAATGTAATTCATATCAGACGATGCACTTACGTCTGTTAGGACATTGAACTATGTGTTGATATGATGCAAACTCGCATTTTTTGGCATCACTCAGCCGTGTGGTGCTGATATGATGCAACCTGTTTATTTTTTGGGATCAGTGTAAGCCGTGTGTAGGAATGCAACTGTGTGACAGACTACTTTTCGCGTATGCTACTGCGGTGAACCTAATACATATGACACTAATATTGTCCATCTGCAGCATTAAAATTCGCCAGGAACGAAAGGCTAGCATATTAATCCTAGATCATAGAGGACGATAGTCAAGATAGCCTTTAAATAGAACCAACTTTCTGAAGCGAGGCTAAAGACTTCGAAATTAGCTAAAATGCAATGAAATGAAATTGGCTGCAAAAAAAAAAAAAAAAAAAGCGGAAAAAATAAGCACTTTGTATTTTAATTACTATTGAAAATGGAACATAATCACAATGGAATCTCGTAGCAAGGCCTGGATTCCCCTTGCATAATCGCATGACTACTGCATCGTAGTAATTGCTTAACGTATAAATTAAGATTTCCAGATTTTGAAAATGTATATTTGTTAGGTTATTTTTATAATTTGAGTTTTTACGATTTGTTTTTTTCGTTTTCTTGCCTTTTTGTAGGTCATTTATCATATTAGAATTTATAGGATTTTAGTTTTTTTTTTTTCCTTTCGTTTTGCCTTTATCTTTAATTTTTTTGTCTTTACATTCAGTGTATGAAAACTTATATTCATTTTACATGGGGATAATTGTTCAAATATATTTAATTTTTATTATTCAACTGGAATAAAAGTAATCTTGGGAGAGAAAAAGTTTATTATTTAACGCTTAATCTGTAGAAAGTTGCTTGTGTGTATGTATGTTGTATGTCCCAAACTTGGTATAAAACGTCATGTTGCTGTTATAACTTTCTTTGCACTCGTTTTAATAAATTAAACTTCATTTTTTTTTAATTTGTAGCTTAAGAGCCCGTTTTTTCCATTGCTTTTAGACATCAGAATCCAAGCCCAGGTTTATTCTCTCGCACTCTTCTAGAGTTGCAGCGTGACGCAATTTGTGATCTCGGCACGCGGGAGACGGGTCCCATTTCACACAGGATATTAATTTATCTTAAGCCTTAACTGCGTATGTATGTTCATGTAACGTCTTATTTTATTGCCATGAATTGGCAACCCAGTCCATCAAAATGCACGCTTTGAGACACTTTCAGAAAATACAGGAATACAAAAGCTACAGTTGGGTTAATAACTTGTAAATGTTAAGTCTTATACAGAAGCAGATAAGAGAAATTTTAGATTTCGACAGCTGGGTTAAGCTGCCTGGCTACAAGATTTGTCATGTATATAATTATGCGCTTAGGGTGAATAGTGCAAGATGTCTGTACACGTGAGTAATTCTTTTATTAAATTAATACAACCTGCATTTACGAGTTTACTTGCATATGCCACTTGTTCTGTCAAGCTCTTTTGCAACTTAACACCATTGTATCCTAAGGCACAAACTGGAGCCGAGGGGTTAGTACGAAGTGTGGCCGCAAGAAGCAACAACAGGTTAGCCAGAATCTGTAGCCAAACCTGTCAAACCAGCAACTTTGCTGCTCATTTATAAAAAGTCTCCAGTAGCGGGAAGATGGCCATGTCTGTTGTCCACTCCCATTTTCCTGTTCTTAAAAGGGGGAGGGGTTCAATTTTCTGAAAGTGACAACTCCAAACATTTGTAAGGCAATTAATCACTTTCACTTATATCAATGCTTTTATTTGGTAGAGAATTACCATACTATACTTGAAATAAAATTGGGTTCCTTAAGGCAATAAAAGAATAGATATATAGATTTACAGAACGATTTAAAAATACTTCTAGCTATTTGCAGATGTGAATGTATAGAGCATTTTTAGGCATTAGTTACAGGCTCGTTTATCAAGGTTAACTTTAATATAAATAATTTCATTGCCTGTTTTCAGAAATTCCCTTGATATATTTTTAACCTACTTCCCTAATTTTGGATTATTTTACACTAGATTAATGAACACGAGTTCTATCGCATGCATTAAAATATCCTAGAAATAACATAAAATTGTATCCTTTCTAGGGATCTTCTGCAAACATGAACCAACAAGAATTTGTACATGTAATAAAGGAGAGCCTAAGAGACTAATCATTTTTCAGTCTCGTAATTATGGTAATAACAGCAATATAAAAGGAATTTTCAGACATTAATCTTTATTACTCTGAGAAAAAAAAAACATTTTAAATCCATCCACTTGCTTCGGGGATATATTTGACGAACGAGGTAGTATTGTCACAGGTACGTTTCGTACATAGAAATTAAAATTAAATTGAATTTTTATTTATGACGCTCTCTAAATGCAGTGCTTCTCAGTGTGTCATTCTATATTGGGCCTGAAATGCCGCCTTTTGCTCATAGGCCTCTCAATCAGTTCGAGGCTCTTTTACTTGCTTTAAATCTGACATGTCACATGGTTTTACTTCCTTTCCAAAGAAAGCCATGCTAAGAATTTTTACTCCAAAAAGTTCGTCGCCTTCCGTCACGACTTCGAGAACCAAATATCCTGAAGATCTTTGATAAATGAAATACATCTCCGAGGTTAGAAAGAAAGTTTTTTGCTAGGAAAGATCTGCGATACATTTTTAAGATTAGATTACGAACAGCCTTACTCCCGTATTACTATACAAAATGAAAAAAAGGATGATCCATATTGTAGTTGTGAAAAGATAGATAATATAGAGCATGTGTTAATTGGTTGCAGTATTAATAAGAAAATGACAAATGAAACTATTATACAAAGGCTTACATGGGCCTATTAAAATTACTATTAATAAAACCCTAGATTAGATTTTTAGAAAAATTATACAGCTTTTTAAAACGTAAAATGCAAATATAATACATAATCACAACACAAATAAAAGGTACTTAATGAAAAACTAGTTTTTATTTAAATAAAAATTTATATAGCAGACAAATGAAGGTGATTGAACTTTCAAGAGCGTCTATAAATAAAGGATCTTTATCTGCCACGTATTCCAGCGTTCTGGTCTTTGAATCTCGTTTAGTGTGGCGTTACCTGGTTAAAACTTATATTCTATTTTCCCTTGTCCTTGGAAATAATTTAGGGCTACTGTAAACCCCATTGACATCGGAATTTCGTTAATTTGCCATCTGGTATGATCTAGAAAATAAAAAGCCCTCTATTGCATTTTGTTTCAGTGGGCCATGATTCTGAAATTGAACAAAACGCATCGTTGTTAAGGTGATGTGTATTATTTCAGTTATTTTCACAAGTTCCTGCATTCCACGGTCATTTCCGTGATGAAATAGCTCATTTCACAATTCAAAACCTCAGAACAATTAGAACAAAATTATCAGTGATAAGAATTATTCGGCACACACTTCAGGTATGTTATTACTTTAAATATGAATATAAAATTGGCTTTTATTGTTGGTACTATATCAACCAGAGCAAAATGCTTTAAGTCGCAGAGCTGTAAATACTTTAAGATGTTTTCAGGAAAATATTGCCAAATTGCTATCTGGATCACAAGATTTCTTAAGACTGCCATGCTATTAAACCCAGAGAACAAATTTACGACGGTTTCGAGGGAACGTGTTAAGGCCTTAGTACTGGGTGACCGATTTCTTTGAAACTTATAATGTACTAAATAATACTCTAATGGTGTTTTTATGTTGCAAAAGCTTAGTTTCAGAGCGGGGAGAAAAATATCTTGCTCATCTTTGGATCCAAAAGCCTAGTTTCACCATAAATGCTATACAAAGAGCTTCCGTCATAGCAATCAGGTCAAAAATTAAAAAAAAAAAAAAAAAAAAAAAACACTTTTGTTAATGCCTATCAGTTAGCAAGGATTCTAACAGCGACATCGCTGCCCGCTTAGGTAGCGTAGATGGTAGCGTGTCTGCCTCACGTTCAAGAGGTCCCGAGTTCCAATCTCGATCAGGGTGAGTTACCTGGATAAAGCTTTTCCGGTTTTTTCCCTTATCCTGAAAGACGAATGTACTTACTCTAAGCTATATGGACCCTGGGCTCATTTGAACATCATTTCACCCATTCCATTCATCGTCCGATATGACAACGTTGGAGGACGTAGATTTTTTTTTTTTTTTTTTTTTTTTTTTTTTTTTTTTTTTTTTTTTTTTATTAAGAGATGAGACACCGGTGTGCGAGAAGTTAGTCCCGCACAGTTCTTACATGCCAGTAAATCCAACACGAGGCTGTTGCTTTTAAGATCACTTACGTAAAAACCATTGGTCTGGACAGGATTTAAACCCGCAACCTTTATCAGCAGACCAGCGCTTAACAATTTAAGCCACCTAAACCGTTGAGTTCAAAAACGTACGTTTTGAGTTAAGGATACCTATGACTCAAAATTTGAAATCCTGATATAATAATGCTATCTTTTTAAGATTTATACCACATATGCAACTTAGTGCAAATATGATACAGCCCAAATTTTGTCAATTTCACTATGATGGTTTGGAAACTATGGTCAAATTTATTTATTTTTGGTTACGTCACCTAAAAAGTCCATTGCGTCAAAATAACTCAAATTTTGTTCTAATATTTTAATAACAGGTTACCAATACATTCATTTTTGAATTTGCACTAGGTTTCTCTGTGTCTCAATAGCTTTAGCTTCCAGAAATTTTTAAAGCTACGAATATGGTATTTTTTTGCCCAAAATTTGAAATTTTTGTGCTTTGAAGTGAAGAAAGTGTACTTAAAATGTATCTCACAATAAAACCCAGGGCAATCTCTATTCACTGTGTCTCTGTAAACGTGTGTAACAAGTTTCATTAGTCTAACACTAAAACTGCGACGCAAGGAGCATCTTAAATGATGAAAAATGCTGAAATTTTCAATAGCGAGAAAACAAGAATAAAGAATTAGAATTCATATCTAACACTAGCATTCACGTAACTTTCAAATTAATATAGAGCATTTAAACATGGCTTGCGGAAGCTATTTAAGCATTATTTGGATTCAGAAAGGCTTACACTATTTTATAGACTAAAGAGGAAAATGTGATTTTTTGAAGATGTTCATGAAATTTCAGTCATACGTATCCTTAAGGATAATGAATCGAATGGTTTTAGTTTAATGACTGGTTCTTACTTTTTTGTGCGCGTCTGTTTGCTTAACTAAAATATTTTAGGAATATACTACTCGAAGTTAACAAAATATTTAAAGATTTTCAAACCTCGGAATTATTTCTTACCCAAATTAAGCATTTAAGTGTTCTATAACAAAGTTTTATGAAAACTAGCTTTTTAAATTTTTTAATTTGTCCTCCAGTGTTATGTCATAGCGGAAGATGAATGAAAATGGATGAAATGGTGTTCAAATGTGCCCCGGATCCATAGAGCTTAGTTATGTCATTCATCTCAGGATAGGGAAAAACCTCGTAAAACATAAGCGTTATCCAGGTAAATCATGACTGAGATTCGAACTCTGTACCTCTTGAACGTGACCACATGAGTTGCAGGGTATGTAGTTATTTCCATCAACTATGTACACACTAATTTACATAACATAATTAATAAATTTAGTTCTAACCGAGCTCATATTAAGAGTTAGGTTTTATCGCGGAAAGAAATTCAAGAAAACTTGCTTCGCGTCACATTTTTGATCAGTGTGGCTTGCTTGCTTGCTCTTCAGATATAAATCCATTGATTATATGGGAGCTTGGAATATTCAGATGTCATAGAAAGTAGCTACGTGTTATATTGTACTGAATATTTGCTAATACAAAGGATTAGCAAATAACTCTTTTTGTAATATTATACTGTGATAATTTTTAACTTGTATTACAACAGAATTGTAATATTTAACTTTAAAATTCCCTTTCCCTTTGCTACAGGGAAAGTTTCCTTTATTCTGGATTTCAGTATCCTAAAGGATCTGCACCATTAGGATTTCATTTTGTATGTTATTCAAACTCTTGAATATGCAAATGGATTAGAATGTTCTCTTAGGTGTTAAATGAAAGGTATCGTAAACATTAGACCTGAGAGGTATCTTGTATGCCGGAGTGAATCTACCCGGGCGACAAACGGAATGGCAGGTTTTTAGTTTGGAGCTTTTACATACTTATGACTCTATGGTCTGTGACCAGGTTCAGATTGGGGACTTAGCTGTTCGATTTATAATTAGATCTTTCGGGAAGAAGGGGTTAGATAAAAGCATGCTAAGGTTGATGGAGTGGTAGAGGGTGCGATCCCTAACAGCTATAGACTGAAGCTCCCCGCTGGCAGCTCTAACATCCTCTGGGGGACCTGGGACCCGGAGGCCTCCCCGGGTCTGAAGGATGAAGATCAACTTTCTTGCAATGCAACATCGGAGTTCCCGCTGACACTTAGAGCACTGAAATACTCAACCAGGATGAAAGGTGAAATGAAATACTACAGGAAATTCGGAGGATGTAATCATCTTCCCAATTTTCGCCTAGCGACCCGGAATTACCCCGAAAAAATCCTTAGTTTAGAACAGTCGGCCTCTGTAACGAACCCAAACCTGCCGAATGCAGCCACAGATGCTGCCGCCTGAGCCTATAAGATCTATAAGAGCTCAGAATTTTGCTAATCTTTGTGAGAACCATAATTCAGTAAAATATAAATATCTTGCATTACTCTACAGTTCTAAGTATGGACCAATAAAGTTCTGTAGCACAAAGTTTTAATCATAAAAAATGCAGGTTTCGTGATTGCTTTTACTCGGTTTTATTTATTTTTCATCCCTTGTATTATCTTTGCCTTTTATCTTGTATTTATCTTTTTCGCCCGTCCTGCTACAACTCCTTGTACAGTTTCCTCCTTTGCTCTCCTAAGGTCCAACCCTCCTCCCCTCAAGTTGCTCTCTATTACTCGGAGTTTCTGATAACTTATTCATTACCCAATTATCTTAGACGCTTGTTCCATGGGAGGAGGAACGTTAATTTAGCGAACTCGTAAACTTGCTAGTTTGTGATCACGAAAGAGCAAATGTCACATCGAAGTCTCGACCTATTTTGTGTATAATTTTCTACTGGAACTTCGACTAGAAGCTGGACAAGAGCGAGCAACACTTTGCTTTGACGCAATGTATTATTCTGTATTTTACAAACTCTACGTCAGTACACGCCAACGGTGCTGCTTTAAATGCAAGATATGTTTTGCCGTGAAGAGGTGGTAATTGCTCGTACACATTTCTGAATTAGAATTCCCAATGTGCTAATGAAGAGGAATATTTTCAATTTAGGAGTCTTATAGGTAAACTGAAGTACACTACCAAGGATCTTACGTAACATTTTAAAGTTGTAGGATGGAAGGTAGAGGGTCAGAATACCTTCGTAATAGGAGTAAACGTGCTAGTTAAGCCTGATGTCACTGTTAAAATAATTCGTAACATTTCTAAAATGCCTGCACGCCACTGTATTGCTCTCTGGAAAGCAAAATTGCTATACAGGGTGAAAGTACAATGTAATCATCGTATGCCTATAACTATTTCACAAAGTACACGTTTTGAAATTGTGTAAACAGCATGATATAAAATCGAAAAGTGGGTTAAATATCAAACTTAAATATTTGGTTGTGGAAGGAGGCCATATGGAGAATAAGAGAAAATTCACCTCTAACTACCATTTGTATGCAAAATGTTTTTAATTAAGTGATTTTTTTTTCAAAAAATTCAAATAATTTTGATTACAATACGGCGCGTTTAAGAAATTAACAATGTGTGTGTGTGTGTGTGTGTGTGTGTGTGTGTGTGTGTGTGTGTGTGTGTGTGTGTGTGTGTGTGTGTGTGTGTGTGTGGGGGGGGGGGTGGTAATTTTCTATAATACTTCGCAAAATTAATACAACATAAGTAATTCTCGTTAAAGGAAACAAAACTGCCCTCCTCGGTAGCGTGTCTATCACACGTTCAAGAGGTCCCGAGTTCGAATCTCGGTCAGGGTGAGTTACCTGGATAAGGTTTTCTCCGGGGTTTTCCCTTATCCTGAAAGACGAATGTCTGGTAACTCCGAGTTCCATGGACCCTCGACACATTTGAGCATCATTTAACCCATTCCATTCATCGTCCGATATGGAGGACGTAAATTACAAAAAATAAATACAATAAAAGAAACAATTTGTTTAATTTGTGTAACCTTTTCAGAGATATTTTCAATTGGTTTGCATTTTGAGCTGCTCATTGTTTCTATGCAAAGAGCATGGAATTTCAAAGCCATCTGTGTTTTAAGTGATATCCTTTGGCCTATTGCATCACCCTCACACACACCGTGATAAACGGTTGGGAAGTTTAATAATGTTTATTTTTCGAATGCAGTTCTTAAGTGTTGTATGTGTGTTTTGTGTGCGTGTGCGTGTGTGCGTGTGTGTGGTGTTTAACGCCCGCTTTTACTACATACGGCACCGCAGGCGGAGTTCTTAAGTAGCAGTGTTTTGTAATATTAATGTTTTTCACGGAGAAGGTACATTTTACTTAATTGTCTAAAATCGATCTACTAAATTACTAAAGCCCTAAATCCAAAAATATACTTGTTACAAAAAATTGAAGATTTGTCAACTTCCAAATAATACACATTGAGGATCTGAAAGATTGAATAACTGCATCATAGGGAGCACTTTAAAATGGCGAAAACATGGGAAGGAAAATATTTTAAAATATAACTCGCTGTTTGCATATACCAACGCACTTTGTTTAGGACGCCGCATTTGGGCTTTAAAACGGTCGGGAATCGAAAATTGATATTGGATCCCAGTTCTGTGCTCAAATTTTTTTCGCGGGAAATTTTTAAGTTAAAATGTTTAATTTAAAATTGTGAAATTCAATATCATACCATTACGAACGTGTATGTTGTAACGGAGAAAAAAGTACTACAGGTAGGATTTATTAATTTCTAAAATCATAGCCGAGAATTCGTCAATGAGGTACTAGTGAGTTGCATGCTTCCTTGTACGTGTTGTGTATTAAAATTGCTACCAACTTGTATAATCACGAAAAAGTAAACAAGCTTATATATGAATGACGGAGTCTTACTGATGTACACATTTTGTATGCAAGGATCTGAAAATGATAGGTGTTTTTAATTACGCGGTTAGTCTTTTTCACCTGTACCTAAAACGTTGTTCCAAGCTGTCAAACGGTGTAAATTTGTAGTACCTACATTGTGTTGAAAACGTGAATGGCTACTTCTGGTGCAATTCTATAATTTTCGTTACAGCTCCAGTGTACAAACTTGACTCTTGACTGCCCAAAAAGTATGAGCCAGGTTCTGTAGTATAATTGTAAATGTTTTGATCAGATAGGGCAAATGGTGCAACTTTCAAAATAAGGAATTTAAATATTGTAGGATGACTTTTAAGTGACAAGTTCCTTTTAATTTTCGTTGAGTTCTATGCATTATGCCCTTATGCCTCTAGAGGCCCATTGGTATTAATTTTTATGGAATTGAAAATAAGGAAAGAGGATAACAGCTCTCCATTTTAAAAAATTCAAAATCCAAGTGTACATTTTTTTCAAACTCGTGCCAAAATATTCCTCCATAAAGTTCAACGAAATCTGACGCTAACTTTTAATATGAACATCATATACAACTCTTTCTCCCAATAGATCAATTAAAAATAAACCTTATTTATTACTTTGGCCTATAAGTTAAGTTTGCCATTTCACGTTAGTAAAAATATCTTCTGGTATATTACATTAAAGTAGATTGAAATTGGATCAAATAAATTTGAAAATATCGTAATGCTTGGCTGTATCATTTTTACCTGAATTTTAAAATGAATATCTGTTCGGGAGAACAGTGCTTTTGGTGAAGGAACTGTCAAATCAAATGATTAGTCTGAAATTAGCTCGCAATTGCGCGCACATTTTTTTTTCTCTTTGTAATAAACAATGACATCGATTTATGGAACTTGTGGAAATAGAGGACAGAAATTCGTATGATGCTAACGTAAATTTTTAATCTTCATGATTTCAAACATTTGGTAGGCCGGATGGTGCCGAGTTATATTCATGAAGTTAACATCCAGGAGTAGTTAAAAACAAGAGGTCAAATGTAAAATTGACTCCGGTGCGATGTTATGAATGCTAGCTGGTGCCGGAGCTTCTTGTGATTAATCAAGAGTGTTTCCGCGGTATAAACTTAGCAGGAAATTAACTGGATGCTGTAGCAGTAGCTTTTAATTGCGCTGGGAATGAGAGGCGAAACGGGACGATTATGCGACGTAATCCGGAGTTAGTTATTCGCAGAGCATCCGTCCGCGTATTTCATTACCACCAAGAGACCCGGTAAGCCTTAAGGAAGGTGCACGTCCGCTCAGGTTGATTAAAACCCAATCAACTGACTGATAAATAACCATGCGTGCTTGGGACGAAATACGAATGCCATGCAGATATTCAGAGACTGGTATGGCATATCGGAAACAACTGCTCTTTTCTTCGAGGAGTAAAATTTTCTCAAACCCCACCCAAAATGTCCCGAATACAAATATATATATGGTTAAAAGCTCTTGGGCTTGGCACGCAGCAAGAACACCGGCTGTGCTTAGCCTGTCAGCATCTCTTGTCATTTGGCAACTACTTTATAAAGTAACTAACATCCATTTTGAGGTGTCTGGGCATTAATAGCAAGAGGTTAGACACTACACTTGATCTACTCGAGAGCTATAAGCATCCCTGCTATCTTGGTTAAGATGTTTAATGATTTATTATTGAACATATTGTACACATAACATTCACTGCAAGTTCTAATCATTTGCAAGATAGTTCATTGAGGGTGGGTGGTATTCTCAACATTACTGGCCACATAACTTGTCGGAACACTGGATCCATGAATGGTGGAAACCTCTTTGACCACAAACCCTCAAGCCTGTGTCGCGGTCCTGGTGAACACATGTCTGAGATTGAAATTTGGCCCTTACCTTCTCCTGCCTGCGTTTGGTAGAAGTGTCTGATATGGGCCTTCTGCTGCGAATGCTAGTAAGATGCTTATCAATCCCCTGGTGACGGTGTTTGCTAGTGCTTAGTCTTGTCCGAACCATTCTTGGTAGGCACAGTATTCTTATGTGGCTTTCACATTCCAGTCTTGAAGTCCATGTTACTCACTGCATAGCATGCTGTGCCTATCATCTCCATACTGAAGTGTCTTAGAGCTGCTTTACATAGGGACAGTTTTTCGAGCTTTTTCTCACACTTTGACCTGATTACCGCTGTGCATTTTTCCTGTTTGGTAAACATATGGTCCCAACTTAGCAGATGCTCTTCTCGCTAATTTCTATTGTTTAAAGCTGATCCCTATAGCTTGATCTTTTGCAAGAGGTGTGAGGATGTAACGATTAAAGTGTTGTCAAATAACGAGGAATTTGCATATCATGCTTACGCAGGGAACATGCTGATAATTTATGTCGATAAGGCAAATGTGTTTATGCCCGCCTCGGTAGCGTAGGTGGTAGTGTGTTGCGTTCGAGGCCCAGAGTTCGAATTTCGGTCTGGTGATTTATCTGGATAAGGCCTTTGCGGGGCTTTCCCTTATCCTGAAAGATGAATGTCTGGTATGGATGGACCCTGGACTCATTTGAGTATTTCGCCCATTTCATTCATCGTCCGGTATCACTTAACGTTGGCGGATGTAAATTAAATTATGGGAAATTCACTTTTCATTTACAAGGCAAGGGCAAATAAAGGTGACTTTGAGCCATGCGAATTTTGAAAAATGTATGCCAGAAAACTAGCTTCCAGTATGTTCCCTTCATTGTCTTGTATAATTTTCACTTCTCTAGCACTCTTGTACTCTACACAAAATTCAGGGTCTAAATTTTACTCGAAATGTGTGCTTTGAAGCCATGTACCTCATCCCCTCCAAGTCTTCAGAGAAAGGTTAGCATATGAATCTCGCTATTGAATAGCATCTTGCACTCGAAGTTTGCTGTTCGAAGTTAAAAGCAAGGCAACACTTACCGAGCACTGCCTCTGAATGGAGTGGTCAATGCTCCAGCTTCTCAGTCCAGAGTTCATGGGTTCGATTCCCGGCTGGGGCGTGGAGGTTTTAAGCAGAATTCCTATCTCATACAGACTAAAACTGCTACTATATTTAATAATTTAGAGTTGATGAAAAGGATAAAAGGCCCTACAGTTCAACGAGCAGCAATACCCAGTAGTTTAGCTCCCGCTATAACCATATACGTAAGTTGCCCTTTAACATTAATTTAACTCGAACTAACCCCTTTCAAATATCTTACTTTACGCAATCCCACAGTTGAAGGAAAACGACCTGTGTAGGAGGTAATTGAGTTCTGTACCCTCCAAGCATAAACCAGAGGAAAGCAATTAGCTGTGGAGGCGATTCCTTAGTACCTACTGATCCTGAATTTGATTGCTAGGGAAATAATTACGTAACAGTGATGATGAGGCGTTGTTGTCAGTGGCAGACTTAGCAGATGTTAGTGAAGGGTTATCTTGTAGACATGCTCATTGTCCCCATAACATTGCCGCTCTAAGAGATAATGGATTTGTAAAGAAACTGATGACGGGTGCTCCAGTTTACTTTAACAAATACGTAACAGATAAAGGTGGTGTTGCCTTCCATTAAAATTTTTTACTGAAAATTATGAAAATACCTAAATAAAAAAAAGCCTTGTGTGAGCACGTGTTTTAAAAATGAAAAGTCGGTTAAATACCAAACTTGTTAAAAAATGAAACCTCAATAGACATTTTTAAGTTACACCATCCAGAGAAGCAATTTGGATTATTTCCAAGAAAATTCCACCTCAAACTACCCTTTACATAGAAATGGCTAACGATTTTGAATAAAATACATTGAAGAGTTTACACAAGGATTGAATACATATCTTGAATTTTCTAGGTAAAGGAATGTTGATAACTGGTAACATCTGTTGGAATAAAACTTCATTATTTAAAATATGTAGCCTTCTTTAAAGCAATATATTTCAAATAACTGGTTTCTCATGTACCATTTGATTTTAATTTTTCAAAGAGCTACTGTCCCATTTTAATTGGTTCTTTTATGTCGTGCGGGAAGTAATTTTTGAGCCACGTAGAGCTGCTTTTAAAAGTTTGAATATTAGTCTGCTGTATCCCATTTTAAGTAGATATACGTACGTTTATCTCAATTAGATTGAAGTAGTTGGAAAAATGAACTTTGTTAAGAATAGTTTACTTTAAGGATGCTAAGGATACTTGATATAAACTATTTAATGAGATCTTCACTTGTTGGAAGAGTTGCCGAACGCACTCAGTAATTGTAATTAACAAAGATTTTAGCTGAACGATTTTAGCGACATGATGAAGTACCTCGGTTGGTTTCCGATAAGTATTCAGCTTTTATTGTTTCTGGCACAGATTCGACGCAACTTTGTTTCTAGCTGATCACTACCGATAGTTGTGTGCTGCCCTGTCACTGGGAGATATTTCTGCATGTTTCATTGTTCCTGTAAGTTATTTCTCCCTTGACCAGTCTCCCCCACCAAAGTGTCCTTCCTACGTGGACCAATGTCGTCACTCTTCCCTTTATAATTTCTCTCAAGTGGCCTACGTGTGTCCATCCACATATTTTCCTAAAAACCATTCACCGAAATATCCGTTCCTTTCACTTCCCAATAAGCACGTAAACCGAGCAGCGTCTGCCTTACGTTCAAGAGGTCTCGAGTTAGAAACTCGGTCAAGGCGAATTATCTGCATAAGGGTTTTTTTCGGGGATTCTCTTGCAAGATGAATGACGGGTAACCCTAAGCTCTGACCCTGGGCTCATTTGAGCATCGTTTATTTTAACGTTGCACGGGAATTAAAATAATAATAAACCGAACGTTTTTCCAATATTCCGGAATGGATATTCCCTTACTAACTGATCCTCGTGTCTAGATAGCCTTATTCACTTAGCTTTCCACAACAAATTCATGTAATGTTAAATATTTATATCTATTGTAAATTTTAGTTTCTTAATCACTTTTTTAATTTTTCGTATACCATTTACTTTCCCCTATTAGATTATACTTAAATCGCCAGTAATTTGTGTATTAACTCCCTTGATTCCACTTGTTAAGTTGTATCATTGTTCCTCAACAGCGTTTTTCTTCAGAGCCGAAAATGAACATTCTTGTAGGTACACAGAAGGCTAGACATAAAGCATTAAATAGTTATTGAACCTTTTGTGTGCGTGTTCGTGCAGTGGTCATTTAGGCGACCGTTCTCCTTCGGAACATATCGCCTATTGGCGATGGTGTTGAGTGGTATACATTGGGTTGCAGGTACTTGGACTTTTTAAATCAGATCACGCACACATTCGCACTCATTCATACTTCCAGACTCTGAGGAAGATGGAGAATCATCTTAAATGGAGAAAAATTTCCACCCCAGCTGGGAATCGAACCCCTATTTTTACGAGATGACATAGATTAATCGTATAACATCGTCTCTAGCTTTATGTTTACAGGTAATTTTCAAACAAGTACTGTTATTTTAATAGAAATCTAATATTAAAATTACATAGTTTCAAGAGTTCATACCTTCTTGTTACTTTTTGTAACTGGTTTTGAATTTTGCCTAATAAGGTTGGGACTCTCTGTTCCTTAAGCCTAAATCTGTTCAATATTCATGGTCAGTCCACGCCTGAAAGTGATTAGGTCTATTTAAAAAGAGTTCTAGGTCTCCCGAGATCTTTAAATTATCTGAATAACTTCGTTCCTCAGATACCTTCCCGACATCTGTAGTTACAGCTGGGACCACCTTTTGCAATATACCATTAAACTGTAGTTAAAACGAAAAAAGTAAAATTTAAATTTTTATATTTGTAAACCCTTTTTTACAATACCGGACCTGAAAGTTTTGTTGGATGTTAATCTCCATTGTGTTTTTTGTTTGTTTTTTACTTTTTTTAAGACCACCTCCAACGTTGTCATATCGGACGATGAATGAAATGGATGAAATGATGCTCAAATAAGCTCAGGTGCCATAGAGCTTAGTTACCCGACCCTCATCTTTCAGGATCAGGAAAACCCCCGGAAAAAGCACTATTCAGGTAACTCGTCCTGGCCGAGATTCGAACTAAGGATCTCTTGAGTGCGCGGCAGGCACGCTCTATTGTCTTGGTCATTTCGTTTTCAATAGTACTGCAGCAGTACTTTCTTTTCTTGCCTTGAGCAGCATTTTCAGTCGCAGAAGCGTGTTGAGGCACATTTTTATGTATTTTCATGTTGCTGAGAGTGAATTGATATTGGTGGCTGTTGGTTTAATCCTTAATGGAACGGTTTAAGTGCCTCGAAACATGGTCCCGTGCGGAACTCTGCAGTGCCATCATTTTTATGGGCAACCCATTTTGCTCTCACTGACATTCATAGATAATTTATCGAGTTTTATGGCGAAAGCATGCGGAGAATTACTTGGAAGGAAAATATAAATTCTCCGGCATCGCGATTTCATGTATACTTACACATCTTCAGCCGGAAACAATATGTTCTTGTTAGTACTAGAAACAATCTTAAAATAAAGAAAATTTACGTTGTTTACGGCTGAAGATGTGTAAGTTTACATGAAATCGCGATTCCGCATAATTTAGAAGAATTATCATTTCTTATAAGTGAAGTTTTAAGTTACAAATTATATTTGTATATATTTGTTTGCTTCACTGTTAATAACATATTTTACGTATTTATTGGATACCAAACGTCTTTACTTCCAATATTTTAAAGATTCAACATTAATATTTTCACGTAATTTGCGGCAGTTTATAAATAGAAAAATATCGTTTTAATTATCCTGCCACGTATTGGTGAAGGTATTGCGTTCAGCCCCAAAAATAGACTATACCGAGATTTCATTGAAACTATAGTTTCGAGGTCCCCTGGCTAGTTTTTGCAGGAGTGAATAAGGAATATCATGTAAGTAGCCATATAAGATTTTTTTTTTATGTTTAATCAAAACTGTGAAGCAAATTTTAAGAACACATACGAAAAATTACATGAATAATGTGCACTTTACTTCTATGCAAATAGTATGAAGTTCTCTTTATTGTGATTGGATTTTGTATACGTAATAGGAAATTGATAAACAAATTTTCACAGGGGAGCGTAAAACATGCATTTCTATTGAAATTTGTCCTGTAATATTTGGTTCATTTTGAAGTATTTTGTTTACTGTATATAAGATATAAATTGTCACTGTTTTATATATTCTTTGCAACATCATTTGTTAGGTAGAAGCCATATTGCATTTAACCGAAAAATTTTGTATCAAGCTTTCACTCAAGATAACCGCTCCATTCCGTTTTTAAAGGTTAAGAGCATAACTCAAAAATGTGAAATATCAAATTAAGTTGGACATCTCCAAAGATCTGGCAGATTTTAAATAAAACCTCCTACCCCAAATAGCCATATGCGAAAAAAAGTTATTTTATTTTTAATATTAATAAAAATCATTAAGAGTTTTATTGAATTATGTGAGAATTGATAAATATGTCAAGACTTTCTTGAATAGCTTTAGAAGATTTTGATTATATTGTGCAACTATAAAACCTTATGAGATTGTCAATCTTGCTGCAGAGAAAAAAAGCTTATTAAAATATAAAATGCCTTAAGTGTGTTGTAGTTTTAGATGCAATGGAGTATTTCATGTTGGGAAATTTCCAGAATTCAAAGCTACACAATGTAAATGTAGTGTAATTTTTGTTTGACTTTCAAAACTTACTCAAAACATCGTGCCTAACAGCTTCTTTTTAAGATTCACTTTCTAAAGTGTTCTGCAAACTGCCATTTCCAAAATTTATATCATGATTTTCATTAGTTTGCAGAATAGGTATGAAAGTATATCACTAAGGCAGAGAAACGCGTGCGAACTTTACACTTCTTCTTTTTTACTTTTGCTTTGTAACGAATGACATTTCGAAATGAAACTATTGTGCTCGCCTCTGAAGCGTGGATGTTAATGTCTGCTTCACGTTCAAGAGTTCCAAGATCAAATCTCGGTCAGGCTGAGTTATCTAAGTTCCCTCCCCCCCCCCCCCCGAGGGTTTCCCTTATTCAGAAAGATGAATATCGGATAACTCTAAATTCTATGGACTCTGGGCTCATTTGAGCTTCATTTCACCCATTTAATTCATCGACCTATATGACGTAACGTTGGAGGACGCAACTCTAAAAATAAAAAAATAGTAACGGAGAATTAAAGTCTTAGAGATATTGGAAATTCTTGACAAAATTTGAGAAATAGACGTAGCTTATAAAATCATAGACAAAATCAACAATCGTCGTAGAATCCGTAACAATTGATTTGGGCTTTCTATATATATATATATATATCCATTTAAGCTGGACTTGGGACACAGAGTGCAAGCAGGTACAGATAACTACAGATAATTTCAGATAAAAACGATTATCCGGTAATCCCGTTGTCATGTATATCATCCACTGTAAAAGATTTGTGTTTATTCAGTTTTGTAAATTTTTTTTTTTCTTCAGATATAAGTTTTCGTTTTTTGCAAGTTGGTTAAAAACCGAAATAGTACGCAGTAGAGCTTTGGTATTTGGTTTAAGATTTTAATTATTTAATTCATGAATTGCTATAAAATTTGAATTTTTTTACTTTCTCGTTACCTTTCTCTTTGGCACCCTTTGACCCTAAAATAGTATTTTTAGGGGGGGGGGGGGAATCGTATACGTGCGTCCTTAAGTACTTACGTCTCTGAATATAACTGAAGGTGAAGTCGGTAAAGTACCAAACTTGGTATTTAAGTTCAGCATTTTCCAAGGATGCAATGCAAAGATTTACACCCCAAACTACCCTTTATATGGTACATACTCTTTCTGAAGAGGAGAAATATAGGGAATTATTTAGGGAAAGTTAAAGAGATGGCTAAGAACAATTAAGAAAAAATGTAGAGTAGGATAGGTGAAATGGCAAAATGTGTAAAAAGGAGTAGAGGGCCTCCAATACTCAAAAACCTAGGGTTAGGTGTATGGGGACCAAATTATTATTCAATGGTGGGCAACATGATAGGATCTTCAGGATTTAGGAATATACGGCGTTTTCCAGTATGGATTTTATAGTTGTAATCTTGATTTTGTATTTCCATTTGATGTTGTAAAAGGAAGGATGAGAAATTACAAATTATATACTCTTTCTTATATGGTAATATCAAATCTCTAGCTGTTTCTTAGAAAATTTAAAAAAAAATGTTATTTAAAGATAAATTGCGATGGAAGAATGCTTTAAAATATTTGTATTGTATCCTTGGGAGATGCTAAACTAAATAAAAAGTTTGATATTAAAACGAATTTGTGTGTTTTAGGTTCTGTTCACAGGCGAGCGCACATAGCCGTTTCAAAAATTGCTTCTTGGATTAAGGAATATCAAAACGTTATTTCCAGTATAATATTTTAATGGAATACAGGATAAATTTACTAGTAGAGAAATTTAATAGTAGAGGCATTAAAAACTGGGTGAAATTTTTACAAATGAAAAGTTTTATTATCCAGTATGCTTACGATAAGTTTCAAATCAGTACTTTAAAATTTGGCCAATAATATTGAAGTAATGATAACATTTATATTTTTGTGTGTACAAAGCCTCTTACACTGCGTAATGTGTTTATACTTTGTTGCCGTGTAAATATTTGTATGGTAGTTATATTTTTAAGGAAAAATACTTAAAGCCTGTTTACGAGTGATGTACAGAGTAAATTAAGAGATGTTGCCTATTTGTTACGTGCTGTATCTACAATGGACTAAAAACTGTTGTATCAGTTGACAATAGTAATTGTGGCATACACACAAATCTGTTTAGCGAGATAGAGTCGAGCCTCCAAGTATGGAGTTGTGTAACCAGATATTTTTAAACTCATTTTCATGTCTGAGGCAAACATGTTTAACAGCCCGGGTGCGAAGTGCAAGGTTAAATTTGACGTTTTTATATCGTTGGGTGAACCGAAGCAGTTTACTATTGTAAGACCTTTAATCGCAGAGTTAAATTTCAGAGTTTGTTGCTACGCAAGTTTTCCAAGTTGATTTCTCATCCATTAATATGGAGGAATCCGGTTGATGGTGATTAAAATATATACAAGACAGCGCGCATTATAAAGTGTGCTACTCGGGCCCTGGCGTTTGACATACTAAACTGTACATCGGACCTCCTTCCCCATTTATAGATGGTGGCTCATAAGAAATGTATTTTAAACAAAACTATTTCAAGTGCGTGGTTCAGAAAATCAAAGTAAAGACCATTAGTCTCTATAATCCTTAGCCATATTTTGCGAGATTTGCTGTCTCTGATGTTTGATGCCGGAAATTCGTTGATGCCCATTTCAGCTGCTCTGATTTCGAATTATTTTTCTCCACATACAAAATGTGCCATGGATTTAAACAGAGGATAATCTGATAAACCAAGATCAAGGTTATAGGCTGCATGTGGTAGCAGTTCTTCCAAGACATAGGCTTTGTTCATTCTTTGAGTATTCTTGTCCTGCTGCGACAGATGTTTATATTAACCAATTTCCTGTACGTCTTTTCTAATTTTGGTTCTTGTTCCATTTGAAGATAAATCACATCTACTGCACTTTCATTTGAAACTAATGATTCAGTGAATCACACCTTCAAATTTCCAAGAGACATTATTTAGGGACCGAATGAACTTTTTTTTGTACTACGTATAGTACGAAGGGGAAGTATTACATTTTACCCAAAAACACGATACGGAGATTTCATCGAAATTGCGTGTGTTAGGGCTCCTTGAATCCTGAAACACTTAGAAAAAGGTCCGAGTGTGAGTGAAGTGTAATTCAAAGGAAAAATCGATTAAATTCTTTGTTTAATTCAGCATCTTTCAAGAATACCACACTGGAAATTGTAAAGGAAATTTCCCTATCCTAGACTACCCTTTTCATAAACATTTTTCAAAAATGTTTTCTCATAAATTAAAATTGATTAAAATATATTTGGATGGGCCGCGCTATGTCTGAGTGGTTAGACCGGTTGCCTCTCACCGAGTGGACAGCATAGTGCTGGGGCGGGTTTTCTCCGCATCCTCCGGTTTCCCCCGTCAACATTCCACTAATTGTTCTCTTTCCTATGTTGATTTGGCTTTCATATATCATACATTTCATTCACCTTCACACCAGGCATTGAGGCTTATCAACTATTCTGATTCTTTATCGGATCCATAGCTTAGGTTCCTCAGGCCCGACCTTAATAGGAGTAGAGGAACAAGAATCCCCTATCACCACGATAGTGGTTCAATTGGGGAAGTTAAAGAAGATATTTTAGATGTTTTCATCACAAATGAAATGTATCTTGAATTTTCTGAGAATGCTCTCCGAAGTCTTCATTCTAGATGACTTTTGGTAAGTGATAAACCGTAAGAGATCAAACTTGACTGCACAAAAATGTAGAGCTCGTTAAGGGACACAATTTGATACCTTTTGTGTAGTGAACCATTTTGGAAATATTCCGTTTAAACGTTGCAATATTTCATTTTCTTAAATAGGAAGTGTTAAATGTTCTTTTCCTTGCTAAGAACGGAATTTCAAGGGCCCAGCTTATAAAAGATTTGGCTCTTCCTTTAAGCCTACTGCATTCTCATATTTCCCTTGCACCTACAAGAAAACAATAAAATATCTGCAAATGTTTACTTAAAATAACTTAAAATCAAATAGTGAAATAAGTAAGAATAGTTTGTCTAGTAGTGAAAGCCATTGGAGTGCAATACACCTTAACTACATTTTCGGGCTGATTTGAATCGAGCAACTACAACGAAGTGCCAGGGTTGCGTTATATATAATGTACCCACCCACTTTTACTCATATGTGACGATTCCCCTGATAAATCGATCGTCCCAGGGATTGGCGATAAGATGACAGGTGTCTACTCCTGAGCCTGATGTTGCATACAACTTTTGAAGGGTTTTAATCGTCTTAATATGGTAATGTATGCTTATTTTTTGAAGCACAAAGTTCCTCTGAGAGTGCTTTTCTGTAGATTTTCTTCCAAAACTGCGTGTATTCTCAATATGCCATGTTACGGATGTTAGAAATCTTGTTTTCGTTTCCATTATTGAAACTCTGGAACCAAATTTGTCCTATTCGCTCACTAACAACTTCTTATATCTTTTGAGCCGCAGCAACAGCTTTTCAATCTTGTTTGTTGTAGTGCTTCGAAAGAAATCTAACCTCAAATTTTGTCTTTGTTTTAAAATGTTTTATTAACAATCTTGACTGCTAACTTAATACTTAACCATAGCAACCTGTGAATATTATTGCTAAAATAATGGCTCCATCTTGTCATTCCTTGAACTGCTCTCAAAATTTCATCTCAGCTGCTTGAATTTGACTTACCTTTCTGTCTTTCACTCGTATATTATATTGGGATGGTCAAACTTTTATAACATGTTTCTTTCCTTATATATTAAATAGTTCCACATAAGTCGGTATTTCTGAATGTTGTGCAAACCATTTTCACATCCAAGATAATTACAATTTTGCACCTACTTGATTATTTGATTTTTCACTATTTTCACTCTTACTGGTTTTCTTGAGCGTGACATTTTCGTTTTATTAACTGTAAAGTTTAGTTCATGCTCTAATATTTTATCCAGTACAGTTTTTACCAAACCTGATGTTTACTAAATCTAAATTAACGCAATGTTAATAAAACTGATATCGTACAACAAAACCTAAAAAAATCAATTGCTGATATAGCTCAAATTATCCCATAGCTTCCGAAAGCTTCCCTTTTACCACTTTCATGTGAAATAACATGGGAAATCATACAAATTCTGATATAACATTACTTTATGATAACCTACTCGTAATATATGCCCCTTTAACATGCTCTGTTATGTAGAATAGTTGGAAGTTTACGAAATTACAATACTAAGGGATAAATGGAAGTATTCACCATAAAAATCCTATAGATCAGTGTACAAAATTTAATGAAGAACGGGAAGGTAAAGTAATTCACTGGAGTTATGCAGCTGGTGATCAGTAAAGCAGTTTCACAAAGAATTAAGCTCATATTTGCAGGAAATCGTTCAGTCCGGAAGCGATCCTTCAAATGGGTTCTCCATGTATAAAAATAAATTCAGTATTTTTCATAGACCGCAATAACCTACTTCTCTGCATTCTGTGATAATGCATATAACGGAAAGAGATCAAGGACGCCCTCTATAGAACTTGAACTAGAAATAACAAGAACAACCTTAAAGAAAGAAAAACATTAAATCCTTAAAATGTTTTTCTCATTAAAATGTTAAGCTACATCGTAATCAGGGAATGTTTTAGAAAATTCGTAAACTTTAGATATCAAATTATGTAAATGCTTTAGAAACACTCGGCTATTTTTAGTTAATTGATGGAAATTAATCATTTCTCCACACTAGCCGTATATAGGCTAAGGTTTTTGATAGATAGTCAACATGAAAAATTCAATGCCATGGCCGGGATTTGAACCACGGATCTCCTGGTTTCCGTCCAGTCGCTCGTACCCTTTGAGCTACCATGGCCAACGTGCCGTCCTGTGAGTCGTCACAAACGGTGTATCTCGGATGCGAGAGCCCCTAGTGGTTTACCGGAGAAATGAGTCAAATGGAGAATTTGTCAGGACGGCACGTTGGCCATGGTAGCTCAAAGGGTAAGAGCGACTGGACGGAAACCAGGAGATCCGTGGTTCAAATCCCGGCCATGGCATTGGATTTTTCATGTTGACTATCAAAAACTCAGCTATATCATCTGAGGAATAGAGGGATTTCATTTATCCATCGATGCATCCTCATTAGAGTAACAATTCAAAGCAATAGCGAAGAATATCTGAAATAATTTGACTCCACTGAAAAAGTGAGCAACAAAAATTCTTAAATTTACAATTTTTTTAAACCTAATTCGTTCTTAAAGTTTGAGCTGTCATTCAGAATGAAGAAGGCTTCTTAAGGGCCTAATTCCCAAAACATTTCAAGATATACATTTCATTGGCATGAAAACATTTTAATTGGAATCATTATTTTTGAGGAATCAATTTTCGAAGAATATTCATATAAAAGATAGTTTGGAAAGAATTATCTTAAATCTTCGGGCCACATCCTTGAAAGGTACTAAACCTAATTATCAAGCAAAAATGGGATCAAATCTATCGTATAATTTTTGAGGATGTTGAGAACTCGAAACATGTAGCTTCACATTAAAATCTGATAACTGTGTTGCTGCAAATACTCTTAGAAAAAGTTGGTCAACATTTCTTCCATACCTCTGTTAAGAACAAACTCGACTAGGTGTAGAATTTGAAAGAAGACCTTCCTCTTTCCTTTTATCAATGCGAAGTCTTCGGCGAATCAATTTTGATTAAATTTTGTGTTGGATGGCGTTTCAATCAAGATATCTGATTTTTCTTTCCCAAGGAAGAAAACGGCTCCAGATTTCCTCTTGTCGCTTCCTGCGTAAGTATCGTTTTAGGTAACTGCTGTGTTAAAATATTCCACGTCTTGTTTTGACCAGTTTCTGTAAAATAGTTTTCATGTCGGGGCACTGCATAAATTTCACTACTTTAGGTATTTGGCGTGTTTTAAATTATGCATGCCACTACTTGTGTATTCCTCGGTTTTTGTGCACTTCAGACATTCTCAGTACCTTCCACGATTCTCAAGATTCAGTTAATTCACACTGCAATACTCGCGTTTGATAGTTTGTCAGAAATGTAAATCTTTATATTATTCACCTTTGGAATAAACGTCGGCTATGCATTTAAAGGGAGTCAAGTTCTCGATCTTGCCAATGTTAATGTTTGACCTATTTTCTCCGCAACTATTTAATGAGCCCAATATGACCTCGTACATTTACATTTGATTGATGAAAAATAACCTAATCCTGTTCATTAGAAGGAATGTTATTGTTTAAATAAAGCTCTTAAAATGTTATCGAAAAATGGTTTTTAAATCTTAAAAAAACTAATCCATGCACAAGCTTTTTCATTTTAAATAGAGCCGTTTAAGATGCAAATCTGATAAAAATTTCAGCCCTTATTGTCAACTAGTTTAAGATAATGGGGCATTTGTATAGAAAATTATGTTTTTTCAGAAAATTCTTTCAAACATAAAACTTTACTCTCCGCTTATGTATACAAATTAGTAACTTAAAACTTCTTATCTTACAAGAAATGATGATAATTCTTATAAGTGAAGTTTTAAGTTACAAATTATTATATTTGTATATATTTGTTTGCTTCACTGTTAATAACTTCATATTTTACTTATTTCTCCGCTTATGGTTTACATAATATCTCAAAATCCCCAACTTCATATTCCTCTGCCATATTTCGATATGGTTTCTTTTCTTTTTTCAGCCTCATACATATTTTGTCACCTCTTCTGCTTTACGTACCCTTATAGCATCGAACTCTTGGAGTGTTTCTGGTATACCCAATAGTCAACCCCATTTCACTCAGTACACTTGTTATACCAGCATCATTTGCACCAAGATGTAGAGCTTTTAGATACCAAAAGCATTCTTAGGTATTAGAGATCAAACTACACTCATTCACTTTTTGAGTTTTCCCTGCCAAACACTATTTCAGCAATTCTGGATTAGCCAGATATACAGAAATAGGTTTCATTGCTAAAATTACTGTCTTAGGAATGAGATTCTTGTGATGAACTTCGTGCAGTTTACCACCAGCTTCTGCTTTTTTTACATTTGAACCAATCCACAGATCAGAATTTGTATAGTGGTTTGATATCGCTGAAAGCTTTGTGAAAGTAGGTAGCCCACACTGTTCTAGTCAAGACCTCAAGGTTATTTGAATTTTCTGATAGCCTTCCCATAATAATCAGTTATCTGATTGATGGTTGAGTTTGTCAGACGTCCTGTGATTATTTTACCATCAGTTAATTTTGTTTTCCCAAGTGTCTTAAGTTTTCTCAATTTTGTACCCATTCATTTTGTCCATGAAAAAAAAAAAAAAAAAAAACATTCCAGTTTGATTGGCAGTAGATCTCCATAAGGTTTAGCTGCAATCACTGATTTCAAGGAGCTGGAATCAGCTTCCCGATCAAAATAAAAGAATCTCTTCTAACACTAATATTTACAAAGTGATTGATGTATTACCAAGCGAGTTTACAAACATTTTCTTAAAGAAAAAAAAATATTTCTATGAAAGTTACACCAAAATGAGCGGGAGATTCGAACCATTCATATAGAATTTAAACCTGAAAATGGAAAGAAATCGCGAAAATCCGATTTCGACTCCCCTTAAATATACAGATAGAAAACGAGTAATGGAAGAAAGAATGCAACAGACATGTGCGAATTAGTATCAACAAAACGTTCTTTGTTTTGTACATAGTTAGAGTGGAATAATTTCATGTACGAATACCAGTTACTATGTCCTTGACTCATCGGTTATTTGTACGTAATTCTGACGGCTGACGCTTGTCTTCTATGCATATGTTTTGATAACGGTTTTAATTTCTGATTTGAAATTTTACAGTATCACTTTGCTCGTTCTTTGTCCCGGCTGCTAGCTGCTCCCCCCCCCCCCCTCTCTCTTATTTAACAGATTTTTCATTATTTCCGTTTTTCTTATGTTTTCCTAGTTTCACAAATATTCACTATACACATAAACAACCATGCCCAAGGTGGGACTCTAACCCGCGACCCTCTACGCGGCGGAACGCTAGAGACATACGCTTTAGCGACTATGGCTACGAGGGCCGGCGCTTCGTGATATAGCTGTAAGATCTTGGTCTCAGGGGTATGCGGGAGTGTAGGTGTGAAAGTAGAACTCCAGTTTAGTCAGCGAATAAATTTTAATGGTGTCTAAAACGTTTTTGAAGAGGGTTACCGACTGTTGATTTAAATACATTATTTCAATAATATTACTCCCTCTATGGAACAGAAACATTAATTTTGAACACAAAAGCTGATATCGCAAGTATAGAAAAGAAGGTTAAATTATTAGGAAACCTTTAGGTCCACAAGTTGTAGACTTAAAAGTAAACAGGAAATAAAAAATATAGATGTCCATAGTGATATGAGGAAAGGTTAAAATTTTATGGACACATTAAACGATTAACTTCAACGAGGCTCACAAAACAAATTATGGAATTTTAAGAAAATAGAATTAAAGCACAAATACACTATAAAATGGATTGGCGAAGTAAACAAAATGATTTAAAATTGTCAGGAATGATTCAAGACGATATTCTAGACATGGACGTCTCTAGAATGAAGGTGCATAAGTGGCAAGTTGACAAAGAGGAAAAACCAAAGAAAAAGACTGGAACAACGTGGACAGACGAGAGAAAGAAAGCCCACAGCTAAAGAATGAAAACTTTGGATTCATAGAAGAGCCAAGAAACGTCTCTAAGTACTTTGCGTAGTTCTACATTAAGATGATGATGATGATGATGATGATGATGATGATGATGATGATGATGATGATGATGATGATGATGATGATGATGATGATGATGATGATGATGATGATGATGATGATTCGAAGCCTCAGTTGCTGTAAGTCGCAGAAATTATAATTTCTGTTTGTTCCCTCACATTAGTCCCTAAATCTGACTCGAGCTGTTCCTGGGCGTCACTTTCACAGAAAAACTTGAACGTGAGAATGGCATGTTAAATATAAGACACGCCAAACTAGTAAGTGATTTGATGTAGAACATTCTCTTAACTTTAGCGCCGCCTATCTACCACTGCCCCAGCAACGTTCCTGCTTGTGTCCCAAAACTTTCATTTGCCTTCTAAGTTCTGCACTGAGCTACGTGCGTTTTTACACATTCTCGCCGCAGCGGCTTTTCCCCTGAACCGTAAACTGATAAGTCCCTGCACTTCTCTGACAAAAGCTTGCTTACCCAGGGCTATTACGTTATACATGGATTGTAAATCACAGAAATTACTATTTGAAATTATATACATACTATAAATCCTCTAATTGCATCACCTTGTTCAAATTTAATGAAATTCGAGTGTCTAGAATTCTAGATTCCTTCCTGTTAAGCAGTATTTATTGAATAGAATTCTGTTGAACTAAGTTTTATTCGAATTTAAAAACAAGGATTACAAGGATCAGAAAATTAATCGCTACATTTCCTATATACATATTTTAGTTTTTCTTCTCCCTTTTTACGGTTTAAAATCCCTCCAGAGATGGCAGCACTGAAATGTAAGAATGCCTGTAGCTGGTAAAACGAACGTCAACAGAAATAGGAAAAAACGTCCCTGGGGAAGGAACTCGTATACAAGTGCACCTGATCTTAAAACGTGCATTTGTGAAAGTGGTAACTGAAGATGCCTTTTAGGCAGCTTTGAAAGCATGGAATATTTTGAATGGCGTTATCTCTGGCGTATAAGGACACAGAGTATCTGGTACATTTTGACGTTCTCCGAATGTAATTAACCATGCGGCATTTATTTTTAATTACACAAGGGATAGCAGCCGTTACGTCAGGCGTATCATCGCAACGCTGCCTCCTGAAAGCTTTATCTTCCCCGCAGGATTATGCAGCAGTTGTATAATGCTAAAATGGCTCAATTCCTGGCAGCAAATTCCACAAGGGTTTACGAGTATGGAGACATGACACCATTATTGTGAATGGCGTCGGTACAGTCTCTTCGAAACTGCAAGGGCGCTCCTTCTCTTTGAACGTAAGGTAATTCGTTGTTAAAGGGTGTTTAGAAGGTTATTCCCTAGAAAGAATCTATCTGCCACTATTTTATATACATTCCACAAAACATGCTAATTTTATCGACACATAAATTTCACTGTACATTTCGTTGTAGCTACAAAGGAATTTGGGGAATCGAATCATATCTAAATGTTTAAAAGGCAACACTTTGTGCTTGCCTTAAACCTCCACGCCATTTTCACATCACTCAACTGAATAGCGACAGCACTTAAAAATCTGCATTGCACTCGCATAATTTTTTCAGCTCGCTTTTGTACGAACTATTCTTATATATTTGATATTAGAGATAAATGTTTCTAGAAATAGTTTTATTACATAAAATTCTGAAGGTACAATGGAAATAAGAAAATACAGTAGGCTTAAGTGACCAAAATGTCGCATAGGTGGTAACAGGTCTGCCGGAAGTTCAAAAGGTCCCGAATTCGAATTTCGGTCAGGATGATTTACCTGGATAACATTTTTTCAGCACTTTTCCCTTATCCTGAAAGATGAATGCCAGGTTCATTTGAGCATCATTTCACCCATGTCATTCATCTTCCAATATGATTCAACGTTGGAGGACGTAAATTAAAAAGAAAGAAAAAAAATGTTTTCCATTAAGAAGTGGTTAACCTAACAAAAAACTTATTTTACATAAAGTATGCTTTACAATTTGTTTTCCTTGTTATAAAACGCATATCTCTTACGGTTTCCGACTGAACAAAAGTCCTCCAGAATCTACTATTTCATAAGCTATTGCTAGAAAATTAAGGATATGTATTTCATCTGTCGAAGAATATCGTAACACGTGTTACAATTTAGAAATTTAATCAAAATCGTTAGGCAATTTCATGTAAGGAGTGGTCTATGCCGGATTTTTTTTAATCTCGTGTAACTACCTGTAAAAAACTGAAAATAAATGCAGATTTTGGTATTGAATGGATATTTCATTTTTGAGTTAGGCTACTCACGTCCGCCCTGCCACTTTTTTGTTTTCTAAAAATGCTTATTGTGGATTCACGAGGCTTAAAACACATTTCCTTTTGGTGGAAGACAATACATACCTACTTCGTTAATTACCGAATAATTTAAACTAGTCTAAGAAATAGCTGGAAAAAATTATTTGCTATTGTTTTAAAGAGATCGAAATTTTTTGTGTAGCAAATATATCCTATGCTTGACCCCTTATATCGGATGAGCAAGCCTCGGACGATTTGGCGGCATACGACTGTCCGGCGAGACTGCTTCTGTGTCGGTTGTGCGTAACAAGAAATTCGCTGCTACGGTTTGCGGTCTTAGTTATTTCTAAACATTACAAAGAAAATTACTTACATATCAAACAAGATGTTGGAACTCCCTCACTTAGTTAAAGCATTTGACACCTAACTTATATAATATGGCTATTACACTTAACAGCTCCTTTTGAGAAATGGTGGAATTTTCTTAAAGCTATTTTTAAAGTTTAGATAAAGTATGTCAATTTGTTTACAAAACTTTCTTTTAATTCCTATTTCGCTGAGGACTCTTTGATTTTTTTTTTTCTCAGGGGTCATTAAAGGCCTTTGAGGGACACTGACGCTGCTTAATAGTTTCACCATTAAAATAAATCCTCTCAGGTGGAAAAACAAGCAATTTTACTTGGCTTCAGAACATATCAAATCCTGTCACTGCTTTCAGAAGTTTGGGCTTTGTTTCCACGGTTCATTTTTGAGCGACATGGTTAATTCATTCATTGCACAAAAGTGGGGGGGTCAGAAAGTGTGAATAAAGTCCTTCAACCCACACAGACAGAAGCCATTCTATTTCTGGCGGTACGATATGGCATTTCTTATATTTATGACAGAATCCCTCCTAGGGCAAACAGGGTTTAGCAGGCGGAATAGGATCGTTGAGATCTCGCTCTGGATAGTAATGCACTGCCGGAGGGCGAGAGTTTGGCTTCAACTCGTCAATATCGTCCTTCCTATTATCTATTTTTCTTCGGTTCATCCTTCTGTAAGAGTAGCCAATCTTTGCAAAGCAGATAAGCTAAAAGTGCTTGTTTTCCAGCATCCTTTCTCATAATGTATAAGCACGTAAGCGGAGATTAAGAACTCCATCCCATCAATTTAATACATATTACCTCAAACTATAGATATCTGAATGAAATTTTAAACATTTTACATTCTAAGTTCACTAATATACTTTAATTTTAATCAAGATAGGAGTGTTTTCTTAATTACACCATCTTTTTATTCACATTTATCTCCAATTTTTGCTTCAATAACTAACCATGTTAGACACTAAATAACTGCTAAATAAATGTTTATAGGTGATTATCCTAAAATTGTAAATTTATAAGAACGTGCAATGTATGCCAAGAAATATCATTTACAGGAAAAAGGTAAAGTAAAAATAGAGAAAACAAACTTGTTTATTAGCAAAGAAAGCGACCACGTGATTTGGGAATACAGAATTGGCCATATTTAGTAATGTTACACCAATGGTGTTAACATTTGCGCATGATTAGAGATGGCAAACTGGAATATAATTGGTCAAATGTTATGGTAGAGAGAACACTGAGCTATTTAACCTTGAGGGCAATAAGAGGGAAGTGCATGCAGTAACGATGCAGTACACGCGCACCGAAGTTTAGCATACACCAGCAGAAATATAATCTTTAGTTGCCCACTGTACAGCTTGTTTACATGGACCACAGAAAATAATCATAATCTTACAAAACGTTTTTCTTTATGCTTCATTATAATCGACATAAACTTGTAAAAGGCTGGCACAGTAGCTCAGTCGGTAGAGCACTTGTCTGCCGTGCTAGGGATCCCGGATTCGATTCCCGGTCGTGGGGTGGGGATTTTTCTCTGAGCAAGATAATTCCTCATCTTCTCCAGAGTTTGGAAGTATGAATGAGAGTGCGAATGTGTGCGTGGTCTAATGATTAAAACCCAACGAATACGAGTTAACATCTTCGATATGTTCCAAAGGAGAACGGCCGCAGATATGACCATTAGAGTTAAAGGCAGGGTATAAATGGAACAAAAAAAGATTGTAAAAATATTTGCACATTTCGTTGTGGGAGGGGGGGGGGTGTAGAGGGATAGAAGAAACATACACTCAGTTAATTGATGGAAATTAGTCGTTTCTTCACAATAGCCGTATATAGGCTAAGGTATTAAATTGATAGTCGACATGAAAAATTCAATGCCAGGGCCGGGATTTGAACCACGGATCTCCTGGTTTCCGTCCAATCGCTCTAACACATTGAGCTACCATGGCCAACTAGCCGTCATGACATTAAATTCTCCATTTGACTCGTGTATTTCCCCGGTAGACCACTAGGGGCTCTCGCATTCCAGATACACCGTTTGTGGCGACTTACTATCGTAAGTACTTCCCTAGTGGTCTACCGGGGAAATAAGAGTCAAATGGAGAATTTAATGTCATGACGGCAAGTTGGCCATGGTAGCTCAATGGGTTAGAGCGTCTGGACGAAAACCAGAAGATCCGTGGCATTGAATGTTATGTCGACTCTATCAATTCAATACCTTAGCCTATATACGGCTAGTGTGAAGAAATGATTAATTTCCACCAATTAACTAAAATAATAAGAGTTAATTGAAGAAGCCTGGGGCTCGATTACTTACGATAGTAAGTCGCCACAAACGGTGTATCTGGAATGCGAGAGCCCCTAGTGGTCTACCGAGGCAATATGTCAAATGGAGAATTTAATGTCATGACGGCCAGTTGGCCATGGTAGCTCAATGGGTTAGTGACTGGACGGAAACCAGGAGATCCTTGGTTCAAATCCCGGCCAAACATTTCAAATAAACTTTTTAAAATGTCTATTTTCTACGAAGTACAATTACATAAAATTAATAAATTATACAAAATACTTTACGAATTGGTAAAGTTTAATATGCCTTCCCAGAAAATTAAAGATATTATATTTATAGTATAAATAACTTAAATATGTATTTTAATAAAAATCTTTAGCAGTTTTTTAAAGAAAATATAACATTAAAGAAAAAATCTTGCATACAAAAGGTAGTTCCGGTTAGGAGTTTTAATTAAAAATCTTGGAAGAATGAAACTAAATACCTACCAAATGTGTTTATAGGACATTTCTGACATCCACCCACACATGCGCATATCTTTATCTGAAAAAAAAAAATTGTTGGGGAGGGAGAGAAATCAGTCCGAAGTTTATTTCGAGAAAAGTCTCCACATCGAATTTTTGGATAGAATACAGTAATTCTACTTACTTGCTCTAGGTAGGTAGTAGAGAAAATAATCTGCTTTTTTGTGCCAAGAAGTTTTTGGTGTCCATAGAAATGGCATAGAATTTCAAATCTAGCATATGTAATTCCTTTTTTCAAAGACAGCTTCCTTTTCCTTTCTTTTGTACACATTTTTGCAAAAGTGTATTCCAATTAACATTAAGTAGAAAGAATAGGCTTTACTGAGAATAATTTGTAGAAGCCTGAGTAGGGAAACTCGTTAATGAACAGTTTTTACTTTCTATTAGGTATGTACTTACATCTACTAAAGATATTGTATTCCTTAACTTCGATGCCACCCAACTGCTGTTTACGTGGAAAAAATATTCGAAAATATTTTCTGAAAAATGCTCTAATGATTTTGATTAAGAAAACCATATATTTAAGATATTTTCATGACAATGTGTAATGTAAATATTGAATTCTCTAAGAATAGCTTCTGCAGTCCTCTTCATTATGAAGGACTTTTGTATTACTAAATCGTAACAAATTAGACACAACCTTACTGTACAAAAAATGTAGATCTCGTTTAAATGCATTTTTCTGGAGCCAACTATTTTCGAGATAATCCTTGTTATTGTTTGAATTTTTAAATACTTAGAATTTCTCAAATAAGAAGCCATTCTTACACAAATTAAAATATTTGTAAAAGAATCTTCACTTAACTTCAGAAGTTGATGTTAATACTTCCTTTTTCTTTATAATATCGATTTCAAAAGCATATTGTTTCCATCACCAGTTAATACCCAACTCCGTTAAGGAAATCTCGAATACAATGTTATTTTCTTTTGTTATGTTACGCATTACTAACATCTGAAGACGAAACAAACCTAAAAACAGAATCAATTGCCGGTATGTCAAAATTCATTACGCGATGTTTGTTTTTTAAAATATTTTTCCCACACTTAACTCTATGGGACCATTTAATTGTTTTAATAATTTAACTTCGGGATTTATTTCATGGTTAAATGACCAAAAATGATTTGCTACGCCCGATTTATCAATTTGTTTGTTTAATGTTACGAAAATGTTCTTTCTTTCTGGTTTCCAAACTACGTTTCGTCTTTCCAATATAAACCTGATCACAATCCAAACAATTAAATTGAAAAATACCATTTCGTTTTTAATCCAAAACGAATATTTTACAAGCCATTCGTTTTTAATCGAAATTTCAAAGCCATTATATAGCTTCTTGCTGTTAAAATAGGACTATCATTTGGCCTGTTGTATTTTCCTATTACTTTTCTATTCCTATTCTACAAGGGAATATCCAATAACAATTTCTATAAATTTTGTATGAACAAAGTAGATGTTTGAGTTGATAGTTGTTCGTACAGCAGTAGAGAGGATCGTACAAGTAGTTTTCTGCACTGTGGGCCAGCTCTGTCCATATTCTGTTGAACTTATCAACCAGAGTTTGGAAAGTCCTATGTTAGAAAATCAGTAAATGTCGATATTTTCGATGGGCATGCCACTCGCATTGTGCCTCAAACGATTCTCCCCTCTTCTGCAACTAGCAGGATTTCGTAAAGTGCCAGAAGCGGGAAGAAGATTCTTGGGAATTTCATAATTATCTTTCTTGAATAGTGCTGTACGTCTGAACTGTTCAAGTGTAATTTAACAGCCTTTAGAGGCGGTTCTTTGGACTATAACTGATGTGAAATGCATAAACTCGTTTTACTGCTCCCTAAAGGGAATATTTGAAAAGGGGTTTAATTACTCTGGGATGTCCGAGCTAAGGCAGGCGTCCGTTACATATAAGGTTCTAGTGGTGTTACACTGCAATATCTAAGTAGCATCTACCGATAATTTAGGCGTGAAGTCCTCGTGCAGTGCTATTTATAAGTTTATAAAAATAAATTTAATGAAATGACCTTCTGTATCCATTTTTACTTTCCCTACCACTGTATAACAGGCAGAGAAAGTATTGCATTCCTCCCAAAAATTCGGTACCAAAATTCACTGGAAAACACGTTTTAAGTTCACTGAATTCAAAAATAGAATTCTTAGAAAAAGTTCCTTGTTGTACGTCCACAAAGCATGTATATCCTGACCCGAAAATGCCATTTAAGTTCAGTGTTTTCCAAGGCTGCAGTACAAACATTTTAAAGAAAATTTCACACCCCAACCGTCTTTTACATGGGACATTTTTAAAAAATGTACTTCCTCAAAAACAGCTCACAACCTTGATTAAAATACCATATTTGAAAATATATTTTCATGACAAATTAAATCCATATTTTTAATTTTTTGGGAGTGTCCTCGACAGTCCTTTTCACTCTGAATGACAAAAGATAGACAAAATTACTGCATAATAAATACAGATCTAGTGGAAACAGCTCGTTTCGAATTCATTTTTTTGTAGTGAGCTACACTGGCGTGTAAAAGATGCACCACTCTTCATGACTGTTCATTGAAATATGGGCGTAGTGTGTGGATATTAAGGAGTTAATATTGGGGAATGAAATTCATCATGCTATCTGGATGTATTTAATTTTAATTTTTTACTAAAGTTAAGCAATCCTTGATAGTGTTGCATTTTTTCGCTAATATATTTCTGAACTATCTTTGGATATTTACTTAGAAGTATTTTCTCAAATAGGAATACGCTATTCGTTTTCTCTTGGTCATATAAGAGAATAAAATTTCAAAGGCATTACAGTGACCAGCTCTTAATATTTGCAGATGTTTAACTCGAATAACATGAAGTAGAAAGAGGAATAAACGTTTGGGAGCGGTCGTACAAGAGTAGGGAAAGTGAATACATCAGATTTATTTTCCACCGGGGTTCATTGGCAACGAGACTGAACTGTCAAAAGCTTCGTTTACCGTATCTTTCATTAATGCATTTGAATGTATTACTTCGATTTCTAGTAAAATGTTTATCGTAATGCAATTTCAATTCCTAAAATTTTTATATGGGTATTTTAATGTAAAGGATTAGGAAAGTCGTGTGACATCAGTTTTTATTAGGCTTTTTTTCGACATATTTATCATAACAGACGTAAAGAAATTCCACGCCTCATGCAAGGAGAGCAATATCCTTTGGATCCGGGCCTGGCAAGGTTTTAGCTCTGTCTTTAGGGTTACGAAGAGGGCAGAGCAAGGAGACACCGCCTCTTGTTTTAATATTTAAAATAAGGGCCACAGAGCTTTCCAAGAATGCTCTCGATGTAATGCTGGCAGGCAGTTGGTTGGCCCCATCCACTGTAGAGGGCGTCGGGATCACAAGGTCATTTGAATGTGAAGTGTAGATTATCTCACAGACCCGGAGTGAGCGCGCGATCGATTAATCGATCACTTCTGGTGCAGCTGTCAACAGATTAAGTGCTTGCAGTCGCCTTCACCTAAGGAGCTCTTGGTAAGCACTAGCAGTCAAGTACAACTTCTGCTTTGCTTGTGTCTTGGGTTAACACAAACATAGGCGGGCAATTAATTTATCAATGAATGACCTTAAACTCCGAAACGCTTCGATATGAATTAATGGACAAGTCGATTTTCGATAATTTCATATACGATTTAACATGCGACTTCGCTAATCGATTTGCATGCTAATATGTTTATCTTGTAATATAATCTATTCCATTTAAATTGCTCACAAATCTGAAATTAACACTATTAAATGAATTATATTTAAATTAGACAGCCATTATAGATATATCTCGATTATTCTCTATACTTTTCTTCTCGCTTGGACTTTCTCGTAGTTCGTTGGAGTTATTTCTCTACTACGTACCGAAATGGGTAGAGAATGTTGCTCTACATAAAAAATATAGATGTCTATTTCATTGAAAATGCATATTTTGAGGTCAAAATGAAAATTTATTTGCTTTAATTTTATTATTTTTTTACGTTTATTTTACTTATAAATTCGATATTGATATTTCATCGGAATTGTTCTAAGGTCCCTGAATCCAAAAGGTGTGTGCGTGCTTTTTTTCCCCTTCAAAAATCGTTCTATACCAGTATATAGAAAAAGTGTTAATTTTCATCAACTGAATAATGGTTAATGATTTTTTTATTGAGACGTAAATGTGACTTATCTCGAATGATCATATTCATTAAATTATGTGCACTTTTCTGAAAAAGTGTGTACAATTTGTATCGAAAATTTGTGTGCACAATTTGTGGTAAATATTCTCAGATTTCGAAATATACTGTGTTGTCTGTTTTTACTTTTCTCAGTACTTGGGTCAGTTAATGCAAGCTTGAATAGTTTGTTGCATGACTAAATATTGAATACAGTTTCCGCATTGCATGCAACTGTTTTTTGGTCCATTTGTATGTTGCTTTTAAAACTCGTCAGCTTTTTCCCTTTGAAACAGTTGGCCATGAATAAAGTTCAGTAGTGTTAATCTTTGGATTGATTTTGTCATACTTCCTTCGTTAAATTCACTTACTGATTCATACTTAAAACACTGTGCTCTATTTTTAGGTAGTGGCACTGCGGTTTTTCGCCAGTATTGTATTTTAGTTTTAGTCTTAGAGTCTTAGACTTCTAATATCTCTTTTGTATTTAACACGTTACCTTTTACGTACTTACTATAGAGGAAGTTAAGTACACCTTTGGAAGACTAATGATAATAGTAATAATAATAATGATAATAATTAAGAATCTTTAGTAGAAGACGGTCTACCTGCATCTAGGTGTGAGCAGCATAACTCAATGCTAAAGGTTGTTAAAACCAAATTTGTATTTAAAACTAACATGTTCTGTTTTGATACATTTATGCTAAATGAAATGTATTATTTTTGGGGGTAGCCTCTGAGGTCCTCTTCATTCCCAAAGGTACTGCATAACTGATAAACCCTAAGAGATGGACAAATTCCTACTATAAAAAATAGTTTACTTAAACACACCTTTTGACATACATATTTAACATACATATTTGTAGTTATGGAGTTAATCATTCGGAGATAGTCCTTTATTGAATTGCACTTCAAAATGTGTGAACTGTTTTCAAATCCGCCTCGGTAGCGTAGATGGTAGCGTGTCTGCCTCACGTTCAAGAGGCTGGTTAAGGTTTTGTCAGGGGGTTTCCCTTATCCTGAAAGACGAATGTCGGGTAACTTAGGTTCTATGGACCCTGAGCTCATTTGAACATAATTTTACCCATGTCATCCTCTCTTGAATCCGCCACTGATTGTATTCCATATATGTAATAAAGTGAAACTTGGAACTTTTCCTAGCGGCTATCTAAAGCTATCCGTTACGGCCGAAGTTAAGTCTTATCGGACTAGGAACCTGAAGATAACGAAACCTAGTACATAAACAGCCTCTATTACCCCTGCTGTTGGCAATATAGGATAACTGTTCATATGGTATGGTTTCCCATTCTTCCGTTACCACTTAGTTACTAAGAAGCAGGAAATTGATTCGTTTGTGGTTCAAACTTGTGCAAACAAAGAATTGGCTCTCGTATTCGTACCTAATGGAACAGCCATGCAGCTATTCACAAAAGCTGCGTTAAGACATTTAATTTTAAATGTTCTCGTATATAAACAGAATACAAATAAAATTACTCTTTTCACAAGGTAGCAAAACTGAGGTAGTAATCTATTGTGATGGTTTTGAGCATAGTTAAAGGCAGATTTATAGAATGATTGTCTAGGCCGTGCAAGTAGCGACCCTCTTGGACTAGGCCGTGAATGATTCGCTCAATGAAGTACCTAATAACTCTAAATAATTTGTCTGTAGTCATGGATTTTCTTATTTAAGACCTTTTTCATACATATACGAAGAAAATTTCAAATTTAGTTTTAGAACCCTATGAATCAAATTGAGTTAGCGCATCTGGAATGTACGCTCCTACGAGAAAACGTCTGCGACGTGTTCTGCTCTTTGGAGGAGTAAGGGGAGACAGTGCCGCTTGCCAGCTCAGATGTAAATAGATATAATACCTATATTAAAAACAATGTTAGTATCCCACGTTGCTAGCACAGAAACATGTTTTAGAAGCTTAAGCCGTGTTTTAAGTCTAGCCGTAATCTTTCTCGGATAGCGCTAGATTTGTCAAGGCAAACATTCCTTAGTCACATTCTCCTGCGAGGAACACATTAGATTCAGCTAATGGAATAAAGATCCTAGGTTGAAAAATAGGTCGCGCCACGCTAGACCGCTCCACTGTTACCGGGGGCTCGATCCCAGGCGACCACAAAATGAGATTGGTGGGGTGGACAACACGGTGCTGCGGGGGGAGGGGGTTCTTCGGGATCTCCGGTTTCCTCTGCCATGTATTAATGTGACCTGCGGTTCCGCAAGTAGTAATAGTGGGTGCTAAACACTACACATTTCCGGTTTAAAACTACCTCTAAAATGAGAATACGTGCATCCTTTTGTCTGCCTCACGTTTAAGAGGTCCCGAGTTCGAATCTCGGTTGGTGAGTTTACGAGATAAGGTTTTTTCGGAGTTTTCTCTTATCCTGAAAGTCAAATATCGGATAACTAAGCTCCTTGGACCCTGGGCTTATTTGAGCATTTCACTCATCATCCATTATGACTTAATGTTGGACGCAAATTAAATAAAGTGCATCCTTTAATCCCCTGGCCTCCACATCATTCAAAGCTGTGCATGAACCAAGCAGCGGAAAGAGAAAGGGTAGCGCGGAAGAATACATAACGGGTCATAAGAAATATTGTTGTAATTTACGTTCTCCAACCTTAAGTCATATCGGACGATGAATGAAATGGGTGAAATGATGCTCAAATGAGTCCGAAGTCCATGGAGCTTAGTTACCTGACATTCGTCTTTCAGGATAAGGGAAAACCCCGGAAAAAACCTAATCCAGGTAACTCGCCCTAACCGAGATTCGAACTCGGGACCTCTTGAACGTGAAGCAGACACGCTACCGTTCACGCTACCGAGGCGGGCCCATAGGAAATAGGTTTGGGCAAGTTGAGCTGTGAGAATTTGCCATTAAATTTCATAGTATTAAGAATGAAGGTGCATTGCAAAATCCAGGATTGAAACAAAGTACTTATTCTCTACACCAGTGGAGAATGTAAACCGGCATTTTTTATATGGTATTCATGGATATCGTAGAACAAATAACCGTATGTTACACTGAAACGTTCTTTTTTTTTCCTTTACCCTCCATAAACAACAAATTATAATGCATTTATAACTACAATCATATGTGAAATTCAAAGATTCTCTTTATCTTAACTTAGAACTGAAGTTCTGTGAAATTGATACAAAGAGGTTGTATTTACAAGCCCAGGACATTGAATTTTACGTCCTCTATTTGGTATCCAGAACATAAAGGACGTATTACATTCTACCCAAAAATCTGATAGCTATTTCACCGAAATGCATTTTGAAGCGCCTGAATAAAATAATTAGCAAACAAGCAACAAGAATCTAAAACGAAAATCATAGGTATACAACAATTGGCATTTTAGCTTCAATATCTTCGTAAGATGCGACACGATTATCAAGACAATTGCCCATCGCAAACTACATTATAGATGGAAAGTGAATTTTTTTCTGGAAAAAGTTCTAATTCAGATACCATATATTTAAAATAGTTATACAATAAAGTGAAATGTATAGCTTTAATTTGCTTTCCTTTTCCGAAGAAATTTTCTATATTTTTTATTACTAGTTAAAATAAAATATAAGATTGCTACAAAAAAGGAAACGTAGATGTATTTTTAAAACTATCAATTTAAAATATCCTTGTGGTATCAGCTATTTCAGAGATATCATGGGTTGAAAAATTTCAATGTTTTGCTTTTTTAAGTTCTGTCGGTATTGAGTTGTTTCGGAAGCGTTTAAAGTTAAAATAGTTTTCTTTTAATTCTTAAATCAGGAATATATCACCCCGAATTATTTAATAGTATCCAGAGCTAAGAAATACTCAATTTCTTATTGAAAATCCTTCAAGCCCGTGTGTTCTTCCAAGTGTGCAGATCGCTTGAAGTGAAAAAATGTTGAAAGTAATTTGATGTTGCCCAAATATGGCTGAGGTTTCTTGGATGTCGGAGCCATAAATACTACCTATTTAAGTATTGAAATTCGTTCGCAGTGATCGATGGTTTCGTACGAATGATTCTGGATTATTCCTGGGCGTAAATCAAGAATGTCGGAAGTGGGGACTTAAGTGCAAAAACTCCAGGTTTTTCTACATGTAGTCGTGAATTTCAATTTTTTCCACACTACTATTTCGACCAGAAGGTTATTTTAAGGTAATTTTTTAAGTTAAATTACTTTCCTTTTGCCCTCGAAAGCACGGGAAGGTTTATGTTGGGATGGTAATTTGTAGTGGAAACTGCTCGAGAAGTGCCCAGAAACCCAATATTCAGACATCGTGCGAGGAATATTTCAGTGTAGAGTTAATGTAAAGCATTAGCATATTCATTCCCTTAAGGTGAACCCGCAACGTGAAAATGCAAGGAGCGCCTTGATGAAAGCGTAACAGATCTTAAAATGTAACCTTTTTGGACTAAATGTTGCATCGGAGGTAACTGCCATGCAAGTCAATTTTAGCCATCACTTGTTGCATTCTTTTACAGTTGCGAAAAATTTTTTATCCAACTAAATCACATTTTTCCATATCAAATCGCTATTTATATTCTGAATTATAGCTTTCTCTTATTTATCCAATTGCCTGGAGGCGAGTCTCACGAAATGCATTCGTAGTAATGCCCTTTGGCAGCTAGAATTGGATGCCAGGGCAGCCAGTTTAATGATCTTGACCTCTAGTAACCTAAGCGATCGCTAGAGGCGCAAATAGTACCTCAATTCTGTTCCGGCTACCCGTTTTGCCAGCTGTAGTCTTTATTGAATAAAATGTATATTCTTCGTTGCTCCGTTGGAAATTGTTCAGTCCAAAGTGTTTGGCGTAAATTGTTTTAACTAAACTTAATTTTTTTTTTTCAGTAAAATTTTCTACCCTTTATGATTTACCAGTTACACACCTCATTCCATATGAAGATTTGAGGACATTCTCAGAAAATTAAATTCATTTGTCAATCTTTAAGCATATTCACAACTTCTTTGATTCCGTGCCCCCCTTACAATGCAACTGTTTTGGAAAATATTTTTCGTGTAATGTTTACTGGGGGAAAATCCTGAAAAAAAAATTGAAAATGTACGGTTTTAAAATTAAATATATTTTAAGCTTAAAAGAGATGAAAACTTGCTTTGCAGTGCACAAATTGTCAACAGATGCGATAACTTTGAAAGCTGTATCAAATGGAAACCTTAGCCAAATTGTGGCTATCATTAAGAGATTGGTTTAACTTTTATATTAGATAACTTCAAAATTACAGAGAACGTAAACTAAATTCCATGTTTGCTAAGTCGCCAGTTGTGATGAATTGCAGTACAGGTACGTTGTAAATTAAATTACTGCATTGCATAAAAATGCAGTAGCAATTCACTGCAATTCATCACTCTTCTTAGGGATTTTCTTTTTCTTTTTATTTCCTTTTCTATCAGTGTTTTTTTAGGGACTTTTAGAGAATCCACTCCAAATTTTCCAAATAACACACATCGTTGGAGAATTTTCTCCGCAGTGAAAGCGAATTATTAGCTCATTTTAGCTAAAGCGTTTAAATGCTAATCAGTGGCCTTCGAAGAGTTGGAATTTACATACTATAATGCTGCCTGAGTACAGAGACTCTTCGTGCCCTACTTAAACTAAGGCCACACAATTTAAGCAGAGTAAAACAAACTGCATATTCTTTTAAGCTTAAAATAATAGTATTAGTTTTTAAATTGTGTATTCACTTATCGGTATGAAAGTTTGTTTCATTATAATAGTTATTTCAATATAAGATCGGAAATTTTCTATTGTGAATTATTTTTTTCTTTCCCCATGCCAGATGTACATTTTCAGAGCATCATTAGCAGTTCGTATTTGGGGACTGTTCCGTAGTGGATATAAAAATATTCATATCGCAATATGACAGTGGTTTTCAGACTACAAAATCTACGTTTCATCAAAATCATAAGGCCAATACTCTTAGCCTACACACCACGGTGAGTGTGAAAGTATTTCCAGATATAACGAGCTAAACATTTAGACTAATTGAGTTTGTACATTTCCTTAGTTCAGTTAATGTTCTGATTGATTTCTACTTTTCAACATTTACTCGGATTTTTCCAATGCAAAGTATGGTTTCTCTCACTAAGTATTCAGTAATGCTCTTGATTTTAATGGTAGCCATTCAATCTCCAATATTTTGTACAATGCTCTTGATTTCAATGTTATTGAGTTACCGCTATGTTTTTTGGGGCGGTCCTTCATCCATGAAAGCGAACGCAGTGCGATAAACTTGGCACTTGCCCGAGAGGTTTCTGGCGCAGTATGTCAGGTTGCGTAACATCCATTGTGTCTACAAGATGTAATTGCTGCTATTGTGATATAAATTGGTGCGACTACTTGCAGTTTTCTGTTCATTGCAGCAGATCTCAATTTGTGAAATACAGGAAGTATTTATGACAGTGCGTTTTTTTTTTTTTTTTTTTTTTTTAATGATATAATATTCTAGACATCTGTGAATCATTTTGGTCACTTTTCTCGATCCTCCATTTTTAAAAGCCCAACGACATGTTTAAGCATCTCTTGCGCTCCCTTTAAATCCCACAGGACCCGTTCACTTCCCCTTACTGTATGTCAGTTTTGCATTTCTGCATATGACATTTGTATCTTGCATTGAACTTTTCCTCTGATTTGTACCTACTTAAATTTGCATACGTAGTTTCATGTGCCGTTTAAAGAATCAAATATGCATTTTGTAATTGTTTTATTAAAAATACTATTTTAGTTAAAACAGCAGCATCATAAAACAAACCCTGATTTCTCTAAGTAAGAACATGAACTTCAAACAGCTAAATTTATTTTCATTGTATTAAAGCACCATACATACCATTATCACGCTTTTAAAAAGTGCATTTTTCACAAATAAAAAAATTGCGACAAACTCGCATACCAGAGTTAAATTGATTGGGTTCTAATTGAACTAGGAGTTCTTATCCTCATGTGAATGGTTGTAGGAAATGGATTTTGGTGGTTGTTGGCTACTCAGTCGTATTAATAACGCTTTGTTGCAGAATTGTTTGGTTTAATTCCTACTAAGTTTGCTTATCGACTTGAATCGATGACCACTTGTTAGTAAAATTCCTAGCATTAATTCAATTTTACTTGAAACCCTGGATTACGTGTTTAAAGTTACTTCCACGCGGTTTCTATTTCTTCTTTATACGGCGACTATTTTGCTCTAATAAACTTCCAATGCTGTTTCCACTTAGGCTGGTTGCGCTATTCTTAACTTCCCTACATTTCAGACTTAGAAATCTTCGCTTCTCTTAATGCGCGTGAACACGTCCTTCCTGCCGTAGTATCACCTTTTATGTAAGTTTTCCTTACTTCACGATTCAGCTCGAACCTTATTCTGACCCCCTCTCTAACTTTTATCACATAACCAAACTAGCTCACCCTTCTCAAATGTTACATTATTGATGGATAGAGTCAACATGAAAAATTCAATGCCATGGCCGGGATTTGAACCACGGATCTCCTGGTTTCCGTCCAGTCGCTCTTAACCTTTGAGCTACCATGGCCAACGCACCGTCCTGACATTAAATTCTCCAGTTGACTCGTATATTTTCCCGGTAGACCACTAGGGGATCTCGCATTCGAGATACACCGTTTGTGGCGACTTACTATTGTAAGTACTTAAGTCCCAGGCTTCATCATTTAACTCTTATTATTTTAGTTAATTGATGGAAATTAATCATTTCTCCACACTAGCCATATATAGGCTAAGATGTTTGATGGATAGAGTCAACATGAAAAATTCAATGCCATGGCCGGGATTTGAACCACGGATCTCCTGGTTTCCGTCCAGTCGCTCTTAACCTTTGAGCTACCATGGCCAACGCACCGTCCTGACATTAAATTCTCCAGTTGACTCGTATATTTTCCCGGTAGACCACTAGGGGATCTCGCATTCGAGATACACCGTTTGTGGCGACTTACTATTGTAAGTACTTAAGTCCCAGGCTTCATCATTTAACTCTTATTATTTTAGTTAATTGATGGAAATTAATCATTTCTCCACACTAGCCATATATAGGCTAAGATGTTTGATGGATAGAGTCAACATGAAAAATTCAATGCCATGGCCGGGATTTGAACCACGGATCTCCTGGTTTCCGTCCAGTCGCTCTTAACCTTTGAGCTACCATGGCCAACGCACCGTCCTGACATTAAATTCTCCAGTTGACTCGTATATTTTCCCGGTAGACCACTAGGGGATCTCGCATTCGAGATACACCGTTTGTGGCGACTTACTATTGTAAGTACTTAAGTCCCAGGCTTCATCATTTAACTCTTATTATTTTAGTTAATTGATGGAAATTAATCATTTCTCCACACTAGCCATATATAGGCTAAGATGTTTGATGGATAGAGTCAACATGAAAAATTCAATGCCATGGCCGGGATTTGAACCACGGATCTCCTGGTTTCCGTCCAGTCGCTCTTAACCTTTGAGCTACCATGGCCAACGCACCGTCCTGACATTAAATTCTCCAGTTGACTCGTATATTTTCCCGGTAGACCACTAGGGGATCTCGCATTCGAGATACACCGTTTGTGGCGACTTACTATTGTAAGTACTTAAGTCCCAGGCTTCATCATTTAACTCTTATTATTTTAGTTAATTGATGGAAATTAATCATTTCTCCACACTAGCCATATATAGGCTAAGATGTTTGATGGATAGAGTCAACATGAAAAATTCAATGCCATGGCCGGGATTTGAACCACGGATCTCCTGGTTTCCGTCCAGTCGCTCTTAACCTTTGAGCTACCATGGCCAACGCACCGTCCTGACATTAAATTCTCCAGTTGACTCGTATATTTTCCCGGTAGACCACTAGGGGATCTCGCATTCGAGATACACCGTTTGTGGCGACTTACTATTGTAAGTACTTAAGTCCCAGGCTTCATCATTTAACTCTTATTATTTTAGTTAATTGATGGAAATTAATCATTTCTCCACACTAGCCATATATAGGCTAAGATGTTTGATGGATAGAGTCAACATGAAAAATTCAATGCCATGGCCGGGATTTGAACCACGGATCTCCTGGTTTCCGTCCAGTCGCTCTTAACCTTTGAGCTACCATGGCCAACGCACCGTCCTGACATTAAATTCTCCAGTTGACTCGTATATTTTCCCGGTAGACCACTAGGGGATCTCGCATTCGAGATACACCGTTTGTGGCGACTTACTATTGTAAGTACTTAAGTCCCAGGCTTCATCATTTAACTCTTATTATTTTAGTTAATTGATGGAAATTAATCATTTCTCCACACTAGCCATATATAGGCTAAGATGTTTGATGGATAGAGTCAACATGAAAAATTCAATGCCATGGCCGGGATTTGAACCACGGATCTCCTGGTTTCCGTCCAGTCGCTCTTAACCTTTGAGCTACCATGGCCAACGCACCGTCCTGACATTAAATTCTCCAGTTGACTCGTATATTTTCCCGGTAGACCACTAGGGGATCTCGCATTCGAGATACACCGTTTGTGGCGACTTACTATTGTAAGTACTTAAGTCCCAGGCTTCATCATTTAACTCTTATTATTTTAGTTAATTGATGGAAATTAATCATTTCTCCACACTAGCCATATATAGGCTAAGATGTTTGATGGTCAACTGGAGAATTTAATGTCAGGACGGTGCGTTGGCCATGGTAGCTCAAAGGTTAAGAGCGACTGGACGGAAACCAGGAGATCCGTGGTTCAAATCCCGGCCATGGCATTGAATTTTTCATGTTGACTCTATCCATCAAACATCTTAGCCTATATATGGCTAGTGTGGAGAAATGATTAATTTCCATCAATTAACTAAAATAATAAGAGTTAAATGATGAAGCCTGGGACTTAAGTACTTACAATAGTAAGTCGCCACAAACGGTGTATCTCGAATGCGAGATCCCCTAGTGGTCTACCGGGAAAATATACGAGTCAACTGGAGAATTTAATGTCAGGACGGTGCGTTGGCCATGGTAGCTCAAAGGTTAAGAGCGACTGGACGGAAACCAGGAGATCCGTGGTTCAAATCCCGGCCATGGCATTGAATTTTTCATGTTGACTCTATCCATCAAACATCTTAGCCTATATATGGCTAGTGTGGAGAAATGATTAATTTCCATCAATTAACTAAAATGTTACATTATTATTGGTTTCTCATTTATTTCGAATTTTCGCTTTGGTTTGCAAAACTCATCTAACTCATTGACGTTCAGCCCACCCTGAGTTGGGGAACGCCTACCCTGAATTTTTGTAACGGTATAGGTACATCGTTATCAAATCAGCTAAGTAAATCTCTTTAGCGCTCATGCTCAACTGCATTTTGAAAGTCTTTTGTCCCAATACATTCCTGGATGGAAATTTTCTATAGTCTTCAGACATTGAACTTTTACTAGCACAGAGAAGGTAACGGTCCTTCCTTCCTGTCTCTCCGATGTGTACAGATTTTTACAAGAATATTTCTTTCTTGCCTGGATGCTAGTATGTTATATTAAATTATATTCTTCCCTTCTTATTCTTTAAGTCAACCGTTATTTTAATCATTGCTCTATCCATTCTAATTTCATATTATAACAAGATTTTTATTAGTTTAGCAAAGCATTTTTATTAATTTATCTTTTTTAATTATCTGATTTCGATTAATTCGCCGCCTCCTAATCGCTGCCTGATACTGCGGTTACAAAATATATTATCTAGGTATTATTTGAGCTAAATCGTTGAGCTTTAGCATAGTCATTTATTTACTCAATGTGCCAATTTTAAGTAAATTTCTTTAAAATTTAAAAGTTAGAAAATTCAGTCCCAATGTCCATAAATTGTAGCTGACAGTTATGTATACAAACATTGCGGAGGTGTATCTGGGAAGAATAGAGACAATGTGGGAAGTCAGTTTACCATTTAGAAACATTGCTCAATTTTATGAATTTAGAGCTTGCACGCAAAATAGACGCTAATGCATACACGAAAAGGTAAACTGGCATCTCCTTCTAGCTATACGTACATTCTCCACCTGTAAAGGCCGGTAGAAATAGAAGGCATGTATAAATTGAAGCGAATGTGCATACAATAAATACTTGAAATATCGAAAAACTGCATATTGCATTCACTAGGTTAAAGAAAGTGAATTATTTGATAACCAACATTGTACCTTGCAATAAGCTGTTTTATCTATGCGAGAATACTGAATGGGACAGTAAAGGATCAAGTATGAGGAGGAATTTATGTTAATATATGTAATTATTAAATTTTGTGTAATGGCATGACTATTATACCAGTGTAACTAGTGTATGAACAAAGAATGTCTGTCTTCGAGATTAAAAACTAAAAGCACTAGGCCGAGATTAAAAACTAAAAGTATTAGACGTTCGCATAACTTCATCTACAAAATTCTTGCAAAACTTTAATCTTCTGATTACACAGAAAATGAAGCTAGTTACAGTGGAGTAATAAATATTATACAAATAAAAATATTTAGTAATTAATTTCCACGTATCTTAAGAAGTTGATGTTAATACTTCTATCTTCTTTATACGAGATTAATTTCATTAACATTTGCCACATCTTCAGTCAACACACTTCGTTGTCAAGGATGCCATGCATTTAAGTATTACCAACATCTGAAGACGAAACAAACCTAAAAACAGAATCAATTGCCGGTATGTCAAAATTCATTACATGATATTTATTTTTTAAAATAAATATTTCTTCCCAAACTATTAAATCTGTGGGAACAATTGTTTGAATAATTTAACTTCGGGATTTATTTCAAAAATAAATAAATAAATAAATCCCGAAGTTAATATTATTAAAATAAATAAATAAATCCCGAAGTTAAATTATTAAAACAACTAAATGTTCCCATAGATTTAATAGTTTGGGAAAATATATTTATTTAAAAAAAATAAAAATCGCGTAATGAATTTTGACATACAGGCAATTGATTCTGTTTTTAGGTTTGTTTCGCCTTCAGATGTTGGTAATACGTAAATACATGCTTCCTTGACAACGAAGTGTGTTGACTTAAGATGTGGGCAAATGTTCATGCAATTAATGTCATATAAAGAAGATAGAAGTATTAACATCAACTTCTTAAGATAAGTGGAAATTACTAAATATTTTTATTCGTATAATGTTTAATCCTCTGTTTTTAATTCCATTTGTTTGGCTCCCTTGAGTTGCCATGTGGTGGCGTCTTTAAATTATTGCAAGTGTTTGCTAGTTATTTTCAGCAGTTGCGCTCACATTCACTTGTTCGTACTTCCAGTCTCTCTAGAGGCTATTAACTATTCTGATTCAAGAAAAATCCTCCGTCACCAGCCGGGTGTCGAATCAGAAACCTCTATCTTCTAGTTGACAACTGATTCAAACCCATTGCATAATTATAAAGCTTGTTCTAAGCGACAAGGCTCAAGAAAATTTTAAAACGCCAATCGCTAAAGTTGCTTTGGAATTCCAGTTGGCTTCCTGTGAATTGAGAAGAAAAATGTGGGAGGGGAATAAAGGGGAAAAAATTTTGGTTTTGGCAATTCAAACCAGTAATACTATTTAAAGCAGTGTTTACTGCTAGAAAAAAATTGTATTTTTTATCAGAATCTGAATTTTTTGCACAGTAAGCTTTTGTTTCTCTTTTACACTCCACAGGCTGTTTTCAGAAATTCCAGATAAACATCGTCACGAAGTGATATACTTGCATATATATGAAGTATTTTAATGAAAATCATTTATTTTGAGAATAAAAAATAAAATATAAAATTTTGCGTTCAATAGTAATTTAGAATGGGGATATTTTGCTGAATGTGTCGAATCTGAACATAGTAAGATGTATTTCTTGAGGCTTTCACGGCCGGCGTTATGAAGAACATTAAAGCTTTCTTCCGGGCTTGTCCGTGGTCCAGTAGGATTTGTATATCCTGACGTTTCGCCAAGGACTACGCTTGGCATCTTCAAGAGGCGTGATCCTTGTAAGAGTTCGAAATACTAAGTATAGCATTTATCTGGCGATTTCGTTTTGGAAACATTCACATGCGCACACTTTTTCCTAATATACCAATATATAAAAGACTGACTCTTTAAATAAAATTTAGTACATTTAAATACCGTTCTAATTGTGTTAAAATATTTTAAGTACGTATTCTTATAGTCCCGTTCAGAAATTCTGCGTACGCATACGATCATAATACACGCATACTCATCCTAGCCAACGTATATTGCTTCACTAAATTAGTGGTGCGGCATTTAAATAGAAATTTTCAATCTTCGGTCCGCTTATCAATAGCGTACAATGAAACAATAGACATCCCTTGCTTGCTTCGGTCAAAATCATTGTTGGAAGTTCTGTAACAGTTCTTGTTTTCGTTTGATTGTTTTAAAGTTAATTTGCAGCTCATTTCAGGCGCGATCAACGCGCTTCATTGATTCTTCCCTGCTATTGTTATACGAGCTTCCAATAAAACAAAAGGGTAATGCCATGTGCAGCTCCAGCAAAGCCTTTTTGACATTTCAGTTGTAGCTCTTTAAAGCGGGAATTAGTAGTGACTATTGTGTAAAACTGTAGCGCATTTTACAGAGAAAATTCTTCGAGAGGGCATTTTAGGTTCCCCTGTTAACCACTTAACTTCAGAGTTTTAATTAAATTGCTAAGAAGATGCGATTCTGCAAGGCACGTGGCGTGTTTTGCTTCACCTGTTGCTGTTTTTATCATGCATCTGGAGAGGCACTCCTGGTTCTTTTATAGCTTGTAGAAATGTACCAAGGTTGTCCACTTGGTTATTTACTGTTTTATAACGGTGCTGTTTGTATTAAACCAAAGCGAGTTTTTTTTTAACATGCGTACCAGACAATCCAAGAGGATTTATCTTGTCAGAAAATTGTTAAAAATAAGAATAGGGTTTCCGAATGAAGTAAGTGATTTGACTCCTGTTTAGAAGGTCCGTAGTTCGATCCCCGATGACCTACTAATCTGACCATTTTTGCCACTATTTTCTTTTATCGCTAGGTAAATATCAGATTGGTTATTTTCCCTACATTTTATTTCACATTTCAAACATTTTTTGAGGTGTCGGCGAAGGCGCAAGTGTGGCGCAGGTGCGTGGTGATATGCTTTTAACTGATGTTCTAGGCGTGGGGCTGATGCTGCTTTCTCCACTGGAGGGACTAGGTCGAAACTCGTGAGACTGGCGCTTGCAAAAAGAAATATTGCGTTTAAATGAAAAATGTCAATTTGTTGTTTTCAAATGCTAGGCTTTGGCAATGAAGTCATTAGCTCTCTTGCTCTCCAATATTTCTAAATTTGCTAATGCAGCTTTCCTTGGGATTTCTGGAATAATTTCTGGATTTTTAATTAAAAATGTTCCATTTTTTATCTTTGGCTTTGTTAGTTATTGATTGGTTTTGTTTGTTTTTATATTTGCTTTTGATTAATCTTTTTATGGATGTAAAGGGTAAGTTTTAACTTTTGTTCTGAATTAAATTTACACCTTTTTTGGCAAGAAAATCAGCTGATTCATTTTCAGCAATTCCACAATATGCAGGTATCCACTGTAATATAATTCTTTTCTGTAGGTTTTGAAGTTGTTGGATCATTTTGACATTCTTTAATTAATTGGCCTTATTTTATATGAACTTATTGCACATAATGCTGCTTTAGAATCGGAAAGTATGAGAGCATTTTTGAATTTATCTATTCTGTATAGAAGGTGCTGGAGTGAAATATGAATAGCCGTTACTTCTGCATCAAAATTTGTTGTGTGGTATCCTGCTGGTTGATAGAATGAGAACAGTGCACACTTAATTCCTGCTCCTGAGTTGTCAAAGTTAGATCCATCTGTGTAGATATGTAACCATTCTTCAGGTGGGTATCTATTGTTCAGTTTCTAATGCTAGTGCTTTTAGTACAGGTTTGGAAGTTTCAGATTTTGCAACTATTTGTTCTAAATCTAATTGAATATTAATTGGTTCAAAAGTCAATGGGTTTTCTTTGATTAAAATGTTTTCTTTAGAATTAGGAATATTCAGATCTGTTTTTAATTCCATAACTTTGTGTAGGAAACTTGTTTGTGTTTTCATCTTGATTGGTTGTCTTTTCTCCCATTTTGTTTTTCAACAGCAATATTTTTTTTTCATGTTGTATTAGTGCCTGAGATTTATTGGATAGTTCCGAGTTAAGGCTTGCATTGCCGTGATTGGAGTTGATTTTGCTGCACCGGTTATCAGTCGCAGGGCCTGATTTTGGCATACTTCTAGGTGATTTGTTAGAACTGTTTGCTGTAATTATTACCTTTGCATTATAAAGAAGTATTGGCTTGATGAATGTTTTGTTCAGTGTCTCCCGATTACTGCCCCACTTGACTCCAGCTAATCTTTTCAAAATTGAAAATTTTGTTTTGATTTGTTTGCTACTGCTTCAATATGATGTCTCCAAGATAATTTTTAATCAAAAATTGTTCCTAAATATTTTGTTTCATGTTTTGCTTCAGGTTTTTCTTGAACTGCAGATTTAGTTTAGGGATTTTCTTTTTTAAGCTAAATATTTGGAATGTTTTATCATTATTTTCATCAAATTGTCAGTCCACTTTTCCAATAGTATCAGAGCCTTTTCCATTGAAGTTTTGGATTTCTCAAAATCCAAAATAATCATGTTGGTTCAAAATAATCATACCTAATGTTGGTTCGGCCCTTTGTACTCGGTCCCGGTATATCAGCTGCTCACTCCAATTCCTTCCTCTTATTCTCTCCCGCTCTCCCTCTCTCCCCCTCCTGGGGTCTGACATAAGTAGTCTGATGTAGGTTCAGCGTGGAATACCCTCCGTATGTACTCTTTAAGGATGTGAGTTTTGAATCATTCACAAATGTAAAGCTTTGTGCGTTGTTCAATGGTGGACATTTATACATAAGGGCTTAAAAGGTGGGATGGGATGATTTTTTTAAGTTATGAAGTAGCTTAAGTTTTTACAAGGTCCTATAAGAGAAGTGAAGGTACTTGTAACCTGATTGACAAAGTATAGGCTTATCTATATGATGTTGATAACAATGTGGGTTTACATTTTTAAGGTACAATAAGATTTAAGGTTGGGGTATATTATTTTGAAATATAAAGTAACCGATTATCGGGTTCTGTACGAGCTCAAGTTTCCAATGGAAAGTTTGACATTGTTGACCATAATCTATTTCAAACATTTTGTTAGAGCGTCATTTGTTTTGTTTATATTAACTTGAAAATTGTCGCAACAAAAACATGGAATTAGCTCTTGAAAATGTTCGTGTAATGATTTATTAAGACTTTCGATGTGGATTATGAAGACAAGGGTGTTTTTTTTTAAAGCAATTTACGTCCTCCAACGTTAAGTCATATCGGACGGTGAATGAATTGGGTGAAATGATGCTCAAATGAGTCCGGGGCTCATGGAGCTTAGAGTAACCTGACATTCGTCTTTCAGGATAAGGGAAAACCCCGGAAAAACCTCCATCCTTTGCCATTGTGAAACGCTGGTATAACGAATTTAATCGTGGCCTGAATGTCGTCCAAAATCAGTTGTGCCAGAAAACATTGATGCTGTGCAAAAACTAGAAATGCAAGATTGCTATGCGACATATTGTGAGACTGAGGCAACCCTAAGCTTTAGTTCCATTAGCGTACATAAAATATTGCATGATTATTTAGCCGTGAAAAGGGTTTGCTCTCCTTGGATACCACATAATTTGACGCAATCACAAATATATTCGTGTCAATTGTTGTACAAAAGTGCCCAAGGGACACAATGGCGGTGCCTCAAGACGTATATAAGGTTGTAGCAGGTAACGAATTATGGATCTATGCCTATGAGCCGTAAAGTAAACAGCAGTAGACTGTATGGGTGTTTCCAAGATGAAGCAAATCCAACAAAAGTTGTTCGCACTAGAAGCACTCGTCACCTGGTTTTTCAGCAAAACTGGCGATATGGCAACGGTGCCGAATGGTAGACAACCATTTATTTGCCGGAAGTCTTCGGTGAAGTAAAGAAAACCAACAAGAACCGTAGGATTGTTCTTCATAAAGACAATGCGAGCGCGCACACATCTCGTCGAACAGATTTGAAGGCCTGCCCGCCTTGGTAGCGTAGTGATAGCTTGTCTGCCTCACGTTCAAGAGGCCCCGAGTTCGAATCTCGGTCAGGGTGAGTTGGATAAGGTTTTTTTCGGGGTTTCCCTTATCCTGCAAGACGAATGTCGGGTAAATCTAAGCTCCGTTGACCCCGGACTCATTTTAAGCATCATTTAATCCATTCCATTCATCGTCCGATATAACTTAACGTTGGAGGGCGTAAATTACAACAAAAAAGGGGGCGGGCGATTTGTCACAGTCCTGATTTGGCACCCAATGACATTTTAGTTCCCAAACATCAAGAATAAATTGCGTGGTCAGCCATTTTCGTCGGCAGAAAGAGCCGTTGATACCTTCAAAAACCATTTTTTTGGAGGTGCCTCCAGAAGACTGGAATAAGTGCTTTGACAAGTGGTTCAGACGGATACAAAACTGTATTGATCATAAAGGACATTTTCAAAAAGCTTATCTTTTGAAAACAAATGTTTCTAAATGTTTTACAAACTTTTGTAAAGCAGTTTTCAGTCAGAAATTGCTTTTTTTAATTATTAGGCTCAAAATATAGTGACCCTCGTAGCGCAATTTTAGACTATTTTAACTAGCTGGGTTAAACGGAGCATATTGAGGCACAGGGATTGAAAATATTAGTAAGTTGTAGGGCATCCTGTAGTTTTTCTTGTGCAGTTCTTGTGTGAAAAAGGCGAGTGGCAAAAGGCAACTCGCACGTTAAATGTTGAAAATATGGGTGGAATAGGCTTTGCGAGAAGGTTTAAAATCTTTTAGAGCTGAGAATTGTTTGCGTTGCCTTGAGTGAGAAGATACGTCTGTTTACAGTGGATGCAGCTAAATGCCCCATGTCTCCATCTCCATATGGATGAAATAGCAATTGTGCTGTATCCTGTGGGGGGTTAACCGCAGGCCCCATGCAGACTGTCACAACATCACAGCAATGGCTTAACCACATTTCCATTGGTTTTGGGCTCACGGTTATTCACTTTCTGAAGATCTTCACTGACGATACCAGCATCAAACTTTGATGAAACTCAAACTTTCACGAGCACCGCGAAACAATGAATTCCTAGTTCTGTTTGAAGATTAGGAACGAGCTTTCGTGTGAACTGAGGTCGATAAACATGAGTAATAAGCTTCATGCTCCCTTTTCCTCGATTGAGTAAGATTTGTCTATTAACCGCTCTACATATCCTTTTAAGAAGCGTAGAATAAGACATTTTTATTTCGATTACACTTCGGAGCAGAAACCTGAGTCTCTTAGATAGCAAGTGGTTTTCTCCCTTTTAACCATCTGTTTCATTTTAATTGATGAACCTTTTTAAAAAGTTATATTTCACGTTTTGTTATACAGAGTGATGTTTGCACAACTGACATAATTTACTTATTCGGCTGGACATTTACTTAACTTGTTACGTAGTATGTTCGAGATTTCGATTTCCTGTAACAAAATGCGTAAATGTTTATTCTGTATTCCTTATTTTTGTGTTTGAATATGCAAATATTTAGTATCTAAATGACACATTTAATGTTTATTTCTGAATGTATTTAGTAAAATAAGATCCGTAGTTTAACCGTATCCTTCTACAACATAGTGTCAAGATTTCTAACATGCACATTGTAGCATTTGAAAATGAATAAACGTGGCAAAATAAAACGGAGCAAAATTGATAATTCTTGTGCATAGGCATTTAAATTGACTCATTAAAATTTGCCGAACATACAGATCTAGAATTGCTAGTAAATTTATTAAAATATGAGGATGGGCTAAGACATTGATGCATGAATGTTTTCAGCACATCAGTTTCTCTTACTATTACCAAATAAAGCAACCATTTTGAATTTGAGAGAAATTAAATGAAATGTATTTGATTTGGTTACTACAGCGGCACCTTGTATTAATGATTTATAGAAGTCTTTTGCAATAATTTCCATTTCTGCAATACAGAAAATTTCATTAAGCTTAAAACCAACCCATATAGATGGTTCAGTTAAAGTACTTGGAAAACAAGGAATGCATTCTCTTTGTAACAACGTAAGATAAATGTTGATGTATTTTCTTGGCCTCCTGTTGATTGTCTGTGTGATTAGAATTGGCCTCTCAGTGACCCTTGTTGTGAATAAACCGAGCTAAACATGTTATTGACCCTTGTACCTTAACCATAATCCATGATAACGATTGCTTCTTTTCGAGTTGTCAGCGTTCTGACCTCTCAGTCCGTAGATCCGCAGAGTCGATCGAACTGTACATATGACAATGAATTTGTTTCATGTTGAAAAATAATAAAAACCAGTTTTAAAAGAACTTTCATCTTAGAACCAAGTAGAGGCCCGCCGATATGACATTAGAAGTTAGGATAGTACAGTTTTCATTTTAACATTTTGAATCTTAAGGAGCCTGCTAGCTTGTCCTATATTTTTCCTCAGCCCCTTTGTTTTGAAACTCCCCCAAAAAAACTTCTAAAGTTTGTTTCTAGCTCTGGCTTTGGGTTACAATTAAAATATTGTGCTATTTGTCGTTTTAATATTAAATTTCTCATTTTCTTGAACTTTCTCAGATGTCAGAAGTGTTGTGCTGAATTTTCACACGTTTTTCTGTTTCCCCTCAATGCTGATGTGTGTCGTTTATAAACTGATTTGAATATAGAGAAAATCTCGTAAATAAAATGTATGATACTGGAGTTTAATTCGTTTTTTCACTGTATCAAATTTTGGCAGACGGTTTAATACAGTACTAATTAAGTCTTATCGGGTTACCCTGAAGAAGGTCACGTAGTCAAGAGGCCGAAAGCTCGAGCAACTTCAATTTAGCTCGGCTGGTAACCCGAGAAGCCCTAATATTAGTAATTGTCACCGTAAAAGATTCAGGTCTTATATGGTTTTTGTATTGTCGCGCTGTACGAACGGTTTCCATGGATTTCTTTGGTAATAGATACCTCTCAGATAACGCACTATTACTCCACGTGGAGTGAACATGTCATTTGTGATTTCTGCGAATTCCATTGGTTGAAGTGATGCGTTCATTGGTGCTTAGCCCCCCAGGGGCCTACTTCGGTAGGTACGGGTTTGGCGCACCCGGGGTCCCAAGCCAATAGTCTCCCTCGTGTGGGCTCCTCTTCGTGGTTGAGGGAGACGGTCAACAGGCCCACCCACGTGTAGGCCGTGCGTGGAGACCCGTGGAGAAGGTTTTTAGATTCTTGTCTAGTTTAGAGTTTAGGATTTAGTGAACGAAATTTTTAGTAGGTGTTGATTGTTTTTTATGTACGTGTATTTTTAATAGGTTTTGTTACACTTGTATGGTTTTTAGAAAGTTTTATATCTGGCTCTTGCCATGACTGGTCTTTTAAAGGGCGCTGATGACCGCTGTAGTTGAGCGCCCTTAATATATATATATATATATATATATATATATATATATATATATATATATATATATATATATATATATATATATATATACAATCATTATCATTGGTGCTTAGCACACGAACGAGGGGCGTGTCAGTACCCCTCACTCTTGCAAGAATAACCAGTGCGTTATCTGAGAGGTTTCTTTCTGTTAACGAAGACAAACCCATGGTAACCGTTCCAACAGCGCGACCATACAGAATAACCCCATGGTTTAAGGCAAGGCTATACTGAAAATTCGCCGAAATGTTGAAAATCGTGGAATTTTCTTTTTGGGCATTTTTGGTAGCTTAGGGTTTGTAGTAGTAGATGACATGCTATTTTTATCATTTGCACCATTTTAGAACATGTGACGATTTAAAGAGACCTTTAACAATCGTTAAAAGTAACAATCATGACTAAAATTCATTTTCTCAGAAACTTTTTTTCTAACTGTTCAGTATACAAAATGCCCCACGCGTCAGTTTTCCATTGAACTTGGTGAAACTTCCAGGATAGGTCCATAATATGTAAATAAACTTCACATTCCCCTTTTTTTGTTGTTAATGCTCATGTTTTGAAAATTATATGGTGTTAAGTAATAAAAATAAGTTAATATTTTCAAAATGTTGAGAGCTAACACGTGGAAAATATTTTAGAACAAATGCTACAAGAGTATTCCAAAATATAAGAGTGTGGGCCTTTTAAAATTGCTCTGTACTAGCCAAAAACAAAGATTCAACGTAAAATCTCAATTTTTTGACGCGTAGAACATTTTTAATATTTACAATATTTTCACAAAAAATAATAATGAGCTATTCGGTGAAGCAACATAAAGATTTGCATGCGAGTTTAAAATGATACTCTAATTATGTGGCTAAATTTTCATAATGATAGGTTTATTATTATAGAATTTGGAATTTTCAGTGTAGCCTTGCCTTAAAGTTGAAAGACGACAGGAAAACTGCAAAACGGAAATAATGTGCATCACACTTCCCGCGTGTCTTGTCATCGAGTACATATTCGTCGCTTAAAGGTCTCCAGAGGTCGATCATAGCCTGTAGGTTTTGTATACAAAGTATTTTTTTATCCTGATATAAAAGCACCCTCGTGACTAGGGCTGGGAAAAATCGTTGACTTCTAGTGTCTGAAGGAGGCCCAATATGTTAATTGTGGGTTACTAGGCCAGAAAATGGATTTTATTGCATTTTTGCCTTTTAGCTATTTTATTAAAGCTCTTTTCTAGAAACTTTATTTGTCCTTTTGTCTTTTAGCTATCCTTTGATTTGAAGGTCTTTTTATAATTTTCGATTGTTTCCTTTTTGCAGTTTTAATTTTGCAATAATTACGGGCTGGCCCCGTAGTTCAGTCGGTAGAGCACCTGCCTACCGTGCTAGGGGTCCCGGCGGTGGGGGTGGGGATTTTTCTCCGACCAAGATAATTCCCCATCTTCCCCAGAGTCTGGAAGTATGAATGAGTGTGAATGTGTGTTCCAAAGGAGAACGGCCGCCGATATGACCATAGTAGTTAAAGGCGGGGTATAAATGGAACAGGCAAAAAAAGAAAAAAAAAAAAAAACACGTTTGACTACCTTTTTCCTGTTTACTTGAGTCTAGTCTAGTGTAAACTCTAATTTCTTTTAATTAATATACACTCCTAAGTAACTGGTGAGAGGAACCTGTTATATTAGTCATTAGCACCAGCAGAGATGCTATTAAACGCTCTCTAAATATCCAGTTATATTTCTCCACAAAATTTCATTCGTATGAAGTATGCACGAGTGACATCCTTTGTTATGGAGAGAAGTTTTTCAATGTTTTCACAAAGTGCTGTGAAAGACGATCCTTTACACCTAAGAATTTAGAGATGACTACAGTGATATACTGCAACGCCAACTGAGGTAAACTTTCTGAAGTTGAATTTCTGTAACCCTAGGGTGGTTAAGCCAAGTTTATATATCTATTTCAGTTTCTTTCCCCCAGATGTCCATTGCTGGTAGCTAAATCAGAAGAAGCACTTATTTCATGTAGTTTTCCTTGCTCTGTGTTGCATATCATTTGAATATTATGCTTTAAAACTTATTCATTAAATATCTAAATATAAATATATTAATTTACTGAGCGGAATGGCTCAGGCGGGGTTTTTCAGGGCGTTTCCCGGGTCGCTAGGCAAATGCTGGGTAGGTTAATTACATCCCCCGAATTTCCTGTCCCTCCATTTTATCTCCATTATTTCTTATCTCTGGTGGTCTGTCAGGGTAGAAATGTCGGCGGGAGTCTCGGTGGTGCATGGCAAGATGATCTACTCTGAGTGAACCACTTCCTCCTCCGGCAGGTCTGTTGCCGGTCTCTGACCCGACTACTGGGGCCGTCTTCGAACCACAGTACGGGGGAATATGTCCTGGCCTGCCGGGGAGGTTTCCATTTAAGTAAAAATGTAGGGACCGTGCCCTCTGCACTGTAGTGACTCCTTGGGACGAACGCGCTGTCTCCTCTCGCCTCATCCTTCCTCATGGGGATGTCCCACTTGGGGGCATATTCAATAGACCAATACTGGTCGCAGTGCCGAATCCCCTCCGAAAAATAAATGTAAAAAGTTGAAGGTTTCACTTCTGTCCTTTTTTTTTTTTTTTCAATCTAAGTACTTTTTGGTAAATTTTCAGGTCTTTTAAAGGTCTTTACACAATTTATAGGTAAACTTCCTATCCCTGCTCATGACATTCAGCACTTGGCTGGAGGCTAAATTTGTATGCTGCTGATGTTGGATACTTAATAGGTTTACAATTTCATACATCTTGTGCCCAAATTACGTTTCTCTGGTTCTTTCTTCCCAATCTTCAAAGATATGTGCCAGGAAGTACTAAAAGTTGATTTCCCCATCCATGTAATCTTTGGTCTTCTTCTTGCTGGTATCCATTCCAAGCCAACATTCCCTCATTCTCCAACTATCAAACGTATCCTAAGTTAATTGCCTGTAATGGAGAAGGGTTCCTGATTTCATTTTTGTCTCTTATTTCTGTGGAAATACATTTCTGTAGATTGCCTTTGAGATCTCTTGAATTATGTCCAAACTTTGGCTGCTTAATTGATAACACGCCTCCAATTAGTTTTACACATTTGTTTTAAAATGTGATTTTCCTATAATATTCAATCCTTTTAGAATTCTTCCCGTTTGTTACACTGTTGACCAGCTTTTAAAATTAACGTCTTAAATATTTCTGTTCATTAGTCTTTGATAAGTTCTTCTATTTCTTCCAAAATGAAATCATTTTAATCCTTACAGAAAATGCTACTTAAAAATGACCTTTAGAGTCAAATGAGAATATACAGTATAAAAGACATCGAATATTGCAACGGTCATGCGTTGAATTGGTAATGTCTTTTTGCAGTTCAATAGTTTGGGAATTCGCACACGTGTGTTCCTTGCGTGCTATAAGTTTTAATTGCAAAAGATAAAATAGTGGATGCTCCCCTTCGTTCTAGAGCCCATTGCACGCAAATAACCAATATATTTCGTGTTTGTTTACACTGAAGTAGAAAGGGAAGCAAACGTATGTAGTCACGGTAATGTGTTAAAGTTGAAGGTCTATCGTTCAAATTCCCATCATATGGGTTTTCAGATTTGGACGTGTTTGTAGCTTTTGATCAAGCAGTACGATCATTTTTTGTCATACTTTGAAAGTGCATACTAGCTAAGGTGAAATAATTTGGGATATTTCGGCCTTGTAGTTTAGGCTTTACATTTTTGGGATCATTAGTACTATTCCAGGCTGTTGAAACTTGATATAGTATATTCTAGATATTACCTTCAAAATTAAGTTGTTTTTTTATAGTGTAACGTGATCAATGTTACCATAGCATTTTTTTTTTTTTTTGAATGGTTGCAAGTTTTCTTCCATGAATTAAGACTTACATAAAACTTGTGCCAAAATACTTTGTTCCATATAATTTCTGAAATATTAAAATTCTTTCTTTTGAAGTTTTGCTTGACACGTTTGTTAGCGGAAATTGTGTACATGGGATTGAATATTCTTCCTGGAAAATTTCTGAGTAGCCCTTAGGATATCATCGAGAAGCACGAGGAGAGCGCGGCGTTTTTGGCGTCCGATGCTAGTAACGCTATGCGATTGTAATTAACTCATTAAATTTCCAATTATGGAGAGAATAGGTTTCTGGCATGAGGATGCCTTGGTGTAAATTGCTCCCCTCCCCCCCAAAAAAACAAGAGCCCCCCTTTCCATATTTTTAGGCGGAGGGGTACGGTTCTTTTTAATAAATCTTCCCCTCCAGTATCGATCCGTCTTGCGCTAGATCAGGCAGGGAGCTTATGACGTCAGTGGCGGGTGGTTTCTTGCATCCTTTGCCTCGTCTGGGCTGCACAGCGGGTGTAAGGGGAGAGGGTATATGCCAAGCACCGCGCCAACATTACGTTGGCCTTTGTACGTAGCGTAATGTCACAATTTTGGATGGTTTATCATGACTGCAGAGATCTTGCACCTAAGTAGCAATAAACATCTTGAAATGAGGCAGAAACGCTGCACCGCTTACCTAGGAATAACAGGAAGTATTGTATTTCACTAAAAAGAAGTAGATATATTTTGAGTCTCCTGAATCCAATAAAAGCAGTTTCAGGAAAAGGTCTATGTGCATGTTGTGTCATGAAAAGCGTAAAGTCCGTTAAATACCAAAGTTAGCGTTTGTTTGGTATCTTCCAAAGTTGCTATTTTATGGATTTTTTTTTTTTTTTTGAAACTATGGAAATTCCCTAAAATAGCCCTTTGACGATTTTATTAAAATACCCTGTACAGAAAATGTACATCCTAAATTTTATGAGAATAGCCTGCGAATTCCTTCATTCCCTTGAATTTTGTATAATTTTTATAATGGCAAACCACAAGAAAGACATCTCTTAACACAACTTTTTTTCAAATGTTTTTGTGGCTTTAGCCATTTTTAAGATACTTTACGTTTTGTATTTTATCAGTGCTTTAAAAAGAAAGTGCTGTCGCTATTTAGCTATTTCTTGCATGTAATGGAAAGAATATGGAACTTCAAAACCAACTACCAGCCTTTTAAGCAATTGATTATCCATCTGTTTTATCTGTCTTCGTTGAAAGTTGCAATAAGTTTTTCTGAAGATGTATCTCCATTATAATAGGTAGAAAAATAAGCTTTTCGTAAATTAAATAAAAATAAACAATAGTGGGTGGAGAAAGTCATTGTGGATTATTTTTCATATCTGCTAAGGGCTGGACAAATTTAATTGTATTGTATTTAATGTTGCTTGCTTTATCGTTAATATTCTGTGCAGTTCTTTAAAATTCAGGTTTTAGATTTAAGGCAAGCCAAAGCTGAAATTAAATTTCCTAAGTCTTCAGTTATTCTTAAACTTGTTCCAAATGCTAGAAAAATTAAAATGTACTGTTGCTCATACTTTTCTTGCAAGTAATTAATAATTTGAAATGATCGTTAACATAGTATCTCATTAGTCAACATTTTTAGTCATTTAAAATCTGCTTAAATTAGGTTTCCTTTTCATAATTTGCATGCATGTATTAAAATATATCGTTTAACATTAGCACAGTTAAGATTTTGGGTAGTTTAACCATTACCTTAAGAGATAAAAAGGCTATATAGAGCTCGTTGTCTTTTGCATTTTCTCTCAAATTTGGAATATGTTCTACTAAAGGTTACGTAGAAAAGAAGTGTCCCTTTTTAATCAAAATTAATGTTGTAAACGTCAAAAAGGTACCTAATATTCCAAAGTACAATAAATTTTGAGCTATATGGTTTTAACCAGAAGATGTTTACCTTTTGGCCCAAATTTCAGTATTGTGGTTGCCTTGGTTTTAAGAGTAATGGTTAAGGTATACATACAGTAGAATACATGAATGTATGCGATTTGACGGAAGGAAGGAAAATGTCAATGTTTTAGCACATTTGACTACTGTCGAACTACCAGTTGTGGAAATATATTTAAAGAATCTGCTCGAATCAAGAGCTAAGAATTAACGACTCTTCCGCATCAAAATTGTAATTTTTTCCTTTAGGTTACACTAGAATATAATTACTAGAACCCTAAATGAGGCGTTTAAGATGTAAATGACATTATGCATCAAATGGAAGGAACAGAGTGTTTAAAAATCTTTCTACCCCCTCTATAAAAAAGTTGACTGAAAAAGGCAGAGATATAATATCCCTTTAATGCACGAGTTATTTTGCTACGTATGCTACTCTTGTAATTCATAAATTGGTTTTCATATCGCTTTCTGCGGTGTCTCAACGCAATTGATTTGAATAGCAACGGTCATTAAAGCGATACGTAATGGACTGGCCATCCATTCAAAGCCGAACATTCATGAGTTTGAATTTTGGCAACTGTGCCTGTGGTAAAGGATAGGAAGGGCCTATGTAAAATAAGTGTGATGGCATGCGTGAATGTTGACGGGATAGCATATGACTGCAGCTGCTTGGGTTTTGCCTTTTTATATTTTAAAAACCTACAAATTAATTGTAAAATATTTAAAATTCAAAAGGCTCAGTTTTGTGTAATGAAAAACAATTACAATATTACAATAAAAAAAATGCATTAAAACATTTCTCAAGCTGAATACAGCCTAATGTTGCCATAAGACTACACCATGCATTAACTGTTTAAGAATCGCAAAGGAAATATTTAATCTGAGTGCCTTATCTCTAAATGAATTTCCGCCTTGAAGTGGGCCCGACCGATAGAGTACCTACCTGCCGTGCAAGGGGTTCGGTTTTAATCACTGGTTGAAGTAAGAATTGTTCACTAGCCAAGATTATTCCCTATTCTCAAAGGACCCCCCCCCCGTAGGGGAAGGGATCCGTCCCCTTCAGCTGCTTTGGTGCGAGCACTGCGGACCCTTAGCACTCGTGGTACCTTTGACGTTACCAGAGGAACCTTGGGCCGAACATTCGAGCCCCGAATGGGAGTTGTTCGGATTGGGTTGGATTCGAGGAGGGCAGTGTTTCCGAGACCCGTGGGAGATCGGATACCTCCTGCTTCGGCTGCCCGGAGGGGGCAGAGGGTTGCCTAGAAGGTCCCGGGTACTAGCCTTTAGGTGTGCTAGATCAACAGGCGGTTGCACCGAGGCTATTCGGTAGCCTTCCCTGCGGGGTTGACGCGCTTAAGTGGCGTATCCACTTCCACCCGTCTTGGCGTTGTTGGGAGGGAAGGGGGGGGGGGGCTCTTAGACTCCAGGTATTGCCCAATGGAAAGAAAACGGGAGTTTCCATCGCTCCTGGGTTGTTAGAGGCCGGGGTCTTCGGACCTTCGGGTAGACCTCGTTTTTCAATATCCTCAAAGACCAAGATTTGTTCCCAATATCTCCTTAAAGAGGTAACTCAGTAATATGCTAATTAAAACAATGTATATGCATTAACCTGCATTAGTCATTTGTTTGATGACCCTGATTTAAGCAGGATTGTTTAGATCAAGGCGATCAGGGTTCCCTGGCCTTCGATGGTATTAAAACGATGGAAGCGACTTTCGATCTGATACCCCAGTTTTACCCTGCTGTCCTTTAGTCATATTGCCATACCGGAAAGTTAAGGACACTAACCTACGATTTGCGAGCTAAAAATTGAGTAAAGAGGGTACAGGTAGTATTATACGAAAGTCCACAAATTCGTAATTCCGTTTTTGCAACACGCCCCCCCCCCCCTCATCCGATAGTGCATAAGCATCATCCTAAAGTGCACGGAGTTGGTTGTTCCCCACCCAATCTTCGACAGACGGTCAGTTTTGAGGTCTGAACAAAAACATTAGAGGTGTGTTCCAGATATATGGGAGAGCGAGCATAATGCAAAGAAAAATTCATATGAATACCCGGTATTTGATTTCATCTTATGAGATACACGATTGCCACAATTTTCTATCCCGATGCACTTTCTCCCCTTTTTGATAAATTGTTTCAAAGAATCTGTGCCACAAAAATCCTACCCCTTTATGAATTTCGATCTACTTGCTTAATGTTTCACAAAAAGATGTTACAAACCAGAAAGATTTACCCTTTTATCTTTCAAAGTTAGACAGCTTGACATGGTCAATGGTGTGTACCGTATGCGGCTGATGTTTTAGGCGAGCGCTACATCTTCCTTAAGGAGCTTTCTGTCAGGGAGGACGGAGAAGCCATCAAGGTGATATTCAACCTGGAAACGTTAGCAACCCCTGCTGCTGTCAGATTTGGCCAGCCAGAGCTCATGTTCCATCCCTTTCCAGGTGGCATAATCCAAAGGCTTAAGTCTTGAATGCTGCGCTAAGATTACTCTCTTAATCTGTAACAAACTTCTACTGATATACATTTCCAGATATTTGCCTATTCTGAGTCAATCTTTCGGGTTCTTTGTGTACAAAAACAGTGCGTTCTGTATATTGAGAGGCCATTGTATCTCGACAAATATGAACTACCCTGGAAAACGTTAACTAAATACATGCTGAATAATGTATATGTAAATAAGTGGTGAGATGGAAAAAAAAGATGTTATATAAGGCTTGGAAGTTGAATACTTAAAAATTGCCTAAAAACCTATAAAACATCTTGAAGAGCTATTACTAGAAAAAAGGACACAAGAATGCAATGCAAAAATATTTTAATAATTATTTTTAGTTAAATATGCTTGGTGGACGTAAAAATCATTACGTCAGCCATCGTTAAAAGGGAAATGTGCAACTTCCTCCAAATAATTTATGCACTTTGAAATATGCATTTACGTAGATATTAATGCACTTAATTTTTCAGTCAGTATCCAAGTTATATGAAACGTAAAAATTCTTGCTTTATAAATACAAAATTTTTTCGTGTAACACAACGCAAAATAATTGTGTGAATAAAATGCTGCTGCTTTGAGTTACACTGTTTAGATTGTTTATACATTGCTAGAATTGCGAAGGAGCAATTAAAATGTAGTAGAAAGGTGAAGTCGCAAAAGGGGACACTATAAAGGACCAATAAGTTTCTTCCCAAAATTACGTAAAGCTCCAAGGACAAATACAGTACTTTTCTGACCTGCAGTGAACTGACTGTTAGTGCCCTTCGGATATTTCTAAATGTTATGTTTTTCCTCAAATTTTGAGGCTTAGTCATAAGGTATTAACATTTTTGATGCTAGAAAAAGTGCCTCAGATTATTAATCGATGTTTTTTCTCTTATTTCAGGTAAGAATCATACTTCTCCAGCCTTCGAAGTACGAATGTAAGTTAACCACTAGTAAACCTAGCGATGCCCAACTTTATGTACTGTCATCTTATATCATGACGCTCCTCACATGAAGATTTTCGCGTCACTCATTCAAGTAACCAAGCATTGGAGATGGTTTTCCAGTCTCATGGATGCGTGGCAGCTCACGCAAAGTAGGCAAATCCGCCTTCCCCTCTTTCGCATAAGCTTGGGTATCGCAAAGTAAATCGGGAGCAAAATGTCTGTACTTTAACCAGAGTTTTAGAGGAAAAACATGGATATTAAAACATTTAAGTTTAAAACAAACTTTAATTATTAATTTAGATTCAATTCGTATATTTGAGTTGCATTTTTTGAGAATACCAGGTGAAAATTTACAATACTGTTTTAAGATGAGATTTGTTCTATTTTTACTGTCAGAAATGTTTGATTAAAATATACAGTACATTTGATCGCAGGTGTTATAGGCGAAGCATAAGCAACAAAATGTCCCTGGCCGTAGTCTTGTAGCGTTATGTTCAGGTGGTGGGCGTGAGGTTGACAGACGTGCTGTTGACCAGGCCCATGAGGGATCTAATATCACACAGTAATCCAGTTTGATAAGGCTGCGCTGCACTGTGACCTCCATAAAGGAAGTCCGACGTTCATAATGTACTCAATCAAGCTCGGGGCCGTGAGTTGAAAACTCCAATTTTGGAAATTGGTTCCTAAAAATTAGCTTTCTTTGAAAAGTCGCAAGGCATTCGTGCAATAGTGGTTTCTACACACGACTGGTGTGAAAGAACAATTTACAAGACATACAGTTGTTTCATCTGCCTGTTGATATCTGCAGGTAGGAATTAATTGCCTGTTATATAACGTTACACAAGACCACAGGCAGTTCACAGAAAATAGATAATTTTCTTTCTCTGCTCATTCTTCAACTATTTCTAGAAAAGTTTTCGTTATATACCTGTTAGTCAAGAAAACGTGGGTTGCCGATATAGTTCTAGGTATAAGGAAAACCAATAACTGAGTTTTAATACGCTTGTCTTTGAAACACCATTCTCTTTGTTGTGTGAACCACGAAACAAATAGCGGCTTTCCATTTTGAAAATGGAAATGTGTGGTTTTATATTCAGGCATCTTTTCATTATTGATTCGTAGTCTTTACATTTTCTAAGTTTTTCTTCGGAGTGCCTCAAAATATAATTTTGCGGAAGAAACCATCGAATTGTTGGACTGAATGCAGTACTTTCTTTGCTGTAGGTAATATACCAGAGATAGAAACATCTGTGTTGAACTCCCATAACTTTCTCTACCCTTGTGCAAATTATTCTTAAAACTTTTTTCCTGTGTCTACTACATGTTAGAGATTAACATTTTTCAGAAATGATCTTAATTGCTAATGTTCTTAGGAGTGCAAGAAGATTATGAGAATACGTTAGACTTTAAGCGATAATGCCTTTCTTTGTGTATGGCTTTCTGATTCGATTTATCTGCATGGCCAAGAGAGAAAAAATATGAAAAAAAATATATTTTTTTTTTAATTTAGTCTTCCAACGTTGTAGCGGACAATGAATGAAATGGGTGAAATGATGCTCAAATGAGCCCAGGGTCCATAGAGCTTAGTTACCTGACATTCATTTTTCAGTATAGGGAAAACCCGCGGGGAAGCCCTTATCCAGATTACTAGCCCTGGCCGAGATTCGAGCACGGAACCTCTTGGATATGAGGCAGACACGCTACCATGTACGCTGCGGAGGCGGGCATGGAAATGGACTTCCTAATTGGAAAAGTAAAACAACAAAAAATATCACCGAAATTGTTCACTGCACCAAAAATGAAAATATTTTCAAGCAGAACATTTTAGAGCATTAATGTTTCTCTTACGATTTACTAGTTGTGCAAAAATCATCTAGAATGAAGGGGACTTCTGAGGAAACTTCCCAAAAAATTCGATATGTATTTCATTTTGTCATGAAAATGTCTAAAACATGGCGTTTTAATCAAATTCGTCAGCCATTTTTAGGGAAAATAAGTTTCGAAAAATGTTCTGTAGAAAGGATGGACCAGAATTTTCACAAATCTTTGTAATTCTTAGGAGGGTCTAAATTAAAATACCACGTTTTAACGCAGACATTTTTCTAAAAATGCTTTTATATTCAGGGGCTCTCGATATCGTATTTTAGGATAGAGAGCAATAGTTCCCGTACATACTATAAGCAGTGTAGAAATAATAAATTGCACTCCTTAGGGGCCATTTCATATAAACGCAATAAACCTGGAGGATAATCATGTTAGATAAATAGAAAAGTTGAAGCAGCACACTTGGTGTGGTTGACTGTGCCCCGAAATAAACCACGGTTATTTTAAAACAGCATACAGCTGAAGTTCACAATGATGGCCCTTGCAGTCGTGATGCCAGAAAGTTAATCACGTTTCCTTTCAACATTTTCCCCCACAAGGATCATCAGACTGCATTCCAGAGTATCTCTACATGTAGGCTTACCTAGACCGTTGCAATTATATTAATGACATTAGGTACTGTTTTATTCCAACCAAAAATTCCATGTTGGAAATTCACCAAAAAGTTTTAAAGCCCCCTGAATTTAAAAAAAAAGTCTAATTTAAAATCGAACACAAATGCTTAACTGTGAGCAGCTTTAACTTCAAAATGAAAAGTCTGTTTTCTATTTTCTCCCACAAGGGTAGTGGAGCGACAGGATATCCCCCAAATATTAATTTTGCATTACATTTATGTGTAAATATAATGAAACCTGATATATCAACACAGCAGGTACAGCTAGTTTTTATTTTCTAGAAAATGGCTCTAATATTGTTGATTTAAGATATTTTTCCTTCCCGTCTAGGGTTAACGTTCTAGCCTCTTGATTCCCGAGGTCGCAGCTTCAAACGCGGCGGAGGGCGATGGATTAGAATTATGAAGAATTTTATAGCCATCACATAGCAACAACCAGCCCTTATGCTGTATTCCCTTCCTAGTGTACTTAAAAGGAAATGTACAGCGTGGGCCACGGGAACCTCACAATCTTTAACAAAATAAACAGTATAAATTCACATTTTAATTCTGTAACACTGTAATAGGATACCGAATGTCATTTGAGAACGAACTTATTTTCTAAATAGGACCTCTCTTAAATGACCGCCATTACTTGGTATACGCTGTTGTAATCTGTGACAAGATTCTGTATCGCTGATTGTAACATGTCGTTTGGTATGGCTGTATTTTCCTCCTGCATGGCCTCCTTGAGCTCATTAAGGTTCCTTGGTTTCCTAATATACACTTGAGATTTGAGATAGCCCCAAAGGAAGCAGTCGCAAACTGACAAGCCCCAAAGGAAGCAGTCGCAAACTGACAAGATCTGGAGATCGTATGGGCCACGGAATGTTTCCTCTTCTTGACTTCACTTTGTTTGGAAACATTTCAACCATTGCAGTGGACTCGATGGCATTATGGACTGTAGCCCAATCTTGTTGAAAGCAGACGTTGTTGAGATCCATTCCACGATAATGTAACTCAGTAGTAGGAAATCCCCTAACATGTCTATGTATCAGTCTGAGGTCACTGCTGTAGTTCTATCATTTTCTTAAAGAAATAAGGACCTAGGATTGCAAAACTCGCAACGCCACACCAGACTGTTACATGTGGACTATGAAGAGGGCGCATAAATAGCTGTTGTGGATTTGAATCACACTAATAGCGAAAATTTTGTTTGTTCGAAATACCATTTAAATGAAAATGAGCATCACTCATTAGACCATATCCATCTTTAAAGATAGTTTCCACTACAGCATTCCATTGCGTTATTTGTACAATAGCAAACATTGGTCTTGTTCGTGATATCTCGCGCGTTCATTTGTCATATTTACCAACTTATTCATACTTAAAAAAATAGATTCTCGTGGCACACATCAGTTTCTGCAGATGTTTCTCAGTTAACATAATGTAGCTGAAATTTGTTTCTGAGAATAGTTTGTAAAAAGCTGAGAAAATGATGCGAGTCCAACACATTAGATATTTTACAATCAGTATAAGCGGTAAATGTTAAGCTAAATACGAAAATGCACCAACAAATAATTTACATCTCTTTAAAGCAGAACATTAATCCAACTTTTTTTTTTCGTAATTTACGTCCTCCAACATTAAGTAATATCGGACGATGAATGAAATGGGTGAAATGCTCAAATGAGTCCGGGGTCCAAGGAGCTTAGTTACCTGACATTCGTCTATCAGGATAAGGGAAAACCCCGGCAAAACCTTATCCAGGTAACTCACCCTAACCGAGATTCGAACTCGGGACCTCTTGAACGTAAGGCAGACATGCTATCATTTACGCTACCGAAGTGGGCTTTTTTTCTTTTCTTTTTTTATTTTAGCTCGACTGTACGTATAATTAACCTTTACTATGCAGTAACCTCTTTTTTCTTGTTCCATTTATTTCCAATGGTTATATCGGCGGCCGTTCTCCTTTGAAACACATCCAAGTTAGCTCGTATTCGTTGGGTTTTAATCATTAAATCACGCTCACATTCGCACTCATTCATACTTCCTAACTGTGGGGAAGATGAATTATCTTGGTCGGAGAAAAATCCCCACCCCCATAGCCGGGAATCCAACCGGGACTCCTAGCACGGCAGGCAGGTGCTCTACCGATTGAGCTACGGGGTCAGCAATCCAACAATGTTTTTGTGCCCGCCTCCGCAGCCTAGATGGTAGCGCGTCTGTTCACGCTGAAGATCTCGAGTTCGAATCTGTCAGCGAGTTATCTAGATAAGGCTTTTTCCGAGGTTTTCCTTTATCCTGAAAAGCGAATGTTGGGTGATTCTACAAAATCTATGAACACTGGATTCATTTGAGCATTATTTCACCCATTTCATTCGTCGTCCATTGTGACCTAACCGGTTAAAAAGGGCATTAAATCTAAAATATGTTTGTGGCATAGTTTCAAGATGTTTAAACATTTTCAATGCATCGAGTTAGTTATTTATTCTTCGACCTTAACTGCTCTTCACGATTTCATGGAAGCACTACGAAAGTTTAAGGCCGGCATAATGTATCATCCAGTGTTAAAAAGATTTCACTAGCATTGTTCCTTTAGCATCTAATGTGTAATGTAGCTCTTTCTATAAAGGTTTATTTCGAATTAAGTGAAGTGATTGGAAAAATATTCTTTTCGTAAGAACAGTTCGTATTGACATCAATTAACGAGAGAAAGTCGTTGAACGTAAAGGAGAGGGGATATTATGGAATAGTTGGGAAATATGGAATGCCAAGATTTCAGCTCTGCTATCATGTGGCAGTGCCATGAAGTAGTCAAACACTCCATGATGCATTGCAGTGAGAGCTGACAGCTTGTCGCTTCACTCGCTGCAGAATAGTGTGTTTGTGATATTCAAAAGAATCTTCTAGCACATTTTCAAGCATCTTAACCTACTAGTACGCATGTGACTTGAATGTTGATGTAAAGCGTAAGGTATACTAAAAGAATGATAGTTTATATTGTGGTTGTTTTTAGCTAGCAGTGTTTTGTCCATTATTTTAAATTTTCGCTGTTCAAGTTAACGTGTCGGTATTATGGAATACAAGGTATTTTTAATTCCAGACGTAAAAGCATAATGTTTCATATAACCATGCAAAATATACCGAATAGAAATAAAGTTAAATGAGTTTTGAGTATATTAGTAGCTAAAAATAATTATTTATACAAATAGAAATATAGCTTAATTTAAAACCAAAGTTTTTTAAAATTAAATTCATTGAAATGCATACAAAACCTATTTCTTTTGTTATTCTAGACTTGGTCTACGGTCTAGGCCTATAAACATTTGTTTATAGATGTTTTGTCTGTTTTAAACCAATCATGTTTCATGATTTACGAAATAAAATTAATTTTTCAAGGATTTAAATCGCCTATTCCATAATACCCGACTATTTCATAATTTCATTTGCAACATTTTTCTAAATACTTTTTATAACAAAATAAATAGCAGCTTCTTAAAAAGTGAGAAGTTCATCAGTTACAGTATGTACTCATGATGATTTGGTGATTTTTAAGCTATTTTTAGATATAACTGGTGTTTCATATTATCCTCTCATCTACCACATGGGTATTCTTAATTCGTTCTAATTATCATTATAGAAGTTTCTTTACAATTTAGACGTATCCCGGAAGACTAAACACCATTCACTCTGAAAGCACTGGTTCGAATTCCTTTTGGGTTCATTGTACCTGTCCCGGGTTTATTTGGGTGTTTTTAGCTTGATGTTACACTTAGAGCCAGTTGATAGGGTAATTTGGAATGTGTATGCACTCCTAAATGTGCTGTTAGGTACGTTCCGAAAGAAAATCTTCAGCGCAAGGGACAATCATATGCTTTAATTGATGTGATAATTTCGTCTTTAGGGAAGGAGAATCGCACCTGCACCCCTCCTGTATGTGTTGTATTCCCTTTCCATCGATCCTCTTCCACTTTGCGCAGTCTGATGAGAGAACCCGGTTTGTAGGCAACGTCACATGTACGCAGTCCGTGCAAAATTAAACGGGAACCGTAAGCAGATTTGTAAACCATGCTTCCTATACAGTTAACTTAAGATAGACGAAGTATTGCTAATGACCAAATGGAGAATCTACCAAAAATCACAATTAAATTTAAAAAAGTAAGTTCCTTAATAAATATTGAATTTTTGAAACCTACTTAGTGAAGATTATCAAGTTATCTCGCTTTTTAAAAAGCTAATTTATGCATTTAAAAATGTTTTGGTTGTGAATGTGAGATGTGTTTTTTATAGTGGCTGAAATCCTCTTAAATTTAGTAACTTTCATATACCTTGGTAACTAAAACTGTTTACCCACCTCTGTCGCCTGGGGGTAGTGAGCCCGCCTCATTCAGGAGGTCCTGATTTCGAATCTCGATCAGGTTGAGATATCTGAATAAGGTTTTCACCGGACTTTTCCCTTAACCCGAGCAGTGAATGTCGGGTAACTCTTATATCTATGAACCCTGGACTCATTTGAGCATTGCACTTGTTATATTCATCGTTCAATATGTCTTAACGTAGTAGGACTTTAATTTATAAAAATAGGTAGATACATTTTATTAGAACATTTAAAATCAATTCGTTAAGGCGCGGCTCTGGGCGAATTAGGTGACTCGGAAAATTGGCTAACCTAAATTCACAAAATCAGCATCGCAGAAACGGATTTTATACCGGAATAGCGGTTTTGAATTTCGATGGAGCTTCCCTCTGTATATGAATCCAAGTCCCTTAAAATTACCTTTATGTAAAGAGTCCTCGCTGTCATTATGTCCACGAAATGACATTTCTTATCTCCTTCCCTAATAGGATATTGCATGAAAAGTCTGTTAAGCTTAACGTTCTCATTGTGTTTTACAATGTACAGACGTGAGCTTTCCCGAAGAGCGTCTGCAATTTTGTTAGTGATTTTTCTCAGACCCTTCAGTCTGACAGTTATGTTCCTCATACCAACCAGTCTTAAATTTCCTGGTGTGCCACAAAGTTTTTCTAAGCATAGCACTGGTGTTGGCCTACCGACCACGCGTTTTGTCATCATTTTTACATAAAGAAAAGGGTGTTTGGAGACACCAAGTCGTGTGTTGGATTCATTGTAAATCCCTTAAATATGAAAAATTCATATATCAGGCAATACTCAGTGATCACATAAAAAATTAAGTTTGTACACAGGATGCAAAAACTGATAATGAATAGTAGCATATGACACGCCGGGGTCGCTTCAAGTGAGTTACCCTTTCTACCAATAAATTTATTTTCAAATGAACGAAAAAGTAGGAAGATGGTGCTGTATTGTGTTTGACAACACGAGTTGGTGCGGAATATCCGGCTTCTACGAATCGAATCCGTAGCCGTGGTAACCAGCAATGCATTCTGCCCCTCCAACCTCTCATCACTCGCCGCAAGTGTTACGGTCACCCTGGCCTTTTAATAACGGATCACTAGTCGGGAAGTAAGCTAACTGCATTATCGACACGTGAGCGCCAAGAGGGCGGTTCCATTACAAAATATAACTTGGAAAACATTTATAAAGGAAAATTAAATGCTATAACATAAAACATAACCATGTAAGTTATTCAAAAATAGGTAGGTGACTTGGCGATTCAAAAGCATCAAGGAAGAAGCGCCCCTGAATTCGTCGTACCATTAGGCATTTCCGAAATATATGAATGAACTATCCTAGGTTCTCAGATACAACTTTATGAACTTCTCAGAGCTACAAATTTCTTCTTACTAGAACTTAAAACAGACGGCGTGTTGGAATAAAAACTCTTTCTTCCTAACACAAGAGATGCTGTCTCTACATTCTGTATCTAACTATGGATTAAAATTTGAAATAATTTTTGATATGTCTGCATCTTGTTTAAAGTTAAAATTATTTACCGAAATTTTTGTCACATTAAGGTCCCAAGTACCCTTATGTGCGAGTAGAAGAGAATTCAAGCACAAAATACCTAATATTAAATTTTACTTAAGCCATACACCCCTTTTTAGAATATCAGCAGTTAAAAACGCATTTTCCATAATTATGTAAATAAGTGTTATTTCTCAGAAATTTGCTAAACAAGAACATGTTTTAAATAGATGCATGACTGACTAAACGTACTTCTGAATTTGCTGAAATAACCTGCGAGATCCTTATTCTCGAATTTACGTAATATATAAATCATACGGAGAAAAATTAAGTAAGGGCCACTCAAATTTTTGTTATCTTTTCGTAATATTGGCAGTTTCGGAAATATTCGTTATTGTATTTTTGTTACCCGGATTAAACTAGTTTGAAAATCTATGCAGTATGTTTGGAAAGAGCGGTTGTATTTCACATACAGGGTGCTTCAAAAGGTTAATGAAAACTTGAACAGAAAGAGCAGACAGATTAGAGTAACATTCAGCTTTGAACTCGTGTTGCCAGTCACGAGCCGAATCAGTACATATTCTGTTAAGCCGTAATACACTTTATTATGCACAAGGTTCAGTGTAATAGGTTACAAAAGATGTTCAAACACACTGACACATTGAATACTGTTTGCCCAGCACAAGAAGGCAAGCTAGAGGAATGTGTAACTTATCTTTTTTGCTGTCCCCACGGTGTTTATGCTCGCATTCCCAATATGACAAGGATGCTAGATTCGTTTAAAATGCGCGTGTTGTCACATAACTCACCCGTGCATAGCACCTATCACTACAGTATTACAACATAAATTAGATCTGGCAGCATGGTTGACTCATATGCAATCGCACATCTCATTTCCTAAACAGATCCACTAACAGAGCAGATACAGTTCAAGCCCCTCTCCCCTTCATTCGATGCTTGCCTTCTTGTGGTGAGTAGACAGTACATACATTGCACCATCGAATAAGCTTTGGCGCACTCGCTGGAATACTCTACGCATGTGCAAGAGTTTGTCAGAAACCACAACTATTATGGCTATTAGTGTTTTTGGATCGTCCACTGGTGTCTATATGCCTCCAAAAGAAATAATAAGTGGCATTAAGGCCGGGGAACGGGGTGGCCATGCAAGTGATCCTCTTCTGATCCAACGTTCAGGATATTTGTCGTCTTGGAAGCGTCGCACGTTGACATCACAATGTGGTGGCGCTCCATCGAGTTGCCTGCTGGTTTAACGCCACTTGATTATTTCTTTTGGGGGCATATCAAAGCTGTGGTGTATCAGACACCATTGGACGATCTAGTGCCAGAATAGTTGTGGCATATGTCCAACTTTTGCACATGCCTGGGGTATTTGAGCAGCGCGCCAAAGCTTTTTACGACGGTGCAATGTCTGTATTCATTGTGTGGGAGTTTGAACATCGTTTGCAACCTATTACACTGAACCCTGTGCATAAGTGTACTACGGCTTAACAGAATATTATTGGTTCCGACCGGGATCGTGTTTGGCAACATAAGTTCCTAGTTGAAAGTTACTCGATTCTGTCTATTAAGTTTTCATTAACCTTTTGAAGCATCCTGTATACGCGGTCTTGTAGTAAATTAAAACGACGTAGAGATCTCCCAAGTAGGTACCATTTCAGACCAAACATTAATTAAAGCATTAGCTTAAAGTAGAGCGTACATACATTAGAAGACATATTTGGTAAGTTCGGATAGTGTTATTTACACAACAAAACTGAATTATTTATGGTCGCTCTCTTAACTGACCGATTAATTTCGTTCAGATGCATCTTCAGTTGGTTTGAGATTTTACGTGCTGTGAATCTGGGCGCCGGACCATCGGCTTTACTTTCCAGAGGAAGGAGAGCTAAGTATTTTTACGTCCCGAAAAAATTATCGCCCTCCGCTGATTTTGAACCCACGACCTTGGCAGAAGTTGTCCCTAGATCACGGTAGGCGACGTTCACTTAATTATCCTCTTGCCCTACCTTAACATTGCAGACTCCTTTCTTCGTATTTACAAACCGCGTTCCTTCCCCTAGATTATTATATCGGGATGAAGTCCCTCGTGTTTGCGGACAATAGCTGTAGCTTAATGCTATTCCGGACCTACTATTCTAAGTTTGATCGTAATACAAAATAAAAGGTACTTTACAATGAATGTGCTGCTTAAATTGTAGCACCAACTAAAACGTGCTTCCCATTGCAAGTAAGGATAGCTACTATGTATAATAAACGTGGACTGTGGTGTCAAGTTTTGCTTATACAGAACGGAATTCATAAGAACTCGACCTATTCTCCGTTTTCGCATTCCATTTCTGTTGTATTAAGTAGAAAGCGTCACTGTTGACCTTAATCTCACAGCTCTTTCAGTGTACAAAAAAATTGTTTATGCTAGAAGTGGAATGCTTAATAAAAACATTTGTACGTGGGCATAATGCTGATACAGTGCAAAATAATTCAACTGTGTAAAAAGTTTGGTCCGTATGCATGCTGCATTTTCTGTCTCAGCAATTGTAGACGAGCCATTCGTAAAATGACAAGACTTGAAAGTGCGCGGGAAAGAAAAGGAAATGTGAAAGTAAATTCTAAAGGCATATTTCATAAAATTATGTGTGTAATATAAATAAAATTTTAAGGTCATACGTAAGCTTTTGACTGTAGTTTTATATTGTCTAGTCAATTAATATTTGCGAAAGTACATGTACATTCTGTTCATACACGTAAAGCTGCCATATTCAGCATTCTAAAATGGCAAACTAATTTTGTACTTTGCGTTGTGCTGTGTATCCTTTAATACCATATACGAGGAGTACTGTTTATATTTTGAGCCTAATAATTAAAAGAAAGTAATTTCTGATTGAAAACTGCTTTATCGTTTTTTAAAATGTTCTCTTTTATGATCAATATACTTTTGCATCCGTTTGAACCATTTCTCAAAGTATTTGTCAGTCTTGAGACACCTCCAAAACATGGTTTTTGAAGGAATCAACTGCTTTTTCTGTGACGAAAATCTTGCCCACGCAATTTTTTTCTACATGTTCGGGAACAGTCATTGGGTGCAAATCAGACTGTATGGCGGATGACCTATCAATTCGATTTTTTGAGCCTTCTAATAATCTGTTAGACGAGATGTGTGCGCGCTCGCATTTTCTTGATGAATCCTACGGTTCTTGTTGGTTCTCCTTACTTCACCAAAGATTTCCGGCAAGCCAATGATTGTGCACCATTCGGCATTGGCCGTTTTACGTTCCTCTAAAAGCACTGAAGCCACATGGCCAGTTTTGCTGAAAATCCAGGCGACCATTTGCTTCGAAGTGCTTCGAGTGCGAACAACTTTTGTTGGATTTGCTTCATCTTAAAACATGCATGCAGTCAATTGTTCACGTTCCGGCTCATGCGCATAGATCCAGGACTCGTCATCTGTTACAATCTTATATGCGCGTTTTGAGGCACCGGCATTGTATTTCGCACTTTTGTACAACAATCGACATGAACAACTTTTTGAGATTGCGTCAAATTATGTGGGATCCAACGAGAGCAAACCTTTTTTTCACGGCTAAATAATGTAATATTTTATATATGCTGGTGGAACTAATACCTAGAATTTCCTCAGTCTCACAATATGTCGCATGACGATCCTGCATTATTAGTTTTTGCACAGCAGTTTTCTGGTACAGCTGATTTTGCACGGACTTTCACGAACTTCATTGAGCGAACCGCGGCCAGGATGAAATTCATTATATCAGCGTTTCACTATGACAAAGAATGGAGCTTCGTCACCAAATGTGGACGTTAGTTGATCGATGCACTCTTGTTTTGATAATCCACTTCGATAGTCGTAATAAATCATTGCACGAACATTTCGCGAGTTAATTCCATGTTTTGTTGAGACGCCATTTTCAAGTTAATGTAAACAAAACAAATGGCACTCTATTGACAATGTCTGAAGTAGATTATGGTTAACAATGTCAAACTTTCCATTGTAAGCGTCAAAAGGCACCTACAAGGGTTGCCAAGGCTCAAAATATAAAGTTCCCCTCGGAATAAAATATTTTAGTTGGTGGTTTTTGTGGAATTCAAGGCAATATCTTGATAGTCACTGTTTAGAAACATGCACACGTTCAAATGTTTTAAGAGCTGATTGCTATGTGATGGGCTTTGAAATTCTGTTTTCTTTTCATGCCCAGAAAAGAAAAAAAGAAACTTACAGGCTACCCATTTTAGAAAAGTTTTGAAAATAAACAATAACGAGGAATATCTCGGAAAACTAAAGTTTGTGACCAATTTTATGCTTTTGCGAGATCTATTTTTTCTGTAGTAAGATGGTATCTCTTCATGATTCACCAGGTGTGCACAAGTAATTGAGAATGAAGAGGATTTCAGAGGTAATTCCCGAAAAATTTATAGTATTTCAATCAAGTGGTTAGCCTTTTTTAAAGAATAAATACAGGGTGTATATAAATGAATATCGGGGTTTGAAATATTTATATTTATTACTTTGAACTTAGTTATAAATGATATGTCAAATGAAAAAGCAACTCAGTTTTACAAAGAACCTTAGGTATAAATGTTCAATGTGACTACCCTTTGTCACACGGTACACATAGTCTATAGCCGAGTTCTTCCCAAACGTTGATAAGTGTGTATTCACTAATTGTAGCAAAAGCTGCTTCAATTCGGTTTCTTAATTCAGGGAGGTCGACTGGTAGCGATCCTTGATGAAGCCCCAAAGGTAAAAATCGCATGGCGTTAGGTCAGGAGAACGTGGAGGCCATGCATAGCAAGCCCTGTCATTGGAGCCCTTGTGCCCTATCCAGCGCTCGGGTACAGTGACGTTCAACCAATCGCGTACTTAGTTATGCCAGTGAAGTGGCGCACCATCTTGCTGGAAAATGAAGATCTTTGGCTCATTTTTTTTCCAACTGAGGTAAGAGCCATTTCTCTAGTGTATCCAGGTAAGACGTGCCAGTAACAGGTTCACCAAAAAATAAAGGCCCATAAACTTTTCGCCGGGATACGGCACAAAAAACATTCACTTTAGGGGAATCTCGTTGCACTGGTACCATCTCGTGAGGATTTTCTGAGCCCCAGATGCGCACATTGAGTTAACATGTCCACTAAGGTGAAAGGTCGATTCATCACTGAAGACAACACGATCCATAAAATCGTCATCGTCTTTGCGCAGTTGGCACGTAATCCGTGGTCTGTCGGCTTTTGAGCCTGTAATAACTGTAAACGGTAAGGACGTAGCCTTAAGCGTTTTCTTACAACTTTCCAAACAGTCGACACAGGAACTTGTAATTCACGATTAGCCTTCCGGACTGATTTCTTTGGGCAACGAGTGAACGACTCTCACTCGCTCAACAGTCTCTTCACTTATTCCTGGTGGTCCCGTGTTCTTCCCTTTACAAAGGCAGCCGGTATCTTCAAACTGATGATACCATTTACGAATGTTGTCACTAGGATTATCACAACCAAACTTAATGCGGAACGCACGTTGCACAGTAACTACAGATTCGGTCTTTGCAAACTGCAAAACACAAAACGCCTTCTGTTTACAAGTCGCCATCCTTGCTACTACCGCTGTCTAGCGGATTGCGGCAGAAACATTACACGCACATGCACACTGGTGCCAACAAACAACTGTTTAAGTTGCTTTTTGATATACGTATAATTTATAACTAAGTTTAATGTAATAAATATTATAAATATTTCAAACCCCGATATTCATTTATATACACTCTGTATTTCTGAAAACATTTCCACATTAGGGTACGTTCGGATTGAGGTTTTCATGAAAACCTTCGCATTTTTGAAAGATTCTGAATTTAATTACCAAGTTTGGTACTTAACCGCTTTTCCTAAATTGTTTTTGGGGTCATCTGAAAGTCTCGAAGCACAAAGGAATTTAATTTTTTGAACGTTAATTCCACAATGTTCCAGGTGATGCATTGGATGAGATTTTGAACTTAGAACATCAAATGTCTTTGTTGCTTAAAAAGTATTAATAAACATTAAAGTAGCATAAATCGATAACCAGTTTTCTCGATACCGATACACGATATTTTCCACGATGCTCCATACTTCGATACTCATACCGTCATTTCTGCTTCTATTTTCAATACAAAATAGAATGTTGGGAGAACTGCAATGCCAATAACATTAAATAGTTGCACATATTTAATGAGAACACTTAAAACCATCAGTATTATTTTTAATGTCTACATTAGACATTTAAAAGTAAAACAGTACTTTTATAAGTTTTTGTTCAAAACTACTAGCATTTTCACACTTTTGGGGTCAAGTGAACTTTTCTGTCACATGAGCTTTGCTGTACTAAATAGTTGTTCAGAGAAAACTGTTGCAGGTGGAACACAAACATTTAGCGACTTTTTCTTTTCTAAATTCTGGAAATTTTTAAATTTATTTTCCAGTAAGAGGAAGTGACACATCGTCGATACATGCGCAGTGATTTTCACTGAATTTGACACACTGTTATTTTCTCGTATGTTAGTGTAGAAGTACCACATTCTTGGCAATTTCTCGGGCTTTGCAATGTTCTACTTGCGGCAGTAATATTTTGTGATTTTAAAATAAAATAAAAATTGCAGAATCACCACCGAGTTATCGTACGTGTCGAGCGAATTCTGTGAAGTATCGTTCAATATCGATACCATGCAAGTATCGTGGACCCATCCTTACATTAAAGTTTAAGAAATGTAAACCCTTTGGGAACACTCTGTATATGTAGAGAAAGTAATATTCTTTCGTAAGAATAGGTTGAAAAGTTATACAGAAATAAACGATGGGTGATAGAAAATAATGTGAATATAATGGTAGAGTACGTAAACTCGCCCCGAAAGTAATTAGTGTATACAAAGTTCCGGTCCCTCCCTGCCCTGCATTGGGATATCGAGTCTTGCCGTTCGTTGCACTGAACGGAGTCGTAAATTGCGAGTTGTTCGACCTGTGCAGAACGGGACCTGCAGAAAATATCCGCAGCGGAACATACCCTTAACATAGGGCAGTGTTACATTGAGAAAGTAATGCGAATGTTGAGGGGGTGGGAGAGGGGGAGGAATCCTTTACCGCAGAGACCTGCGCCCTTGCTACATTCTTTGTTCTGCACATCAATCAAATTAGATGTAACAGGTTTCAGATGTTACGCGCTAGTGGCGTCATACATTAAAAAAGTGTTAAGAAGTTTCTTCATTGCCAATAGAACATTTTTATTACTAAGCAAGCCTTTTTACTGGTTGATTTGAACATGGTGCATACAGTGAGCTAGAAGAATAACTGATGTGTTACACGTGTTACTCATTAAATTATTTACTCACTTTTCTACAAACGTTATTTGTGAAAACTCATTTTTCCATCTGTTTTATCAGAAATTTGCTTAACATTTGCTGAAGAGATAGCGAACTGTTTTACATTAGATATGCAATGGCTTTTAAAAGGTCATGTTCCTTGCTTGGCCACGAGAAAGAGTGACTTAACTCTTCTTAAAGCTATAAAATACTTCAACATTCTATGAATAAAAATATTTTGGAAATGCTTTAGCCCTTTCAGCATCCTTTATAATAGGCATTTACATTTTCTCCTATTTTCATTACTTTAATGGTTTTTCTGCTATATTCTTATCTTGGTATTTTTAATGCCCGACGTAAAAGTATAATGTTCCACAAAATTTACTGAATAGAAATAGTTAAATGAGTTGAGTGTAATATTAGTAGCTAAACATTTATTACTTATATAAGTAGAAATGTACCCTAATTTAAATCCAAAGCGATTTTTTAAAAAAAATTAAGTTCATTGAACTTAACACTTATTTTTTATTATAGACTTAGTCTGTGGTCGAGGTCTAAATATTTATGGATGTTTTGTCTATTTTCCTAATGAAATAAAATTAACTTTTTCAATGTTATAAACCACCTATTCTCTAATACCCGACTATTTCATATTAACCTCCATTTATAACAATTTTCTAAATACATTTTATAACAAAATGAATAGACGCCTTTTTTTTACAATTGAAAGTTCATCACAATTAGTTGTATTATGTACTCATGGTGATTTGGCGATTTTTATTTTAAAACCAATTAAATTATTTAGAAATATAAATGGCATTCCATAATACCCTCCTCATTTAATCAATTTGTTGAAAATGGGTAGAGGAAGCCATATAAGCGTAACACATCAGAGTTTAAAGTTATGCTGTTTGGAGGGTCTTTTTTTTACATTGTTTTAGACAATTTCAAAATGTCTTCGGTGAAATCCCGGTCATTTGTTTTTAATTTTTGGCCTATATTTACTATAAATATGTGCCAGAGAGAATAGAAAAATTAAATGTTTAAATTCGTCTTAAGAGTTATGTAAACACATACGTACTTATTACTGGCATATAACACCAATAGGGGAACTGATAACACACCGTCAAGGATGAAAATGCAGTAAAGAATTTCAAACTGACTCGGGCTTTGGAAATTTCAATGGGACTGCCATGTCGCGCATCCCCTGGAAGAACGTCGCGATTTAGGGAGACTAAGCAATACCTGAAGAATAAGAAAGGGAGGAAAAGAAGTAGCGGAAGGAAGTTTTTGACGGATAGCAGCGACCTTCCGAGGTTGGAATTGAAGACGGTAGTCCCATAAAAACGCTTTGTACAGAGCTGGGTTCGTAAAGGCCGTTAAATTCTAAAGCAAGAAGAGGTCTTAGAAGTTTAAAAGAGTTAAAGTACATCCGGATCTACATATTCATCGGCTCTGGCACTTAGTGCCCTTTCTTTTGGTTCCTGAGACGAGATGCGCTTCACGTGCTTCGCTTTGAATGGCTAAAGTGAAAGGGTAAAGAACGTAACATGCTCTCGCTGGCATTTTCCCCAAACATATGTTTTATTCTTTATCGGTGACAGGAAATGCATAAAAAGCCTCTTTAACTGATATTAGAGGTAAATTGTTCTCCGTCTCTAAACTTAGGTAGGCAGAGCAAATAGTAGCTTCCTTCTTAAAAAAAAAAAAAAAAAAAAAAAAAAAAAAAAAAAAAAATGCCAGGTTTCAACGAAATGCATATAATGTTCCAGAAATTCACTTCCTTCCACAGAAAGTTGAGAGCTAGAGTGAGTTAAACAAACAAAACCTAAAATAAATACCAAACGTTGTACTTGATTTAGACGTACTTTAGGATACTTTCAAGCAAATTCCCCCACCTAAACAACCAAGAAATTTCCTTTTTATTTTATCCTTTCGAAACTGGTTGACTCTTAAGGACCTGTTAAAAATGCTTGATGCTTTTTTCACTTGTGTAGCGCCCATTTAACTTGCATTGATATATCAAGGGCTTTGACTTGAGAAAATAACTGAAGGTGTTATTTATTATTCGCCGAGAACTCTGGATTGATACTCGTAATTTTATTCATTACATTTTCTAGCACCTGTTTGTACTAAGTTCAGCATCTTCCAGGGATACACCAAGGAAATTTTTAAGAAAACCCTCTATCCCACAACAATTACATGGAGTAGTTTTCGTTATTTCTCAGTGTTCAAACGTTTTTCTTAACTATATATAAGAAGCTTATATGGCAAAATGTATATCTTGAATTTCCTGTGAAGTCATGAAGTCCATTAATTCCAGAAAAATGATTTGTCGGAAATAAACCAGAAAGCAGGTGTCCAAAATGCTTTGTTGTCGGCTTGACGCTCCCTTTGTTTTCGATCTGAAAAGAAAAAAGTATACAATCATACTAAAACCAAACGCTATATTGTAGAGTACATAATTGTCCAGCGAATAACAAATTGCATGGCCAAAACCATTTTATTTTCCACGCAAAACTTTCATTAAAAGTAAGCACCAGAACTTTTGTGCCAACCTATATAGTTTGAAATTATAAAATGAATATAATAAAATTACAAGACATAACCAAATACAATATCAAGATGTCAAACAATAATCAAAATTAATCACTTAATTTCAGAAATATTTTGTTCAAGAAAGCCGTGAAATATCGATAAGTTTTGTGATTCGTCAAAACATGTGTAAGTGGTTTTGAAAAAGTGTAACCTAAGGATTGAAGCAATAATTAAAGTTCCAATTTTTCAAAACAAAATGGGGCAGTCAAAATGGAGGGACATCTTGAAGGTAATTTCCACAAATACAATCGGAGGTGGATTTAATTTTGAATCAAAGTAAGCAGAAAATTTGCCATAACCAATAAAGAATTGAGTGAACATAATTTAGGATTAACTAATTTATTTTGTCTATCACAAACCGTTGGGGAAATACAGATCATTAGTCAAAACATCACAATCACTTTTAACCAGAAAAGAAGTGATTGTGGTATATTTAACGAATTTCTTGAACAAAACATTTCTGAAACTAAATGATTAATATTATGGTTACTCTTTATAACAGGGATATTGTTTGGTTATGCCTTGTAATTTTATTTTATTCATTTTATAATTTGTAAGCTATATTCCTAATATACCATGGGTAAAATAAAAATCACAAAATTTGATAATAAATATAAGGAAAGCTTTCGGAAATCTTAAATGTTCTGCTCATGAGGACTCATTTAATTTGTGACTCCATCGATAGGTTCACTATGGTGCTTTTGAAATCCATATATTTTGGAAACGTCAGACTGAAAAATGCAATGCCATAGCCAGGATTTGAACCTTCCAGAAGATCCGTGGTTCAAATCCCGGCTACGGCATTGAATTTTTCCGTCTGACTCTACGTTTCCACAATTTAGCCTACACACGGCCAGTGTGAAAGAACAATTTCCATTAATTGACCTAATTGTGGTTAACTATAAAGCCCGGGCCTTAAAGTACTTACATGTTGTAAGTCGCCATTAAGGTAGTTGTCTCATGTGTTTATGAGACGTCCTAAGTGGTTTACCGGGAAAATACGAGTCAGTTGGAGAATTTAATGTCATCGGCACGTTGGCCATAGTAGCTCAATGGCAGAGCAACTGGACGGAAACAAGAAGATCCGTGGTTCAAATCCCGGCTATGGCATTGAATTGTTCAGTCTAACTCTACGTTTCCACAATTTAGCCTACACACGGCCAGTGTGAAAGAACAATTAATTTCCATCCATTTATTTTGTTACAAACGTCATTTTACAGCTTCATTTGGTTCCATTAGGTGGGAGGTTTGTTTTTGAGTGATACGGAACTCTGTTACTGAGTTGGCGTTTTAATGCTCCAGTTCTCATTTTCACAGCTTCGTAATTAGAAATGAGATAATTTAGCTTCTGTTAGCACATCTCTGCAGGCTTCACACGTAATTGACAGTATTATATTAAAATCAAGCAGCTCTTTGTTAGTATATTCAATTCTTTATTTCCGATTCATTGTTTGCACGAATATCTCGTAGACCTGTCACCAGGCGCATAAAGAGTATTTAAATCTAACAAATTGTTTGTATATATTAATGTGCTAAATATTTTGCCCTGTGAACACACTCAAAAGCATGCTTTTCATTCTTTCCCCAATTTGTTTGCAGGATCCATTAGGTAAGTGGAAAATGTATTCCATTGCTTAATTTGCCCAATAAAATGTCGTGACGCTCATGTTTTCTTGCAAAGAATATACTGGGGGAGAGAAGGAGGCATGGTTTAAAATTTCCAAGCTTTTTATTATAATGTACTAGTTAAAACAGTAATTATCTAAATTTTAATTTTTGTTCAAGAAAGGTATACGAAATTATTCACGAAGGGGGAACAGAAAGTTAAAACTTTTCCTAAGGCAAAAGGTCCAACCCGTTTATTGTTCCGTTGTGCGTGGCACTTATACCCAGAAATTATGAAGAGTTTATTCCTCTTTTTAGTTTCATTTGCATTGTTCTTCCGAGATATAATGCTTGCAAACTTTCATGTTATGGTGGTGTTTAAGGTGCTTATGAAACGAAAGCACTAAATGCATTTGATACGCACGAGGGACGTTTTGGTAAACACTGGAGTTAGCCATATTTTCCTCTGAGATACACGGTGGCGCAAAGAGCTACACAGTAAAAGAGGGGGGAGAGATTGGATGCCAGCCTCTGCATTTCGTACATTTTAGTAGCCAATGAGAAAATGGAAAGTTTCCACAGGCAGAATTTTGGACTTGGCTGTAGTTTGTGTGTTCTCAGAGCTCCCTCAAGGGAAACTCCGCGTTTCCTAGAGTTGGGATGTTTCCCCATCCCCTAAGGTTTTCGGATGTCACGTACAGAAGGGAGAGACAAGGATGGCAGATGAACTCTGTGACCCCTGCATTTCCCAGATGGCCCGTATAAAATTTGTGATACATTTTATGGACATTGAGTTAGGGGCGTCTCTGGAAATCTCGCGAGGCTTCAAGACCGGGGTCGTCTTGTGGTGTTTATACGAGAAATAATACTCCTTTGTTCGCTTACAGACGCATTTGCTTTCCTTTTGTGCCCTCTCTGGTGTAAATGTTCTCTGGCGTCTTTTCTCCAGTCTTTTCCTCTGGAGAATTTTTATCAAAATTGAACTCGTTGAAACCTGGGTACGAGGCAAAACTTTCAGCAAGTTAAAATTCATGGGTTAGTTAACGTTTGCTTATTTAAAACGTTAAAATGCTTTTCGGTAGTTGCAGTATATCTCTATTTTTATTACTTCCTTTCTCTTCCTCTTTTTCTCCAATAGTCTAAAGTCTCATACAACATAGGCTATTTTGATAGTGTCCCTTTTTGACAATAAGTTTTTATTTAGCCTTTGGAAATATTCCATTTTTCTGGTATTAATGATTCTTGTAAGTTGGTAATTTAACTGGATTTTCAGTAAAAGAACGTAATAATAATAATAATAATAATAATAATAATAATAATAATAATAATAATAATAATAATAATAATAATAATAATAATAATAATAATAATAATAATAATAAACTCGATGGTATCTAACAGGGCAATGCACACAGTGAAGAGTGACCCCCCCCCCTCTAACGACCAGGGAGCTACCCAGCTGTCCCAAAAGGTCGCCCGGCGCCTCCGTGGGGCTTACCACAGGGCAAGACCTAGAGAGTAACAAGGCCCCCCCCCATCTGGTCCTGTGGACTCAAGACGGGATGGAAGTGGATACGCCACTTATGCGCGCCAACCCCAAAGGGGAAGGCTACCGATTAACCTCGGTAGGGCCGCCTGGTGATCTAGCACACCTACTAGCTATGCAGGCTAGTACGCAGGAATATATGGCTTCCCTCAACCCCGTCCGGAGACGTACCCGATCTCCCACGGGTATCGGGAACCACTGCCCCCTTGAGTTCAACCCAAACCGAACAACTCCCATTCAGGGAGGGGCTCGAATGTTCGGCTTGAGGTTCCTCTAGTAACGTCAGAGGTACCACGAGTGCTAGGGTTCCGCAGCGCCCGCACCACGACATCTGAAGGGGACGGATCTTCTCCCTTACGGGGAATAATGATAATAATGATGATGATGATGATAATAATAATGATAATAATACATAATATTTATTATTTCTCTCGATGCTGAGCGGGCACGGGTCCTATAACCGGGACTTAAAATCCGCATCCCCCCCCCCAAGTGTAGTCGAACCCTGTCGTAATGAATTACTGCTGGAGTTAAAAACAACCTCGTGCAGCATGTTCTATAATGAGCTGGAGCTATTATAGCAATTTTTTCGTGGTTTAATTGATCTAAGGTTGTGCTATAATCTCTCAAAATGGTAAGCACATTTTTACATTATGCATTATTTTCTAACTATAAATATTCATATGACTTTATCGTACTTATAAAACAAATAGTAACTGCCATCCAGCATTACTGTATTTAAACGTGACTTAAATTTTCGCTGTGCTATGATTAGAAACAAAACATTCCCAATGCACGATACTATCTTAACCATTTACTTCAATAACTTTAAGTGGATAGTGAACCTATGTCTAGAAATTGCTAAGATCTCTGAAGTATGGAGGTTCTAGACGCTACATAACTCAAACGATAGGAAATAAATGAAAAGGAAATCTGAATATTATTGATACACAATTTTAATGCATTGCTGTCACGCCTATACATTTTGGGCATTACTTGCTTATGATGTCGAACTCCTGGAAAATGTTGACATCTACGGGGGTGTAAGGACGTAAGGTGATTATTTCGTTTAAACGCGTTTTCCGACCCTTCTACACTGTGTGGTCTTGGCGAGGGTTAGATTCGGTAAACCTTTGGCATTTCTAAGCTTCCCGTAGATTGAAGCTAATCTCGAAGTATTCGGTGTTTGTATACAAGACCGCCATTGTTTATTCCCACGTGATACCTGCGAATTATGTAAAATGCGTAACTGCTAAACGGAATAATATCATCAACATTACCATTGACTGTAGATATGGAGGACTGTTGTGCATTAGCTCTTGCAGTATCATTGGTAAAGAACACTTCAAATAATGAACGTGACGTCTACGGTTTACTTAGTACTCCCTCTTCCAGTTTAGGAGGCTTTAGCGCATAAAGTTTCTAGACATAGTTTAATAAACCAAATATCACGTACATATCCACCATAGTTTTTAACATTTTTGTCATTCCTGTAGATAGAACAATTAACTTATGGGACCCAGTGCCTAAATGTAGTAGAAATTAAGGGATGAATGCAACAGTTCTTCAGGAATGAATTGGAGTTTTTCGAAGCATACTTAAAGTTTAAATATTTTAATATTTCGGGAAGGGAAGGGAAGAATTCAGAGGTAACATTTACTTTTTAGGTCCTGAAGCAGTAATTGATAATTTCCAAAGTTGTGCAAGCAAATTGGTAGAATTTTTTCCTTGGGGTCTTGGCAGTGCTGGTCTCGTCCATGGCATTGTTATCGTCTAATAATTCGAAACGGTTGTGCGTAGAAACCGAGTAAGCGTAGCGGGAGGCACTTTTGTTTTGGTAGCGTGGCAGGGCATCCGTGCTTACTCGGGAAGGCTGCAGGAATAGCGTGTGGGGCAACTCGACTAGAGCTTGCTGCGGGTGAACTGTTAGATGGAGCACTCTGGTGCATGCTAACGTCACTGGTAGTTCTAGCGGTCACTGTGGCAGTATTTGACGTGGTGGGATATAGTTGAGACGGGCGTAAGGGAGATTGACGTATTAATGAATTAGAATTGAGGGTAGGGGTGCAAGAAACCTGGGATGGCTGCTCAGACATTGGCTGAGCTGGCTGTAGAGGCGCTGGTTGCTGTGAGAATTCACTAATGGTATGATAAACCATATCGATAGCTGAACGTAAGAGATGGCCGGTAGTGTCCGGTGTGAGAGGCATGATAAGTAAGGGGGGAAAAACAGAGAGAAAAAGAAACTCACTGTGCCGAAGGGACACTAGTACACACGTTAGCGAACAAACTTCTTGCACTGATTGTGAAAATACGGTTCACAAGAAGAAATTCAATTCTACAGTTAAACACAGTGTAATCTGAAACACACGGAAGCGTGCGCACAACACACGTCCGTCCGCGTCGTATAGCTGCACTCAACTATTTTTACTTTTTGAACATGTTCACAAAATTGGGACCTCCTGAACAGCTGTTTTTCAGCTGTAATTTTGTTTCTTACAGGCTTGAATGTTTCATCGCTGACCCTTCTATATATTTTTGTTGGTGAAACCATTTCCACTTGACATTGGTTTTATCGATGCCCGGATTTCGCTGTCGTATTGGAAAGTTATGACCTAATTTGACTTGGATTATTTTTAGGCATTACGTATGCATTTCTCTATCTAATGGTAAAACGATGTCTGGCTCTCTAGCTAAATCAAATATTGCTATGGTTCATCTGTCAAGTTCGCGAAGATTGACAGCAGAAGAGAGAAAAATAGATCCATCAGGACGTTTGCTCTTGAATAAAATATAAGGCGTCCAGGTTCTCATCCTTCGGCATTATTTATATTAGTGCTCCTTGTTTTGTTACTCCTATAACTTTCATAAGGAGCTGCATGCAGACAACTAGCTTATCGAGGAGGGAGTTGAACACCACTTATAACTCCAGCAGAAACGCCATATTAAACATTTAACTGCTCGGCATTAATTTTAGCCAATAATTTTAGTAATGTTTCTAAAGAGTTGGGCAGAAATTGCAATATATATATTGCACCGAGCAGTATGACTTAAGCGTTAAGGTCCCAGATTTAATTCTCGGAGACCAGTCATTTTAACCAATAAATCTATTTCTGCGGATTTATTTCGATTAACTTAAAGTAAATAAGAGTAGAAGATAGTTTTGAATGATTAGTTTAGAGGTCTCGCTCGACTCCTGTGAATTATAACAAGGTTTTTTTTTTTTTTTTTAAATTGTGGCACAAAATAGCGTGCTACTATAAAACTGCTAATAAATTATTTTACGCAAAATTGTCACTGAGCAACAGTTAAAATTTTAAAATATTGAACGGTAATGTTTCATAGTTCATAAATACATTCGTCAAACAATTTAGCTATACACTGATAAATAATTTTCAGGCTGCACCAATCTTCTGTTTGTTGAAAGTCCGATGTTTGAGAAGTGAATGTTTATAGCTAGTTTCTACTTTATAAGAACAGTTTTTCCGAGTTTGCTGTTTTCCTTAACTTTGTGGTAACTTACCTTCCTCGGCTGTTTTCATTTCCAGTACAAGCATGAAGATTTTCCTAGGCTTGGAAGTCTGATAACGCGGTACATTCCGTCACATGTAAGTCCTTGAAGGCCATTGAAGAATTTATTTGATGAAAATTTTCCAAAAAGCGGCGAAGAGAAAAAGCATGCTTATCATATGTCGTCCCCATTGTATTGCTGCATTATATAAACAAAGTTCTTTGTGGACTGAGACAGTAAATGCAGCGGTCGAGCAATAGGCTTAGGTCTAAGAGGGCTTCGGTAATAGCGTAATTCAGTAGTCGGAATTGCATATCTTCTGACCAATATGTTACACATTTGTTAAAATTATTTGAATATTATTTGACTTGGCTAACTTTAATATTCAAAGGGTAGTTTTATATCTCCAGTTCAAGAAGATATTTTCTACGGTTAAGAAATGGAGCACATCTTTAATTAACACGTTTTATTGATCAGTCTTATTTATTTAAAGTGTTGGGGGATTGAGTTCAGCGGAAACCGCGTCCCTTGTGACGAAAGTCACGAATATACCCTTCTAGCTAATTAAATTCTAAATGCACGCTGTCACGCAAATAAAACTAACGCGGGATTTAGAAAGCGTCATGCTGTTGCTAGTAGCACACGCGTATTCGTGTTTAATACATTATTACCAAGGGAACCGACTTGTTTCATAATTTATTCCTGTTACTGGTTTATTATTAACGTAATTCTGTATGCACCGACTCTCGAAGAGCACTTGACAGAGTTCCGTCAAACTGAAACCAAATGAGTGGGCGAAGGACAGTCTTAAACATTCAGGGAGAAGCCCGACGTTCCGAACAGTTTTCCCTTTGATATGTTCCTTTCGTTATTCTAGAAATAACTTCCAATAGGCGACTTGCCTAGTTACCGATGCAAGGTATGAATTTTCTAAGCGCAATGATAAAAAGAACACGCGTGTACCAAAACAGAGGCCATACAGTACTGCTATGTGAATTACTTTTTGCAGTAGCAGTGGAATGCCACTCCGTTTCACCCACATTAGCTAATGTAAGCTATGTTAAACAATACGTATTAGGATGAATTTCGTTTCCAATTTCCTTTGTTTAGAAAAGAACCTGATACAAAGCCTCTGAGCAAATTTAAGAAATCTTTCATGCCCAATATTGAACGAGATGCTAAGAAACAGCAGTTAGAACATCCATAATTTTTTTAAACATTGCTGCCGTTCTTTTGTTTCTCATACGTTTGTATAATTACTGGTAGGGATGGTTGATACCAGTTTTCTCGATACTCGACACTCGACACTTGATACCGATACACGATACTTTCCACGATACTCGTCACCATTTCTACTTCTAGATTCAATACAAAATATGTTGGCAGAACTGTATAATGCTAGTAAAATGAAAGAGGTGCACATTTTTAATGATATAAAACAAAACCATCAGTGTTCTCTTCAAACTCTGTATTAGACATTTAAAAGCAAAGAATTCGTTCTGCTTTTATAAGTTTTTGTTAAAAAAAATACTAGTATTTTCACCCTTTCGGGGTCAAGTCTACTTTGTCACATACGAGTCCTGTGCTAAATATTGTTTCAGAAATACTTGTTGCAGGTGGAATACGCAGCTATTTAGCGGCTTTTTTAAGTTCTGGAAAGTTTGAATTTGTTTTGGAGTAATCCAATGCACTAGAAAGAGGTGACAAATCTCGTCGAGATAATGCAAGAGATTTCTTGGAACTGTCAACTGGCAATGAATTTGACAAACGATTATGTTCTTGCATAATGTTACTGTGCAGGTACCACATTCCTGGCTATTTCTGGGACTTTGCAGTGTTCTACTTGCGGCAATAATATTTTGTGGTTATAAAATAAAAAATGTAGTTACCGCCGAAGTATCGAGCGAATTTTCTCATCGTTCGTTTCTCGATAACATGCAAATATCGTGAGTATCGAGCTATCACAAGTATCAAGGACCCATCCCTAATTGCTGGCGTTTGCCATAAATTTTGAATATTTTTGAAGCGTTGTTTCACCTTACATGATCATTTACTAGGAATTTAATTTAATACGTTCATCATAAATGTTATCATGAACACCAAAGCATTTGCAATTTTTATAGCTGTGACAAAATAGGATGAAATTCATTTGAATTTTATATATCATCCTGTTCCTTTGACAGTGAACAGTGCGAGTTAACCTAACTTAAACTGATTATTGGTGGAGAGTTAGCGAACAATACAAACAATAGTTTGGTTTGAATTGCAATTGGTGTCAAAAATATTAATAAAAATAAACTTCCGGAAAGTGGTTTAAAATAAACACGCTTGTTTTGTCACTCGTATGGCAGGGCATAGTCTACCAAACAAATGTTGCATCGTTTTAGGAATGAGTATTTCTTACACTATTAGTTAATATGAGGGTCACTATTTATAATTTGAGCTTAATAATTAAAGTAATTTCTGATTGAAAACTGCTTTGTTTTTCAAAATACTCTCCTTTATGATCAATACTTTTGCATTCGTTAGAACCATTTGTCAAAGCATTTATTCCAGTCTCCTTGAGACGCCCCCAAAACATGGTTTTTGAAGGCATCAACGGCTTCTTCTGCCGACGAAAATCGTCCACGCAATTTATTGATGTTCGGGAACAGTCATTTGGTGACATCAGTCATGGCGGATGCCCCGTAGGGGAGGGATCCGTCCCCTTCAGCTGCCGAGGTGCGGGCGCTGCGGACCCTTAGCCCTCGTGGTACCTCTGACGTCACTAGAGGAACCTCGGGCCGAACTGCCGAGCCCCTCCCGTAGGGGAGTTGTTCGGATTGGGTTGGACTCGAGGGGGCAGTGTGTTCCCGACACCCACGGGGAATTGGGTACCTCCGGCCAGGCTACGGCTCGGCCGCTCCCCACCTCCGGGAATCTAACCCGGGACCCCTAGCACAGCAGGCAGGTGCTCCACCGTCTGAGCTATGGGGCAAGCCAATTCCATGGTTTTGTTGAGACACAATTTTCAAGTTAATGTAAACAAAACAAATTGCGCTCTAATGACAAAATATCTGAAGTAGATTGTAGTCATCAATGTCACACTTTCCATTGGAAACGTCAGATAGCACCTACATTACGGTTGCCAAAGCTCAAAATATAAATAATGCCCCTCGTATAGGTGGCCTTTTATGCTTATGGAAAATATATAATTGTAAATCTGTATTGCTTAAGTATTTGCGAAAACAGGTGTACTCGACAGACAAGTTTGTGTTCGCGTAATTTACGTCCTCCAGCGTTAAGTCATATCGGACGATGAATGGAATGGGTGAAATGGTGCTCAAATGAGCTCAGGTTCCATAGAACTTAGTTACCCTACATTCGTCTTTCAGGATAAGGGAAACCCCCGGAAAAACCTTATCGAAGTAACTCGCCCTGACCGAGATTCTAACTCGGGACCTCTTGAACGTGAGGCAGACTTGCTACCACCACGCTACGAGGCGGGCGTGAATAGTGATATTGCACTACTGGCCTTCCAGTGTTTCAGCTTTTACAGCCGTTTTATTCGTAATAAACTCTTCGCAGGGTAACCTTAACCATGCTTTCGGAGTTTTGAATTTTTACAAGTCAGTAGTTTCGAACATTGTTTTGACCAACTTCTTTTCTAGTACTTTGTGCATCCTAAAATTGAGTACGTGGAAGGCAGAACTTGATGAGGCTTCTAGAACTGTCATAGTCTTCAGATTAGCTTTACCTCCCATTGCTGTCCTTAAATACAAATAAAAAAATAAAAGTAAAATCCAAATTTGAGCTAAGATTAATTTTCTGTATTGATCTTGCATAAGCTTTTTTCATAATTATACTTCATCAGCTAAAACCGTCTTTGAAAATGAACTATATACCTTAACATAAGTACATATTTATTAGGTTATCACACCTAATGTGCCAAAAGTAGTCAAGCGTAATAAATCCTCAATTTCTGCCGTTTGATGTCTTGAAACATTTGGATTTGAATAAGAATCGGTTTTTTATTTAAAATAAGTATATTCTGTATATTTCTGTATATTTCTGTATATTTCATTGCGTGGTGTGCTTTGCAAGCACGATGAACATAGAATTCCCTATTAGTGTTAATATTTTCTTGAAATGTAACAATTTTAATTAAATTGCCCTATACTAAAGTATTTAAATATCAGTGTATGTTTTAAATTGCGTTGATACTGTATTGCTATTCGTTTCCAATTTTGATAATAAGATTGCCAAAAAATATATTGAAAATGTAGGATTGTTAAAACGTAAAAAGGTCGTGCAATATTTTTGTGCTTTGACCATTTCAGACTCTTCGTTGGTTTGAAATATTAAATGCGTTGTACTATTTTTCAGCAGTTAAGTTGATATTCGTTTTGTACTTTCTCTATAGTCTAAATAGTGTATAAGATACTACATCTTACCCCCCAAAAAATCGATTGTGATTGCAGGAAATAAATTTGGAGGTCCCATGTACCTATATAAGTATTTTTTAGAAAAGATACTAAGGTACTATGATAAAGTTCATAAGAATACGAAGAAAAAAGCCTCCAATATAAGGAATGTGACTCAATACGTGATGTGCGTGTGCGCATGCATACGAACAGCGTAACTCAATTTTAATCTGCTAAATACCAAAACTGGTATTTTGTTTCATTATCTTCCAAGGCTGTGCTCGCCTTGGTAGCATGTCTGCCTCACGTTCAAGAGGTCCATAGTTCGAATCTCGGTCAGGGCGAGTTACCTGGATAAGGTTTTTCCGGGGTTTCCCCTTATCCTTAAAGACGAATGTCGGGTAACTATAAGCTCCATTGACCCTGGACTCATTTGAGAATCATTTCATCCAATTCATCGTCCGATATGACCACGTTGGAGGATGTAAATTTCAACAATTCCAAGGCTGTGACACGGAGTATTTTAAAGAAACTCCTCCCACCCCTAACTACCCTTTACATGAAAATATTTTCGAAATTGTTTATTTTTAAAGCTGTAAGGATTTTGATTACAATTGATACGCATATCTTGTTTTCTGTGGTTGTTTCTGAAGTATCCATAATGGATAACTTTCGCCTAACTAGTAAATTGTTCTGTGGACACTTATAGTAAGAGCAATTCATGTTATGAAATATAGATCTCAATTTATTTGAATTTTTATATGAAATTTTTGTGAAACTATTTCAGATATTCTTTATTAAACTGAATTACCGTTATTCGTGTTATGTCCTGAAGAGAATGAAATGTTCAACGCCATTATATAGCTACCACCTCTTAAAATATTTTGACTATCGCTTGAGCGTGTTGTATTCTACTATTCCTATTATATCTATTAGGAAACCTGAAGTAAAACCAAAATTTTAGTTGAAGTAACGTGAAATAAGACGAATAATATAAAGTTTGTACAAAAATGCGTATATAAACAAACATGCTAGTACAGAGAAATCCTCCTTACGCAGTGCGAAACAAGTTCGGAACCATCACATTGGACCCCCTGTGAAAATGTTTTGATGATAATCGTTCAAGCCTAACATATTCTCGTTACACCTGTGTCATTTCTGCAATAGCTAGTTTTAGATTAACTAGCAATGATTAGAAAAATAGGATTTTGTAAAAATGGTTGAATATTTTGAACGTTTTATGAATGTTATTTAGAAAAAAATTGTGATACCTGTACGTAATATGAAACATTCAATCTTTTTAGTGTTTTGTTCAGATTTTTACACAAAAAAGGCTTAATGTGCCACAGAATCTCCTAAGTTAATTTTGAAGGATGTTGATGTTTCTAAAACGGGTACTTGGTGCATGAATGTGCAAATACAAAATCCAGTACTAAACAATAGCATATACTTTAAAGTTCACATGAAAACGGATGTTCAGTTTGTTTACGCGGAATATATTAAATGAGGTTAGTACCCTCAGATGCTGTACTTGGCATTGAATGGTAAAACAATTAGCAATACGAATTAATTCGCATAATTAGACGCAAGAATAAAACCTACCATCACTAAGTTAAGGTTCCATTTGAGATTTGGCAAACGTTGGTGTTGCTGTGCGATATTTTTAAAACACCTTGTAGGAATTCGCGCCTTGATCTTGACCTTGTGGTGAACTCGCATGAAAGTTTAAGACCAGAATATTTTGACACAGCGTGGGGTCAACAAAAATAAAAGCATGAGGAAGGGGTGAAGTCACGAAGTATGCCACCGTTCACACTGCATTTCATATTTTTAGCATTTTTTCATTAAAGTAAACTGTTGCTTTTCAAACTTAGCGTGTCTTGAGCTGTGCTTTGGGTCACTTTATTACCAGCGTGTCTAGAACATGCAAAAGGACACGATTCTGCGGTTTCCTGTTTTAAGTTTTGATGAAACTTAAGGAATATTGCTGAATGTTATCTAGAGTTTTCAATTTGATTGAAAATTTAACTATATTTATATTTTAATATTGAGCAGTTATAAATTTCATTTCTATTATATTTTTCAGGTTATTGAGCTTTAGGAATGAGTTTTGATGCCCTTTGTTTCAGGCAAATGTTTATTTTCAAATGCATCATTCTAAATTGCCGATGAGGTTTACTTAGTGGTTCCAAAACACATGGCGATATAAATTTGCCTGTTTTAATGTTTTGGAAAGTTGAGGGAAAATGTGAGCTCGCATAACTTTCTCTACTTATTCTTATGCAAATTATTCTTTTAATGATTTTATTCTTCTAGCCACTTAAAGGTCTGGTCGTTCTGTGATGGCATTGAAATTCTCTTCTCTTTGCATAGAGGACAAAAATACCATTTGAAAAAAGCATAAGCATTTGAAAATTCAGATAGAACCCTCTTTTAAAGATTTTAAAGATTTTACCTCCGCTTAAGTGTAATTCCCTAATACAATTTTACCTAAAAGAAAATATTCACTAAAAGTTTCTATGTTAAATCTCAACCTGAGGCTGATATAAACATTTGTAGAAACATTTTTCCAGCGGAAAGTAGAAAAGATTTTAAAAATTGAAACAGTGGGGGGTAGAAGATATATAAGATATATAAGATATATAATAGATATATAAGATATATAAGATATATAAGATATATAATATATATAATATATATAATATATATATAATATATATAATATATATATAATATATATAATATATATATAATATATATATAATATATATATAATATATATATAATATATATAATATATATAATATATATATTTCCTCTCCTCCTTGAAATTTTAGTCCGCAAAAGTCACAACCATTTAACCCAGCCCTGAGGAACGTGATTCCGAAGGTGTGAAATAATGGCTCCTCCCTCCCTTCCTTATATTGGTACACATACATACAAACACGTTAGGTGGGACCGGTGTTTTGTTTGATTTTCTCCAATTTTATGCTTTGATGGCCATAAAAGGAGGGGAAGTGGGAGGGGGGCGAGTGCCTTTAACCGGTGTTTTCAATACTACTGTTTTATTTTGATAGCATTGAAACTTGAAAGAGTTTCCCTTTCTAATTTATACATTTGCTTTCCGCATCTACCAAGCTGTAACATTTTGCTAACACATATTTCCACATATCAAAAGAAAACATAAAAAACTTTGTAGGTTTCCCTTTGGAGAACCCCGACTGTTGCCAGAAAAGTTGTCGAAAGAGGTGACAAAAAAGAATAAATCGACAGCAAAGTTGTCGGGTTGGTCTGCTCAATTTCCGGGTACGGAAGAGTTGACTAACTTTTCTTTATAAAGGTTGTGACATTTTCATGAACTGTTTGAATATAAGAGAACGCTATGCAGAATAGGAGATGTTACAGAACCAGTTCTAAATTGGAAAAAAGAAAGGCTTATGGGTTACTCTTTCAAAAACTAAGAAAAATGTAATTTTAGAAATGATTTATTTGGTTAAATATTTAATCATTCACATGGTTAAGTTTGGACAGAAGAATATTCCTTTTAAAGTTCAGTTAGGAACGGGACAAGTTTCTTGTCTTTAAAAGGTACTAGACCTAAATAGAAAATTTGGTTCTTTTCTTAGTTATGAAATTCAGACACACATGGACCAACTTTTTATATTCAATGGGACTGATCAAATGATATTTTCAATGAAATCTCGGCATTTAAATAAAATAGTGGATACTTCCTACTGTAGGTACCTAGATTGTAGAGAAAATAATAGCCTTGATTCAAGTTTTTTTTTTTTTTTTCCCCTTGAGTTGACTACTATAAATGAAAAACTATTTCTAATGAGTGGTTAGAAATTTCTAAAATAAAAATTAACGTTGTAATAAGGTTTGCTAAAGCTGTTTTATTTTGGATTGAATTTTATACTCAGAGTACAACAATTTTAGTTTTCGACATGCGCCTTAAAACTAGTCTTAAGCACCGTTAGATAAATATTAGTTTGTGGTTTGGCTGTATATACAGAGCGATATCTCCGCATAACGCATGATCTCGCACGGTTCGGGAGCATGACGCATTGTTACTGGAGTTGTGGCGGTCTTGCTCTAATGCGCAGGGTTGGGCTCCCGGTCTCTGCATTGCGGCGGCATCATCGGCCCGCGCGCGCTAGGTGGTGGGGTTGGCTAACAGGTTTGACGTCGTCGTCGCCGTCGTTGTCGCGGAGCACCCCCTCTCCCCCTAGCTCGTTCCTCCCCGGTTCGATGGGGGTTCTGCTGCAGTCGGCACTCGGCGTCCGGACTCGCCGGATCGCTCCGGTCGTCGGGGCCTCCAGGCCTTGATGTTGCTGCGAGCTCAGGGGTCGGGGTTTCTTCTGCAAAGTGAAACATCGAATTGGCTGAAACAATGGTGAGTCTCACGATATAACTAATTTTAGTATTGGTTGGAGTACACTTAGAATTCTGCGTCAGCAATTCCAGATGTCGTCGTGGAACGTATCCTTGCAAGTGCATCTTCCAGGTTTTGAAGTTCATTTCTATTAAAGTACATGTTTGTTATTGGCCGTAGCAGTTTTAACTCTCCCCGTTGTTTTCCACAAGTGAACACTTTAGTCAAATCGTGTTAAACTTACTGGTAAGTCAATTAGATCATAAGTATATTTTAACATGTTCATAAAACACAGGTTTCTATCACTTTCCTCTTGGCTGAGAAGCATCCAGTTAAGAATTTAATTCCAAGAGATGCCACTAACACAAAATCTTGTGTGTAAACCGGTTAAGTGGCACATTTGCACACAGATCAGTTGTCAAGTGACAAATGTAGACGTAGTAGTTGCATGACCATAGTCTTCAAACACAAGCACTCCTAGTGTAGATTTTTCTGTTTTCTGAGCTCTTGGACTGAAGTACAAATAAAGCAACTTTGACATGTGCAGTAACATTTTGGTATCATAAAGTTTGGAAACTGTCATAGCTAGATATTATGAAATCGAAGTTGTTGAAGTGTTCTCTACTGAATGACATTTAATTTTTTTTTTCAAACCTGTTGATCAATGCTTGGCATTTTTGGGAACGAGTGGAGGGGAGGTCACGATCTGGGTTTCTGCTGCAGCAAACTATAATTGTTGCGCAAGGCTGTTTCTCTTAGAGTTTCAGCATGTGACCCATGGCAGCACCTGCCACTAGTGTAAAATAATGGGTTAATCGGTTGAATTGCCTCCATTTGTAATAATTGTAACTATGGTATTCTTTTGTTTGAAAAAAAATGAAACAATGTTCGCGAGGTGAAATGGTTTCCATTAACACACTGAGTAGGTTAAGTGTATTGATCGTTTAGTCTTGATGCATTCGTGATATAAAGCAGACACATTAAAACTACTGCAGTTCACCATTTTTGTCTTCTCGTCGCCATTTAGAATCAGTCGTTACTCTTAAAATTATTTAATAAAGTAAACAATTGATTTATGGCTTTAATCTCCTTAAACGTTTTTCTTCTGCAAGTTCTTTTACAAGGGAGAAAAGAGGGTTCAACATATACTCTTAGCAAAGTTCAATTCTGCCTCACACCTAAAATTTTAGGTAGCTTTGTCGTAATTAATCAAATAATGGTGGTAATGAGGTAATGTCATTTATCCATACTCTATTTGTGCTGCAGACCTTCAACCATTTAAGCTTATTCATTTTCAAAACATTCTAGATTGGTTATATCGGTCTGACAATAATATTTCTATTTAAAGGAAAACGATGCCACGTGCTTCAGTACGTGCTTTGAAAACATAATTTTAATGAGACATATTTCTATGAAGCCTTTAACATGAACAAACCAGAAATTGTGGAAAAAAAACTTTTAAAAGTTTTGGTCATCTGTTTCAAGTAATTTCTGAATAAAAGCGTATTTATTTTTGTGTTTATTTAGAATTGTATAATGTTAAAAACTTGTTTGAGTGTAACGTAGCTTTTTAAAATAATTTTTTCCAGAAAGTTAACCTTTAGGAAGCAACTTTAAAAGGTTCTATTGCATATTCTAGCTTCTGTTTATGCTCAAAATGGTTTTCCTGTGAAAATATAATTAAGGTTTCTCTTTTATATACTTCTATTTTTTATATTTGAAGTTACCTCATTAAATGATTTAAGGTAACTGATGCTACAGTGTTTCTTCTATAGTTCATTCCGAATACAGAATTTGATGAATAAACAGAATATTGCACTCGTGCTAAGCATTCTGTTGGAAACGTGAGCATTGGGGTACCTTGAATCCCAAAAATGGTATATCTCGAACATAACTCAGAATCGAATGTTAGTTTACAATTTGGAATAAAATGTTAATTTTAATTTTTCTGTAACTCTTATTATAAATAGCTTTTCAAAGTCCCCTTCATTTACAGAAACAAACTTTTGCATATGAAATCTGGTGCATATTTACAAGTATTTTCTGTGCATTAGAAATTTAAGATGTTTTATATTACAGCACTCGTGAAATGTTTTTCTTTCCTTGTGTCCACAATGGAAATGATTTCAAATTAAGTATCTAATTTTCGCATTCAGCATGAGGAAACGACGCCCAAACATTTGATCTCAGACGATCAAGTTGGAATATTAGCTAACACTGAGCTTCACATTTCTCCCATAGCAAGCTTTTGTCAGTCTATATTTTCTAATTACACAAAATTACACCAAATTACGGTTATATTGACGATATTCGCTAATATATGGAAATATATTTGAAATAAAAATTGGAGCTAATTTTTCAAAAATGTAAAAGTAACCGACCGTCCCTCCCCCCACTTTTAAGAAAATGTTCCGATCAAAATTGTCTCAAAGTTTTCGCTTGACATGCTTAATGATATATAAACTTTTATTTTTGTGCTGTTGCCAGCACGCAGACACATGCTCAACTGTATTTTTGGGTTCAATGGACCCCATAATGTATACTTTCTCTATTTAAAGTTTTGGTTGAAATATAACGCTTCCTCTACCTGCTGTCGGTAAACACCTAATTTTAGTAAATACTTATGACAGGGTGAAAATGCGAAAAGTTCCTTTTATTTGAATAGTTTAAGCAGATATACAACAGTAACTGTTTTTGGATGATGTTAAATTGGTTTCTTTTCGCTCTTAAAACTGTATATAAATGCAAATGTGCCGTTGCCGTTGATGTGGCGGTCAAGACGGTTGTCTCCTTGCACGCGAAGACCAAGTTGACATCGTGTTAACAAGGTTGTACGTGACGCATTGGAAGGTTTTCGGTCGTCTCTGATGGATGGGATTAGGGTGAAAGCTTGTAGTGGAAGTGTTTCTTGAGGGAAGTCTTTCCAAAGCGTAAAGCTTATATCGATTACCTAACTGCGCAGTTAAGCCTGACTTAATTTCTACCGGAGTGTATGTATACCTCACGTCACCGCTTTTGTACATAGCGCCTTCTCGAGGTCATTCTGTAATCAACGAAGTGCTTCTCGAAAGTAATTTGATATAGCGCTACAACAAAGGGGCCATCAGGCAAACAAATTACTTATTGTTCGCATGCTACCGATTAACCTTTTCACTCCGTCGGAAGTGCATGGCCTTGTTTAGCTCTTTTTTTTTTTTTTTTTTTTTTTTTTTTTTTTTTTTTTTTTTGCTTGGTAATATTACGTGCACCATCTTTTGGGTTTTGTCGAAATTGATACTATTTTAAATTCCGCTATTCACGCAATGAAGGACCCCTGTTTCGAATCTCTGCTGAATGTTTTTCCAACTGGCTTCTTGTTCTTTCAGAGCGAAAGAGAACGTGCGTCGCAAATCGACTGATAACCTGAAAAAAAAACACGAATTACAAACCGTAACGAAAAATGTACAACGTTTGTAAATCAGAATCAAAATAGAGATTTAAGATCAAGATCTGTATTGAGATAAACAAATTGAATAGCATACCAGCGTACCTTAGAGGTTTTGCTTACGATACTTAATTTGAAAAATCTGTTCTTCGCGCGCTTCAATCTAGTTAGACATGCAGTTTTGTTGTAAATAAACTCTGTTTCGCAATTGTCATTCTTCCAGGAAGTAAATGGCTTTTGTAATCACTTGCGTACAAAAAGCTCTGGGAAAAAGTTTTAACGATTTTATTCTCGCAAACTTTGCTACAGGAAACATTTCTTAGGTCTAGATTATCAGTGTTTTCACACTACCATAGCTTATGCTTTGAATTAAATTTGTTACTGTGGTCTTCAAAACCACAAACTCTGACCTCGTTCTTCAGCCTGTTTTCCAGCGAAAGTTATTCAAAATCCCTTGTAAGTGGAATCCCGCCAGTCTTCCCAAAGATTCTCTCATCCCAACGGATGCCACGTAAAGCTTTGATGTCGAATGTATCCTTAGTTTAATCATCCTACCGATTATCGCGAACCAAACTGTCATCACCCCAACTAGAAGATCGGGAAAAGGAAGTCGATTTGGATAGTCTGCTTGCTTCTTGCAGTATTATCGCTCTACATTCCTTAGTTTATTTCGTCCACTTTAAACAGATTAACCAAATATGCCTCCAAATCAATTTCCCTAAAGGCCACTTGCCTATTTGAGAGAGATGACTACCTCAGCAGCAATTGTGCCGCGAGCAAGTTGCGACCCCTGGTTAAGATAATCGATTTCGTATTCTGTCGACTTTGTTGGTGCATATAATGGCTATCAAACTTGCTTCCCATATTTGAGGAGCTGAAAATCGTTTTAAAATCATTTAAAAAATCCTTCACCAATGTGCACAAGAGCAGAAAGCTCTTGCTTTTCGAGTTACAGGTCCATATTCATCCTTGGTTGTGCTAAATTGTTTGCCTGAAGTTCCTAGAACAAACTGTCAAATCGATGTGGCCTTTATTGGCCGCTCACATTTAATATAAATGATAGCTAAATTGGATTTAGTAAACATTTTCTAGCTACTCGCTTCGGCTCCTAAGAAAGACAAACATTAGCGTCTCTTTGTACTATAAAGCCCGATATTATTAAATAAACTTATCGTCAAATTACAAGCAAAGCACAATAAAGAGAAGTGTTCCATATAATAGTTTCACAAACAAATTTTGAAAATTAATTTTAACAGGATTTGTTAATGAGGACGATGTTTAGGATGATGAGAAAGAGTATCTCAAAACAGCTGTTTTTTTAACCTCAATATGACATTGTCATATTAAAGATTGCAGATTGCATGGGGATTGTGAAGTAAAATACCTTAAACATGAACTCGTTCGACTTTCACGTTCCAATCCAATAGTAAGATTGTCCAGCAAAGCTTTGTTGCTTTCTAAGGTATCAGATGATACTAATTAAAGCCATATGCACTAAACACGTTAAAGAATTAACCGTACTGCCAGTAGGAAGTACTATATGAACGTTCTTTATAAACACTAGCGTTAACATTCTTTGTAAATTGATAAATTACATTGTTAAAGTACTTCGATTTAAAATGTTCGATATTAAAGGCCTCTCCCTCTTATTTTCCGATGATGAAAATAAATTGTGGATGCTGCCTTTAAAACTACACCAAAAACTTGAAATGGAGACTTATGATAATAAGTTTATGAAATCTTGATTCCATTACTACACATTTGAGATGAAGGAGCAGTCCAAATAGTTGGTGGCCACAGGTGAATGTGCATGAAAGAAAGAAAAAACAACCTCATTGCAGGAAGTTATTGCTACGGTTTTATGGGATTCTTATGATGTGGAGCTCAAACTACCTCCCTGCGTATTAAGCTTTTACTGGATGAGTGGAAGATGTTCAGGCTAAACGATGACCTCTTTTGTACACGTCGGAAATTGTTGCTACAGAACTGAATCGTCGCTTTCAAGTGGTTCCATCTGTGCCGAATTTGGCTCCCAGCAGTTGCTTTTTGTTCCCAAACCGGAATAAATAACTCCAGGGAAGAATCGCATCAAAGAACAGGGCTGAAGCAGTTACGGACGCTAATTTTGCATGGTTTAATAAGTTACTTTTCTAAGCAAGTTGGAAAGTTGGACTAAATTTATATACAAAGTGACTAAGTCGAGAACTTATAAAAAGTCGCTTGTAATCAACGGCTTAAATGAAAAACAAAAAAACAGGAAAAAAAAAAAAAAGCAGAAAAACAGAACTTCCTACTTGGATGATAGAAACATTTGCTTATGAAGATCTGATTACTGAAAACACAAATTCTCCTCAACCCTGCCTCTTAGGAATTACATGTTATCAAGTCCAACTAGGTGTTGTAATGCTTTGTCTTTTGAACAAGGCTAATTCCTTAATTCGTTTCGATAAATAACTTCGCCTCAGAACAGCCACCATCCTTCCATACCATACCTGCAACAGTGACAACTGGAAAAAATGTAGCATTCACCAGTTACACGAGTAAAACTGCAATTCCTTATGTATTGCAGTACTCATATAAAACGTTCCTCTCTTTTCAGTTAAGATAACATTTTGAACAGAATTAATTCCAAATTAAACAATGTGGGCTTGGCTACGTGGAAGATACAGAAAATAGATTCGTAAACTTTTGTTGTTAATGGAAAAAACAATCGCGTAAGATGCTTTAAACTTCGCAGGAAACTTTGGCCTGGGTAAAAAATATTTTGAAAACTGCTACTGCTACAGTTATTTGACCAATAATACTATAGTAAATTACCTATATTTCGAGTAGGTAATCCCTGGTTCACCCATTAAACAGTTAATCTTACGATGTTCACAGTAAAAAAAGTCCAAATCATTGTATTAGTAGGCAAATATTTTCAATGTATGGTATTTTAATTAAAATCGATGTTAAAATAAATTGTGTACAAAGAATAGCTTGGAGTTCAATTTCTGGAAAATCGCATTGCTTCTTTGAAAGACCGTTAAACTACCAAGTTAGGTATTTTACTCCTTCCATTTCTTTCTTTCCTTTTTTTATTATTTTTTTAAGTTATGCTATGCAGTCAAATGCAGGGCTGTCCTTTTTTTTTAAAAAAAAACTTGGGTTCTTGAGGTCCCAGAATTTGATAAAATCTCGAAGTTTTGGTGGGGAGTAGTTTCTTTTATAATAGGTACGTGAAATGACAATTCAGGTATTTGTTTGGAAAGAGATGCAGGATTTGAAGAATTCGTTTGCCTTTTCTATGCATGATACACGGACACCTCTACTCCATCCAGCGGAAATATTTAGTGCGCAGTTTCCGAGCTGATGTTTGGAAATAGCTTAAATGGCGTAAGATCATAATTACATGGAATGGGTCGTTCCCCGCGTTTGTAGTGCGTTGCCGCTGATAACATGTCGTAATTGCTGTTACCCGGTTATTGTGCGTCATTCGCTTTGCGCCTGCGCGTTAGGCAGCGTTCGTTACACCGCATCAAGAACCCTTCCATGTGGAAGACGAAAATAGCCTATTTGCAGATGGCTGGTGGTGTTTCCCTAATTTCCAGGCGACGTGGCTTTTAGATTTCTTTAATGACTAGGGTTGCTCGTTATTGACTTCCGCCAACTGGCCTCAACTTCGATTCCCTGTTGGGTCAAGCTGCGCATTGCGATGTTGGCGCTTTATACATACAATTTACTCTTCAGCCGACATGCCGTTTACATTGAACATTTCGTCTCTGGAGTTCATTTCAAAGCATCACAAGCGATAAGGTTCTAACATTATCCAAAACTGAGCATGATTATTCAGTGCTTATTTTTGGTTCTCAGAAATCTGTTCCTACTTCAGAGAACTACTGTAACCTGAATTTGGTTATGCTTTTAAAGTCAAATTTAGCCGTTCTCTAATTGTTTACTTATTTTTCGCTTTTACTTTCTCTACCACGCACTTGGGCACAGAAAGAATTGCGCCTCATCCCTAAAAATCCTACGTAGATATTTCAGAAATACTTTTAATGCGCACTGAATAAAAAACATTTTAGAGTGCATGTGCGTGTGTTCGTGAGACAGAATAGCCTAAAATGAAATGCCCAACAAATTCAAAACTCATTTGCGAGGTTTAGCAGCTTCCAAAGAGGCAACAAAATTTCCTCATCAAACAAGATTTTTTGAAAGTTTAGTAATTCTCAAATATTTAATTTTTATTCAAATACCATATGTAATAATACAAGTTTGATTTTTATTTTTCTCGGAATAGCCTGCGCCTCTTCATTCGAAAGGAATTTTGTATGACTAGTACTAAGCCATAGAAGAAAACATACAGCACAGGAAATGTAAATCTCTACACAATTTCAAATGACGCGTTTGTGACATCACAATTTTTAGATTTCCGTTATTGGTTTGCATTTTTCTGTATTTTGTCATTTTAAGGTGCTTTCACTATCTATCGCGAAGTCAGTTGAGTATCGAATTTGTCACTATGTTGTACTGGCCTTGAAATTAACATGTACGCAGTACATCGAAGTACGGTTTGCCTATGTTATTGTTGTAGCGTGTTTAACATGACTCCAAGTTTGCCTTAAGCGGGGTAATCAGGATATCAGATTCTTTGACTTAATGCACTAGGTGCCTACTTTGAAAACAATTTTCGAATCGCACTGTTCTAGTCGGGCCTGGGAGGAAAAGTATTCTGAAAGTGTGAAGAGAACAGTCCCTCTCTCTTCCTCTCTCTCTCCCTCTCTCTCTAACCGCAGTAGCATCTAAGGTACATACATAAGCATTAGGTGGAATGGGTTTTCCCTTAGATTTCCCCGGTTTCCGCTCTGTGGTCACGAAAGGAACGGAAGTAGGGTAAAAGTTTGACAACTTGAGTACTGCTTTCTAAGCCTATTTCTAGTGTAAATAAATTAGATATTTTTTTTTAGACGTGGCGTATGACGTAATGTTGCGCAGTAGTTTATGGTCGAGTCCACTTGTTTATTTATGAGAAAAAGGGGTGCCTGGTTAGTCATCTGTCCATCTGACCCACTAGCTTTATCAGCAGTCTGCTCGTGGAAGAGATCTTACTCCCGCCATTGATTTGCATGACGTCACTCGCGCACATCAGAGCAAGGTCACGCGCCACCTCTAAAAATACCTCTGTACCACTTCAACTTGTATGGAAGCATAGGTACATATTTATATCTATATCCTGCTCTATACATGGTAGAATTAGTTGTGGAAACACTTTACTTTCAGACATGTAGAAGTATTTAAAGAAACGTATCTATATAATTTGACCACCCACCCCCCCCCCCCCGATCAAGCTCTAGGAATTTTTTAAGCTTTTTCCCTAAGTACTGGACTTATTGAATATTCCACATGTGATGCAAACTTTTCTTCCAAAAACGTAAAACACTTAACTTGCAAATCTTATAGGTATTTTACTTGCTAATACTGCATAATTTTCAGAAAAAATATTTTGTCAAATGTAAAAACTAAAGACGAATCAAAATATTTACAAACTTTTGGAGCACACTTATGCCCCCCCCCCCCCCAAAAATGCACTAACTTTCAGCCGTGTAGCATATAAGCTCGGAATTTTCGAAATTTTACAAGTACGTTATCTTAACGCCAAGACTGCCTCTGTTTAATCTGAGATTAGCGACATTTTAAGGGAGAACTTAAACGGATTCGATTTAAATGTTTCATAGTACATTTTCGATCCAGCTACAGAATTTAGTGGTATATTCCTGTTTTCTTTTCCATCCTTATGTGCTTGAAAGGAAGGTAAATTCTTTATACAAAAATCTGTAAGAAGTTGCTGGGATAAAAGGCCATACAAGTTCTAGCGGGATGCTGCAGCAAATGAACAAACAGGGATGGTATGTCGCATGTGGTTTTGGTGTGGACTTCGCGTGCGAAATTGATGAATTACTTGTGAAAGGAAAAGTCACCTTTGAGAATACACAAAATTGTTTGTAAGGATATCCTAATTATGTTGCTTTTGAAATTTGGCATGTGAAGTTCAGGCTGATTGGTATCTGAGTCAGTACATCAGACCCTTTTAACAAATAGCAGCTAATATATTTCCTCTGCAGTTGAAATTTATCTGACCACACCCTTCCGATCCGCATTTGACCCAGAGGTCTACCAACAGTGTCAGAGCAACAAAGGCGGCCGAAACATTGTGTTCTAGGTAGCTTATGGATGGGAGTGGCCTCACTGTAGGAAAGAATCGTCCTCTGGCTTTAACCAACCAGCAATGTGCTACAAGATCTAACATTTCAGTTATATTGTAAAATTATTACTTTATATACCACTTACCTGTGAAAGGTAGTGGAAAGAATTGTATTTCATTTAAAAATACATCCGTGAACACACGTTTTAGTGTTTGTGGCCAACACTCAAAACCAAAAATCTTATTAATGCCAGACTTGATGTTTAAGTTAAACACCTTGCAAAATATTAACATATGAAATATTCCTCCCCCACCCTCAAAAAAATCTCCAGCCCCAAATGACCCTTTACATGGAGAATTTTTCATTGATTTTCCCAAAAATGGCTAACGAATTCAATAAAGGTGTGTGTTTTAAGATACTGGCATGTCCAGTAAAAGCATCCTTAATTTTCTGAGAATAACGAGCTCTTTATTTAGAATTAGTTTTTTATAGGTTGCTTTCGAAGATTAACTATAAGAGAAACTAAGACGTTTGCACAAATATATAAGCGTTGAAGTTCGTCCTAGTATAAAATAGGAAAAAGAGAAACAATTTCAGAATCAAACTAATTGATTTCTTGAAATACATATTAATTAAATGAACTAGAACCTCTTCAAACAACATTCTTGTGCTGTATATTGCACATTTTTTTCTTGAAGTTCTGAAATAGTTTGTTTTTCCACCGTTTGCTATGAAAAGTCGTGGCATTTTTTCTTGAACTGTGTAAAAATTTTAGTAGCTTTTTTGCAAACATTCTGCTTTACCATTGCCCAGAACCTCTCAAGTTCTATCAACGCATACTGAAGTAGGGTTGTTCAGCTTGGTAACATTGAATATTGTTGTTCTCCAGAAACTTGAGTATTTTTTCTCTTATTCGTGACAATCCTTGTGGTAGTTAAGCTTTAAACCAGCTTTGGCACTTTAGTTTCCAGGTTTTCTCTACTTTTTTTTTTTTGGCTAGGTAAAGTAGGCTGGGGTCCAGATCTTGTGTTTCACGTCACCTCACGGCATTTAATAACTCGACTGATGCGTCACTTTGAAATTCCATTCTTTTTGCATGGCCGAAAGATCAAAAAAAGTGCATCCCTGTTTGAGAAAAGTAGACGTATTGGGAAAAATAAATCGATAAAGCATATCTCGGAAATGGTTCTCCTCAGAAATTATATTTGACAGTGGTTTTTTTCAACAAGGTGCATTTATTTTGAAAACTTTTGTTTCTGTTTACCAGTTATGCAAAAGTCATTCAGAGTGAAGAATTGAGAAACTATTCCCAGAAAATTTGATATGTATTTGTCACAAAAATATCTTAAAATATATCTTATTTTAATCCAAATATCCGTTTTTAAGAATAAATTTTTGATAATTTTTCCCATCAAAAGGGTAGTTTAGGTGGGAGGGTGTTCTTAAAAGTCGTCGTGCTTTCTTCCAAAATGCGAACTTAAATACCAAATTTGGTATTTAACAAACCTTTCGTTTATTTAGCCATGGTCTTCATACACATGGGCCCAAAGATCTTTTCCTAAAAATGGCTTTCTGATATTCAGGGAATTTCAAAACCTGAATTTCCGATGAAATTTCGATATCTAATATTTTGGGTGGAATGCAATACCTCCTGCTTTGCACGATAGAGAAAGTAAAAATGATGTTGCGATATTTATAGTTGGGAGACACGCCAGGGTGCTCACTGCGGCAGCTAGGGGCGCAACAGATTGCAGTCGTTGGCAAGCGGGGAGCGGGGAAGCGCTGCACCAATGCAAGTGCAGCAAGAAAGAATGAACTTTTGTTTTCGTTTGCCCCCAGTCGCCTCGTCTTCACTGCCGTAATGCATCTGTTCTGCAACATCTAGGATTTAAATACGCAAAATTTTGGCTCTCCAATCTATTTTCCCAAGTCGTTAAAATATGAGTTCGCTGTAATGAATATACATTTGAGAAAATAGTGCAGGTTATTATTGGTCTTTACTTTTTACTTGCTACGTATGTGAAATATTGTATTCAATTGTATTGTGAAATATTCGCTGTTGAGATTTCACAAGATTTTTTAACGATCCCTGAACAAGCAAATTAGGTTTATGAACAGTATAACTCAAATACGAAAAGTCGGTTGAACTTGCATTCAAGTTAAGATCTTCAAAGGATATGACAGAATTAAAAACTTCCATTCCAAACAACTGTTTACGAGGACAAATTTAAAAATTGTTAAATTGTCTCAAATGGCTCGAACGACTTTGATCAAAATACCATATGTTTAAGGTATTTTCATGATAAATTAAATGTAGATATTGAATTTTCTAAGAAAAATCTTAGATAGTTTTCAAATTGAAAGTAGCTATTCATTATTTTATGCCTAGCTTATCCAAAGAGAATGGAAAAGCCATCTCATGGCGACAGCTCTTAAAATGTTACTATCGCTTAAACCTATTGTAGTCCCCATATTCCCATTGTACCTCTAAGGAAATATGCAATAAAACTACTTTTACAAACTTTTATCTCGATTAAAATGAAGTAGATAGGATGAGCATTTTAAAAAATAAGTTACCAAGAGTAGATTCATATGAATCACATCAGTTTTTTCACAAATAGCTCTAAAGTTTTGATAAGATGTATCAAAAATACCCTTTGAAATCCTCTTCCATCTCATACATTCGTAACATGGTAAACCTGAAAGGAAATCTTATATTGATTTTAATGAGATCCAATATAATTTTCCAGGTGCTTGTGACGTTAAGTTTCCGAAGTGTTCTTTGTTATTGATTTGAATGTTCAAATACTTCCCAAGTGACAAGTTGCTATTTTATTCTGATTGAGTTAGATTTTCGTCAACCTACACCTTTAGGTTCTTCCGACACTAATAAGATCTAATGCTTTTAATTAAGCGTTAACTGGCGATCATAATAGATCGTGACGTAGTCTGTTTATTTACTCAGTATTTATTCCTGCTATAATCAAATTGCAAGTGCTGAGTTACACATTTCTTTGTTACGGTATGAATTGAAATAGTTCCCATGCTGTTAAAATCGCTAACTAGAATATGTATGTTTGTTGGAACACCGCTCGAAAAAACCGTAAGTAGCAGAGGTAGGTATTTTAGAATTTGCATTTTAAAACGGCTCTTGGCGCTAAAAATCAAATGTAGCTTTTAGTGCCTTAAGTTGTGAGCATGAACTTCAAGCGCTGAAAATAGACAGCCCCATGTCAGTAAAATGGCATGTAAAAACACCTGCGGAACAACATTTCGGCACTTCGGTGGCGTGTATAATCTTTGCCATTGACAGCATCGTTAACAAAATGTTTTCATCTACGACAAATGCGATAATTTTACATACGACAGCAGAAAGAAAATCTTTTGGCACGTTCCAAATTTGCTTTAAATATGCACAAATTTTAGAATTGTTTCAAGAACCTCCAATATTATCTCATAATCCATTACATAGCCGAATGCTTCTGAATTGAATCTCAAGTTTCCTAAACTAGAGTAAAGGATTTCTGTACGTGGTACGTAATTTCTTGATGAAAGACCTCAGCGAATGGAGCCTTCGAAGTTCAGAGGTGTTAAATTGGGTGAACGTGACGTGAACTCAAATGCACCACTTCGTGCTATCCAGTGCCCCTAAAGATATCTCTTCCAGAAAGGTCCTTACGTTTCAGTCGTAGTGTGGTATGTTCCTTGTTAGTCGAATTCAGTTTCTGTAAAGTGCATACTGACCAGCATTATCAGAAAACGTCCAGTAGATGTACCTTTAAGCGAGTTTCTTATTTAATTCCTAGGTAACATCCACTCCAGATATTCACTCCTGCCCGGTTATTTATTTATGAAATATCATTCGGCGATCAGGAATGTACCTTGATAGGTACAACTTCCCCCATGAGCACATTGTGTAGTAGAGCTGACGTTTTAACTTTCCAAGAGCATAGTCGAGGAAGCAGAACTTCCCTGTGAAATCCAAATTGTACGAAGCACATGCACGTTGAGCTTCCGTTCCTCAAGCGTCAAACGTGATTTCTTCATTTTAACCATCATACGTGCCTGCTGTGTTGAGAAAACGCTTTATTACATATTCCTCAGATTAATTCAAACTAAGTACAATACGCAGGTGTCATCTGCTGTATGTATACATTTTTTTATGGTTTCCACATAAATGATTGCCTTAACTCCAACGGCAAGAAAGTTGTTTCGTGTTCAGTAGTAATGCAGTCCACTAAAGTAACCAAAATATCTGACACATTTTATATACTCGCTTCTCTATTCGTGGTGTAATGATTTGTGCACGCTACATGGAAAATAGGTATATGATTCCCTGTCTTATCTTAGACATTTTTAATCGCCTAAAACTTGACGCAAGGGTACCACAACGTAGTGTCCTTGGTCCCCTGCTCTTTCTCACTTATATCAACATACTTCCTACCCTAATAGACTGTAACGTGTACCTATTTGCTGATGATACGGCCCTCACATCATCCAAGCGCCATGCCATTGCAGTCCAGAGAGCTCTGCGCTATGCGGACATGCTAACTGTATGGTTTATCACCTGGCGCCCGAAGATAAATGCCACCAAATCTCAGGCTGTCACATTCACCCGCCGTATGCTGCAAGATGTACCCAATCTCCGCCTGGCTGGAGCAGAAGTACATTGATCTGCGGAGACCACATATCTAGGAGTAACTCTGGATTGGCGTTTAACCTGGAAACACCACATCAACAGTGAGTGTCCAGAAGAATGGCTATGCTATACCCTCTCTACAATAGAAAATCGCCAATGACTCTCAGCAACAAACCACTCATCTACAAGCAAATTCTCCGACCAGCACTGACATATGCATTCTCAGTCTGGGGAGTTGCAGCAAAATCCCACCTTCACAAACTAAAAGTCCTACAAAACCGTTACTTTCGGATAGCAACTGCTGCCGATTGGTACATCCCAAATGACAACATACATTCCGACCTTTCCTTCCCAAATATCACTGACTACATCCTTCATATATCCCACAGTTTCTACAGCAAACTCCCTACCAGCTTCAACAACCTCATCGGAGGCCTCAAGGATTAGGATCTTGACCCAGCGGAAACATAAACGACCCAGGCCTAGTACAAGCAGCGCCATAGTGCACCAAAAATCCACTGAATTACTCCTACCAAATCCTTACCCAATTAAACAAATTATAAATAATAAAGGTCACCATTGTTCACTTCACCGCAATTAAATCATTAAAATCACACTATGCCAGCAAGGGACAATGACCCGGAATGGCAAAAGGTTGAAGGCCCCTTCCTCTATGAGAAGGGTTATCCTTCAACACCTGCTGTGTGTCTACAACTTAGTCGAAGGAACTACTACGCGTTTCATTAATTTATCATAACTTAAGATAGTGTAATATACCACTGAATTAATTCATTTCATGGTCATCCGTTGTTTTTAAAAATTATACCACTAAAGCTATCATTAAATATAGAAACTAGAGATATCTTATTTCTTGCAACTTATTCTATCACACCAGTAGTAAAACCCCACCTAGGAATGTGTAGTTAGGATTTGAAACGCATAATGAAACATTACTTAAATGGAGCATGCTAAAAATTTAAGATTTTGGAGATGGTTTCTGAAGTGCATTGTCTTGTTACTTCAATGTATATTATGGGTTCTTAATATAAAAAAGGAGGCAAGAATTTTATGTACGAAACCAGAGCATGGGTTAGATAACGCAGATGTTGCAAATTTGTCCTTTTACGTAGAGCTTATTTTCCTCTTTGGACGTGGAAACATGTTTACATTTACTCGTCTATTCCTTCACGTAATTACTGCCGTCGTTCAACGTATTTGCGGGGCTGTCCGAATAATCGCGAAAATTGCCGAACAGAGCCAACATGAGAGAGCGCACATCATTTTTTGTTCCCTTCCTCTTCCTTTCATAGCTCTAATAGCTTTAACTCTTTATGCACAAGCGTCGCTCTACTACTCTGCATGCTTAGCAGCATTGAAAGCGTTGCTGTAGATGGCAACACTTCATTTTGTAGCCAACATAAAAGGTAAGCACCCACTCGTAACTCAGTGGCGGAGGGAGACACTCTGCAAGAGCGCTGTCCTTTATGTACAACGCGTCAATAAGATTTAGCCATTGCCTTCTATTGTTCTTTTCTGCCTGTATTGCATCAGAATAGGACAGGACTGTAAAAATCACAATAATTTGTTCCGTTTCTGCAGTAATGAGCCGAGATGTGCCTGTTGCCTGGGGAACCGATCTGTGGATAAAGGATGATTGTACAAACGGCACATCAGAAAACGATGTTTTGGAAATATTTGTAATATTTTCATGTTTTAATTTGTTAATCTTTAAAATAAATATAGCAAAATATTCAAGAAAATAAAATTAATTTCAATATATGTGCATCCCTAAGGTCAACCCTCCTCTGTAGTGTCTCCCTCACGTAAGAGATCCCTATTTCGAAACTCGGTCAGGATGGGTTATATGGATAAGGTTTCTTAAGGAGTTTTTCCTTGTCCTGAAAGATGAATGCTAGGAAGCTCTATGTACCGTGAGCTCATTAGAGCGTTTCAGAGTTTTCATTCATCATCCAATCGATTATCTTAACATCAGAGGTTAATTTTTTAAAAACTCCAACCCTTTGTTACGTGTAGAATGCAGTATGATTTTCATATTAAATATAACTTTCTTTTTGTTCAATTTATACCCCGCCTTTAACTGCAGTGAGCATATCGGTGGCCGTTCTCCTTTGGAACATATCGATAGTATTAACTGGTATATTTTGGGTTGCTTTTACTTTGTATTTTAATCGTTAGATCACGCACACTCATTCATACTTCCATACTCTGGGAGAATATGGGGAATCATATCGGTTGGAGAAAAATCCCCACCCCCAGCCGGAAATCGAACCCGGGACTCCTTGCACAGCAGGCAGGTGCTCTACCGACTGAGCTACGGAACCAATCAAATACGTATAACTCTCAATTTTAAGTATATTTGTATATTAATCTAACACCGAATAATTAAGCTTTATGTTGTCGTAAGTTTGACTGAACACATTACTATGGGAAACAAGTGGAATATATTCGTCGGTTGGCCTAACGTCCAGGGAGCTTCTACTGTAGCACTGTATCGTCATAAAATCTGACCATCCCCCAAAATAGGAAGTTGAAAGAGAGAAGAGTGGCAATATGTTATACAAGGCAAATAAAAACTCAAGATAAAATTTATATTCCTTTTCTTATTTAGGAATAGGTTCCATTTTGGTTGACTTTTGTGGCTCCTTTTTTTTTAAACCTAATGTGATACATTTACCCGACTTTCTTTACCAATTACAAATTCATGTGTCCATTGTTGCATACTCCTATACAAATGTCTTTTTTTTTCTTACCACATTACCCTCTGTGTATGATTTCTCAGGCATTATTTCAAACTAAGCAAGTTCAACATAAACAGCATTTATTCGTGATGTGAAAAAAGAGGGGAAGCAACAATGACACCTGCAGGAATGTTTCTTAGCTGAATTTTAGGAATGATTTAAAGCTGCAACGTATAGTATTTCGAAAAACGGCTAACTACGAAAAAATTGATAGCAAATTCTGCATTTTTGGTAAACTGTACACTTTTCTTTTAAGTTCTTCCATATATTAAAGACATCCTTCTTATAATCAAAACTCGTTGAATAAGTGGTAGTTAAAGGATATTCACGTAAAATTAAATATAAAAACATTTTTATTGAAACGAGCCATTTTGATCATTTTAACCTAGTTGGTCATTTTGAGGAAATTAGAAAACATTTTCCCTTGTCAATGTAACAGGGGTGGCTAAATTTTAAATACCACATTTGTTATTTAACAAAGGTTTTGTTTTTCAGTTAGCTGCACATAAGCGCGTGCTAACCTTTCTAAAAATGTTTCTTGTGGAGCGTGAGGTTTTGGTTTCAGGCAATAACTAAAACTATTTCTTGTAATCGCGATTTTTTATGGACTATATACAATGCTTCGTTTTTCTATGATTTTCTTAATCATTATAAATGTATTTCGAAATTGCTTCAATGCGCAAATTGTTGTAGGCACGTAGAACGTAGAAGTTTGACAAAAATAACCTAAACTGTAATTTAGATATATCCCTTTACCGTTTAAGGCAAGGTTACACTGAAAATTTCAACTTCTATAATAAACCTGTCATTAAGAAAATTTAGCCACATAATTAGAGTATCATTTTAAACATATGTGTTTGCGTGTAAATTTTTATGTTGCCGCACCAAATAGTTCATTAATTATATTTTTTAGAAAATATGGTAAAACTTAAATATGTTCTAGGCGTCAAAAATTTAAGATTTTAAGTTGAGTTTTTGTTTTCGGCTAGTACAATGCAATTTTAAAAGAGCCACATTCTTATTTTTTGGAATATTCTTTTAGCATTTGTTCTAAAATATTTCCCATGTGTTAGCTCTTAAATTTTTGAAAATATCAACATGTTTTATTCCTAAACACTATAATTTCCAAAACATGAGCATTAACAAAAAGGGGGAAACGTGAGGTTTATTTACTTATTGTGGACCTATCCTGTAAGTCTCACCAAGTTAAATGAAAAACTTTGACGCGTGAGGCATTTTGTGTACTGAAAAGTGTTAGAGAAAATGTTTCTCAGAAAATTAAATTTAAAGTACTGATTGTTACTTTTAACAATTGTTAAATGTCTGTTTAAATTGTCACGTGATGACCTTAAATGGTGCAAATGGTAAAAATAGCATACCATCTATTACTACAAACTCTAAGCTACCAAAAATGCCAAAGAAAGAAAATTCCAAGATTTTCAACATTTTCGGCGAATTTTCAGTGCAGCCTTGCCGTAATTTAACATTTGACTTTGACGCGATCAATCGTGATTTTTATAATCGGTGTGAAAAGTAAGGTTCCAATCGTAGATTGAGTTACTAAAAGAGCTGCATTATATGAAAATGTACCTGAGAGAGGAGCGCGTACTATAAATATTCCTACCAATCAGGTTTAACTGTTACGGAGCTCTTGTGAACATTTGCGAAAGCGTGCTCTTTTGGAACACAATTGTCATGGGAATTTGGTGGCTAGTCAAGATAGTTGACATTAATTGCTTCTTTGGCAACGCTTAGAAGTGTTACTGCTCATAAAAACTGTTGGATTCTCTACCCACTGTTGCTTATTTTTATCCGTAGAAAAGGATTCTTATTTCTACTTAATTTGCAGAATGTTATTACGAACAAATGGAGATTGACTCCTTTTTATGCAAAACGTAGATTGAAGGAATAGTTAAAATCCCGAAAAAAATAGATTTACTATATGCTTGCCTTTGAAACGTGGCATTTCAAAAGATCACCAGAAAATCAAGTGATGCTTAGCATTTCAAGAATGTATTGATTAAATTAGCTATTCAAACCAGTAACAACCAAAATCTCTGAAATGTGAATACATAAGTTATATGATGAGATATGCATTTAAGTGTTTCTATCACGGTTACCAGCTACACAAGGTTAAAAATAACGAGTACTTTACAGGTTATTTCTAGAAAATTTCAGAAATGCCTCTTGAGTCATATATTGTATATGGTATTTTAATAAAATCACAAGTCATTTTTACTAAATCCAAGGGGAAAAAATAGGATTTTTGGTTGGGCGATGTTTTTGTGTGGCATCGTTTAAAAAATGCTGAACTTAATTTCCAAGTTTAGTATTTATCATATTTTCGAGTTGTGTTCACACGCGAGCAAAAGGGAGAGATGGAAGAGCGTTTGTTTGAAAACGCAAGTAGCGAAACTGAATCCATTGATGTGCGGCATCTTAAAAGCGTCCTTATCTATTTACTCGTCCACTTGTAATGAAAAGGATTTAGCCTCTCAGGCAGTCGTGGCCCTCGCTAGGGACAAAAGGAACATGGCCGGAGGTTGAAAGAACACTCATCGTCGTGCTGAAGGGCGCACTGCACATCCAAGCACCTACTTTTCCAACTTGCGTCATGTCAAATGTCAAGTCGCTTTTTTGTGACCTATTGAACCGCTTTTCCTACTATTTTACTTAACTTTTTTTTTTCCTTCAACTATCTCAATTATACAGCAGGCAGCGTTAGTACTTAACCATACTTTTCATCTTGGATGTAGTGGGTTCGCAAAACTTTGTGAAATTATTAGACTTCTACTTGAGTATACCTTCAACTAAGATGTCACGTTGAGAGTTAAAAAATCCTAGTTTTTACTAAAGGAACTCTTTGCTAAATGTTTGTTTTTAATAAATGTAGCTAAAATTTGCTTTTGCATAATGTCGTGTACATAATGAGGCATTAACTTAGTATTTTTGAGAAATTGTAAGAAAAATTTTATTTCGAAAATGACACCAATGTTGATTTTTTTGTAAAATGTAATTTTTTAAGGATGATTTCTCTAAAATTAAGGATTATCATTTTATATATTTATTGGTAATTTAAGAATTTATACTGAAAGTTTCAAACAGAAAACTCCATCGTGTGGAGCATTTGGAACGAATAAAACTTGACAAAGTGTTCACCATTTAAGCGAAGCTGTTAAAAATCCCTATCAACTTAATAGTATGTCTATTTAAATCGTGCTGAACACTTTTAAAGTGAAGAAGGTAGAAACTACAAGCCCATTGTATACCTGCAAAGGTTACAGAATTTTCTTGTAACGGTAGTTACATATGTATGGATTTAGATGATCGTGATGTGATACAATGATGTACCACGTTGACTATCTGGAAGATCGATCTGATGTTCCCAGTTGCGATGGATTCTGGAACTTGCCACAGCTGCTCTTGTGTTGGCATGAGATCTAATTTTCAGAGTGTGGTCGCGGATGAGAAGCAATGATGGGTTTGTAGGAAGATTAAATAATTTTTAACTTTCTTTTCCTAAATTGTATTTTAATTAAACCTTTTGAAACAATTCTTTTAAATACTTAAACAACTTTTGTGAACGTAAATATTATATAGTTTTAAAAACAGTGATGTTGCTTTCACGATGTTTTATTCACCGCTCCCTTTCTGCAGACTTATGGACACTAATACACATGTCCGTTCTCTACGACGGCTAAATGCAGAAGAATTCAAGCTTCAGCCAATTTCGAGTTGGTCGTTGGTCCACGTCACATCCAATTTTAACTATGTTCGTTGTAATATTTAATTTTTTTTAATTTTTCTTAAATAATTTTTCACACAATTTAGCACTAAAATATTTCTTTAAAATTTACAATAATTTTATTAAAATCATGATTAAATTTTCTTTTCTTCTATTTATCTGATCACTTTCACTTATCTTTAGCCTCGTTTTCTATCCACTAGTCACAACTTAAATAAAATTAAACCTAAAATAACTTTCATCCTACTGTGAGAAAAATAAAAGCGAATATTGTTCAATTTTCATTCAAGCATTTCCTGAAAAAATTTTAGATCTGGGTTGGAGGTATTGATACATGTTGCATTAACAGGGACGATTGCTTAAATATTGGCATGACTCCCACTGGCTTTTTGTGAAAGTTTAGACGAAACAGCGACCAGTTTGTCAATAGGAGCCGATATGTTTATACTATCCTCTATAGTCCCATTAAGCTGTTGAGCAAACGAGTTGCATTGTTGTCCTTGTTACATATTTTAATTATTACCACGGATCCTCTCAGGAGTTTATATTGTAAGCAGTTAATGGTTTTCTCTGCCTCTTTCTTCCTACCTGTCTTTTTCACTTCCATCTCCTGTTTCGATGTCGCTCTTAATCTCCTCTCTCCGCCATATGGTCCTCGCCTGTTTTCAAAATGTTTTCAAAATCGATAATGCAACTTTTTATTAATAAAATGTAAAGCCTAACTATCAACACACAACGCTTGCTACTAAAGCTTGTTATGCGGTCAGAACTAAATATTTCGAACTAATCGGTTTACGTGCATGAATAATAGTATAAAATTGTTATTCGCTCTATCTAAATTTAACGATTTGTTACAAAAATTAACTTTCGTGACTTTTGTTTCCCGAAAGAAACCTCGAAAATTAGGATACATCATTGTATTTTCTAAGTAAGGCTGTTTTATACTGTTTCATTAGTTGGTTTGGCCATTCTTCACATTGTAAAAATGCTCAGTTCTATTTTAGGGTAATCCTTATAGATATTAGTGAGTTATGCACGCAAAATCGATAGTTCTTCCTGCAAGTATTAAACAGTATCAAAAATATCCCTTAAATATAGTTTATAAAGGGCAGGAAAGATCATTTTACACTTGCGCAAGTGCAATACGCAAATATATTTTAAATTCTATCTCGCAAGTCAAATAGGCAAACATTCTTCTAACCGACATTAAGATAAAAATTATTTGTAATTACTAATTTTCACATCAGACAGTTTAAACATTTTGCCTGTTCCTTTGATATAAATGCTTTGATCTTGTCATAGAAGTGGTGCCAATTGCTTACTTCTGATGCTATCGCATTTTCAAAAGGGGTTAGGAAAAATGAATGTTCTCTGAAATGGAAGTTTTCCGCCACTAGATTTTTAATGCTTGTCCCACGTAACCGATGAGGCTTCAAATCCAGCTGCGTCACATTACTGGAAGAGTTTTATCCGTTCCTTCTTTCAGAGAGAATGTGCGTGTCGTACCTTTGAACATCCGTGTATACCAGCTGTTGTGAAAATACGTGGAATGCCTCTAAATGTATTAAAAAGTAATTTACTTAAAATACGCATCGAATAAGTTTTTAATAATATAATTGGGATGAAACATGTTTTCATTAAGTATAAAACTTTCTCAGAAAACTAGATATTTTTGGTTTTTCGATATCCAATAAAGTTTAGATTTTCATAACGAGATGAATATAAATTTTAAGTTAACTATTCAAATTATCGCAATGAAATGGATAATAGCACGTGTAATTTATCATTTATTTGTATGCCATGGTTTCGACAATTCTGAGTAAGATATTAATTTTGGGTGATGCCTTAGTTCAACTGTATTATTTAAATTATGGAGAAGAAATGATATTCACAACCAAATATAGGGGAAGATAGAGAATATGTTATAGACATGAAAACAGATCAGCAAATAGAATGAAGTTGCCAACTATACTCAGAATGTACTGAATTGAACTTAAGTAAGATTCTCTTCAGCATTCAACTGAATTAGTGGCACTCTCTTCCTTGAGAATTCAGTTGTTGACAGCTTTACTGGTTCCATTGATAGTCTCAGCGCCACTTCATCCGATAAATGGAACCTCGGTTTCTTTCTTAGAAGTCTCACCCGCCTTCTCGTTGCCCTAGATCCCTCACGCATTCATTTCGTTTTACTATATTTATGTTCAGCCAATGAAATCCCTTCGCTATTCAAAAGGAAAATGTGGCTTAATCACGGGAGCTTTAAGAGCCGCTTGACTGTTAAAGTACAGGAATTTGTCTAAATTAGTCCTTAATACTTGTTCCTATACTACCGAATAGCAAATGTCTCAGCTTGAAAGAGTAGTACATTTATCCAAATTAAACGAGGGAAAAATTTCGTTTTAATGTATATCGGGACATAAATTGGAGGTTATTCAGAACGTAATTCCACCACTTTCAAATGATGAAAAGTTCAATTCTCAAAGAACTAATAAATCATTTTAATCATCCTATTGTGTGGAATAATTCAGACAAGGAAGCTTGTAGCAATCATGAAGGTTTTTAAGGGCAAGACTTCTACATAACCCATCTATAATGCAAAATGAAATGCACGCAAGGACAAACGAGGTAAAGGTTAGCTTGCCGAAGAAACGAGCATTAAGAAAATTTGCATCTCGCCACTAGGTAAATGTATCACTAGAACTGAAAGGCATCGGTGAACTTATGCAAGATTACTTTTTAAGGTGATAGGTGGCTCCTGCATTTTGAATCCCAGCATAAAAAATAACCACAATTTTTTACACCTACGTTATGACAACTCTCGCCACTGGATCATGAAGTGCCACCAAGAACTTTAATACAGTTCTCTACAATTCATATTCGTATTTTATAGCAATAGTTTCCAGAGGTCGTGGTACCTATGAACGAAAAAGAGGCAATCTTTAGTGGCATAAATATTAAAAGCAGAAGCATTATTAACAGTGAAGTATTCTTCATTTTTGAGTTTGATTTATGTGTCACTATGTTTACACTCAAACTTCACTTACTTGTTGTATAATTGAAACGTTTTCAAGATCATTCGATCTCCTCAGCTGTTTGGTGACTAAATGAACATTCCTCTTCTTCCACTACTACGGAGCTCCGATCACTCTGCCATCTGGTGTTAGGGGCACTAAGTATTAATACTTCATTTAATGCCGGGATTTTAAAATGTATAACTTTATCACGGTTTTTGGTTATGAATATTTTTTCCCAAATATCCAATTCTATGGGTGTACTTAAAGATTTTAACAGTTTAATGTTGTGGCCAATGTTGTGGTTTTGTCTTTAGTGTATTTACTTACTGCACTGTTAAAATTTGAATTAAACTTACACATTTTACCTTGGTGGATTGAGAACAATGCAACAGTGTATATATTATGTACCGGAATAAATATATACCGTTGCAACTATTTTGACAAAATTTGGCATAAATGACCTTTTGACAAGGCGAAAATTACTGTCTAGCTTACAATTCAAAATGTTACTCCAGTGCAATTATTTAATACTGTGTAACGCTTACGAAAGCTTGCAAGAGCATCTCTGTCAGTGATAATCGTAATGGTCGATATCCGAAATGTTACTGGCTAATATCAAATATGCTAATACAAATGGAAAAGTCATTAATAGCAATATTAATGTAATTAACATATTTCAGATTTTCTAGACTCGATGTCACTAATCCGAAAATTGTGACTAGTAACAGCGATGATAGAAATGTACTGACCATGATACTGCTGACGTAAATGTAGCATGAGGGGCTGATTTTAAGCAGGTATGAATCCTCTTCGCTACTAAGCAAAGGTCGAAGATCGAAGTTCACGACTTTGTCGTCTTGTAACCGTTCTTTTGTTATGGATTCGTACAGGAAGTACATAGCATCAAAGGTTTGCCATAAGTCTGTCGATACAAAGTCTACAAAATTAATAAAATTGTTTTATGTTATCAAGATAATAATAAATTTAAATTAAGCAAATTTTAAGTTATTGTATAATTTATGGATTTAATTAATTTTACTATAGTAGATTAGTACTGTGAAGCATTCCGTATTCAAAGCAGTTCTGGTCAATATAAAATAGAAACATGGGCTTTTATAATGCATTTCTAAAATAGCTGTCGAAATAAATGTTTACTGTAAAGATGTTAAGTTGATGTTAAGAGTTTGATTATCTACGAAATTATCTTCTAAAGAAATATAATTTCTTGCCATTTAAAGAAATTGAAACTTTGCACCGTTTCCGAACATTTTGAAGTCAATTATTTCTGAAATAACAAAGGCACAACAACAACCGTACACAAGCAGCACACGACTTACATTTTTGCTTATGCTACATATTTTGATGCATACATTTTAAGCATCCTACTGATTTGTTGCTCGAAGGATCATAGGAATCTAGCTTAACGTATTGCACCCAATATTATTGAGCTTCTTTTCTCCCCGCGCTAATTTCTCCATAATGAATTTAATTTTTATAGGCTTCTTGCTGCCTAACCGGAAAGAATCTCAGCCATATGAGACTGTTCACAGCTAAGAAACGAGCAGACATTTGCACCATCTGTCCGACAACGACATTGCACAACTGAAACATGAAAGGGAAAGCGAAGCGATTGGAAATGAAAAGAAAAAAAAAAACACCCCAGCACTCGCCTAGTCAGCCATAGAAAACCCCATGATAAAAATAGCTGAACCCATGAATTAGTATATAAGTAGAGGAATTGCTGTTTCCACCAAAACATTTTGGAGAAATTTTGCTTTAAATGCATGTTTTGAGTCTCTGAATAAATATCAAGTCTGTGAACATACAGAAAAACTGTTAAATACATATAAACTTGTATTTAAGCTCGCCATAATTAAAGTATGCGACACGAAGGTTTTGAAGAAGTTCCCCACCCCAATTACCCTCTAAATGCAAAATGTTTGAGAATGTTTTTCACAAATATGGATATTAACAATTTTGATTAAAATATTTGCTTTATATTTTCATGAGAAATTAAATGTGCATCTCGATTTTTTTGGGTGGGATTAGCGTAAAAAGTCCTTTACATTCTGACTTTCGCTTAAAAATATAGATCTTGTTCAAGTATGTTTTGGAGGTTGGTGGAATTGTGAAATATTCCTTGTTATTGAATTTAATTTTCAGATACTTAATACCTTTATTCTTTTCCTCATAACATAGCAATTTCAAAGCCATACGCGTTTTAAAAATACGCGTTTTTGTAAATGTGAAAGTTTATTTATATTAACACGAAGATAGTAGAATTTCTTATAGTTTTTACAAGAATACATAGTTTGTTGAAGTGTGAGTAGGGAGTAGAGTGTAAGAAAGGCATTAGTAAATATTTTGCGTATACCTTTTCAGGATGTTCCTAATATATATTTTCTTTTGAGCAGTTCTCAGCAGTTTTTATGGTCTAAGACCCTCCTATTTTGTATAGGAAGATAAGTTTTAAAAGCGATTTTGTGCTCAAGCATGCTTATGATTGTTACACAAGCTTGGGGGAAGAGAGGTACGTTAATCTTAGATTTACTTCGCAACTTATCGATCAGCTATTTTTGTAGCCGATACACGTTTCTTTTTTAAGCAAGACGAACCATTCCTTTTACGGTGACACATGTGCTTTATCTTCAAGGAAGCTTTCTATTCTTGTACAAATTTACGACGCAAGGTGGCCGACTCTTATCGAAGTTTGTGGACTGACGAATTGTACAGCGTCCTCCCACGTACGTGGCACAACAATTTATGACCAAGTTTCACTGACAGTGTGCACCTGTTGCAAGCTTATGAGACTTGTAAAGAAAGGGGGTTGGACCACAGGAATAAAAAATAACCTTTTATTGTGACAGGTTTCCGCCTTTGTGTTTTGAATCGAAATCCGTCCCCCAAGCTGTTCCTGGTACCTTGGTTCCATATCGCAAATCATGCCATGATGGATTGTTTCCCCGATTTATGGAAGTGGGGTGAAAGCGGTGCCGACGATAGCGTGGCAAAGGTCAACCCTCAAGGCTTTTACGGAGATTGACTTCCAGCATGTCTCATGCTTCAGCGACTTTAATCTCAAACACATGCTTTCGATTTCAGATTATATACGCTTATAGTAAATATTTCGTTGTATAAATAAGACAGTCAACGTTTTAAAATAGCAATACATGTTCCTATGTTGGTAAATGAGTTGTCAAACTCGAAATTTATACTTTGTATCCAATTTCAGAAATGCAAAACTCTCCAATTAAAGCTTTTTTTTTTTTTTTAATTTTACGTCCTCCCAACGTTGTCATATCGGACGGTGAATGAAATTGATGAAATGATGCTCAAATGTATCCAGGGTCCATGGAGCTTAGAGCTACTTGACATTCGTCTTTAAGGATAAGGGAAAACCCTGGAAAACCCTTATCCAGGTAACTCACCCATTCGAACTTGGGGACCTCTTGAACGTGAGGCAGACACGCTACCATCTACGCTATCGAGGCGGGCTCAAAGTTGAAACGTTTTTGTAATATTTTACTATGGCCTTACACTGAAACTCTTTGCACGAGTTATTTAGCAAAAAAAAAGTTCTGCCCACATCTTAGGCCTGGCAGCAAATAAACTCGTTTGTAAGAGTAGTTTTATTGCGTTTTTGCAAACTTGTAAGCTTTTCTTTTGCTCTCAGTAAAGAGGTCGATCATCTTCCACCAAATGTATGATTGCTATTCTATATACAAACTTGCGCTATGTTTTATTTTTCTCCGATTTTGCAATGCAATCCCTTCACAGTTCAGTGCAGTTACAACTTCAGTGCCCATAAAGCGTCTGGTGTAAGATAAGCCATTCTCTCTCATTTGAGATGGTCCAGATTCTCCATCTAGGACAGATGCCCAACCTTGCCTCATAAGTTAATGACATCACTTTTGTTGTTTTACCCTCACTTTCGTTTTATGCATGAGCATTTTTCCTGCACTCATTCAGGTAACCAAGTATTGTACACAGATTTGTTTTTGAATCCCAGGAATACGTCGTAGCTCGGCGAAAATTGCAATATGTTTCCACGTGCTTTTCTGTGAGCCATAATGCATTCGTGGAATTCAAAAGACGCCTTTATATAATTGGCTACTTGAATGAGTGAAGACGAAGTTCATGCACAAATGGAAATGAGGTAAAGTGACAAGGTTTGAACTTCGATGTGCAGAGAATGGAAGTTCCTCTATAAATGTTCTCGCCTGTCGGGGAAGGCAACACTTTCGACAGCGCTGTACGTATCTAACCTACACGAAAGGGTAAAACGTTTCCCCATTCTGCGCAGAGTAAGAATGCGGAAAAGTGTGAAAATTGCAGAGCAGAAAGGCAAGCATCAAGTGATTTTGAGGTTAGGAATATGGAATTGCAGATACATTAGCGTAATTTAAATCTATGAAACATTTGCCATTCAAAATGAAATTTATTCATACAACTATGTACGTATGGTCTCAACTAATAGGACTGGTACAATGCGTGTGTGGAAGAAGCCGGTATTATCGTACCATTTAGTAGACTTCATCAGGAACACCTAGCGACCATGATTATTGCTGCACAAGAATTCGTCTTGTTTTCATCTGACACGTCACAAACTGGTTTTGCAATCGGAGACCCCAATATGATTTAATATTGACGCATATAGCGCAATAGTCCTTTCTGAGACCTTGATCCCATTCTCAAAATGCATATTTGTTATTGCTTCTACCCTAAATGTTCTCCGTCTAATTTTTTCCGCACAAATAGTCAACTCATCAACATCTAACAATGTGTAATATTAGCTTCATGGAGCCACTAGTTACCGCTTCATATGCTCACCTGCAAAATGTAGTCAGTTTTCCTCCTCAAATAGAGGGTAGGATTTTGTATTAGAACGTGACTGTTGCATATTATGCTGAAGACATGCAGTTATGTAGTCACTCTTGAATTAAGAGCCATATAACCGTGCAAACAACGGAGAATCGTTAGATCTTTTAAAATCACTCAAGTTTACATACAAGGGAAATATCAGTGATCATCCTATTAAGTTAAAAGTTGATCACAGCTGTTGGATAGCTCGGCTTGGTTTAAGTTGGCGGATGCATATGGAATTACCGTATCAATTTCAGAAAATCAGTTATATTGGTGTTTTGAGGCTGCGCCCTGGTCGAGCGGTTAGGCCGCTTGACTCTCACCAAGAGTATGGTGGAACTGTGCAGGGGGGTTTCTCCCGCATTTCTAGTTTCCCCCTCCATTCCACCAATTGCTCTATTTCTTTCCTTTCGCCAATTTCGCCCTCATTGTCATCCACTTCTCTCGTACAAGGCATCGGTCTGATCACCCATCCTGTGTTCTCTATCTGATCGCAGAGTTTGTTCCTCGGCCTGAAGCCAAGGGATAGAGGAAGAATCTCCAAACATAAAATTAGGCTAAAATTAGGGAAGTTGAAGATTGGTGTTCTGAATTTCATCGTAAAGAAAGCGGTCCCTTGCTTTGCAATAGAAAAGATGGTTGTAAAAATTCCTAATTCGTCCTGTATAACATCTGGATGTGCAGTCTTGGATTCCCCTTCATCACAAATCCAGAACAAACTGCAGATTAGATTTGATTTACAGCTGATGCATTTTAGTGTGTTCGCAATGGCACATTTCATAATGCCCTAGTGATCTGTAAGTTTCTACAATCCCCTGAAATAGCTACGAGAAACTAGTTCATATCCTTTTCTACAATCCCTTGGCAACAAATCCTATACCTAACAGAAGATTGAATATCGTCATAGTAAAAATACATTGAGTCACAACCCGAACTATGTTGCAAATTTAGCTTTTTAGCAAGTGTACAGCTATACTGTAAGAACTATTTCACATCCACGTTTCATTAATAATAAAAACTGAAGTTCAGCCCAGGTTTGTTTGTAGTATATAAAGTCAGGCTTACGTCCGGTGTTGTCGATTAAACCAATGAATGGGGGAATTAGGTAGAAAGTTGTACTGCTTATTAGAAGTTTGGACGGTCCGATATTGTGTCGCGTGTGAACTAAGAACGGGAAGGGAAGCAACATATACAATCCTCGAGCCCAGCAGCAGTAGCAGCAGCAAGCAGGGAACTGGGATATTGATTTACCTCCTGCTGCAATAGCACAACCAGTAGCAGATCTGGAAAGTTCAGCCTCTTTTCACTGCAGGCTTGTACCTGGAGATTAAGGCAACTGTCCACCTGTCTTACTTCCCAGTCTCATTAAACTTGCAGCTCTAACCAATTACCTAAGTGCACAAGTTCTATTCCTGTAGCAATGCCAGATCTGCTTTATTTACTTTTTCTTTATTATTCCAGAAAGCTTTATGTATCTACTTCTGCGGATCTGGATCTCCTTGCCTTTCATATGAGACATAGCAGAGTTTTATAGGTCGAATTAAATGTTATGTTTGCAATGCCAGAAGTAGCCCATTAAAATTTTCTGTTTTAATTTGTCGAACGATGGTTGTGAATTTAAGAGAAGCGTAAATAAGATTGATCATCTAATTCTAATTACAATATTTTATTTGGTTTACGTGCGGTTGGTACAATTTCATATGAGGTTTTTTTGTGTAATAAGTTATTCATTACTTGATTTTTGTATATCAAGACTTGTTTGTATCTTGGTGCCCGCTCTCGAAAAGAAACGATGAATATTTTGTAACATGTTTGAGCTTCTAATTCACATGCATTCTTTGACATTGGAATGTGTCAAATTTTCGACTTCATTTCTGCCTATATTTTGGGTCGAAACTTGTGCTACATAATGATACATATATATTTTTTTTCCATGTCCTCTTTTCATTATACCTAAAAAAATTCATATTAAAATGTTCAAAATAAATATCGAACATCCGGAATTTTCCTGAAAGGAAAAAGGAAACTCATATTATAAACCTCAACTTAAAAATTACAAATTATATATGGGGCTGAGAATAAAAGCAGTAGTGATAATTTCAGAACAAAATGATCTAATTGCACATTTGGTAAATTAAGGTATGGTTTTCTTTACTGTTGAACTGTTTTCTTGCGTAAAACTTTCTTTAAACACAAGAAATTGCACAATTGACATTAAATGATACTGCCAATCTTTTGAAGCCACAAGATAAATTAACGTAAAAGATGTTACTTAAATTGATATAAAAGTAGACACTACTCAAATGTGTGAACTTCAATCGCTTTTTGTTTTAACCAGATACAAATTGGAAATAAACCCGGTACTAACAAAAAATCTCTAGCGATACTGGAGTATCTTAATGTATAGCAATACTAATTCACAGAGACAGAGGAAAATGTGAAACTCTTGTACCAAATTTTGTTTTGACACAATTTTTAAGTGGACATGGTAAATTTGGTGAATACTTATCACGTTTTCACTTAACATCTAACCCCAAGTGCATGTGTGGTGAAGAATTTCAAACTGTGGTTCATCTCCTTTTCTGTTGTCCCATTTTCTGGAGAGAAAGACAAGAATTAATATTCAAGCTAGACTCTCTAGGAACTGAATTTTCTGCTCCGCTCACATCTTTGCTAATGAAGCCACAGTACTTCATGGTGTTTATAAACTCAGTGTTTAAACGTCTGAAATAGTTTAAATTAATATGCATCAGATTATAACATATTTTCTTCCTTCTAGTATTTAAAATATTTTTGTTAAAATTGTGTATTTTTATGTATCAACTATAACCCTAATATACCACTGTGTAAAATAGGGTTCATAAATCTGGATAAATAAAAAAAAAATACTAATTCACAAATAGCATAAAAATAAAATCGAATATTTTGTTAAAATTAAATATAACGACACTCCATAAACGTAAGATGCTGCTGTTGTGTGGTTTTCTCAGTAGCAATCCTGGCGCACTTCTAGATTTGGTTTCTGTTGATTTTATGTTCGGTACTGTAAGAAACATTTTGACTCTTTATCGAAATATCACAAATTTGGGTTGTGCATAAATCATGTGGCAACAATGTTGGGTGAGGGAACTAGTCTGGGCTTTATCTTGTACTTAGTTACATGGGCACTCGAGCTGGAAATGATGCACCAACTCGTTTGGTATAAGAAACGGAATGAACTGAAAGCAGGACACCGCTTAGATTCAAATGCACCGAACTCGTTCAGTAAAAAACTCTTATTCTGAATTTAGAGCTGAATCACTAGTTGGCGCGCGACCACTCGCCCTCATCAGAGATCTCATGTGGGATTTATAGTGGACAAAGCGGCATTTTCTCCGGTTTTCCCCACCATTCATTTCACTATCTGCTTCACACTTGCTTTAATCCATTTCATCCTCATTTCATATCTACTTCCTCAGTCTCATATCATGCTTCGGATTGATCCTTATTCAGAATTTCGAGAGGCCTGTGTTCCCCGGCGCCCAGTGTATGTCAATCCACACGAGGACAAACCGAGAATTGTTACTTACCACAGTGTTGTCACATAACTCACCCATGCATAATACCTTTCACTGCAGTTGCTGAAACGAGCATTACATCTGGCAGCATGGGTGAGTGTTAATCTGTGGTACATTGCCTGGCTACGTGGGTGAATCAACTCGTCTCAAATATCCCCCTCTCGGTTGTTCAGCTTGTCAGTTTAGTTCATAAGGATATCTGTTTTCCCCAGATTAAGTAGTCAGTAATTCAGCTATGATCTTCAGTTTTACAATCTTTCATCAATACTTAGACATAAAAAGAAATTTTAGAAATGAGGAGCATGTTATGCTGGCATCCACCGCAACTAAACTAAATCACATACGCTCCATAGAAGTATGCTTGAAGTATGTAAAGTCTTGAAAAATAGTACACATTCTCATAAACATAGATAAAAAAACCTCATTAACAGACAGAGATTTTTGTCTATCTGCCAGATAAATGCTGCTCAGGCTTTCGATTTGAGTGTGTAAAGTATTAAAATTCACAAAAAGCTGTGACCTTTTCCTCCATATAGTGTTCTATGCTTAATTTGGTGTCATTACCTCAGTCCAGTTGGCATCAATACCCAACTGTTTTTAAAATTCTCCCCATTACAGACATGGCCGTAGTAGTTAGTTTTTCTGCCGTCAAACGTCTTAACGGACAGTGAATAAAATGATGCTCAAATGAACCCAAAATCTATAGAGCTTATCCGATATTCCTCTTTCAGGATAAAGGAAAACTCTGGGGGGGGGGGGGGGGCGTATCTAGATAACTCGCCCTGACAGATTCAAACTCGAAACTCTTGAACGTGAGGCACACACGCTATCACTAACGCTACAGAGGCGAACAAGGCAATTATCTTGTTAAGTATACAAATTGTTCGAATTTGAGCAAAGTATCCCTATTTAGCAGCTATCGTTCCACGTGGACGCTATAACTGTATTTAGTTTTGGGAAATTTCAAAACATTTGCAGAAATAGATTTTACTGTTTTATTTCTGGTACATGCGGTATCGCAGGCGGTGACACTGATGATACATGAAGATGGAACGCCGGTGGAATGAAATGGCGAGGGAAACTGCAGATCCTGGAGAAAAACCCCATCAGCGCCGTGATGTCCACCGCAAATCTCACTTTGCAGTCAAGACGAGTGCCCATTGTGTGGGGACACAGGGGATATAGAACATACGTTTTATTGTAAGGAGACAGATGTGGAGGAAAGAATGTCATATCAAAAATGAATGAGAACTAGCTTTATCAAGGTTTTAAGCAAAAATTTTAAAAACATAGGACAGTTTTTAAGTAAGATAAAAATCAAGTAGATATGGACTGTAAAAAGAGAAAAGGAATAATAAGTGACTATTCTGTAATAACACATAACACGTCTGTAAATATACTTAATTGACTGTTCTGTGTAGCAGTGGCCTGTGCCAAAACAGAGGGCAGTCCAAAAATTGTAAAAGCTTAGTACCTCAAAAAAAAATATATATATAATCACTTTGCGGTCACCTGGGACTAAACATGGGGCTGCCTTGGTGAGAGTCGAACTCTCAGCCTCGGCACGGCCATTAAATGTTTATATATATGGACATTTTTAAGAAAAACTTAAATTTCAGAAATATTGTCATGTAAACACACACACACACACACACACACACACACACACACACACACACACACACACACACACACACACACACACACACACACACACACACACACACACACACACACAAAACCACTTGTCTGTCCATTTAACATCAATACCAGTAATTCTTAAGACACCCAAATAGGTATTACCATAGTAGGTGACGCAGGCCCTATCTTGCAGATATGTAAATGTTGGTTTTAAATGGTTGTGTAAAGGTCATTGTGTGTTATGTGTGCATTTATTTGGTATTTCTTTAGTGCTTAAATAAGTGTTCCATACTTTTGTCGGTTTTAAAACACTTTTAACTAGTCAATACATTATGATAGGACTTCAGGGAGTACAAACTGAAATGGCAAAATCATCTCTCGAATGTCAAAAGAAAGACTCACCAAACAGACCTTGCAGTATAAACCATTGGTATTAGAGATGTTGGAAGACCACGGAGACGCTGGGAAGATCCATTCTGAGTCGAAACAGGCCCATCTGGCCTATCTCGAAAGATGATGCTGATAGAACTATATTTAGTCTTGGAAAGTTTCAAAAATTTTGCAGAAATAGGTTTTACTGCCAAGTTTTACTTCTGTTATATATATATATATATATATATATATATATATATATATATATATATATATATAATGTCGCGAGCCCATTGTTCGAGGCGACGCGGCGACTAGTTCAAAGAGACAGGCGTGCAGTGTTATGAGTTATAGTTCTTTGTTCTAGCCGTCTTGATTGTTGAACATTCCGGAATGTGAGTAATCTATAAAAAGGGAGCCCGCCCGCTAAGGTGGGTCAGTCGTTAATTGAACTCGCGTGCGTGAACAGCTGTTTGTGGTCGATGACCTTGCAAGTTGTATTGTGTATGTGACGTAATTCTGGACTGCTGTGTACGAAGTGTGTTTCTACAGAAATAAAGTGCAATTTTTGGTGTTTGTAACCTGTACTTTTGATTTCATGAACCCACAAGGTCACAATATATATCCCGCAGTAAATTTGGCATTACTTCAATTTAGTGTAATATCATTTGAGCTGCCATTCAATTGTTTTCACCTGTAATAAATTATGAGTAAACAATTATCAGGAAGTTACAAAGAAATGCTTTAAATTCAGTCAGAATAGAGCACAGGCACTGAAGAAATTCACAAAAGATTCAAAATTGTATTAGTCATACTGATATCTTCATTATATTTTAATTGCTAAGCATTATTGAGAAAATCTACCTTTTTTTTTTTAAATTTACGTCCTCCGTCATATCGGACGATGAATGGAATGGGTGAAATGATGCCCAAATGAGCCTAGGGTCCATAGAGCTTAGAGTTACCCGACATTCGTCTATCAGGATAAGGGAAAATCTCCGAAAAAACCTTATCCAGGTAACTCACCCTGACCGAGATTCGAACTCAGGACCTCTTGAATGTGAGGCAGACATGCTACCACCACGCTACCGTGGCGGGCATACAAATATATGGATGGTACTATAATGTACGTATCAGATTCAGTGTTTCCACTGAAATTATCGAATTTTTGGGATAGGGTTCAATGCTTCAATGTACTATAGGTAGGTGGTGGTGAAAACATACATACTGTCTGCCCAGGACAAGAAGGCAAGCTAGAGGAACGTGTAACTTAATCACTTTTGCTGTCCGCATTGGTGTTCAAAGCTACCTTCCGAGTATGTCAAGGATGCTAGGTTTGTTTAAAATACATGTGTTGTCACATAACTCACAAACACAGAATACCTATCACTGCATTTAATGCAATGAGCATTAGATCTGGCAACATGGGTGACTCATATGCACTCTCATACTCATTTCCTAGTAAACAGATCCACTAACAGAGCAGATTAACCGTTCAAACCACTCTTCCCTTCATCTTTTTCCTTCTTGTGCTGGCAGACAGTACTTCACTCTTTCAATATGATTGGCTTGCTGTTTTGCTTAAAACTAAAACATGAATTTTTCAATTTTGTTAAGACAGTGAATGCAAATAGGCTTTTTCTTCAGCAAAAGTAGAAAAAAAGTAGATAGTCACTGACAATGATTTCTTTCTTTTTTCAGAAAAATGACTACCTACTTCAACTATCCTCCCCCAGAGCTCCAGGAAGAGCTTAGAGATATTGCAAATAGAATTGTAGCCCCTGGAAAAGGAATTTTGGCGGCTGATGAATCCACTTCAACCATTGGCAAAAGATTTGCTGACATTGGGCTCGAAAACACTGATGATAATCGTCGTAATTACAGACAGGTATTTCTCAAATGATATTTTTACTGATTAAGCCTAAAAATGTAAATAAAATTCTTGCTTATTTTGTAAAATTGACAGACAGTTCACGTAATCATGTAACTATCTGAAGAGTTAACTTTACACAGGTAGAATACAGTTGCAGATTCTGAATAAATTCATAAAACTAGTCTATTTTGTCACACTTTATCACTGTTACTAAAATTCCTCCAAATAATGTGTAATCTGACAAAAATTGTCCACATAGCTCAGCTTTACAGAATTTGTTCATTTTATGCATTCATTCATTTATTCATTCATCATTGTAATGCAAGTTGCCAGATTGAACTACCAAACCTAGTCATTTTTCTTTGGACCAATATTTGTTTCGTTTTATTAGCATTTTAAAGGAGTAACTATTGACTAAACTACACTGCACAGATACACACTAGAGATCTACACAGATTAAAGTTCTTAGGTTTGGCCTGATCTGAACTAAACCCAAGCCAGAGAATAGATTTATTGTACCATTCAGCCAAGGCATAATCATCTAATTTATTGGTGGTAGTTCAAAATTGACTCGGGCTCAATCTCCGGTAACATGGGAATTTTTTCCCTGCTCTAATTTAGGGATGCACTCAGGTCCTTAGAACCAATAGGAAGCCATTTTACACAAAGAGAAGTTGAAGTCCTAGAATCTGCATGTACTAAATGGCATTTTAATAGCATACTCTGCCTTATTAAATGCCTTTCCTGCTGCTGCTTTTATATCATATGTCCTGGGTTTGGGTGCATGAACGGAGAGAGCTACATTTGCCATGCTGTTATAACATTTGTAATTGGTGAAGCAAGTATTTATTATTACTGCCGTTATAGATGTATGCATGCTAAGGTAATTTTACTATTTTAGACATCGCAAAATTGTAGACCAAAGTGTGATAAATTCATTTTTAAGTAGATGGAAATTAATCGTTCCTTCACACTAGCCATGTCCAAAATTCATTTTTTGTTTATTTTTACTTTACATAGAAAAGTTCTGTCACTTTCTGAAAAGTGATGCTAATGATTTTTATTAAAATACCATGTTTATTTATAATTCCTATGGTGTTTCCTGTATACAGAAGATACCCTTATCACCTCACTGCATCCTCCAAGTGCACCCCAGACCAGATCTAGTGGGGGGGGGGAAATCCTGCTTTGGTACCATCAATTGAACCAGATCCCCCCCCCCCCTCCATATCAGAAGCAAATGCATTACCACTGCTATACAGGAGAAATATACATATTTAAGACATTTAAGGATAGATAAAATGTTTAATGTGCAATAAGTAGTTTCTTTTTCAATCACGAGCATTAAAATGAAGCCTAAACCCAGCTCAGCTGGTCATGCCATGAGCCTATGCAGATCTTTAATATACACTGAGAAAATTCTGTTTATCACAAAATATCTTCACACAGCTGTTATAACTTAATATTTTTTCTTGTATAGCTGCTGTTTACTACAGACAAAGCTATAGCAGATAACATCTCTGGAGTGATCCTGTTTCATGAAACAGTGTACCAGAAAGCAGAAGATGGAACACCATTCATAGAACTTCTGAATAAATTGGGAATTATTCCAGGCATAAAGGTAGACAAGGGTGTTGTTCCTTTGTTTGGTTCTGAAGAGGAGTGCACCACTCAAGGTACTAAAATATTAGTTTCTGTATTTTTTTTTTTTTTAATTGCAGTATTTTAAGGTTCTTTGGTAAAGTTGCAATATGCCATTCAATGTAACTATAACAGTGCAATAATCACTTTGATGCAAATGTTGGGTTTAAACAATTTTTTCATCTTGTAAGCAAATAGTTTCTGGTTTGATTATGCTTTGTGTTGCAGCACAATTTGAATTCCACTATGTTCAAGTTAATGCCTAACATTGTGAATTCATGTCAGTGTTTTCATTACACTTTAGAAATGTATAAATTTAAATGAACAAGAAATGTGATGGATAAGTAAGAATACAAAGTTAGAAATGAAATATTATTGTAGCCCAAATCTCAAGAGTGAATCCAAATGTTTTTGAGTGGGTCATTCACATATTGTAACTGAACTAAAAATGAGCCATTGTCACATTGATGTTACAGTGTGAGCTGGGATTTCTTTTAGTGAGATTTGTTAGAAAATAAAATGCATATGAAAATCCATTGTTCCAATCCCAACATTGAATTTTTCAGCTCTGATTCTAACCTTATAAATAAATAGGAACTCAAAGTTTTGAAATAAAACCAAGCAAATATGTGTCTCAGTATATTTTATTTTTACAATTTAGTTTCTAGCAGATTTCTGTTCTCCAAATTTTTAAAAATAATTTTTTCCTCATAATTTCCAAAACAATTGTTTTCAATCTTACCGAAGCAAATTTTTCCTTGATTTAGGTACCATTTCCTGGACTTAACTCTAGTAAGATACTTTGTTCATCCAAATTCTGAACTGATTGGGAGAAATAAGTATTTTACAATCTTCCCCATGAATCTATTTGCAATTATTCACCTTTCTCCCAGTCCTCAAACCTCCATAATGCATCTGAACCTCAACTATTGACAAATTCTATCAAACCATTTTATTTGCCTCCATTATGTATTTATGCTTTTAGAATGTTCAGGAGATTATTTTCTTCAACTAGCTCATTTTGTTTTGTTCAGTTCCATCTACCATTGCTATTATATCTTGCATCTAAGAAGGGCCATGCTGTGGTTGAGTGGTTAGATCGCTCGTCCCTCACCAGGGTGGCCTGGGTTGGATCCCAGGCGACTGCAAAATGAGATTTGTGATGGACATTGAGCTGGGGCGAGTTTGCTCTAGGATCTACAGTTGTCCCCACCATCTTATCCCACTGATGTTCGTATCTTCTTTTCATGTATCATTAGTGCCACTGCCTGCGGTGCCACATGTAGTAAAAGTGGGCATTAAACATTACACATTTCATTTCATTTCATTGCATATAAGAAATCATATTTGTTAACCATCTCAGTTTTTCTTGCCAACATCAATTCTTTCCTTAACTTGTTGCCCTTCTTAAATACCATAATTTACCAAAATTAACTCTTCAGTTCCATCTTCCTACAAAAATAATAAAGTACTTCAATCACTTTTGTTAAACCAACATCAGAGATTAGTAAGAGATTGTTGTAAAGAACTTAGAATGAGCAAAAGGTTTTGAATACAATATTTAAAATGTTTGCCATTTTAAGATTATGGTCTGTTCTGTTTGTTCTTGTTGGATAATTTTAACATTAAGCTGATGTGAATAGTTCTCTGAATGGCTGTCAATGCTTCCTGTACATTTCATTTAATTTGTTGTCCAGTTGTATACAAAGTGGAACATAGAAGTTGCTGAATAGGATCTCTGTTTAAATTTTCTCATACTCCTTAGATTGTTTTTTTTTTAGGATTGTTAGATTTAAAAGTTTAAGTAAACATTGGGGGCTGAAATGTAAAGATTGTAGATGCATTTATTAACATTTTTTCTAGTTCATTTCAGACTAAGCCAAAACCAAACTGTTTGCATCACGTAACTTAACATGACCAGAACAAACTATTAGATCTCCATTTATTTTTCATCATATTCCATTAAATTTTTTTGACTATCTGTAGCACATTCTTTCAAAATCACGCTATTAATTGAAGTTCATACTTCCTGTATACTTTAGTAAAAATCAGTACAGGTTTCAGAAACTTTCGCTGAGGATCGGAGCAGACGTTCCCTAAACATGTTCTGATTTTACAAAAGTGAGCGAAATGGTGTAAACAGTGTTCAATTTAATTTTCATAATATAAACATTTTAAAAGTTGATATTTTGTAATTAACATGTTTTACATAGCAATAACTTTTTTGTCCCATCAATCTAATTCCTTAATTTTATTTAATAGTAAATGGAAAAATAATTAAACTAAAACAAGAGAAAAAAGATCTTTAGCATCGTCTTGGTTTTTTTGGTACATAAGGCAAGACATAGAGGGGAAAAAATGTCAATCATGCTAATAGTACATACCATTATCCTAATTTGATTTTTTTAACACCTATGATAATTCAATATGTATACAATTTAACACATAGCTTAGTGATATACATTTTCATCTATTTATATTTTTATTACTTAATACTATAAAAGGCCTGATTATTAAATACTTTTGAATTGATTTTTCTGCTTTAACCCCCATTTTTGTGATTTTTAATTTCTTTGGTAACAGGTATGCATTGCTTTTCCTGTACATTCCATTGAACAGTTATAAATATTCCCTTAAGTGTAATTCTGAAAGACATTTTTGTTAAATATGTGGTATAGCGTATACATTGCAATTTTGAAGCTTATTGTTTTCATTAACACATTTGATATTTGTGTGCATGTGCATCTGCATATGGTCATTTTTGGTAATCTAATTCAAAAGAAGTAATGAAGATTTTTAAATTTCTCCATAGTATTGTTCCACATTTTATGAGCATAAATAAAGGCATAATTTTATGGTTTTTTCATCCATTATTCTTCTAGCTAGTTTCATATATAAATATCTTTAGTTTTTTGATTGTGTATTCCATTTGGGGTTGCCAGCATACTGCTTGTCAGTTATCACTAGGAAGTTTGGTGTACCTCTAGGATACTTTCACCATTAGTATTAAGTGTTAGGTTATGTGATGTTTTTTTGTTAAACCTTAAACAAGCTTTTTTTTCCTTTTATCACCATATACATATTGGAGAAGTATTCTATAATTTTCAGAATGTTATTTGCTTTATCTAATTATTGTATTGGTATCATGTGCATAGCAAATACCGATGCCACCATTTCTTGTTATTAATTCAATAAGATACCTTTTCTATGTATCGCTTAAGTTTTAAACTTAATTTCTATAGACTGTTCTGTTTTCTAGATGAGATTCAATCCAGTTTTCTACAATGCATCTCACTCAAACATTTTCAAACCTAAATGTGTGGAATTTAAAAGTCCGTAACCTGATAGCTATCTGATACCTTCTCATTAATTACATATAAATTTTAATTAAATTAGCTTCTGGAGATAAATAATTATATTAAACCTTAAGTATATTGTGTATTCCAGCAGTTTTTCACTGCTACAATTAGAACAAGGAAATGTTTGTGGCCATCACTCAAAATATTTGTAAATTATATTTTAACAATAATTAAATTTTAAATAATATAACATACTCTTCTAATATGTGTTAGTAATTAATCAGAAATAAATTCCATGCAATTGTATGTAAATTCAGAGTAAGTAATTAAAGCCTCTATAATGTACCTGTCCACACCTTTTTCAGAATAAATTAGAAACCTGCAAATTGCTGAAATAGTTTCTTAATTATTGCCTATTTTGCAGGACTTGATGATCTGAATCAGCGTTGTGCACAGTACAAGAAAGATGGTTGTCACTTTGCCAAGTGGCGTTGTGTTCTCAAAATCAAGACAAACACCCCATCTTATCAGGCGATAATGGAGAATGCCAATGTTTTGGCTCGCTATGCCTCCATCTGCCAAGCAAACCGCATTGTGCCAATTGTAGAGCCTGAGGTAGGTTAATGGATAAGACTTAGAAAGTTTAGTATACATGATTCCATATTCCAGTCTTTTATTATTAATGAAAAAGTACTTCAAGGGTCATTATCATAACTGGATATTTGCAGGCAGAATAAGACAGTTACACTTAGGTTGCCAACTTTCAGAAATGAAAATGAGGGATAGGTAAGTAAGCTTTCTGAACCTTTCTGTGAATAGAAATTTTTAGCAAATATTTGTCATTTGTTCTGTAAATAAATTGCGCCATATGCTTCCATCTTAACATCACTGTTCGTACTCATCAATACTTAAACATACTTCATTTTGTATCACTGTCTCTTCTGAAACTGGCTTTTATGAGATCTGCAGTTTGTTAGAGGTCTTGGTCCATTAATTGTTTATTGGAGAGGAAAAAACTGCCCATTTGATCTTCACACATTAAGTTAAAAAATAGTTCTGTTAATCAAAGTATGTATGTAGGCACGCATGCATGTGTGCATATGTGCGTGTGTGATATTTCAGAGCATAAAAACTGTGGCACATATTTGTCCAAGACATTCCCTTCCTGAGATATAACATTTGAAACTGGATGTACTTAAAGTATTGAATGCTGATTTAAGTATGTAATCTCAAGTATTCTTCACTTAAACTCTGGTGGGGAACACACAACTTAGTGAAGAATAGTGTAAACACAACCGATGTTCAGTTCATACATTAATTTAAATCCTGTATGTTACACTACAAAAAGAGGTAAAATAAATTCAGATATGCATCAGTGATACAAAATGAGGCACCTGGAGCGAGCCTGGGTCAAAATAAATTTCAGTAATTTTCTGTGGCCAGGATAGTTAATAATGTTAGTATATATGAACTTAATTTGAAAAGTTAGACCAGAAAAATGTTGAGATTTATCTCGGATCTCGACCATAACTTCCTGTGCTGATACTTTAGCACATAGCTACAAATGCAAAATTCTAAAAGCTCTTTAGCTATCCCTTAAAAAAAAAAAACACCTAAACTTTTGCAGCATATAGTTGTTCCTGTTCAAGGAAAAAGATGAATACATTTTTGAACTTTTAAAACAAGTCATCTTACATAAAGAAGCAAATACTGAATTGCAAACTTGCATTGATAATACTTCCTGCTGCAACCTTCAGTATGTGTGAATATGGTACATCAGCACAATTGTATTATAATTATAGATGTCTTCTTTAGTATCAAGTACCATCCTGGTCATTTTGGTAGGAATCAAGATGCAAAAACAAATTAAAATTTTTGCTGCTGCTGTTAAATTTCAAAACTATTAATTTTTTAAACAGCTTATTTTTTAATTATTCTTTAAAATATGATATTTTTAGAGATGCTCTTGTATAGATTTATTCATGTAAGTTTGAGGAGAACAGCTTGAAATTTGTTTGTCACCTCACTATTGATTCCCTTTGTTCAACATGGGAGACAGTAATTAGCATAAGTTAAATAGTTCTATCTCATGAAGTTTTCTTGCAAATAGTGTAATAATAATAAAAATATTCTTTAAGGTTTTGCCTGATGGAGAACATGACATTGACCGTTGCCAGAAGGTGGTAGAGACTGTTCTAGCTGCAGTTTACAAGGCTCTAAATGACCATCATGTGTACCTTGAAGGAACTCTATTGAAGCCTAATATGGTTACGCCTGGACAGTCTTGCCCAACAAAAGCATCACCACAGGAGATAGCCCTTGCCACTGTGACAGCCCTTAACAGGACCGTGCCGGCTGCTGTCGCGGGCATTGTGTTCTTGTCTGGTGGACAATCTGAAGAAGAAGCATCTGTTAATTTGGATGCCATCAACAAATGCCCTGCTAAGAGACCCTGGCCCCTAACTTTCAGCTATGGACGTGCCTTGCAGGTACATAATCTTTATGTAATTAAGCTTAAGGTTTGTATTGTATTTTATAAATATTGTAGTTCATCTGAGAACTCTCAAACTTAGACCTTGGCAACATACCAAGTTGCTTCAATACCTTTTCACTGAATGTCCAAAACAAATAACATTGAAATGTTAATGATATTTAGTGTTTCTGAAGATTATTGAACATGTTAATGAACAAATGTCAGAAAAAATGATGTTAAAACTTATTTCTTAGTTTAGGAATATTCCAAAATATCTCTGTTAGGATTTGCTAAACATGCCAAGTATACTTAGAATACTAAAGTTCAGTTCACACTGCATTTAAAAACATATGCAATTAATAAAAACTTCATAAATGGAGATTATTTTTTATTTATTTTTATTTATTTAAGCAAATGCTTATTTATCCTAAGAAAATTACATTTGAAAATGACATGACTTTGGACCAGGCCCACAGCTGTCATATCCTATTTACATCTCAAATGTATATTAGAACCTATTCACTACTCTGGGTAACGTTTCCTCTTTTTGCTGTCCCAACTTCTCTTGTTTTTTTACTTAATCAAAAAATTAATTTCTTACTCTTTTACAAAGCACCTATGGCACCTTTTCTAGTAATTTTAAATCTGTTTTCTTTACATGCCATCTCTTTAAATTAAAATATGAATACTATGCTTAATTCCGATGTGTAAGGACTATGATACAATGAAGCACAAAATTAATATAATTTTTAATCGAACTAATACTCAATGCTCATTAGTCAGCAACAGCTGATGTTAGGAAGATCCTAACGAAACGCGTTCTAGGTAAATACTAGGAATAAGTGGAGCATTGAGTATTAGTTTGACTCAAAATTATATTAACTATGCTTAATATTGATGCATAAGGAACAAGATAAATAGGCAAATACTAATGCAAGAACTTGAAATCGCAAACACCAAGAATCTCCACATCAATAGTGTGATTGCTAGCAGATTGTCATACAACCTAGTCAGAATCGAAGGTGGAATGACCTCAGCATATATAACAGACAAATGGCATGCTACAGGAAGACCCTATCAGCCTTCTGTTATTCAACATCGTCACTGCTGACATAGTTATAATGGTAACAGGCCTGCCACAAACAAATGTGATTATGTGGACAACATGGTGTTGGGCTCACCAGACAAAGAGGAACTACACGTTGCACTTGAAAGATTGCAAGAGCGGGCAGATGAGAAATTTATCATTAACGAAGCAAAGACCATGCAGACTGTATTTTGCAAAGGAGACCACCCCCAAATGATGGTTTAGGCTCTATGGAACTTCATTGGTGATAGTAAATGGCTTCAAATACCTGGTTGCAATCTGACTCCCAACAATTTCATTGTTCAGGACGCACACAGAACAGAGCAACCATTGCCATCAAAGCCATGTACGATATAAAGAACTTAAAATTACTAGCACTCGACGCATCAATGATCTTGTTGCAGGCGAAAATAATGCCGGTAGCACTATATGGTGTAGAATTAATGTGGGAGAAGATTAAAAAAGTGGCTGGAGAAAATAAAAGCAAGGTATCTTTGAAGGTGCTGAGTGTAGTGAAAAACACCAAATTCCGATTGGTTTACGAGCTTACCAGAGAGACTTTTTTCTTGGAAGACATACGCCTGCCATATCTGCTGCACTCTACTGGCCTATATAAGGAGAGAAGAATTAAGAGGGAGATCCACAAGTACTTTTACACCTCTAATGCAATATTGGAAAGATCCTGAACCAAGGAAAATCAATCCCAGAGACATTATAAAATAGCAACCCATGGCTTCCATCATGAAATTGTAAAAACAAAAAATACGAGCCGTTTGAAAGCTGTTCTTGTGAACTGTGCAGGAACCACTGAAATATCACTCCTGGAATGTGTGAACAAAGTGCAATCTATCTCTTTGAGTATAGCAAAAACAAAAAGTAAAAGATTGTGAACTTAATGCTTATTTGGGTGCATCTTCTTTATTATAAGGGACATTGACCTTGGGGTATAACATTTCTAAAACTTTGTCTCCAAACACCAGCTCTTAGCCATTCATTGCCCCAGTGGCGTGGCATGGGTAATTCATAAGTGTTGCCCAGGTGCTTCAGACTAATATGGGGAGTGGCCATTGCGAATTCAGAGGATTTCCAGGTTAGTATTATATAGGTTGTATGAGATTTTATAACATAAAACACATATATAAATAAAAATTATAGCAGCCTACCTTGTTTAAAATGTCTTTACAATCTCGCCAATTTAGTGTCTTATTTCTACTTCAGTTCAATGTGCCGAGTCTTTTTAAAAAAAAAAAAAAAAATTGAAGTTTTCAAATGTTGCTTGCTTTTGCTTTTTAAGTTATTAAGCAACCTCTTCTCCACTGATAAAGACAGATGAGCCTATTTTGAGTTTAGTGCTTCTCATAAATGTGTCCATTATTCTGAAAAAGATCATTCTGCTGATGGTGGTAGGTATAGTCGAAATTAATTCATGAAGTTTATACACCTGTGGCAAAGCTTAAAGTACCACAACTCTTGGTGATTTGAATCTAATAGACTGCTAGACTGCTTTGTTTTGTATTTCAGAGGAAGAGTACAAATAGTTTGTTTCTTAATCACACTGTTGAAGTACTGTCCAAAGAAAAGTCTTAAACTCATTCTTGGAAAAGTCGTGTAATATTCCATGTATAAAGCGATGTCCAGTAATGATAGGAACTGTAGTTGGTCTATATGCATGAATCTGTTGGTTATTGGCCAATTATTGTATCTATGATCTCGTAAAATATTTGATACAATGATTGTCATTTTCTCCTTTATCCAGTCTTGATCTCCTTGAAGGTATTGGTGTTTTTTAGTGATCTTGTTCAGATTGTATCCTTCACCAAATTAATTCATCAAAATTGTCACAAGTCTTTCATACTGTTTTTGAAGTTATTGTCTTTTTGTTTGCAGAAAGAAATAACAAATTTTTATGAAGGACATTAAACAAGAGTCAGACTTGGTGAAATACAAACACCAGAAGTAAGAATCTGAAATCAAAGCTTAGTAGGTTCTGGTAGTAGCCCGATGCACAAGCACTTGCTTCAGCATTCCATTCATTCTCATCTTCTGCCATTAATTTAAATAGGGTGGAAAATTAAGTATGCAGGCTAAAAATGACATCAGTTGTTCTACTTTTGTACTTCCACTTCGTGCAGATACCAATGGAATGTGTTTTTTCACTTCAGTGTTTAAAGCTGCTGTTCTTTTGGGTGATTTTGAAGAAAATGTAGACAGACCTGACACTGTTTGAAAAAATACTCTTACACTTCTTTGCCTGACTGATTGCTTCAAAACTAAATGAAGCTTGTAGCCATAGCAATGCACAAATAAAACTTGTTTATATTTCCCTCTAGCAATTGACTAATCCTTTATGCTCTCCAGCCATCAGGACCTCACATCAAATGTTTGTGCTAGGAGTTGATGCCTGATTTGAATTCCTCCACGAGTTTGAACAAATGTTTGGACAAAGTGCTGTGCAGTCACTACTGATATTACAAAACCCTACAAATCTACCTGTTCCTGTGGTGTGACATAATGAGGAACCGTTAATAGGTGATTTATCTGATAAACCAGTGATTTCGTCCATGATTACTGTCATAAAATTTGATTGTCACTTCATTCTTTATTTCATTAATCAAGCACGAGAAATACTCATTGTCCTTCCTAATGTCATTTGATGTTCCTGAAAAAAGTTGCAGTTGGAAGATGTTCCTCTAACTTATGTTTGAGTAATTAGGAGTAAGAACTCTACTTAGTTATCTGTTATATGAATTTTCTATCTTGTCACTACTGAATGGGAGTTCTTGCTGAGCTAAATAGCAAACAGCATTTATCAATCACACTATTATATGCCTGTTTCTTTTCACACCTTTATTATGCTTCACAACTGAATTCTTTATTAAGTCTAATTTTCCATCTTCCATTCAACTCCGACATTTCTATACCACATAGCATTTTGCCCGCTACCACCATTATAGAGATTCTTTCTAATTTAATCTCTAAATCTGGTGTTCTATTTTGCATTCTGAGATACCTTGTGTTTTTTTGTTTCTCCCAAGGACTACCCACATCAATACTCGTGGATAAATACTCTCAAACTGCACTTTTTTGCATTTCTCGTATTTGCTCAACTTTTCTCTGAAATCCTAAAATCTGTTCTTGGCTCGATTCACTTTTAATTTCCATTTATTTTAATTTGTCAACTGCTTCCAAGGATTATTTTAAGACCATAGACTAAATATCCTATTAAGTCATCTGCAAAAGTAGCTCACGAACCTGTATAATATTCACTGGCATTGTTATCCTTATTAATCTCTACTAATATATAATAAATTAAATAAAACTGGACTTGATTTATAACCTTGCCATAGTTTCCTTTGCTTTAATTCTTGACTGTTCCCTCCAAATCTTGTACAAGACATTCTCTTGTATAGGGCTCTAATAGTAGCATACAGCTACTCACTTTCTGAATTTATTCTAATTCTACTCTTGTAAATACACTAGTATTCGGAGATACATGTGTATATGTATCATTTTCTATTACTAAAATAAGTTGTTTTGAGTAATCAAAATGTGCTTATGAAACATTGCAAAGGAAATGTTTTGAAAAGTGTTGAAAAACTATTGCAGTTATTGAATGTGTTCATAAAGTTTGGTGAGAAGTAATTGGATTTACCCATTAAAGGTATTATTAATTTAACATCTAATAGATATTTTCCATAAAAAATATAGTCATTTGCATGAGAATATATCAGCTTCAAAGAACACACCTTTTAAGTGTATTTTGATTATAGATTGCACAAGAAATGTAAAATCTCGTTGTCAATGTAACAATCTTAATGAAAAGAGAATGTAATCATTCAAAAATAAAACCATTGATGTACATTTATGCCAGTCAGGTCAGAGGCATAAGTTTTCATTTAGTGCATATGCTCAGCCCAGGGCATAGTAATACAATTTGCAGACCAGTATTTTGCATGCTGTTTTTGTTTTGATCAGGTTCCCTTCAAAGCCTGGCAAGATAATAGTTTTCAAGTCCATAATTTTGATTGTCTCCCCTTCAGTATTCAATGTTTTACTGTGCACTGCATTTCTCTAAACAAAATGTGAGTTTTTGTCACAAGATGTTAACACTATACAGTTTTGTGAACAATTTTCATAATTATGGTTATTAATACAACTGTGTGGCAGGAAATAAACATTTTTAAATGGGTGAAAGTCTTGGAACAGCTGTAAGAATTGCACAATAAAGAAACATCCATATTGCTTGTCTAGAATGATGTTTACCAGATGGTGGTATTTTAAGATGTATTTTCTTATGAGGAAAGGCTTGGCATCTTTCCAAGATAAATTAATAGTCTTGAACTGAATTTCTACTGGATTACTAAGGCAGCTTATGACATTGTAAGGTATTCATTTGAACTTAAAATTAACTCCTTCCTGGTGCAGTCAAGAGGAAATTCTAACAATTCTTTTTGGATTTTTATCTCATTTTCAAGACAGAATAGCCATAAAAGGAATTGCAATTCCTGCTTTGTTTGAGTCCTATTTCTTTGTTCTAAACTTGCCTTATTGAATTGCATTTTTAAAGTGCTTCATTTTGTAATTGGAAATACTCCCTCCTTTTATGAAGTTTGATGTTTTAAAGCCTCATATTTTGCCAAATGGTGATCATTATGAAATAGAGTAACATTTTTCTGCACATTTGTTTTTCATAGTAGTACTGTGAACCAAAATGAGACTTCAATGTGTATGGATCCTCTTTGTTCCTTGTAACTAATTTTGTAAATTCCATACATTATTTAAATTGAAGTTAAAATACCTGTATATTTGCAGAAGTGGGAATGAAATATCAGTATTTGCTGAATATCACTTTTTTTCTCCAATCTCTGCCCTTATCCTCCATCTCCATAAGCCTTCAAAGTTTTGGAAACGACAACTCCTGCAGATGTCTTTTAGTACTGAAAGGTTATCAGAATGGTAGAATAATACAGTTAGTAACAGTAGGTGAAAGTTTATATTTTTTCCCTTTAGGGAAACTAATACCTTGACATCAGAATGTAATACAGTGACAATGAAGGGAGAATATTTGGTATCTTTCATATTCATTGTTCCCAGACCACTAATTTTCACATTTTGGAATGGGGCATAGTCAGTAACCGTTGGGGAAACAACTGCATACAGAACATAGTTTCCCCAGATCAATTGGAATCGGAGCTGATCTAAGTTAACGAAAATCCTGCTTACCCAGAGAATGACAGAAAAACAATAAAGAGTACACCGAAATATGTTTAATGGAGTTTATAAATTAATATCAGTACACTTTCAACCTAAAAACACTATGTACTGTAATAGCCTATGTATTTGCAATGAGCACAATATACCTACAAATTAGTCGGTAGTTAAAAAGGCAGCGAACATCTGCTGTCTCAGTTTAGTATATCGCTTACAAGCAGCATGAACGTGCATCTGCTTTAACATTGGAGGTTCATTTGGCTGTTTTGGCTTGATTCATGAAATAAAGCATCAATTTCTCTGTTTGCCTCTGCTTGTGCATGGGTCATAACCACAAGTGGTTCAGCAACACTGAATATTCTTGATTTTCATGTTCAGCAGCACTGCATACAATAATGCCTTCCTCTGTAATTGCTTTAACTTCCATCGCAGACAATTTGCAACAAATTGTCAGTGTCTTCATCAACATCAGAACAGTCATTAATATTTTTAAAAATGTCTATAAAATCCTCTTCCATACACTTCTCTTCTTCTTCAGTCTTGTTTTCTGGCAAGTCGCATACACTAGGCCGGCCACAATTTTTACCTTTTTTTTTTTTTTTTTTTTTTTTTTTTTTTTTTTTTTTTTTTTTTTTTTTTACAAAACTGGTCTCAGAAATCATTCTGAGAATATTATGATTATCAGGGAATAAATATTAAGCTAAGAGTTTATATGAAGAATTTTTACTATTCTGTGAAAGTAAGTGGTACAAAGTTGTGATGAGCATTTCTGATTTAACAATCATTTGTTCTTGCAGGCATCAGTCATCAAAGCCTGGGCTGGAAAGCCAGAAAACGTCAAGGCTGCCCAAGATGAACTACTAAAGAGAGCCAAGGTAAAATATTGAATGTATAATGAATTGCTTCCTAAGACTGTTTCACTAAATAAAGTTTGAGTTTGTTTGCTTTCAGTTTTCACTAAATGTTTTTATATGCTTTAATTTGAGAGCATTATTTTTTAAATCTTACCTTTCTGTAAGCAGTAATGTAAATATTTTGCTACTAAGAGTTTTATTTTTGCTAGTAATTGATAACTCAGATTATTGCTATTTTTGAGTAGTATTTTCTTTGCTGTTGTATTTGATGAGCAATTGAATAGCTTATTTCTAAGTGTCTTAAATCCATCATTCCATTTAACCTCCAAAATTGCATTTTAATTTTCAGATAATTATAATTCATAAGTTAAAAATATTAATTTAATTATTAATATTGGCACTGATTTGCCAAGTCCTTCACTGTTTAGTACTCATAATTTGTTAATATTCGGAGGTAAAAATACTGTAAGAATTATCACTGTTTATTTCTGATATAAACCTGCTTAAACATATTTTGCCACATAGTAGAAAAACATTTAAATTATATTTTGCAGTAAGATATAAAACAAATGCAGAATTTTGGAATTAGATACTTTGGAAATAAGCTCTTAAGCTGCTATTTGCATTTCTTTGCCTGTACTTGTGTATTTAGTGTGCGCATTTGAAAGCATGTTGTTGCTATGTATATTTCAGGCAAATGGCCTGGCTTGCCAGGCAAAGTACGTCGCTGGCTCCATCAAGAGTTTTGCTGGAACCAAAGCAAACTATGTCAAAAACCATTCCTATTAAAGTAGTGCTAATATCCTCTCAACATTTGTAATGGTTTGTGCTTTTGTTTTTGCTTTTCTTAAAAGTATTGTAGAAGTAGTGTTGCACATTTCATCATTTATCTTTGGCTTGCATTAAAGTATTAAAATGGTTTGTGCACAGTTAATAATTTCTTAAGCTTCAATGTTTCTCTTGAATCAAATTTTGGCAATTTTGAAAGCGGCAAGTGCTTGCTTATTTTTGAGCTGCAGAACATTTTAACTTTTCAGTGTCTAATATTCAGATATTAGGGAGGTATAGAATTGCCATTTTAGATATTCATAACATAAAAGGCAACATTTTAATATTTTTACAATCCTAATCAAATTTGGATTAATCTTCAGTAGAGTTTTGAAGAAAGACCTAGTGAAAAATAATAAATCATCTCTCTGAAGCTATGTACTATGTTTCAATTTAAATATTCAAAAACAGGAACTTGAAGAGGAGTGGATAAAATCTTAAGTTAGGTGTGCATGGTCGTTGCACTATTGTAACTTTTCTTTGTACATTATTCCCAAATAGAATAAAGGAAAACATAAAAGCTTCACCTACTCAATGTTTCCTATCTTATATAAGCTTGGTAGATAAATGTGATACAAATGACTCGGCTTAAAATGTACTCGTGTGTTAAGGAATTTCTTTTAGTGCACAGGCTGTAAGATGAATACATTAGGTAATTTCCCAGATATTTATTCAACAATTTCTTCTTAAATGCCTATAATATTGGTAATTTTATATCAAAATAACTTTGCTGCCTTAAAAGCTTTGCTTTAGCACTGTGCCACTCTCAAATATTCTTATATTGCATACTTTCTAAACTGTGCTAATGCTCAGTCACTTTTGCTTTGCTAAATATTGCAGCTTCACAAATGAGATTACTTTAGAAACGATTATATTTTTTGTTTTGATACTCTCTGCAAAGAATATCAGTGCATCCAAATGACGAACTGTGCAATTATTTTTAAGTAAGATAGCTTTAGAACCTGTACTTTTTACATTTAGTTTATTTATATCAACTTTCTGTTTAGATATTTTATTGGTTTGAGTTTTATGATTAATGGAGTCATTCTTTCTTCTAGAAACCAGTAACAATCTCCCAATATTTAGTTTTTGCTCTAATTTTATTATTTTGGACAGCTTTTCCCTCTTAGCAATTTTTATTTCCACCTTTTGAGTATTTTTTCAAACATCCTTAAATGTAACACATCCTAACAATTGCTAAAATGTTGTAAACAGTAGTTTCTTGTTTAGGTTGTTTTATGTGGTGTAGCATTATTACCCATTCTCTAAATAGGATATCAGTGTGTAGGAGTCAACCTAATTTATTAGGAACCTGACTTGGATGCTCAATAACCAAAATCTGGTCACATATTTAGCTAAGCCATCTTGTAATAGGTTTTGTGATCGATTGCAATTCATTTAAAATTTAAAATTTTTACCTGGTTTCTTACAACAAAAACCTTTGTAGTATACAGTTGAACCTGATTTATACATATATCAAGGGGAAGAGAAAAAATTACTTGCAAGTCAGATTTACATACAAATGTGATCTTGATAATGCATCATGTTTACTAAAAGTAATAGTGGGTCTGCATGTATAACTTTACAAACAATAAAAATATGTATAAAGTAAATAATATTTAAAAGTTGGTCCTGCTTTAAAGTATTCAGCTAATTTGGATAGTTTCAGCTTTTCTTGCATTACATGCATACAACTCATTTTACAAAATATATTAATGAACTTTGAGCTTTTTCTCTACAACTTTTTGCATAGAATTACTATCTACACAGCCCGCATTCATGAGGCCCCAAGTTCGAATCACGGTCAAGGTGAATTATCTGGAAAAAAAATTTCCATCACTGAGGACTGTACATAGCGTGTATAAACAACTCGTAAGTTGGAAGCAATTTTAGTTTGGGTTTTGTGTATTAAGTGCCATCTACCTATTGTGTGAATTATACTTTCTGATGTAGTGCATTTCCTTTTTCTTTTCTCCATGGTTGATTAAAAGACACTGAACTGAAAACTGCTGTTCAACAGTAAACATATATTGAAAATTATTTTTTCATTTGTTGATACAACACTTTTGCACTGAAAACGTATAAGAGCTAACTTCTTTCTTTTGTTTCCATGGCCGAATGCTGCCTGCTCAGCTTGCATCTTTGTCAGCAGTGATAAGGAAAATCTGTTTTGTGCTTTTATGATAGTGTATGCTGTATGCTCATTAATTCATGTAACTCGGTTGTATTTCATTAAAATTTAATATGTATAGCTGCAAATTACCTGTAAATACATTACTTATAAAGTTCCATTATGTTTGTAAATTACATTTTTTGCGACCTGCATTTATTCATGTATAAATACGAATTACGTATAACTGATGTGTGTTTGGAGGAATTTAGTAACAGTGACGTCAAAATTAATATAAAAATTATTTGTGGTTGGTTTATTGACACTCGTCAATAAACCGAGTTATTGACGAGTGTCAATAAACCAACCACAAATAATTTTTATACGTATAACTGGTTTATGTATAAACCAGGCTCAACTGTATGTTTCATCTAATGTGCCAGCTGATAGTCGCAAAACAATGGGGAAAATGTGTAAAAATATAAATTTGTTGTCAGTCTGCTACCTTAAGATTTTAAAATAACTATTCAGAGGGAAGGTATGTTCTAGAAATTAGTTCTTAATTTTGATATATAGGCAGTAGTCTTTTTAACCACTTAAGGTTTATCAGTGATAATGGATTGTGAAACAATTTGTTATAAAAAAAGTCAATATAAAGTCTTAAGATTTCAAGTATGTATTTTAAGACTATTGGGGTATGTAATCTCAAATATAAATTTGAGATATCTTGTGGTGTACTAAGAAAAGGCAAGTCAGTTGTAGAATTGAATATCATTAGAATAGATTAACATTTGTTTTTTACCTCAAATTTCTCTTAAATGTTGTCCATCTTATTTTTTTGCACCTCAAATTCTTAACATAAAAACTGCCACTCTAGGCAAATGTTAGGTTGCTTATTTGTAAATTGTCAGGCACATAGGAATCATATGTAGAATATTTTGTGTGCTAAAGCATGCAGACTTTTTGGCATTGTAGCAGCACTATAACACTGAAATAAAGTATCAAATGTACCTCTGTATAGTACAAACTTCACATCAATTGAGTGGTCGGCAGACAGAGGAGGAAAAACTGAGGGAGGAAATGGAAGGGCAATCGACTCCCTACAATATGGCCATGCATTTGAAACAAAGGATTTGTATTTTAAGACTTCAATTCGTTGAAGCTTATGGCTTAGGCAGCAATTCTACAAGTTCTATTTGTAATGGCAGAGTACTTGTTGTTTAGAATGTTGCCTCTTAAAAGTGCCTTAAAAGATTTAATAGACTTTCATTTGTTTTAAATTCAAAAGGGTTTGTTTTTTAATTTACGTCCTTTTAACTTTTTTAAGTCATATCGGACGATGAATGGAATGGGTGAAATGATGCTCAAGTGGGCCCAGGCTCCATGGAGCTTAGTTACCCGACATTCGTCTTTTAGAATAAAGGAAACCCCGGGAAAAACCTTATCCAGGTAACTCGCCCTGACCGAGATTCGAACTCGGGACCTCTTGAACGTGAGGCAGGCATGCTACCATCTACGCTACCGAGGTGGGCCGAAAGGTATTTGTTACAAAGAAATATTTCAGAGCATGGTTATTCAATAAACTTTGGCGATATAAACCCAAGGAACTTATTCTTATCTCTTTGTATAAAGTTTTTGCTTGCCATCTGAACTCAGTATTGCTTTTACTGCCTGGATATTTTAAAATTATATTAGCTTTAATCTCTTTCTTCAGTAAACTTATAATTTCACAGCCAAGTAATTGACAGTTGAAAATTCAACAATATCAGAGTTTATGCTAAACAATCATTAAATCTGTTAATGAAGTTTGACATGAGAATTTTATTTTCTTGTAAATTTCTTCTAGTATTTCAAAAGAAATATACTGATAATATTTTTTCCACTGATTATTTTACATATTAATGCTATGTGGCTCTTTCATGCATGCACTAGATATGGTTTTAAAGTGGACAGAAATATTAGATCTGGATGGCTCAGTGATAATGCTGAGGCTTGCATTCAAAAGGAATTGGTGTAAAAAAAATCTTGGTTCAGCTCATCCTAATGCCCTTTTCATAACCTCCTACCCCCAGTACACAGAAAGCAACAAACCTGGTGTGAACAGTATAGAAAGGAACTTTATTGGAACTGAAAAGATGCTACATATGACAAGTGGAAACAAATGCAAACAAATTAATATAAATGCTACATTACAGCCTGAAGTTACAATACACAACCACAATTGAACATTATATTGAAACTTTGAATCTGCATTTTAAAGAAAAATGTAAAATTATCATTATTTGTCCAGACTTTCGTTTTGACCATTTGACCAACACCTGAATAAGAAAAAGATATACCTAAGCTTTTCTTTCTTCAATCATAAACTGCAGAATCATGCATATCAAGGCAACCATGATTTTATGACTGGTGCATGTATTCAACATCGTGCTATACTCGGTTGCAAGTTCAATCCAAGCATGGGACTGTGGCATTTGTTAAAAGCATGTAAAATAATTCTAGAAGGACAAAATTCCAACCCTTGGTGATATAACCTTGGCAGTTGTTGGCATCAAACATAAGTATTCTACTTATATTGTTTGAATGTTAAAAAATGGAAATGGGGAAAAGTCTTAGGGAGAAAAGACCTTTTCTGGAAAATGAAGAATTAAGAATGTAGCACCAGTAAAGAAAATAACAAGCAGCAAACAAAACTTAGTATTTTTTACAAAGCTGGAGGAATAGTTTTGCCCAGTTGAAAATAAAAGCTCAGAAAATTGCTGTCATATTGGGTGAGCAATCCTTGGCAGGAGCAGTTCTGCAGTATGCAGCTGGATGGTGAGGCTGTTTGCTCTATCAGCAATATGGATGATATGAATTCAAAAGTAAATATGTGGTTTGTCACACAAATTATTTCTAACATGTATTCCATAAGCACTTTAGAAGTGAAAGTAAATTACTTAAGTATATGAAGGAAAGATCTTAGAACTGCCTTCCTTTGATCAAATATTTCTAGCATCTTTTGTGAAGTTGCCCATTACACTCTGCAGTTATTTTTAAGTTTAAAGTATGTAGGTTTTGTAACATTTCTCCTTAAGTTCGTGCTTGTTTCTCTGATTTAACTCCCTGCAATTTTTCATCTTTGAGGGCATTTAAAAAGTTAACAAAACAAATCTGTCCCTTATGAATTATGAAATTTGATTAAAAAAATCTATTTGTAGTCAAGTGTTTAACAATCCTTACATTTTTTTTGGGTGGGAACTAGTTTCAGTTGTTACTTCATTTTCAACCTCAAAGGTCCGATTACCTGATATACTTAAGTAATTTACTCACTTTTTGAGTGTTTGTGTGTCAGAAAATCTAAAGCAGCAAACCATATTATATTTACAATGCTCTTCATGTTAACACAAAAACCAGTCTGGATGTCGCCCACATGCTGCAAAACCAGTGTCACTAACAATCGTTTATCTCAAATTGTGTGTATAATTTTCCTTATCTGATGAGGATGTTCCTGTATGACTCTCGATGTGCACGTTGAAAAAAAAAAATGCAATAGAAGAATCCTTAGTACTGTCAGATATACTAAAATAAAAAGTGAAGAATGAAATAACAGTTGAATATGTATTAGATTAAACAGTAATATTGTATGAAATAGAAACAATTTAAAAGAACATTTACAGTAGATGTAAGATATTAGAGATGTTCAAACATTCAGAATTTTCTTCATAGGACAGCAGTTCAGTGATGGACCAAATTGTATAGATGATGGAATTAATGTATTATCCTGGCACTAAATAAATAAAATGAAACTATTCATCATGATACTAACATCAGAATGTGATGTGCATTAGTCACCATATAAGTAAATATTTTTGTTGTGCTTATTTAATATTGTTTTAAATTCTAAGGTCATACCATATTTTTAGGCCTTGGAATTAAAATTACCTATGCCAGAGAGGCTGCATAAGTATTTGCCCTTTTTACCTTTTGTTTGGTTGTTTTTTTTGTACCAATTTCCCCTTATTTCCACTCTACTGCCATATGAACTTGGGAGGATTTAAAAATATCCATCAGTGTCAGTTTGCTCAGATTAAGAATATAAACATTAATTCATTTCAAATGCAAGCCTCAGTTTTATCTCAATTGGTTGAGCATGCTATAAGCTCATGTATATTACATTTTAATGTGTTTTCTTAAACTCTAGGCTAACGGAGATGCAGCTTTGGGACAATATGCCGGTGGTGTTGTGGGTGCAGCTGCCGATCAAGGGCTCTTCGTCAAAGATCATGCCTACTAAATTTGGTCTCCAGTTAGTCCAGCAACACAAACAAAATCCTCTCAAGCATCACCAGGACAACCATCAAACAAAAACTGGCTTCGAACCTTCAACAAAACTTATTGTTGCAGTTAACAGGCTGATTTGATTTGTAATTGAAAAGAAATCTGAAACTTACTCTTAGGCATGATTTTAGAAAATACTAAAGTAAGAATTTCAAAATCAAGAAAAGTTGGAAAACTATTTTAAGTTGGAAAAGTACTTTTATTTCTAAACTGTGGTTCCATTTCATCGTTGGTACACTTTAAAAAAAATTGAGAGGTGTAAATACTGAGTCAATAAAAAGAAATTATAAAATGATATAATTTGGCACTTGATTCAAAATTTTTGGTATATTGATTCATCAGAATAAGCTTTGGTGTTAATGATGTTAATTACTTCTCTAAGGCTGCTCATGTGCCTGATTCATAAATTCCAAGAAAAAAAAAGAATTGAATCGACATGCATTGTATCAATGATATCAACCTCAGTTTAGGAACTTTTAAATAAGAAATGCAAGAGTAAAACAAACATCTCAGAAAAACTTTTTTCTTTTAGATGATCATAATTAAATAATGAAATCAATGTTCAAGTAAGTCCAGTTTTAGCTTAAATGTAGTCGTTATGGTCTTAAACCATACGATCCTACAAGTTGTGATTTGCTGTTGTGATCATTAAGATAAGAAAATATTAGTGAGAAGTATGATGTAATTAATATAAAAACAAATATTAGATTCCAGAACCGTAATTCACTTTTTTCCTTCTTGTTGTTTAACTGTTAAAAACTAAGAATGGGAAACAGAAATGCAGGATCTTAAAAAAATTATATGTGTGTGTATATATATTTCTTCATTTAGTGTTTTCTGTACGTACCCCACTCAATGCTTAATCAATTAAAGATATAAATTAAGTGTATAAAATAATGAAATCAGATTATATCCATGTAAAAGTCACCAAATGTAAACAATATGTGGAGGAAGTAATAAAACCATCATTATCAACACCAATGTTTTGTTAATTATTTTGGTTAAGCTTTATTCTCAGTAAAGCATAAAGGTATTTCCATTTTTATTTTTGCTACCTTATACACAGTAGGTAGAGAAGAAATTTAATTTAATTTAATTTCACACAAAAATTTAATAGTTTTCAGTAGGAATATATGGTTTTGAGGTTCCATGAATTTAAAAAAATTAAAAGTAAATGACCTGTTGACAGATTCAGTTTAAGAAAATTATCTTTACTGAACTTTACATGAAATCATGATCCCACAAAAAGTGTAGAGTTATGAATTACTGTACTGCATCGAAGTGCTGGGCTAGACCACTGTACTTTGGTTCCCTACCATGGAATGCACCCGGGATCAATCCCACCTCTGGAGGGTGCAGATTTTAAGTATATAACCAGTACGTATTCAACAATGCGAGGAAATTGCAGAGTTGCTCCAGGTAGTGAACCTGGTCTAGAAAGCCAACTTTCTGGCTGTGGGTGAGGAGGTGCTGAGCACATCTCTCCATATTACCCATCTCTGCCTTGCATATATAAGGCCGGGCAGTCGGGTTGGCAGGCTCTAGCTTGCGTGAGGGCTGTTGCACCATTAGTTTGGGCTTATGAATTACATTTTTGTTCTTAGTCTACTAAAATCAGATGTTAAAAATAAATCCCTTAGATATTAACTGCTTCCTAAGTTTATGGCATAAGGTTGAAGTTATTTGATTCTTTTAAGTTTTAACTCATAAGAAACATTGGGTGGTAGCTATGTTCAATCTGTTTAATAGTAAAGTTATATTCAGTTTGACAGATTAAATGGACTGAAATCTGGAAGTAATTTGAGATAGACTTATGGCCTTTTGGTTTATTGGGGAAGCTATGGCTGTAAGTTTCTAAAGTGCCATTACACCACTGATAACACATGAGTGCATAACATACGAAAATGAAGAGATGTCGGAGCACTCCCTCTGGCGCAATGGTAATGACAGCTTTCGAGTCAAAAGTTAACAAGTTCGAAGTCTCCTTAATTCTTATGTCTTTGTTTTACTGTTCTGTTTGTTTTTTCACTATTTTTCTAAATTTTTAATTGTATAAATGTTTGCATTTTACAGTGTAATTTCACCTTGTCAGTGCAATTAATTACAATTCTAACAAAGGTCGAATCCTGCTTAATACTTTCACATGCTGTACACCTAAATGGGAGGTGGTATGAAAGGTAAACTTAATAAAATAAAAACTAAAGGCAACTATTTGTCAGGTTTATAGGAACTGCTGAAAATGGTGACCTTCATATTCAATACAAAGTTGACATCAGCAAGCAAATGACTGTTCTCTGTCCATAATTACACTATTTCTTCCTATTAGTATTTACATATTAAAAACACAAAGGGGAAAAAAATTAACTACATGACAGTAATCGAAACACTGACCTTTGGCATACCATATTTTGGTGTTTCAGATTGGACTACCAGTACAGTTACAGAAACATACTAGAGTAGGCTCCATGATGCATGGAGGAGTTAATTGCTGTTCAATGTCGCACTGGCAGGTGATTAGTTCAATATCTGAGAGATCTTTGAGGCATTAAATCTTGAATTTCAATAACGAGCTATTAACAATTTATTTCTATACTAGGGATGCAGTTTTAAAGACATTCTAGTCCAATAATTTCACCCACCTTGTTTAAGTAACATAGCATCTGAAGCCAGTTAGGTTTAACACAATTAACTGTTTGTTCTATTTAGTCACAGACCATGCATTGTCTGTCGCAACTTGCTTATATTAGTGACATTTCAGTAACATCCTCTATATAGGAAGGTTCCTGTACTTTTTCATGGTTTCAAGAGTCATGTCATATTAGAGCGGTGTACACTTGAGGCTTGTTTACATTTTAACTCGTGCTAGTTGAGATTGGGCAACATATTGCTGTGCACCTTACATGATTATGATGATAATAATAATAATGATAATTTATTCACCACCAAGTAATTACAATAATTGCAATAGGTTTCGTCACATGTAACAGCTACCTAAAATCTAGTAAAAACACTAACTATATTTCAGAAACATCAAAGAGTCCATTTCAACATCAAAATACATTATTTTAGTTAATTGATGGAAGTTAATCATTTCTTCATACTAGCCGTATATAGGCTAAGGTTTTTAATAGTCAACATGAAAAATTCAATGCCATGTTGACTCTCTTAGCCTATATATGGCTAGTATGAAGAAATGATAATTTCCATCAATTAACTAAAATAATAAGAGTTAAATGATGAAGCCTGGGACTCAAGTACTTACAATAGTAAGTCTCCACGAACGATGTATCTCGAATGCGAGAGCCCCTAGTGGTTTACCGGGGAAATATAAGAGTCAAATGAAGAATTTAATGGTAGCTCAGTGGGTTAGAGCGACTGGACGGAAACCAGGAGATCTGTGGTTCAAATCCCGGCCAAGGCATTGAATTTTTCATGTTGACTATCAAAATACATGTTTTATGTCTTGCTTACGTTTGTAAACTCTTGTAAATTATAAAAGGGGTTTGCAGTTATCCATTTGTACAGTCTCCCCTTAAACATTTGAGTGGGTAATTTGTGTATTCTTACAGGAAGTGCATTGAAGAGTTTTATGCCACTTATTTTATAATACTGAGAGGTCTTCTGATGCCTATGGAAGGGCATATCCAATTTTTTCATGTTGCGCATATTGTATGTATTTCATTTCTTATGTTATAATTTTGTGTATTTTCTTTAATATATACCAGAACATCATAAATATGTAAATTAACTACTGTAGGAATTTTAGCTGCTATAAATAGTGGCTTACAATGCACTAATTTCTTTGAATCTGTTAATATTTGAATAGCCTTTTTTGGAGTTTTAGTACCTTCACTAGTTTTGGGCTCCTACCCCATAGTATCAAACTATATTTAAAAATACTTTGGAAGAATGAAAAATATGCTATGTGTACTTATTCTTTTGATATGGCTCTTTTTAAATTTGCTAATAAGAATACCACACGTGATAACTTATTACAGACATATTCAGTGTGAGGGTTCCATGATAAATTATGATAGTCATGCCAAGGAGCTTTACAGTTTTGTTTTGTCATTTAACCTATTTGTATGTTTTAAAGTAAAAAGGATATTTTGAGATTTAGTTTCATTCATAAAGAAGCCATTGCTTTTGAACCGAAGTTGGACTTGTTTTAAGGTTTTATTTACTGACTCTGATAACAATTTGAACTCACTGTCTACATTCAAGAATGATGTTTCATCTCCATAGACCAGTGTGGCATGGAACACACTTCTCGATCATTTATCATTATTAAGAACAATAGAAGTCCTACCACCATTATGTCATATCAGCTGGTAGAGATTTGCCAGCTGCTAATCAAAGAGAACCAGGAACATTTTGGTTTGTTTTGCATAATGTATAATGCTACCATGATTTGTATACACCTACATTATTTATGACCTCTCTTTACAATCTTCCATCTTCGAAAACATTAACAGGGACTTCTGCTGTGAAGCCTTGCAGATTGTTGGTCTTCTGTAATAAGTTAGTCTGAATCATTGGAAAATTTTTATGCTATGTTTTATTGCAGAGATACAAAATACTTTTTGAAGCATTTTTTTTTTCTATTATGTCTATGAAGCTGCTATGATATAACAAAGGTGTTATATCTTGAGACATTGTAGCCCAAGTTTTGTCATCTATTGCAAAAAAGTTTTTAACCTATTGGATTGCACCTATAGACTACTTCAGAATTATTCATGTTATCTACAAAACCATTGTATCTGTATGTGCAAAGCACATTCTTTCTACAAATGTTAACTGCATGTTAATTGCTGCATACTACGAAAATCAATACATGATGTATGAAACAAGTATGATTGGATGAACTTGTGAACAAAAGTTGTTAATGTAGCCAGCAGATCATGGAAAACCAAAGAATTGGATCTGGTTATATTTCTGCTGTTTATCTTGAAATCAGTAAACTGCATTCCATTGTCAACCTTGTTGAATCTTGCGGAATATAGGTTATTTCATGCTCCAGGCTTACATTTAAAATGAGGTCTGTCAAACTGTACATGTAAATTAACACCTAATGAAGCTTTTGTAATGAAGCAGTTTTAACTTAATTTATATAATTGAGTACATGTACATACACACTTACATGCACAAAGCCTTTAGTCTACATATGAATGGCATATTTGAAATAACTCATTAAGATTCTAAAATGAATATTTTCTTAGAATTCTATCTCTCAAAATAAATAAACCCTTATGTAGTGTGGCTCTCATATTCGATGGACTTCACAATTGCCATTGTCATAAATGTTACATACTTGAAAATGCATGGGGAGTGAAATTTATTTTGAATGATAGTAAGATTCTCTTCATACCTCATAATTTTGTATCATTGAGAAACTGTTAGAAATAACCATGATTTACTACAGGCAAAACGTAAAACTAACTAAAATATGCAATTAATTTCAAATAACTTAATTATGCAGCATCAAGTATTTCTTATATATTTATTGTTAAGGTTTTTTGTCTCACTTCGAAGCTTAATGTTAACTTGTAGTATGGAATATTTTGAAAATGGCTAATGGTGAAACACATAAGCTCTGTAGAAGTTTTTACTATCTCTTAGTATCTAGAAATATAAAATTCAGTCAAATAAGCGAGACTTCATAGGCTGTTCATAGAAAATTCAAGACATAACTTATTTTAATCAAAATTGTTACAGCCATTTTTATTTAAAAAAAAAAAAAGCCTATTTCTATGAAAAGCTTCCAGTGAAAAGAATTCCTTGAAAGATTCTGGAAATAAATGATAATTTTGATGTTTACTCAATTTTCATTTTGGGTTACACATTTCATTCTCCTGAAACTTATTCTAAAAATACTTTTTAATGTGGTTGAGGTTCAGAAAAGATAGATTTTCAGTTAAATTTTAATATAAAATTTGGAACGAATACAGTACTTACTTCCTCTAACTCAAACTTGGGGAAGAATACTCCAAAGATGTGAAGAGTAGTCGTTCCTCTTAGCTGTGGTAGCTACTAGGGCACATGTACATGCATTATATGGGACTGGCGCTTCCTCACATTGGTGCTCATGAAGGGAGAAGAACTTGGCTTGGCACTTTGCAAGTACTGCTTCCAAGGCTGCTCTATTATAGGTAGAAGTTAAAAAGAGCAAACTTGTGCAATTCTGCCTTTTTCCACATACAAATTCATGGAAACCAAAAATGTATTTGTGAAGTAATCATTTGTGTCATTCTGACAATTTGGGGGGAGGGGGAAATTATACAGATATTTATTGCAATGAACATGAAATGGACAGAAGAATTACTTTTCATACATTTTTATTAAACGTACTATTTTTACTAGTCGAGGTATATTCCGGGCTTGTAGGCCTACTGGGCTCTTTCTTCTTCTTCCCAGACGTTTCGTCTGCAACTATGGCAGACATCCTCAGTGGCAGTGGCGAGGTCGAAGTACTCTAGTGGGTATTTCAACAGCGACTGTTATACTATTTTTATGCAGGTATGATTAATATGTAGTGAATAGAAGAACTGCCTTTTATAGAGATAGTTCTAAATGATAAAGGAGGTAAAATCATTGTTTTAAAATTTTATTGATAGGCAGGTACAACCGAGTATCTGTTTTACCACATTAACAAAATCTTCTCGGACTTTACATTTAGAAGCTTGATATAACAAATGATTTTCAGACTGCTGTTACTGGTGTGCATTACAGTATGCATGTAAATATTTGTAAGTATTGTGCAAGCTGCTTTCCACGTAATTGAATGAGCAATTGATTACTATATGTATACTACTGTCTAATATGCTCAAGAATGCCATGCATTTTTGAAGCTGCAGAAATTCAACAAAATTTCTCCACTGCAGCTTCTTTGTCTTTCTGACTCTATTAAGCCATATAGAACATGATTGGCAAACTGTAATACAGTTTGATAAACCAAGCAGGATGGCCCAGGCAGTTTCGTCTGTGGCCCCTGGGACGTCCTGGCTCAATTTCTGTGGTTGGCTTACCTGACCCATGGGATTTTTCAGGGGTTTTCCAGGGTCTCCAGGCGAATCCTGGGTAGGTTACTTCCCTGAACTTTCAGTCCCTCCATTTCATCCCCATTATTTCACATCAGCTCTCATAAGGGTAGAAAGTGTCAGCAGGAGTCTTGGCGCTGTATGGCAGGATGATATGCTCCTAGTGAACACTTCCTCCTCTGGTAGGACGGTCTCAGGCAGGCCTAGAGGACCCCTTCAGGACCACAGTTGGTTGGATTCCAGCTTTACCGGAATTATTGGCCTGCTGGGGATTTTCCACTGGTCAATAGTAGAGACCCTGCAAATTCTTGACTCCTTGGTCAGCTGCCCTCTATCTCCTTTTGCCTCATTCTCCCTCCCAGAGATGTCCCACTTAGGGTATATGCATAATAGATCAAGACTGGTCGCAGTGCTGAATCTCCTCTGTCTGTGACCCCTGTATCCTATGTGTCCTATAATACAGTTGACAAGTAACAAATGTCAAGATATAAATGTAGCTGTTGTGTACGTGCTATTCTACGATATATATTTTTATTTCCTCCACCACATAACTAATGGAGTAGGTATTGCATTCCATCCAAAAATTTGATACAGAGATTTCACTGGGAATACACATTTCACCATTTTTAAAAGAAGGTCTGAATGTGTGTATGCAAGGGAAAGAGAACAGCATAACTCAGAAAATGGGTTGAATACCAAACTTGGTATTCAGTTCAGCATCTTGCAAGGATACAGTGTGAACATTTTCAGGAAAATCTCTCCACACCAAACCACCTTTTGGATGGAACATTTTTTTTTTTTTTTTCAAAATACAAAAATTGGCTACCAATTTTTATTTCCTTCTTCAAGTGAAACATTTTGGAGTTATTCCTTGTCATTCGTCTGAATTTTTCAATAGGTCTCTCAAATAGGGATTTTTTTAATCTCTTGACCATGCAAAGAAAATGGAATTTAAAGGTAAGGTATTGCATATTGATTATCTGTGCTCTTAAAAGATCTGATTTCACTTAAAGCCTACTGCATTCTCATACTCCCCTTCCACCTACAAAAAATTAACAATAAGACATAGATGGAAGGAAAGTTTTTCTCTCAAGTATTTTTTGAATAACTATTACACATGTTTTTTTACAGAAAATCCTTTCAACACCTGGATGAGTGATTTGGGAAGTCATCTGATCACTTTCACAGTATTTTGTATGACATCCCTGATTATGAACACATTCTTAAACTCTTCTGCCAAAACTCTCCTCGAGCACTGCCATCTGTTCTTAATGCATGTAATAAGCTACGTGTACGTGGTTCTTTCAAGAGAGAATCCTGAGGTGCTCTACAGGGTTTAGGTCTGGGCTATTGCCAGGACAGTCATCCCAAACGGAATGTTCTCTTGAGAAGTGCCATGAACAAACATGTTCATAACTTTTTGGCCCAATTTTTAAAGATAAAGTCCTAAAAGCCAAGATGAAAAACACAGATCACTCCAGAGCAGTACAAAGATGAAGTTAAAAATAATTTAGACTAGTAATGTGCAATCCATAATTTTGAAGAAAATTAAAATTCGGCCAGATTGCATTTTTTATCTCCCTTATTAATATTTAGTTATAAAATTATTTTTATGTTCTTTCATTAAGAGAAAACATAAGAATGCCTTATATAAATAAAGAATAAATAAGTAATTTTAAAATTCTCATGAAGTTACCAAATACAGAGGTCAAATTTATGAAAAGGATCTGCTTTGAGGAAATTCACCACCACAAGAACACTAGCCAATAACACACAAACAACTGTAGCAATGTGTTCACAATGAGTGAGCAAGAAGTAGAGACATGATCATACAGCCAGCACAACTTTTTGGAGTAAAGTGATACTATCCTCACAGAGCATCAAACCTCAGTGGCTCAGTTCATAAAAAGGGAGAAACTTTCTGTCCAACCTGTAGTTTCTGCAAATGTTAATCTTGAGTAACATAAAGTAGATAAAGGAATAAGTGTTTATAAGAATAGTTTGTACAATGGTAGAAAAAGTCAAGTGCAGCACATTTAAATGTGTTTATTTCTTTCCTTTGAAAATGGCTCTTGCTTTGTTTTCAACAGAATGTTCACTACAAAGAAAAAGAAAAGAAGCACAAATAAAAGAGGTAAATAAAACTATAAAAATAGAAACAATTTTATTTATTTCAATATTAATGTTTATAAATAATTAACAGTAATTTTCAAATTTGCATTTTTTAAAACTTATGTTGATTATAAAACATTGTTGTAGATTTGAAATAACAATCTATAATAATTAAAACTTTTGACAAAATATCATTAAATGGACCTAATGTTAAAACAATGACATTTAGCTGCATTTTTGAAAAATTGTTATTGGTAAAATTACTGATTATAAAATATTGTAATATATCATGAAATAATAATAATAATTAAAACTTTGGACAACCTTATGTTATTAATAGGTACCCAACATTAAAATACAAATGATGTTTGACTGTAAAGCATTACGGATGATATAATTGAAAATAAATCGCACAATAATAAGCATTATATTATGATTGCTTCTGTTTTAGATTCTTATTAAAATATTTCAGGTATATTGTTCCCATTTTTATTATATAAATCAAGTTATGAAATCTTTATAACATAAAATATAACTAAAGATTAGCAGCAGGTTATCTTAAATTGTTTGCTTGTATTCCCTCCTTACTACCGGATATGTTATATGTTATTAATATTTATACATTGTGTTTTTAACTGATATAGCAGTAATGAATAAAAATTGTTACAAGAAGAATTAGTGTTCATGAACACTGGTAGTGCACCTTTGACTGCTTTTAAAATATTTAATCAGTTAACTAATATAACAATATAAAAACTGTATAAGGATTCACCATATCTCTCTATTTAACATCTTCATCACTTTTGATCTCGGAGTCATTTCAGCATCATCAGGTTTTTGAGAGTCATTTTTTACTTTAGAAGTTCCAATAATGGGAGACTGATCTTGCAGGTTTTCATCACTGTTGGTTTCTATCGATGTTTTAGAAAACAAGCTTGTTTGTTTTTTGTCATCTGAAGAAGAGAAAAGTGACAATGGGATGTTTGGAAAACTAAGCTCATCATTACTGGAAAATATTAGTTGTGAACCAGTATTGTGTGGCTTCTGTTCAAAGTGTGAATTTGCATCTTTTGAACTGTTGGATTTCGTAGAAAAAGAAAATGAACTAGTTATGTTTTCATGTTGATTTTCTTTGTCTGCCATATGTCGTTTTGGTTCTGATTTTACTGCTTGAAATTCTTCCCAAGTATTCTCGACATTTACCTGGACTTCTTTAGACAAATTGTAAGTCATGCTTGGTCTGACAAAAGAAAAGTGTTTTGAAGTCAACTCTTTTTGTTTTGAATCCAAGTGGTGTACCTTAAAGCTTCTCTGAGACTGCGACTGTACAGGATTTTTTCCACTGAAACATTTCCAAATTTTAGTGTAATATTCATATTCATATTTATTGCAACTTAATACAGTGTTTGAACACAATTAAGCCATGTCATTTTTAATACATACTCTCTCTTAAAAGTAAACGATTAGAAATAACAAAATAATGGAGAGGTCAAATTAAATATACAAGCTAGTCATAAATTGCTTAACGGTATAGAATTTAAAAATAAATATAATATACTAAAATTAAATATAATATGCTAAAATCAGTAATAAAGCCTAGTTATTTTACAGTGATACATAAATTCTTTGATGGTATAAAATACATTATCTATTAGAAAGGCTTTTAAATGTATTTTAAATGTATTTAAATTAGTACAGGTTCTAATTGAAGCAGGATTATGATTTGGTTGCATAATTGTTTACTGTAGATAACAGCACAATACTATAAATACCTTGATAATTTGTTTTTCCTGTTACGTGGAAAACCATCTTTACCTTTTGACAGCCTAATACCTAGAAAGAGAAAAATAAAATACACAAAATGCACTGAGAAATGAATAGATGTAAAATTTTGGCACAAATCAAAATAAAATAATATTTTGAAGTACAGCATAATATAAAAATTAAATGTTGTTTACTGACAAGGAAACTATCACTGTACTCACACCATTAAAATTTGATGAAATTACTGTATCGCCCAAAACTGAAGCATGGAATGTGCCGCATGTGCAAGTATCTTCTGGACATTCCTCGTCAACTCTACTCTGGGTGTGTGCCATATGTAAGATGGGTAGACTGCTACCCATCAGGGGTAAACAATCCCTCCCATACAACGCTGTGTTAAAATACCTATATGTTCCTATGTATTCTGGACTCATTTTCGGTTACTTTCAGCTATACTCCACACCCGATTTTTGGCACACAGGCCCCACATAAAGCAGAGATGATGTCATCAAACTCTGAGGCAAATATAGGTATGGGCATAGTGGTAGTTCCCTTGTTACTATTTAAGTTCAGTATCTTCCAAGTATGCTGCATGAAATTTTTCAAGAAAATCCCTTATCCTAGACTGTTTTTATATGGAAAATTTTCAAAACTCATGATTTAAATAACCTATCTATTGATATAACTATTAGGTTTCTTGATGTAGAGTTATACAGGATCTTTCCAAAGTTACTTCAAATATTGAACTGCTATAAATATATTTGAGATATATAGAAACAAAGGAGCTTACTACATATTGGACAACTATTTTTTTGTTTAGTTTACTAACATGGGTATAGTTTTGTTGAATAGAACATTAGTCATTTTATTCATACTGCTACAAGAATTTTTAAGTTACAAATCATGGCTGTATCACTGAATTATAGAATACAGTTTGTCAATGCTTTTATGAAAGTAAGAGAAGTTTTTCTCAATGTCTGATTCTTAGAAAGTCTACTTAGGCTCATGTTCCATTCATAAATATGGAGAGTTAATCAAGAAGTTTAAATAAACTGATTCTGTGGCTAATAAGAAGAAATCTGGAAGGCCAAAGGTAATCAATGATGTTACTGTTGTTGAGATGCTTCATGCAAGTAATGAAGTAAATAGAAATAGTAATTAAGAAAACTTAGCCTGTATGCCTATAAACTGAAACCAATATTTGCATTCATGAGGGTCACCTTTGACCTCAAACACTCGGAACTGCATGAAAACATGCTTAGAATAACAATCATTCATAAACATAACAGTGGCCTGTGCAAATTCTATGCAAAACATTGCATTCTGCTTCAAGTGATATTTTAATAGAGTTAAAGTAAGATGATGTAATTCAAGGATGTCATTGTATAATTGTAGTTTCAATCAACAGTGCTAAAAACCCTTTGCTTAAAGTACTTATAGTGCAAAACAAAGCATACTACACAGCTGATAATGCTTACATTAGTCCTCAAAGTGTAGATGCAGAATTTCAATGAAGTGGTTAAAACTAAGAATAAGGGAACAATATTCCTATGAGTAAGGACAATGTCCACACCTCACTAAAGCCACAATATCACATTCCAAATCTCTTTCGCATTTATAGAGTCCAATGTGAAAAGCCACACTAATTACATTTGCAAATGATGATATGGGTATGTCAATGTCATAAACCTGTACCTTGCCAAGCATATTGCAATATGGGTTTATATTTTAATGCAGCAATCTGATTTGAAATCACAGAGTGAAGTTTGATGATGAAATACTGATCATGTGCCTTCACTTATGGTTCAGCACATTGCATTCTTACAAAATTATAAACTCTTTTGATATACAGATTATACTGCTTATTGAGCTTACAATGGCACTAATAGACAAATGCGTTGTTTTACATAGAAATGTTACAGACCACTGTTGTTTTAATGGTCATTTGTTATTCTAAGCACAATTTCATGCAGTTTCGAGCATTCGAATTCAAAGGTGTGTCTTATCAGAAAAAGTGAAGATAATAACGGTGAAGCAATACAAATATTACAGTAAAATATAATAATTTGTTACAAATTTCACTTATCTTTTCAAGAAATTATAAATTTCTCACAGTAGTCAGGACTAGTTTCACAAATATGTTATCTGCATCTTCAGCTAAGTACTGTAAGGAACTTATAATTTTTTGAAAATATAAGTTTGTAACAAATTATTATTCTATGTTATTATAAAAGATATGGTTTTGTTTATTTGTGCCATCACAGATTCAAATTAATAATGATGGGTTGGACAGTTCTGGACAGACAAAGCACACTTCTCTTTTAATGGTGGAGTTAACACATGCAATTGCAGAATTTGGTCAGAAAGTGGCCCTCAAATTTTAATTCCAGAAGGCCTTCATGATTTAAAATTTACTGTATGGTTTTGCTTAGATTCACAATTAATCATTGGTCATATTTTTTTCAAAGAAGGTAATAATGGAATAAGACAGACTGTTACTGTAAACAGTGAGCACTATTATGGCATGCCATAAAATTTCATCATGCTTAGGCTGAGGAATCACAACATGAAAAACATAATCTTCATGAAAGATGGCACTCTGCCCCATATCTATACCCCTGTAGAGATGAAATTTTAGAGTTTTTATCCACTTCAAATATCTGGGTGTTGTGTTACAAACAACTGCAACCGCTTTCTCCTTGCATATGCAGGAGCATGCAGCGGCTTCAATGAAAGCCACATATGACATCCCTAAGCTCCAAAGCCTATCCCTGACAACTGCAATAAAACTCTTCAAGCTCAAACTCATGCCAGCTGCCACATACAGCATCCAATTAATATGACATTACTTGACAGTCAACAATCTTAAGAAGCTGAAGAACATGAAAGTGAGATTCCTAAAATGAGCTCTCTCTGTATCAAAATTCACAAAAACGGCTATGCTTACAAACTAGAGCAAGAACCCTTCTTCATCAAAGATATAAGACACACCTTCACACTACCAGAAACCTCAGCATATACAATCACCCTAGAGGAGAGATGGAAGAAAGCTGCCGACATTTCAAAAGAAATAATGGGGACCGATGAAATGAAGACAGAAACCTGGAAGGGTTCAAACTTTGAGCTTTGACATCTATACACACGTTTTGCTGCCCTGGATTCCAGGGAGAATCTGCCATGACATCTCTTTCCACGAACCTAAGGAGGATTTTGTCAGTAAGAAATGCAACAAGCCATGCCCCATATATCATTTAGTGAAATGTGAAAGCAGAACTCTACCACTAAATAAGTTAATGAAAGACTGGTAAAAACCCAACTGTACACATTGTGTTTAATAAACCTTTAAAACACTTAATTACTCAGATCTTTGGTGATAGTGTCATCAGCAGATACTTTCCAACAAAGTGGCTGTCATGTTCTCCAAATCTCAATCTGACTAACTTTTGGTTGTGGAGTTACCTTAAAGAACAAGTTTTCCCGAACCTATAGCAACTGAAAGGTGCTATCCCACAAGAAATTGTTAATATTTCAAGACATCATCTACAAAATACTGTGTATGAGTCACAGAAAGAATGGAGTATGTTAAAGAAGAGAACAGGGACATCTCAATGTTTTATAAAACTACACTGCTTACTTAATATGTGACATTTTTTGTTATTTTCCTATCTTAAATATTATAATATTTGTAATGGTTTAAAGTTGGAAGTGACTTTTGAAAGATCCTGTATATTAACCTATTAAAGATAATTTCACATATCTTCTTTAAAGCAGGTGAAAATGCACAAATTTTACTGATCTAGAGGAACAGCTACAGAACAGAAGAGAAGTGAGCCATTAGTCCCATGTGAAAGCCACTTTCTCTAAGAAATGGATGCCTGAACATGACTGTTCACAACCAACATGTGACTGCTTGTCCCCTGCATCATCTAGCCACTATGGCTATAATTATTTATCATTGCAGCCCTCAGAAATAATTATGGCCCATTTGGAATTAGAATGACAGCTAATTCCACAAGCTTAAAACACAGAACATTTGAAATCTAACACTTCACCAGTCACACTGCACTATATTTCCCCCCTCACCATTCGATTTTTGAGGCTACAGGTTCCAATACTTTCAGATACTCTCTGCAATTTATATGCTGGACCTCCTTATCCAGTACCTTTCTGGCTGACAATGCATTGTTTGCCTGCTTAAAGTTTATTATCAATTACATGTGTAAAAAGTTTATATACTCTTTACAGAGAAGCTACAATGCTATCCAGCTACCACCGAGTGCGATGACTCAGGCTGTTTCTTCTGTGGCCCACATTTGATTCATGTGACCAACCTATCTGACCCATGGGATTTTTTGGGGGTTTTCCAAGGTCACTAGGTGAATGTGGGGTAGGTTAATTATATCCTAGAATTTCCTGTCCCTCCATTTTGTCTCCATTATCATTTTACATCATCTCTCATCTGGTGGTCTCTTTCAGAGTAAGAAGTGTCGGCAGGTGTATCAGTGGTGCATGGCAAGATGATATGCTGCGAGGAAAACTACTTCCTCTTCCGGCAGGTCGGGTACCAGTCTTCGAACCTGCTGCTGGGACCATTTCAGGACTGGCTGTCAAGACCATTTGTGAACCGGCTACTGGGCCGGTTTGTTGACCAATGGTTGCGAAACGCACTAGGTTTCCATACCGCAGTAGGGGGGCATGTCCATTGTCCTGGCCTGTAAGGACCGTGCCATCTGCACTGTTGTGGCTCCTTGGGACAGCCATCCTCTGTCATCTCTCACTTTATCCTTCATCCTGGGGGTACCCCACTTGGGGACATAGGTACAATGGATCACAACTGGTCTCCATGCCGAATCCCCTCCATAGTAAATTCTAATCCTATCGAGCTACCATATAACAAGTGAAAATTAGAGTGCAGCCAGAAGAAGGTTAAAATCTGTTACTAAAATAAATGTACCTGTGGCGTTTTTCATATTATCACATTTGCGGGGCTGTTTCCAAATGTTTGTAGGTTGCCTGAAAGAAATAAGAAATGAAGAATAAAGTTGCTGCAAAGCATTTAATGAAAATTAAGCTTGGATCTAATGTGCTCAGCATATTTTAAATTATGGCTCATGTAATGAGGTGCCTTTTAAAAATATTAAGGAGATACTACATTACCAGTTCTATCCCTTCAATGTATAAAGTTGATGATCTGTAAATATGTTTTATACTGTTTATATTTTGCTCTATATCTTGTAATTGTAAACTTTTAGATTGTAATTGGCAATGTCAGAAACTGCTTTGCAGTCTATTGACAAATAAATAAACTCAGTTGACCTTGTTATCAATGGAACTGTATGTTCATGGAATGTATGATCTTGGAATTCTCTAAAGTAGAGGGGACTATTTAAAAAAGAAAAAAAAGAAACATATCGTACCAGTAGTAGTACAAGGCAATGAGTGGTTCCTCCATAGTGATGAAATTTTCCAAATAGTAAATGCTAGTTAAATTTATTATATTTTAGCACTTGATAATTTAATTAGGCTTACATGTTTTCCTGTGACAACTTCAACATTTGGTATAATAGAAATATATAGCAAGGCTCCCAAAACTAGTCCCTCAATAATATAAAAATATAAGTGACAAGTGTTAAAAAACCAACTACAAATTGTTTTTTCAATTTATTTTGTCAGTTTGCAATGAGCATGTATTTATACTCAAATTGGTTATATTTTGTGTGACAATAAGAGTTTTAATTAACTTAGCTTCTTTTGCCTTATTGCTGTTGTATATTGTATTGTGTACAGTTTTCTGATGTTGTCTATTGTTGTAATAGCTTAATGACAGTAAAATCTATTATTATACACAGAAAAGCAGTGTATTTATCTAGTATAACATGATAAACACTATCACCACATAACTAAACCTTCTGGAAGGTTTTCATTCTCAAACTTTCTGCTAATTTCCAGTAGCTATATAAGCAAGTGTTCTCACAAAGCAAGTCTGTCTGTTGGAGTTAGTGAATCTTGTGAAGTGGATATGTGAATAAGTTTAGGAGTGAATGAGTTAGCAAGTATATTTGTGTTGTGCCAAAAAGTGCTGTTCTCTGAATGAGCTTGTGATGACTTCAGTGATGTACAGGGGGCTACTGTTACTGCAAAGGAGCAGAGATGTTTTATATTTGATTATACAGCAGATGAACCACCCATAAGTAGAGGCTATGTCAAGTATATTTTGTTATGTCATTATGTCACATCGAATGTGAATTGAATGTGAAAACAAAAGTGAAATTAGCAGTGAACAGTGGAACTAGTTCATACCATTGAAGTGACAATATGAGCTAAGTGGAGCCTCAGGAAAATTGATTTAAGTTATTAAATGACAGTGAAAATTAGAGAAGTAACAGTTTAAAAGCCAAACAAACTCTCAATAGTTTCAAGCAATGGCATTTCCAATTCAATTAAATGAAGATGATTATATACATGACAATCTTTCTCTTATTATTTCCTTTGAATTTATATTTAAGATAAGATGTGTATGTAAACAAGCACGTCTTTCTCCAAACAAAGGCATGCTTGGAGAAAGCAAACATTTGACATATTTGTAATTTGCTTTAACTGTATATTTCTACTTTAATAAAAAAGGTTAAAACAAAAAAACAAAACAAAAAATTACAGTAACATGCGGTTACCCACAAACATTATTTTTCTTATTTCTTGTTCTGATGACTATTGTTTGTTTCACATTAGATACAGTAGAAGCCTAAAATAGCACGGTCTGAAATACTGCGGATTCAGATTTAATGCAGGGGAAAGTATGCCTTTATTAACAAAATATTGTAGTTTATTTTATTTTATTCAGAAAGTTAAGATAATAATGTTCCCTATCAGCCCTTTTTGTTGACACTGACCACTGCATTCCAGGAAAGTAATGAATGATATCACTGTTTTTGGCCTTGTCTTTTTCATCAGCTCATATAATTCTGCTGAAGAGCTAATGGCTTCATTGCCAGAGCCTAGTATTTGAAAACAACAAATTCTGCTGATTGAAATTGCACTGCACATGGGGAGGAAAGGGGAATGTAATGAAGTCATCTGCATCTTAGGCATAATGCTTGGCCTTTTTTTTTTTCTTTTTTTTTTTCGGTGCAGCATGCTATTGAAGACATAATTAGGGTTTTCCAATAAGAGAGATTATAGCAAGTTTGTCATAATTTGATAATTACATAAATTAACTATGCCATCAGTGTACTTTTGTAATTAGGATTCAAAACACTACATGTCAGAGTGAAGAAAATGCTTCAAATGTATAAACATACACGAAGAAAGAAACTAAAAGCAAAGAACTGGTTACATCAGAAGATTTTTTTTTTTCCCCCAAAAAGATTCTAAAAGTTATAGTGCATATAGATGATACCGGAGTGTCAGAAAGAACAGAAAAAAGAATTGTTAAAGAATGCAAACAAAATTAAATTCAGAGCATATTTTTGGAACTCCAGGTAAATACCATAGAGTTCCAAAATGAGTAATAGAGCTAGATGACTTTGATAAATGTGTCATTAGAAGAACGATTCAAAACTTTTATGCTCAGTATAAAGGTGCTCCTACAATATCTAAATTACTTATTACTTTAAGAGAAAGTATTAACATTCAAGGCAGTAAGTTGTTCTTAAACAGAATGGTGAGGGAAATGGTTTTCAAAGGAGAAAACACTAAACCAAGCAGAGAATGTAAGTTAATTATAGAAATTAATCATTTCTTTCCACTAACAATATATAGACTATGGTTTTTGATAGAGTTAGCATGAAAAATTCAATGCCATGGCCGGGATTTGAACCACAGATCTCCTGGTTTCCATCCAGTCGCTTCTACCCATTGAGCTACCATGGCCAACATGCTGTCCTGACATTAAATTCTCCAATTGACTTATATATATTTCCTGGTAAACCACTGGGGACTCTCATATCCGAGATACACTGTTTGTGGCAACTTACTTGGAGAATTTAAGGTCAGGATGGCACGCTGGCCATGGTAGCTCAATGGGTAAGAGCAGCTGGATAGAAACCAGTAGATCCGTGACTCAAATCCCGGCCATGGCATTGAATTTTTCATGTTGACTCTATCAAAAACTGAAAATGCTTATAGAAAAGCACAGCATTTGTTCTATATGTTCCCGGTGAAGAAGACAGTCTAACTGGTACTGAGCAACTTAAATAATTTCATCTGCAATATCTGCAATTATGACTGCATTAATACAAAAAGATTTGCATAACTAATTCAGCCAGATAAATTGTGTGGACATTTTTCTGCAAGGACTGTATTGCTCTACTGACAAGCATGTTATCTGAGTAGCATATGAAGCTGATAGTACAATTTGCTTAAAGCTGTCCACAACAAGAATGGCAACAAGATGACAGTGAAGATGATAGTGGTGAAAATGATGTGGAGGCAGAAGAAAACATGCTGAATGCTTAGTGAAGTGATAACTCATTTAAAAAATGTAATTCTGAGGATGGACAGGCTAAATGAATCAAACAGCATTCATCTCCTCCATTTTTCTGCAGAAGTTACTAATTTTTTTAAACGAAGGAAAATTATAAATGGAAGTTATTTCAGGCTGTTATGCCGTGGTCTACAGGAGTTTGAATTTCCGGACGTTTCGTCCACAATTGCAGCAGACATCTTCATTGGTGCAGTCGTAGTCTCCTAGGACAAGTTCACGGAGTGTCTGAATTTAAAATTTTTGAAGCTGTCTTGTTTTGCCATGACAATCCTCATATAATTTGATGAATAACTATCTCACATAAGCAATATTTTAGTCAAAATCAGCATTCCTTATAAACAACACATCTAATTATCTAATCATATTTAATATATCTAATTTATGTCCAAAAGATAATCTGGTACATGAACATGCATATTAATCAAAGCTTCGCAAGTGATCAGCCGTGTCAAGTTAATAAAGGTCAAGCTTTCGGCCATTGCAAACTCCATGACCTTCAGGATCTGAAGGTCATGGAGTTTGCAATGGCCGAAAGCTTGACCTTTATTAACTTGACACGGCTGATCACCCGCAAAGCCTTGATTAGTAATGTTCGCTGTGAAACCTTCAAGTCTTACAACATGCATATTTTTAAATTCATAGAATGAATCACATTTTAGTTTTCAAATTAAGAGTTTAAAAGCATTTTATGATATTTTTATTTTTACATGAATAAAGAAAATTCAGTGCTGCAGGAAAAAAGTAACTAATACAGGTTTTAGAGGCATTGGGAATGTAATGGTAATGACAGAATAAAATAACAAAAAGTAATTATCATATTGTTGGTGATAGTATCAATTGTTATGGATAGATTAATGCATTTAAAACTAAGATATGCATTACCTTTCTCTTGTGGCTGTTTCCATATCAATCATATCTAGAATGTCAGGTGATGTTGAACGTTCTTTATTGTCAGTATCATCATTGCACCAGCTGGTAGATTTCTATGAACAAAAACTGCTTTTAAGGTTAAATGTTCAGATGTATTAAAGTATGTTGCACTATTATGATACAATACTATAAGCAAAATAAAATTGTAAATATACACATTATATACAACTGCAAATATATTTGATTTGCTGTAGAAATAACACAGTAGTATTATTACATTCATTATTATAGATATTTTGCAAAGTAATGGAACATACTGATAGGTAATGGTGTTAACTTGTACATAGTTATCAATGGATTATTTTTGTTGCTCTTTAGGCTTTATGCAGTAGATCATACAGAAACATACGTTCACCCCTTATTCATACTTTCAAACTCTTGGGGAGGATTTGGAATAATCTTGATTAGAGAAAAATTGTGACCCTAATCTAGGAGTCAATTGCAAGAGCACATGCACAGCAAGCAGGTGCTCTATCAATTCAGCTATAAAGCCAGCCTCTTGAAACTTGGATATAATGTTTTAACTATATAAGTATATGTCCTTTCTGTGTTCTTGAAGATATGAATAGAAACCATCTGCGCCACTGTCCAGCATCTCATCAATATACTGAAGTGCAGTAAATTCACTTAAAATATGTACACTTTGTTCTTTGTTTGCTCATTTGTTAAAAACTTATATATACAAACCTTAAATGGTACATCTTTCTGGATTTTTTGTAGTACATTGTGAGATTCTCTAGCCTTTTTCCAGAATGAGAAGAATTCATTCACATTTATGAAACATTTACAGCATACTTTATTGGTGATACGGTCTTCCTTTTGAACCTGTAAATAAAAGAAAAAAGAGTATTAATATCTTAAGTTTCACATTTGTTGAATTCTTTTATAACATTAGGTAGGTATTTACTTGAAGTTGTAAGCACATTCTAATTTTATCAGCAAGTTGGTGGTTCACCCCATCTTCTGAAAATATGCCTACTAATGGAAAATTATTGTTTAAACAAATTCTGCACAGCATTTTGTAATATATGTAACTCCTTTCTTCAGCGTAATTGATTTAAATTTCCTGCGCAGAAAAATCGAAACAATTAGATCAAGCTCGCCAACAATATAGTACGCAAATTATAGCATCGATAGTATATAGGTGGCTGTGGATGTTGAAAAAACAAGCTTTTCTCAAGTGTTGGTACGAGTAGCTGTAGAATGGAGTATGGATGAAGTAGTTACGTCATCGGTGCAAGTTTTGGCCAAGTTAACCTACATGTTTGTGGTGGTGTTTTACGAAAGATATCTCAATGTTTAAAGCTGCTGCTGTACGTAATGCCACAGGAAGATGCAAAAAGCTCCACAGCTGGAGAGAAAGCGTTAAAAGTCATGAAAACTGCGAAGGAGGTGGATATTTTCAAGAAACCTGTTACAGCTCCAATCAAACCTCACTCCAAGAAAGTGTTGGATGAAGATTCGTATATTCAGGTAAGAAATTTAGACTTTTAAATGTTTTGTTCTTAAATTTTCTCTTGAGTTAGTGAAGCAAATGCGCGTACAATATCCAGGATTAATAAGAAATATTGGAATAATGAAATAGACGTTCTGCGGATAATTTATTTGAGCAGAGAATTAAGTCACAAAATCTCCTAATTTCAGCGGTTTTTCGTCTTCTAACCCCAATTTGCATTAAGTACCGTAACTTTCACGTGTTGTAACGCGAATACCACATAACTACAAGGTATACAAATAATGATGATAGCGACAAGCGAAATTTAATTGTTAACCCTGAAGTAAATGCGTAAGAAAGACGATTTAAATGATGAAAATGCTCGTCAGACATTAAAGACATTAGACGCGAGGAAATGAATAGAAAAATGTAAAGTTTTCATCGCAAAGTACGCAAGGACAAGCGTTTTCAACAACAGGCACCTGATTGTGAAAGCAAATTGTATGGTGGACATTGTGATAGGTACCATGTAATGTGGTGCAACCAGAGGAAACAGATCTAAGCTCCATGGACTCTGGACACATTTGAGTATCATTTCACCCATTTCATTCACCGTCCGATATGACTTAACGTTGGAGGACGTAAAATTACCAAAAGAAAAAAAAATCAGTCATCAAAGTTTTCATTTATTTCAATTGCACATGCACTCAGGATGTCCCAGCTTATGAATAGCAGATATTTTGAATATCCCTTGCAACAATATGGATTTCTTATCAATATATTTAGGAATTTTAACTTTTATTTCACATAATGAAATGCACTAAACCTACTCTTGTTTTATTATACATAAATAACAGTTTAACATTTATAATCTTTAAGTATAGTTAGATACTGTGAGATAATGATGTGCAGAGAATGCAAATAATAATTTTCTTATAACTGCTTACGCAGAGCTAAACTGACCTAACCTACTTTCCTTTCCTCCAACTTATTTTATGATTGAGATTGAAAATGGAGGCCAGGGCCTTTGAAACTAGTCTCTCATAAATATATGAAAAAGTGACGAGTGTCAATGAACCAACCACAAATAATTTTTATATTAATTTCTATATTATTTTATGAGTGTAGTATTAAGACATTTAACAATGCTTTGCTCACAATGTTTCATTTTGAATGGTCTGCAATATATAAAAACTATATGTAGTTTCCTTAAAATTGTATAGTTAGTAATTTGATCACTCATTTCTCTCCAATTCCATTTTTCGTTTAGATTTTGCAGCTCTTTGTTTAAAACAAGAGAGCTACAAACTGCCCTCTTTTACCAAAAGCTAAGTCAGTGTTACGGTTAAGTGTCAAACTTTTTCCTTAACAGGTATAATGAAATATACTGATATGACATATCAAACATCAAGAGCTAAGGCATATATAATTTCGTTCATCAATTTTAAAAAAGCATAAGATTCAATTGATAGAGAATCCCTTTTAACAATCCTGGAAGCGTTTGGTTTAGACAAGAAAACTAATATCATAAAACCAACTATCACAATAACTTTTTTCGAAAGTTAAATTTCTGGGTAAACTACCAGATCCGTTTGAAATAATAAAGGGGGTATGGCAGGGGGGGTGGGCTCTCACCGTTGTTGTTTAACTGTGCACTTGAGAAAGTAGTCAGAGAGTGGAACAAAAATATAAAAAGTGTAATAAGACTGGGATGCAAAAAGAGAAATGTTAAAATCAATTGTATTGCTTTTGCAGATGATATGGCTTTGTTTGCTGAAACAATGGAGGAAGCAAGGGAGAAAATCCTTGACCTAGAAAAAATAGGTCTTCACATCTCTTTCAAAAAAACCAAAATCATGACAAACTGCAAGCACCCATGTAAATACATTAAAATCTGCAAACAAACGATTGAAATAGTAAGAGTTCAAATAATTTGGAGAATGGATTAGCTGGAATACTGTGACTTTGTGGGTTCGTGAAATGAAAAGTCCAATTTCACCACTCAAAAATGTTCTTTATTTCCACCGACTTACAGTTAAACTCTTGCCAATTACACAGAATTACTTGCTGCACACAATTACAATTCACCAGTTCGTCCGTTACACTTTCACTTGTACTCGCGATTACATAAACTCCGATGCACATACCAGTTACGTACAGTCTTCCGTTGCACAATCTACTCGTTCATTAACACGTCACTGACTAACTCTTACACCAAGAACTGCGACTGTCTCCTCACTCACACTCACTAACCAACTGACTGACCAACTCAACTCAACTCTGTCTGTAACCCCCTTTATATAGGAATATCGCCGACTTCTGGTGTTTACAGGATTGTTCCAGTAGCAGAAAGATCGAGAACCAGGTGTAAGGAAACAGACGGCACAGTCATGTTTTTCCTCCGTCACCACCGCCTGTCACCACTATAAGACAAACGAGGGGAGGGCGTAGCTAACACGGACCTCCCCCGTCTTCCGCTCCCAGCTGCTTTCACAGGGTGTTCCAGCGCTCGCGTTACACTGCTCCCTCCTCAAAGCTGTTCGCCCCGAACAGCCCCATCGTAGCGTGCGAGGCGGTCCAGGTGTACCACCAGCATCTGCTCGGAGTCTCAGCCAGAAGTAGCGCTGCCGTAGTTTGTGAATCATTCGGTTCGCTCCCAGGTGTCCTCCTGAAGTACCGGCGTGCACTTCCTCCAAGACTTCCGGGACCTTGCTCCGGGGAAGTACCAACTGTCCTCTCTGCGCCTTCCCATCGGGTGACTCCCATACCCGGAACAGCACGCCCACTCTGGTCTTCAACGAGTCCCATCGGGCCCAGTACGACTTGTAGGTGGCGCTCCTCGGTGCGATGTCATCCCAGGTTGGTCTCACCCCTGCCTCCACTTCCCTCAAGAGTGGCCCCAAGTCTGCGTCCGCCAGCTGCTCCCTCCTCAGGCCTGCGCTATCCCAGCCTTCAGGAGGCACTGCCACAACTACTCGGACTGCTGCGGCACGCTCCTTATCTTCCACTCTGGTGCACTGACCGCACTCTACTGAACAGGGTCTTCGGGACAAGGCGTCTGCGTTATCGTGACTCTTCCCTCTACGATGTTCCGAGGTGAAGTCGTACTCCTGCAGCCTCTGGACCCAACGTGCTGTCTGGCCTTCCAGGTTCTGCGATAGGACACCTCCACCGACACTAGCGTCGGTGTCCACAATGAAGGCGCCACCCGGTTGCGGGAAACCCAAAATTGGAGCACTGCACAGGGTCTCCTTCGGGTGCTGGAAAGCGTCTTCGGCGTCCTCCGTCCACACATAAGGCCGGTTTTCCTCCGTCAGGCGGGTGAGGGGTTTTGCGATGTTGTCGGCCTTTTCCTCTAAATCATTAAGGCGGTCGTCTACTTGACCCTTCCGCTTGCCCAGGTTCGTGACGACATCCCTCACGCTGGCCAACCGTTCCTCAAACTTGGCGGCGAGAGCCTCGTTCGCCACCTTCATTTCGGTAGCCAGACCGTCATTCGCTGCTCTCATTTCCGTGGTTAACTCGGCCTTCATTTGTTCCATCTTCTCGGCGATGTTGTCGGTAGCCGTCCTGATTAGTTTCAGTTCCGCGGCCAGGTTATTTCTAGTCTCCAGCTTCTCTGTTAATTCGGCCTGCATTTCCATCATCTTCTCCAAAAAATTTTCCAATGCCGCGTCCATGGTTGTAATTTTCGGTGATGTTATCTTCCCGCTTCCTGACACCAGTGTGACTTTGTGGGTTCGTGAAATGAAAAGTCCAATTTCACCACTCAAAAATGTTCTTTATTTCCACCGACTTACAGTTAAACTCTTGCCAATTACACAGAATTACTTGCTGCACACAATTACAATTCACCAGTTCGTCCGTTACACTTTCACTTGTACTCGCGATTACATAAACTCCGATGCACATACCAGTTACGTACAGTCTTCCGTTGCACAATCTACTCGTTCATTAACACGTCACTGACTAACTCTTACACCAAGAACTGCGACTGTCTCCTCACTCACACTCACTAACCAACTGACTGACCAACTCAACTCAACTCTGTCTGTCTGTAACCCCCTTTATATAGGAATATCGCCGACTTCTGGTGTTTACAGGATTGTTCCAGTAACAGAAAGATCGAGAACCAGGTGTAAGGAAACAGACGGCACAGTCATGTTTTTCCTCCGTCACCACCGCCTGTCACCACTATAAGACAAACGAGGGGAGGGCGTAGCTAACACGGACCTCCCCCGTCTTCTGCTCCCAGCTGCTTTCACAGGGTGTTCCAGCGCTCGCGTTACAATACTAAAGAAAATAAAGCAATGGAATCCAGAAAAAATAAACTTGAACTAGCCTTCCAACAAGAAATCACTATCATGGGGATCCAAAATTAAACATTATGAAACAGTGATTAAACCAGAAGCACTGTACGCATCAGAAACCCTCAACATGAATTTCAAGGGTCAGATAGAGAATCTCAAATTAAAAGAACAGAAAATATTAAGAAAGATCATAGGACCAACATTTCAAGATAATATACATCAAGAATGAAACTCTCTACAAGAAAATTGAAAAACTCCCAGATACTATGCAAAAAAGGAGGATACATTTTTATGGCCATCTTCTCAGAATGAACTCTAGCAGATTAACTAAACAAATCTTTGATTTCTTCCGTAACCGTAAAACAAAACCTAACTGGTTTAAAGAAACTGAAAAAAGACTAGCAGAATTAAAAATCACAGAAAATTCATTACTTGATGGGACAGCGAAAGTAATAACTAAAAACAAAAATATAAGGTTCAAAGATAAATCTACATTAAAATCCAAACCCATTATCTCAGTAGAAGAAAGGAAAAAAAGATCAGATAGAATGAAGAAATACTGGGAACTAAGAAAAGAACAACACATAGGGAAATTATATAGAATAAGGTTGACACAAGGTAAATACAAGGTTGACTCACTTGCCTAATTTTAGTAACATAGGGAAATGATTGATTCAGCATAGCCCAAAGAGGGTGGAACGAAAAAAAGAGATATACTTAGGGCCGTGAAGTGCAGCTGAGGGATGTTTTGTTTATAAGCAGAGGAGTGTAGTAGTAGCAGTAAAGCAATGGTAAAGCATAGCCAGAACATCAATGTAATGAAAACCCGTAATTGTGAACTGCTCTTATTAATTCAGGATTAGTATGCATCTACTCTGAAGTCGTACTGACGTTCCCCCTAATAAATTAGGCCATTTTTGCATATGTAATTATACTTTCCAAAAGTAACTAGTCATGTAGAAATCATTATCCTTGCCTTTATGGAGTATTTTAAATAACATTTCAGCTTTCCAGCACCATATTGCATTACATTTTCAATATATATATATATAATGTTTAGTTTTGTTTAGGTTAAGTCCAGCTTACTTCTTTACACATGGCATATTACTAAGTTCTATCTGCAGTGACCACATTTGTCATTCCAGGGGAACAGATACACAAATTTTACCGAAATTTTGGTATCTACATGTTACGTTCATATAAGTACATAATTATTTGAATATGCTGTTGAATTGGATACACAGAATTGCATTATAACTTAGGGAAAGACCCTTCCAACACTTTTACGGAATTGCACTTTCCAGTGTTGGGTTTAAAGTTGTCAAAATTCAAAGCAATTCTGGACTGAATGGTTGGTTCAGCAGAGAAATCATACATCTGAGAAAAAGAAAAGACCCTCTCCCTCTTCTCTTTCCAAAAAATTTGCAATATGTGAAAAAATATCAAAATTATTTACTGTTAATATAATTTTGAGTCAAACTAGTATTGGATGCTCCATTTATTGCTAGTATTTACGTAGAACGTGTTTTGCTAGGACCTTCCTAACATCATCAGCTGTTGTCGACTAATGGAAGTTGGTTAGCTGAACTCCTTGGGGGTGATAGGGGCATCTGTCAGTATCTTGATGAAAATCTGGGATGTAATGTACATTTTCTTCAACCCAGAGCTACATACCTTTTCCAAAAAATCTTCAAAGAGCTCAACATTACTCTGGCCCCACAGAACAAATTCAGTGTACAACACCTTTTGAAATCACATAACAAACGAGAAACCTACAGACAAAGAATTAGGTGTGTACCGGATAAACTGCAAAGGCTGTGACAAGTTTTACATTGGAAAAACTAAAAGGAATTTGAGCATTTTAGGGACATCAGGAACATAGTAATAGATAAATGGGCGGTAGCATACCATTTTTGGAAGGATAATTGCGATATAAAATGAAAAATCCACTTATTAAAAATGTTCAGCTGCATTAACCACGTGAGAAAAATGTTCATAAAGAAATATAAAAGAAAATTGTTCAATTTCGATACTATCTTTGAAGAGAACCCAAACTTAAAGTTCATCAAGATACCAACAGAGATGCCCCTATCACCTCCAAGAGTTCACCAAACTAACATCCATTAGTTGACAGCAGCTGATGATGTTAAGAAGGTCCTAACGAAACACGTTCTAGGTAAATACTAGCAATAAAAG